>CM027841.1:14471221-15671221 GCA_016097545.1 Eucalyptus victrix | reverse complement strand
GGGAAAAGAAAATAATGTTGGTGCATCCAGTGATTGAAATGAAAGTTTAGTAACTTGATTGTACAGAATGACTACATATCGAATTTACCTGATTTACAGAAAATTTTTATTTGCACACTAATTTGGTAGACCGATTATTTATATCTAGCACTTTTGTGCCATCGACCACATTGACCATCGGGTACAATGCAACTCTAAGATATTCCCACATGTCGGAGGAGATATTATTACATTCTAGATGGATTCCATATAGAATACAAAGCTAGCGTAGCACGGAAAATATTGAGACAACCTACTCAAGTTATTTGAGTAAATGCAAAAACTTATGTTTCGAGGTTTTCTTGAGTTGAGATTTTTGTCTCTTGGAGTCCTTAAGTGAAAATAAAATAATAATAAAAATAATATTGTTCAATAGAATCAAAACAAAAATTAAATTTTTAAGCAAACGTCATCATCATACGTGAGATTGGCGAAGAAATCCACAAAGCTCAAGACTGTACATTGCTGGATGTGCTTCCAAGCGATAAATCAAAGAAAACAGAGACATGAAATCTATATTCTCATGACTCCTTCCCAGAATTAGGTACAAGAAATATTTATTTTCAGAACGATGAGGTTGCTTCCTGTGAACAAAAGCATAGAAGGGCCTCGCGAGCAGTGAGCACTCACGTCATATGTCAACAAACATATAATATAATTCGTAGGATTAGTTGAGGCAGATAGTCCAGATGTCCCCCATTACAAAAGTCAAAAGAGTGATGGAACATCATATTTCTTTTATTCAACGGCTGAGATCGTGCATGTAACTTTGAGTTTAAAGAAGCAGGGGACTACAGAAAATCTGTGAATCCGTGCACCTACTCTTCTTTTCAAAATAGTAAATAATTTTTGTAAGGATGCTGTGGAAATCTGAATCATGTATAGTACATTTTTTCGTGATTGATTCAAGCCAATCGATTGGGATCCTATGAAGATATTTACATTCATTACAATCTGGAGAAGGACAAATTAATTGCTATGTGACAGAGGCCAAAATGCTTGACAGTAAGACATAAAAGCGAAGTCGAGAAAAGGAGCAACGAGGAGTTCCAGGAACAGTAAGACACCAGCAATGTTATGATGGATGCTCTATATTGATAGATTGGCCCATGACTGGTTTAACTGAATGAAGCGACCAGTGGAAGTTGCTTCATAGGACAACTTTAGCCTGGTTTTTACCTGGGAGACATATAGTCCAATTTGCTTTATTGATTCCCCTTGGATGAGCTAAAGACAAAAAAAAATAAAAACGTAGGTAGTATTAAATTTCGAAATTGCATGAATTTTATGAAACATTTAGGGTAACTATCTCCAACCTCATGTGCTTTCAAATGAAATAAATTAGTGCATCCATGTTATTGCATCTTATTTATTTAGATTCCCAAGTGCAGTGTATCCAAATTTATATTAAGTTAGCATACGTTTCACGAATGAGTTAAAATATGATTTTAACGGGCTCTTGCCACTTCTTTGGTCTGTCAAAAAATACGTGGTTTGGGATATTCTAGCTTGTCTTCTCTACGAGCACGAAGAAAGATTCGAGAAAATTACGTAAAATTTATATCACGAACTTTCCGAAAGAAAGAGACGTGCACTGCACCGCGCAAGACCTAGTCACACGAGGTATTGTCGTCTCACGCAAGTGGGTATGGCCACCTGATGTTGACTCCCCAACTTAAACTTAAGGCTTTAACAACGATTACTTGACCAAAAGAAAAACGAAAAAAGAAAAACAACCCATCTTACTTCTCCTTATATATCCCCGAACCCATCAAATTAATTCATCGAAGCAACAAATTTTTTTGAAGAGGGTCGAAGGAAGAACCATGGTCATCCACAGGCTTCTCTTGAAAGTTGTGGTGCTTGGGATCATCATATTGGGTCCTTACCACAATCACATAGCAGAAGCTGATGATTCAATGAGCAAGCCCGGATGTCGAAGTTTCTGTGGAAACGTCGAAATTCCATACCCCTTCGGATTGAACGATAGTGATCCCAAATGCCGCATCTATGATAACTCATTTAGAGTTTATTGTGATAACTATACCGAACCTCCCATGCCTCACATGAATATAAAAAGTCCTCTTTTCCAGATACTCCACATTTCTTTGCAGGATCACGAGCTACGCATCAACACTTCGATTAGTCAAGCCTGCTATAACTCTTCCGGGGAACGTCGTATCCAAGCTTCAAACCATCTTTCATATTAAAAAGTTCCCCCTATCCAGCGCCAAGAACAAGTTCACTGCAGTCGGTTGCGACACGTCGGCAAATTCAGAGACCGCAATGGGAAGATCTCTTTCGGTTGTATGTCTTCGTGCAAAAACATTACGGACGTCAGCAATGGGTCGTGTTCCGGTATCGGTTGCTGTCAAACGAGCATCCCTAAGAACACCTTCGACTACCAAATCTCTATTGGGAGCGATTACAATCATCCGATGTCCTAGATTTCAATCCTTGCAGCTATGCCTTTGTCACCGAAAATGACTTCTACACCTTCTCGGTTGGTGATCTTAAGCAGCCTGAATTTAATCAGTCTCCTCTAGTTCTCGACTGGGCGATAGGGAATCAAACATGCGAGGAGGCCAAAAAGAACAGGACGAGCTACATGTGCACCGAGAACACCTATTGCACGAATGCCAAAAATGGATTCGGGTATAAGTGCAATTGTTTAGAAGGTTACCGAGGCAATCCTTACCTTCAGAATGGTTGTAATGGTATGTAGAAAACATCGACATTCTTTAACTTGTCCTTTCAATTGATACGATCTAAGAAGATTAGATACATTTTATGTGTAGATATTGATGAATGTGCGGATCCCAAGATGAACAAGTGTGAGAGATTGTGCCATAATATTGAGGGGAGTTATAGATGTCTATGCCCAAAGGGTTATCATGGTGATGGCAAGAAGATTGGTGAAGATGGACAAGGATGCATTGCTAATCCATCATATTTTATGAAGATTTTGATTGGTGAGTTATTTTATTTTATTCGGACTTCATGACAAAAATAAATACTATTATCCTAGCTGATTTTGAGAATATATAATTTAATTTGTCTGGTGTAGGCGAAACACATTTTCGCCCAATTTTTCTTTCACTTTTGCTCTTGCTTGAAAATATCCCAAATGAAACTTTCCATGTCCTTCTCACTGAAGTTCTCTATGCAGAAGATAAATGAGATAATCTAATGCATTAAGTATATCACGTGTTACTAACTACATAACGATTGAACTCTCTTAAAATTCAAAAGTAGATTAATTTCACTCTTGTCAATGTTTGAACTCTTCGAGCATCTTTTGACTTGGTGACCTTGGGCTTTGAGTAATTGAGAATACATTTTTTATCTATTGCGAACAAGTTGTGAATGTTGATATTGGTACAGTATGACTTGTAGTTGCGTGATCTCCATTGCCGCTTATAGCACGGAGTTGCAAGGTCGTGGGATTGAATTAGTCAAAATACTGACCTGGAAAACCACACAGGTCACAAAATTGCCGTTTTCAGACATATATATATCAACACACACACACACAAGAAAAATCGGCCATCGAATCTTTACAGTCTATTTAACAGCTTTTTATAAAGAAATTAAGACAATTCCCTGATAAGGAAATGAAAATTATAACTATACTATGTTCTTCCTAACTCCATCTCTTGAATCTCAATCTTCATCCCATCTTTCCTCTATGAACAATCTTGCAGATAATCGTTTTTTTTTTTTATTTGTGCTGAATTTTGTATTTTGTTCTCATAAAATAAAAAATTTCACATTCTACAACATTTTAACCTTGGTAAATGCTGAAATTTCTGTACCTCATAAGATAAAATAAAAATGAAATTTATATCATCCACTTGATTAGAATTGTACATCAATAAAAAAAATTGACGTTTTATAAAGTTTCACCTTCATGACGTGATGCTGTAAATCTTTTGTATACTATCGTAATTGTAATTTCTGAAAATTCACTTTTTTTTTTCACTTTTTTATACTATGTTGTACTCACCTATGATAAAATGTCATCAATGCTGGTGCAACATTTCAAAATCTAAAGCATAATGCATTTAATGACATTCTTTGTACTTAATTACGATCAAACATAATAAGTCTTTATAGAATATTGTAAAATAAAGGAAAACGTGTCTCATGTTTTTTTTTTCCTTTCATTTTACGAGCTACATTCATCAAAGTTAAGGGGAAAATGTCCTAATTCTGTTCGTTACTTGGCGTGCTGGTGTTAAAAAAGAAAAAGGAATAGAAAGCCATGAAAAAACGTAATAAGTCTTTACACAATTCTAGCACATCAATATCATCTTTGCACCATCTGTGAAACATTCTTTTGTCCTTGTCCTCTTTCCGTCGTTTCCATCTTCCTACAATCATAAATTGTGCTTATCGATTTTTATTTAACTAGACATTATCAGGAGAATGGTGATGGGATAAAGAAACTTGTCCTACATGAGGCATGAGGTGGGTATGGAACATCTTTACTAGTTTTAAGTCGAGGACGGGGCGCAAGGGTTCTCATTGCGTTCCCCAAGTACATGCTCAATTATTATTATTTTTTTTTGGTCGGTTAAACCTTTGATCAATTTTGAATTGCTAATTTTTTCCTAAATATTTTGAAAACTTACCAATATAATTATAAACCTTTCTACTTTAATTATAAACAATTTAATTCTAAAACTTTTCAAAATTTGCCAATTTAGTTAGTCTTGCCAATTTTGACTAGAAATCACAATGTGAACAATTTTTGTAACTTTTTGAATTTTTATTTTATTTTATTTTTTCCTTTTTCACTCCATTAGGCCTAAGGGATGGTCGGCTGGGCCACCCTCGCTAGCCTAGGCATGAGCCTCCCTTGCCCGAGGTTGGCAATCGTGTCCCTCACTTGAGGCCGATGGAGGGAAAAGGGAAATAGGAAAAAAAAAAGAAAAAGGAAAAAAAATTACAAAAATTTACAAAATTAAAAAAAATACAAAAATTGTCCATTTTAGCATAAGTCATGCCATATAGGATAGTTAGCACTAACTAAATCACCATGTCAGCAATTTCTGACCAAAATTAGCAAATCATTAAAATTTTAGCATAAAATCTGCATATTATCAAAATGTTTAAGGCTAAATTGGCACAATTGAAAGATTTATGACTAAATTGGCATGTTGTCAAAAGATTTAGGATTAAATTGACAAAATTAAAAAGTTTAAGATTGAATTGACCGTTGTATAATAAATTTAAGAAATTCTGCATTATTGATATGCATTTTCATAGTCTATGCATTTAACAATTTGATTGTATCTTTCTTTCTCACCCATAAATGATTCATAATATTTTTTAATTATTTTTTGAGCTAATCCTCCTTTTTGTATTTCTCTCTTCAAAGCATGAAAGCACTTGTTCAAATTAGTGGAAGGTAATTTGTTGACGATGAAGGAGAAATTGGTCACCTAACAATTCGTGTTGACTTTTTATGACACAGGGATAGGCACGGGTGTTGGAGCCATTGTGTTGTTTCTCCTTTGTTGGTGGTCGTGCAAATACATCAAAAGAAGGCGCGAGGTGAAACTCAAACAAAACTTCTTCGTGCGAAATGGTGGATTTTTGTTGCAACAACGCTTATCTTCTATTGAAGACAATCATGTGAAGAAAGGCAAGTTATTCACCTCAACGGAGTTAGACAAGGCTACGGATCATTTTAACGAGAATCGAATATTGGGTCGAGGTGGTCAAGGAACTGTTTATAAGGGAATGCTAGTAGATGGAACCATTATTGCGGTCAAGAAGTCCAAAGTTATTGACGTAGAACAAGTCGAACAATTCATCAATGAAGTTATTATTCTCTCTGAAATCAATCATAGAAATGTGGTCAAGCTACTAGGATTCTGTCTAGAGAGTGAAGTCCCTCTTTTGGTATATGAATTTGTCCCCAATGGAACTCTCTACCAATATCTTCATGATCAAAACAAAGAATTTCCTATCTCGTGGGAAATGCGGTTGAGAATTGCAAATGAAGTTGCCAAGGCACTTTCATATTTGCACTCTGATGCGGCCATACCAATTTATCATGGTGATATCAAGTCATCAAATATACTTTTGGATGAAAAATATCAAGCCAAAGTGGCAGATTTTGGAGCTTCCAAATTGATTCCCATCGACCAAACACACTTGACCACAATGGTGCGAGGAACCTTTGGATACTTGGACCCTGAGTACTACCAAACAAGTCAATTTACGACAAGAGTGATGTCTATAGCTTTGGGGTTGTCCTTGTGGAGCTACTAACTGGAAAAAGCCAATTTCTCAACTAAGGGAAGAAGAGTGCAGAAATCTAGCCTCATATTTCATCATTTCGATGGACGAGAACTGCTTGTTCAATGTTCTTGATAAAGAGGTATTAGACCATGGCGATAAAAAAGAAATTATTGTGGTATCCAACTTAGCAAAAAGATGCTTAAGACTTCATGGAAGGTACAGGCCTACAATGAAGGAAGTGGCAATGGAATTGGAGCGAGTACGATCACTACGAAATCCCACAGTCGTCGAGCAAAATGAAGAAGAGATTGATCACATTAGAACTAGATCTATCTGTGCTTCAAGTGCGATTTCCATGTCGATGCGATTGGAAGCAGAAGTGGAGTTGACTTCAATGGAGGAGGATCAGTCACTCTTACCGTCGAGATGAAGATGCATTCGGTTGTCTCTGTCCAAATTTCTATGACATGAGACATTGCAATCTCCTCATTTCCTGATGCAACCCACATTGAAGACCAGCTCTCTTGACCAAGAAGATCAGCCCGCATTCAAGCTTGATGAAACCTCTTATCGATGAAGTTCAATGAAGTTGTCAATTCAACCGAGAAGCCGTATCGATATCTTGAGTCCATCCCAGAAGCTTGAAATAAGACACCTTGGGAGCTATGAAGACGTTATACTTTTACTAGCTTCTAGTTCCTAAGATCTTTACTATTTTTCTAGTTTCAGAGTTCTTTAGTGCTTTTAATAGTTTCTAGCTCTTATGCTCAATCCTAGCTTCAATGCTCTGTCTTTATTTCTTTGACGATATAAGCCATCCAATTTCTTGTAGAAGATAGACTACTTTTGATGAATGAAAACTTTGCTTTCAAGCAAGCATCGTGAACCTTGTAGAGTTCATACCGTTGAAAACCTAGAAGATTTTTCACTCCGTCCTTGAAGAGTCAGAGATTTTCGAAATCTGCATCTTTGAAGAGTTGCATTCATTGATCTAGAAGAATCGGTGCCCTCTCAACTTCCTTGGAGGCCTAGAAGAGCAACCAACGAAGTTTCTATCTTTTCCTGTTCTGTTCGTTATTTCCAACCCAAATTCGACCATCCTATAGTGCTTATTTCAGAAAATCTGAAATAGAGAAATTGTAGATCTAGAAGTCTTTGTTCATTTGACTTTGAAATCAGGTCAATCCGATCTGTATTGACAAAGATACGACTGTTCTCTTGAGCTTGCGCAGTGCTGAAATTTCTGTTTGTCCTGTTTTCCATGTGCGAGTCACTCTCCCGATCCTACTATTTGAGAAAGCCTAACCTTGGCTTGCATCATTTGGTATCAAAGCCTTGGAGGAGAGAATAATGCTTCTAAGACAAGCTAGATGTCGTGGCGGCAAAACCATTCCCCTTGATGAAGTGCACACACTCGCTGAGAATTTGCAGCAACATATGCAACAACAAATTGACGAATTGACGCAAGAAGTTCAGCATTTGAGGGCTGAAGCAAATAATTCTCCACCTCGTTCCAGGACTGAAGATTCCCATGGTGACTCTTCCTCTTCGGAGAGTGTTCAATCTATTCATGGTCGGAGGCATGTTCGACATCGTTTACAACATATCCATGAGCCAAATTGGGAGAAGGAAGTCAAAAAAGATGTTCCAGAATTTATAGCTACTGAGTCTTCTGATTAAATTGTTGATTGGCTGACACTTGTGAATGAGGTGTTTGCGCATCGAAATGTTCCGGAGAATCGTCAAGTTGGGATCATTGCTATACGATTTTGAGGCAAGGTGATTGCTTGGTGGAGACGTGAAAAACAAACTCACCAAGCCGTTGGCAAAGTACCAATCAATTGTGGAGAAAGATGGAGGGCAAGATTCAAAAATATTTTCTTCCCAAAGGATATAAGAGAGAGCTCTACCAATGGTACCAAAATCCTAAGCAAGGTACATGAAAGGTGGACCAATACACCAATGAATTCAATGAGTTGGTGATTCGTAACAATATCCAGGACCCAGAGGAGGTGCTTGTGAACAAATACTTGAACGGTCTTCAATTTTACATTCAAGACACCTTGGAAGTCCTCGACATTTGGGACTTAGGAGATGCACACCAACAGGCACTCAAAATGGAGTGCTCTCGTTCTCGGAGACAACAATCAATTACCATGACAAGTTGGGCCACTAAGAGTACCACTAGCACTGCTAAAGTTGTTAAGGCTACAACACAATCTACTCATAAGCCTTCTACTCAGCCCCATGTTTTGAAGCAACCTGTTATGTTCGAAATACGTTGCTATTCTTGTGGGGAGTTGGGTCATCGTGCTAGCAATTGTTGAATCAATAAGAATTGACCAGCCGGTAAAGCCTTCTTGGTGGACAATGATTCTGATGAGAATGCTGAGGATCCACTTGAAGAGGAGTTGAACAATGATGAAGAAGCTGCAGATGATGAACAAATAGTGTATGCTGACGCTGGCGAACTTCTTATGGTAAGGAAATTTTGTTTTACTCCTCGAGATGACATTAGAGATAGGTGGCTGCGTACCAATATTTTTCATTCTACTTGCACAATCATGTGAAAGGTGTGTCAATTAAATATTGACTGTGGTTGTTGTGAGAATATAATTTCTGAAGTAGCGGCAAACAAGCTGAAGTTGGAATTAAAAATGCACTCTACGCCTTATAAAATGTCATGGTTGAAGAAAGGCGCTGAGGTAACTGTTTCAAAATGATGCATTGTTAATTTGTCCATTGGTTTTATTTATCATGACAAGATATGGTGTGATGTTCTGCCGATGGACGCTAGTCACATTATTCTTGGTCGACCATGGCAATTCGATAGGAGGACTATGCATGATGGTTATCGAAATACATATTCTTTTGAATTTGGAGGCAAGAAGATTACGTTGGCACATAGTAGGGAACCTTTGAAAGCTCTTGTAGTTGAGAATTCCTTCTCCCCTACGTTGTTTACAATGAAGGATATGAAGGATGCTTTGAAAGGAGTTCGTATCTTGTATATTTTGCTTAATAAAACAGGTGAGAAGAATGAAGTTGCCTCTGTTGTACCTCATCGAGTTCAACCTCTTTTGGAAGAGTTCAAGGATGTCTTCCCAATGGACTTACCCAATGGTCTCCCTCCTATGAGAGATACTCAGCATCAAATCGACTTGATGCCGAGAGCCTTTTTGCTAAATCTTGCTCATTATCGAATGAGTCCGACCGAACATGAGGAATTGCATTGACAAGTTATGGAGCTATTGAATAAGGGTTTTATAAGAGAGAGCCTTAGTCCGTGTGACGTTCTAGCTCTTTTAGTGCCTAAGAAAAATGGTACTTGGAGGATGTGTGTCGACTGTAGAGCGATCAACAAGATCACTATCAAGTATCGATTTCCTATTCCTCGCCTTGATGATTTCTTAGATCAACTTTCTAGTGCAATTATATTCTCGAAGCTAGATTTGAAGAGTGGATATCATCAAATTAGAATCAAACCCGGAGATGAATGGAAGACAGCATTCAAAACGAAAGATGGGCTATATGAGTGGCTAGTCATGCCATTCGGATTGTCGAATGCACCATCGACTTTCATGAGGTTTATGACTCAGGTGTTGAAGCCTTTTTTGGGAAGGTTTTGTTGTGGTTTATTTCGATGATATCTTGATTTTTAGCAAGTCTACTAATGAGCACTTGCAGCATCTTCAAGAAGTATTATGTGTCTTAACGCAGGAATGATTGTATGCGGCTCTCGACAAGTGCTATTTTTTGGTACCACAAATCCTTTTCTTGGGGTTTCATATTTCAAAAAATGGCATTTTGGTGGATGATTCTAAGATCAAGGTGATTTGAGAATGGCCAACTCCAACAAATGTGCATGAAGTGCGAAGTTTTCATGGCCTTGCTTCATTCTATTGACGGTTTATTGCGCATTTTAGCACCATTGCAGCCCCACTCACTTCTTGCATGAAGAAGGGAGTTTTCGAATGGACGAATGCAACTAAGAAAAGTTTTGAATAGCTCAAAGAAAAATTGAGCACAGCCCCGATATTTGCATTGCCTAATTTTGATATTGTTTTTGAAGTGCATTGTGATGCATCATGTACTGACATAGGAGGAGTTCTAAGTCAAGGAGGTCGACCCATCACCTTCTTTAGTGAAAAATTGAATGGTGTCAAACTTCGTTACAACACCTATGATATGGAATTCTACGCATTATTTCGCGCACTTGAGTATTAGCAGCAATACCTTATTCATCGAGAGTTTATTTTATATACTGATCATGAAGCTCTCAAGTATATTGCCGGACAACAAAAGCTTAACTCCAGGCAAGCAAAATGGGTTGAATACATCCGGGAGTTCACTTTCATTATTAAGCATAAGGCTAGAGCTCAGAATCAGGTTGCCGATGCCCTTAGTCAAAAGAAGAACTTGCTCTCTACAATGCATTCTACTATTCTTGGATTTGATTCTTTTTAGGAGTCATATCAAGAAGACCCCTACTTTTTCAAGATCATTCTCGATGCACATGAAAAGAAGCTTGCTGATTTTACTGTATGTGATGGTTTTCTTTTCAAAAGAAACCGTTTATGTGTGCCGGACTGTTCTCTTCGGCAAAGGGTGATCGATGAAGTTCACTATGAAGGACATTTTGGGCGTGACAAAACTGTACAACTCGTCTCAGCCAAATACTTTTGGCCTCATTTGAAACGTGATGTACATTGACATGTGATGAGGTGTCAACGTTGCCAAATTTGAAAGGGACAAGCTACTAATGCTGGCCTTTATTTGCCCTTGCCGATCCCACATGCCCTATGGGAGGATATCTCTATGGACTTTGTCCTTGGACTACCACACACAAATAGAGGTATGGATTTGATCTTTGTTGTTGTCGATCGATTTTCAAAAATGGCACATTTTATTCCATGTCCAAAGACTATGGATGCTTCGCATATTGCCGACTTATTTTTCAAGGAAGTCTATAAGTTGCATGGCATTCTGAAGACCATTACTTCAGATCGGGATACAAAATTTCTTAGTCATTTTTCGAGACAACTATGGAAGAATGTCGGTACTAAACTGCAATATAGTACTATTTCATCCCCCAAACGGATGGACAAATTGAGGTCGTCAATCGAACATTGGGAAATCTATTAAGGACTTTGATCGGTAATAATCCCCATTCTTGGGAGACGCGGTTGTCACTTGGAGAATTTGCATATAATTGTGCTGAGAACCGTAGCACTGGATATAGTCCATTTATGATCATATATGGTCGACAACGGAACACTGCTCTTGATCTTGCACCAATTCCTTTTGCTGAGAAGTCGAGCAGCAAAGTCAACAATATTGTTTCTCTAATGAGGACAATTCATGAAGATGTGTGCCAAAGACTAGAGAGCAAAACTGAATCCTATAAAATGGACATCAACAAGCAATGACGTGAAGTTATCTTTGAATCTGGAGATTTTGTTTGGGCTTATTTGCCACCGGAACAACATCTCATCAGAAGTTATAACAAGCTTAGTGATCGAAAGCTTGGACCTCTCGAAGTTCTTGTGTGCATCAATCCTAATGCGTATCGATTAAATCTTCCTTCTCATATGAAGATTCACGACGTCTTCAACATTCAACATTTAACACCTTATGTGGGAGATTCTTCTGATGATGATGGCGAGAATTTGAGGACGAATTCTTTTAAAGATGGGGAGGATGATGCATCCCGCATTGAAGACCAGCTCTTTTGACCAAGAAGATCGGCCTGTATTCAAGCTTGAAGAAGCCTCTTATCAATGAAGTTCAATGAAGTTGTCGATTCAACCGAGAAGCCATATCGATATCTTGATTCCATCCCGAAAGCTTGAAAGTGATAATGCTAGTATGTGTACCTAGAGGGGGGTGAATAGGTGCTTAAGCCAAATTTTACGAAATATAAGATAAGATCTTACTTTTGACTTAAGTCTGGTAGACAATGGACTCTACAAGGAAATCACACTTATGCAAATAAAGTTATGAACAGAATTAAAGAGATCAGGGAAGAGAAAAAAAACACGAAGTTTTATAGTGGTTCAGCTTAATCCAAGCCTACGTTCATTCTCTCGCACTGACGGTCCACCGGCTGGATTTTACTATGAATCAAAAGAGTCGTTACAGCATCACGTCCTTGATTCCACAGTGTAGAGACTCTACTACACTTCCTCAAGGCTTCACAAATGTCTAGACTCTCTTTTGAATACAAACTTTTCGCTCAACAATTGAATTAGCAAAGAACAAGGAGCTTCAGATTTTGAAATTTATCTATCACGCACTCCCTCGAGTAATTAGAACGCCTTCCTTAAATACTCCTCCATGCCTTCATAACCGTTGGCACCTTTCAAAGGAGTTCTTCCATCTTCCCGTTGGATAGAATCAATTAGGAAGATCGCAAATTACTTAAGGAATGTGAGGATAGCCCACTGATCCTGCTCGCCCATACAATTAGGATCTAGGTTTCTATAAATAGAAACTTTCATGTACGATTTGCCAATCAACGGATCAAACTTACTCGAATTAATTTCAAAACGAATAAGAGATCTAGAAATGCTATCTCCAGCCGTGAGATCTTCTTTAACCGCTAGAATCAAATCCTTATATGAATCTGGATAAGTCTTTTCTTCGACGGTCTAGAAACAGTCAGTGAGGGCAGACTTTAAATCTTGAGTCTGGCGGTCTGACAGTCTTCAGACTTTCATGAAAGAGACTTCTATTCTTCAAATTAGACTGATGGAAACGTTTTGTCAGCTTCAAAACAAGTAAGGAAGTTTTCTCCAACAGAAAGAAGGCACCTTGGGAGCTATGAAGATGTTCTGCTTTTACTAGTTTTTAGTTCCTAAGCTCTTTACTATTTTTCTAGTTTCAGAGTTCTTTAATGCTTTTACTAGTTTCTAGTTCCTATGCTCTTTCCTAGTTTCAATGCTCTATCTTTATTTCTTTGATGATATAAGCCAATTGTCATGCCCCAAACCTCGAACGCGTGCCCATCCCTCAGTGGTTGATAAAATTTGCGACATCCCAAGACGCGTCGCTGACCCATTCATTTTATTGCACATGTAGAAGCGAATAAATATCCCATGACAGTAATTAGCTTGTGATAGAAAAGCATGAAACAAATTCACAAACAAAAAACACCTTTATATACACATGAGTCATGTACAAAAGTCTACAACCAAAAGACTTCAAAAGACCGACTCTCAAAAGAAGCTATCATATTTGACCTACACCTCATATCACCTTAGCTCCACTCCAGGTCCTCCACCCTACGGTCCTAAAAAGAATTGTGCCCACGACAGGGTGAGATATAAATCTCAGCGAGTTCACGCTCTAAACCTCGATTAGAAGGGTAATATGCCTAGGGTGTCTTAACCACACAACTACACAATCATAAAGACTTACCTCATCTCAGATCCAGCCTGCAGGCAGCACAATTTATATCACAAACAGCCATAAAAAACATGAGCAGCAAATAATCTTATCAGCTAGAACGCCACACTCAAATTCAACCCAGCACAGAGGTCCTGATTATAAGGCTAAATCGTGATGATATGTCCTATACCCTGCCACACAATTTTGTCCCATAATCCGACGCGTTCAACTCAATTCGTCATGCATTCCTAGTTTTGATCTCAGCTTATAGCACGGCCTACTCTCTATTTGGCAGTCTTCTGGCATAGCCAGGCGTCATCTCACCCCATTGAGCAAGGCTACGTCTTTCCTGAATGAGCATAGGTCTAGAATCTATTGCGACCAGCTTCCGTTGTCAAGGGGCATCCCATATAGGGGTAACGTCCAGCTTAACAACCTGGGACAGGTTCTCTTAACCAACACACGACCACTCAATTATGGCCAAGGACATCGTGCATTGCACTCAAATGTCTCAATCAAGATAATGCACTTGGCCTGTTTTCTTCGTATTAAAAACACCTGGTGAAAATAATCGTGTGTGGGTACACGGTCAACTCGACCTAGAAAAAGTGATATCTTCCAATTTAAAATCCCACTGTTTTATATAGTATATAAAACAACTTTCGGTGTTAAAATCCGACACTTGGGATTTTCTAAATAACTATCGAAATTCATAAATTTTGGAATAAATGACCAAAATTCCAATCAGCACTCAATTTGCATGAATTAACACCCAATTGCATAAATTGAATATACCATTACAATCAACACAAAATTCCGATCACCGGTTATCCCGATATAATTTCCAGAAAATACTAAATTATTAAATAATTACCAAAATTAATTAAATAAATCAAATTCAATTCAATAAATAACAACTTAAGCTAAAAATTGCTAATCTAACCACCTATTGAACTAATTAAATTATCCTAACCATTATAACTACAAGGCCACACAATAAACTAAGTACTTACAATCTCTAACCACCTAAGTCACTAATCTAACTAACATAAATTAATTAAACAAACTAATAGCTAAACTAATCTAATCTTAATCTAATCTAAACACCCCTTAAACTTCATTAGCATCCTAGGTAGAGTTTAGTGTATAAACTCATCGATTTAGCACAAAAACCGATTTACCATGACGGCGGCCGAAACTTGGGCCTATGGTGACGCCAAAGGAGACTTGGACCGGGCTGAAAAGCTTTGCAAGCCCACAGCGAACTGCTGGGCTCGATTTTGGGCTAGGGGCTAAGATGTGCGGGTTGCTAGGCTCAACTTGACTAGGCTGCAACTGCGGGCTAAGCTAAACTTGCATGGAGGAACGACGGAGACAGCAACTTGTTGGGTCGAAGCGTGAGTGGGCCAACGAGCGTGTGACTGACTGGGTTGCTGGCACATGAAGGGGGAGTCAATTGTGGGGAGAGAATTTTGCTAGGTTGTTGACTCGGTTTGCTGCTGGACGAGTGGCTGTGTGGATGAAGAATTCGTGGAGATGGGATCGATGGTGGAGTAGACGAGACGGTGGGATGGCAGAGGGGAAATGGATGAAGAAAAATGAAAGGGAAGCAGAGGCAGTTGATTTCGGTCCAATGAAGGGGTGCTCGAGAAAATTGGAAAGGAGTCCGTGAAGTTGGGCCGCGCATGAAGAAGAGAGAGGCGGCAGACTTTGGCATGAGAGAGAAGTCGCGAAGAGGGAAGTAGCTGGCAGACGTGAAGAGGAAGCTGCGGTGGGGGATTTGAAGTCAAACAAAAATATCTTGCATACTTGAGTGTTTATTTAACCCTATCTTCAGCTCACCTTCAGCCAATAATATCAATTAGTCATTCAAGGCCAATTTCAACACCAACTTGCCCCAATTGAAGTCCAAATGAAGACTAAAATATGACAACCTCTCTAGCCTACGAATTTCATCCAAAGGGACTTCAATTCTTCACCAATTCTCTCAAATTTGATGACCAAATTTACTACAGAGGAAGCCTACACAATTTCCACACTTTCCCTTCCCCAAATAGTTCACTAAGGAGGCCAAACATCCCTTAAATTTGGCCCATCCGAATTTCTATTCTTTTCCGAATTGTCTGAATTGAATTTCCATAATAATATCGAGCTCACTGAAAATTCTTTAAAGAATGAGTCGACGTTCCTAAAATGAATCGTGACCTAGCCTACCAGGTAACTTTTAAGAATTTTTAGTGCATTTGACTCGTAGTCGATTATTTTCGAGCCACATTGTGCATCTTCGACACATTGGCAACTCTCGGTTGTCATGAAAATCTCGAGGTTTCAAATACAAACACAAGATACAAAAATGATAGAAAAATTGTCTAGTGCCGTTCAACATAAATTTTGCAATTAGGTAAAATCATCTACACACTAATCACAAACCTCTATTGAATCGATCTATCTCCGGTCTCTGATCAATTTGATAGTACCGTAATGACCCTTGCAAATTAGCACGGTCTAGCAGTCGATTCTTGGTCGAATTCTCAAGTCTATTGCGTTCAGATTCCTTATTGGCTTCACCTGATAGGCTAGTTATCTTGTGAGTGGCCAATTTAGAGAAAAGAACTATAGCAGCGTCGATGAAAAGCTCAATTCATTAAATTGAAAATAGAACTGGAAATTCAGGATGTCACACCATCCAATTTCTTGTAGAAGATAGACGACTTTTGATGAATGAAAACTTTGCTTTCAAGTAAGTATCATGAACCTTGCAGAGTTCATACCCTTGAAAACCTAGAAGAGTTTTCACTCCATCCTTGAAGAGTCGGAGCTTTTCAAAATTTGCTTCCTTGAAGAGTTGCAGTCATTGATCTAGAAGAATCGGTGCCCTCTCAACTTCCTTGGAGGCCTAGAAGAGCAACCAACAAAGTTTCTATCTTTTCTTGTTCTGTTCGTTATTTCCAACCCAAATTCGACCATCCTACAATGCTTATTTTAGAAAACTCAAAACAGAGAAATTGTAGATTTATAAGTCTTTGTTCATTTGGATTTGGAATCAGGTCGATCCAATCTGTATCAACAAAGATACGACTATTCTCATGAGCTTGTGCAGTGCTGAAATTTATGTTCGTCCAATTTCCCGTGTGCAAGTCACTCTTCCGATCCTACTATTTGAGAAAGCCTAACCTTGGCTTGCATCATTTCCCTTTATATGTGAGTTGCAGAATAGTATTGATTATATGTAGAAGTGCCCAAAAACAATATGCTAGATTCATGAACCCTTTTGATGCACTCTGTGTGTCTAGTATTAACGATGACTATTATCTAACGGAACCTTGACGGAGAGTAAATATCTCATGCAGGTACAAGTTTGGGGTCTGTTTATGTTACAAGAAAAGTTTAGGATAAATATGTCACAGTAAACATAGTTTAGTTTTTTTTTAATATCACAAATAATATTAAAATAAATGTGTTACATTGGGCATAAATTAGAGTTTTCGAACTTTTTTGCTAAATTCATTCAAAACGTTGTGCAGAGTTTTACTTACGTCTCCCATTAGACTTTGATTCACGTGTAAACTTCTACTGGAGTTAAAAGCGCCAAATTCATTTAAATGGCTTACTTGCTGGAAATAGCTTCATACTCGATGAATTGCCCAGCTCTCAACTGTTGGCTGAAGTAGTAAGATGTTGGTGCACATGGGTCTAAGACTATATTTATTATATTATTCTAAATATTGATGTTGGCTTGAATTTTCACAAAATATTTTAACATAATATCATAATCAAGTTCTCCTTAATAAACGAGGATTATGTCAAAGCCTCTCCTTTAGTGGAACGATAAGGTCTGCTCTTCTTGTTAATTTCCCTGTCAACTCTTCTTTCTAGATTTTACCAATTTTACTTATTGGCGCGGGTAATCAGGCGCAATCCATGGCTTTCAAAGTTTGTTGATTTAGAACTTTGTTTAGCTGTATATATGTTGCATTGCCATATATACAAAGAAATTACCACATCACATGCAAGACGTCTATTTATTCAAATTATCCAATGGAAAATTGAATAGGAGTGTTGTGTTCCCAATTGGGGAGCTTACCTTGTACTCTAACAATTATAACACACAGAAAGAGATAATGTTTCTTTTCAATAGATTACCTATAGAATAGATAGAATTAATTGAATGTATTATCTTTTAATACTCTGTCATATAGGAAGCATGGCAGAACGTCAATTAAATATAACAAACATGACTGTCCATCGGCAAATTAACCTGGTCCGAACCGGTCGACCTACGCTAGCAAAAAACTGTTGATTCAGGTTGGTTCAGGTTTCGATTTGAAATTTGAAAAGAACAAAAACTAACCAACCTATATATAGCAAAAGAACGAACTTCGCAGTGTCCATATTTATACAATAGAAAACATAATCCTCCAACCAAATTAAATCTTCTAGTTCAGAGTAAAACCACATATATGGTATGAGATCTAATCGTTGCTAAGTAAAAGGACTTTGGGAGTCTAAAATTGATTTTTCGAAAATTCTGAAAGTTGACTGTAAAGTTTCAGGTAAATGCCAAGTCAATGAGTTGATTTCCCCGACAATCTCTTGAGTACGACAATGTCTCATCAGGATTTGTCATTGCTCGCAAACATTGACTGCATCATTGATGAAGAGTCTCAATGATGCATGAGACGATTCACAATTACAATTCCGCGTGACAAAGTCTTGTGCGGTGGCGGTGCACAGTTACATCTTCCAAATGCGTGATTTATTAGACATTTATTTTTTGAATCTTTTGGCACTACTCATCGAGAAGAACAAGACAATGCGAGCCAGAGACTGAAGTGCTCTTGTCAAAAGAGAGCTGCTCTTACTTTTTAAATATTCTCTTAAAAGTATTTTTAGGATTTTAGAGATTATGTCACTCCTTCCGTGGGAAAACAAAAGTCTGGTCTTCTCCATTCCCAATCGATTTTTGATAGTTGGAATATTGGGACAAAACTTAAAAGTTGATAGGGAAAGGAGAAGACCTCAACCTTCGTCTTTTATGAAGAAAGAGACTCCTTGGCAAACTCTAAAATACAACAATTCCAAAACATAATATTGAACCGTAATCTCGATCGTTAATCAACAATCTCTTCATTTTTTTAACGAATTTCATCAATTGAACGGCAAGAACTAATGATAACCTTAGAAATTTCTTTCCACAATATTTTCAAATTTCTTTATAGACTCTACGAATATCTCAAACTGCCTTTGTTGTCGAATGACGCATTGGTAATTGTCATGTGTCTTAACTCATTAACTTATTAATTAGGATGCCCACTCTCATCACCACAAGCATCTGCAAGCTTTTTATTTAGTGCACTTGGGTTTCGATTTCTTTAAATAGCACAAATCTTTCACGTATTATCTTTTCTAATAAACTTAAAGTAATTGTCAAATTTTGAAGATATTATGAAAAAATACATACAATCTTATATTAAATTGATATATTTCGAATTTTTCTCAGAATTTCATATCTAATGAAATTGGAAAAACTAAAAAAATGAAAAATATATATATATATATATATATATTTAAAATTATGGATGAAAGCCATAAAAAAAAGCCCAAATTATGCCCATTGTGACACATTTACTATAAAAAAAATTATGACATCAAAAACCCTAAATTGGTAATAGAAACAAAACTTCACTTATTTTCTTTCTAAATAAACTTAAAGTAATTGTCCAATTTTGAAAATCTTATGAAAAATTACATACATCCTATATTAAATTGATATGTTTGAAAAAAGATTTTTAAGAATTTCGTGTGGTAAAAGTTTGGTAAATTTTTTAAAAAATGAAAAGCAAATAGTTAAAATCATCGTAAAAGAATCATCAAAGAGCCAAAATTATGTGAACAGTGACATATTTACTATAAAAAAAATTACGTTACCAAAAATGTGAACTTGTATATGTGCAATACATTTACTCTCTATCAGGATTTCATTAATGAGTACTGATAAGAATTTACCCACATGAACAACAAAAGGCAACATTGTTGATAGAGCAGCACATGGCTTAAGTAAAATGAAAATGTCGTTTTGATTGAAAAATGATTTGAAGAAATCTTGATGGTGGGTTAATGTATCATGCAAGTATAAGTTTGGGGTTTTTTAAGTAAAAAGAAAAAATTTAGGATAAATATGTCACAGTAAACATAGTTTGGATTTTTTACATTACAAAAAAAACGTATTAGATGGGAAATTTAATAGCAATATTGTGTTGCCTACTTGAGAGCTTATCTTGTACTCTAACAATTATAGTGCACATAAATAAATAGAACATTTCTTTGTGATAAATAAACTCCGAGAATACATAGAATTAATGAATGCAATATCTTTCAATATGGTGTCATAAGGGTAGGTGGTAGAACTTCAATTAGATATAACAAATGTGATAGTTCATCAACAAATTAACTTGGCCCGAGCCAGTTGACTATGTCACGCCCCAATCCTCAAGCTTGCGCCCATCCCGACTTGGTCAATTAAATAGCAATGTCTCAAGATGCATCGCTGGCCCTTTCATTTTAATGCGCATATGGAAGTAGATATAAAATCCCCAGGTAATAAAACAATGGGATAGGAAAATAGGACCATAAATCTCAAACCTGAAAAATATTTTACACTTATATATATTGCAAACCCGTGCATATATATACAATGCGAACTACCAAGTCAGGTTCTACTCAAACAAGCTCTAAAAACAAAGTTTGTAGACAGGGATGGGGGGTTTCCAATCTACTCTAGGTCGTCCTCCTCCACAATCTCTCCTTCTTCCACGCTCTAGTTGGAGCCCATGGCTAAGTACTCCGAAGAATTAGGATCATCAAGACTGGGATCCTTCACATCCACCACCGAACCATCCTTAGGGTATGCAGTACCCTTTCCAAAAGTGGCCTCCATCACATACAGAAGTATATCAGATTCCGGTACTGGGCCCTCCCTTCGTCCATCATGATAATGGCGATACCATGCCCTGTATTGATGGGGCACCTTTTTGGGAAATCCCGCATCAACCCAGACTATGGGTTTCACCATCACATATTCTAGTCCTTCGAGGTGCCCCTGTATCGGAATGTGATAATTTTGTTTTGTGATTTCCTCCGGTATACCAAAATATTCAGGAGGGGCTGGAAGGGCTGGAGGGGCGGCCATTGATGGACTTGAAATGTTGTCCCACAACGGGGTGAGACTACGTCTTAGCAAGTTCAACCCCCTAAGACTTGATTAAGAAGAAAATACGCCTTAAGGGCTGCCTAAGCTCAATCACGAGTCGGAGGATTTACTTTGGCCTCAATTTCCTTCTTGCAAGTCAATACCATTTAATATTTCATCGAGTCATAACAACAATCAAATCACCCAATCAAATCGACTCATCAATCAATCGACTAAGTCGATTCCATGTCAACAAGACCATTCTCCGGTCATTTCAGTCAATACTATCTATAAAGTCCGACCACCTTGCGGACAGCTTACTTAAAGCTGGGAAATAGATAGTAGCTTGCCTCAAGGCTAATAAATAGTATATTGTTCATTCTCTAAGATGACATATAGAGTCACTGAGCTGATATAGTATATAGTTCCTTCTCCAAGATGACATATAGAGTCACCGAGCTGATATAGTATACAGTTCCTTCTCCAAGATGACATATGGAGTGACCGAGCTAATATAGTATACAGTTCCTTTTCCAAGATGACATATAGAGTGACCGAGTTGATATATCCACCATTTTATCATACCCGATAAAATATCGTTTGTAGATACACGGTCGGCCTTCACCAAAATATAATAATTTCCTACCATAAATCCAACTATTTTATATAGTCCACCAAAATATTTTTGGTGTTGTAAACCAACGCTCAGTTATTTTCCAATCCATTATTGAAATTAAATCAATTGAGGAATAAAGTCCTAAAATCACAATCACACCAAATCAGCATAAATTAGAGCTCAGTTAAATAAATAGATCACACCATTGCAATCAGTATAAAATTCCAGTCACCAGCTATCTCGGTCTAATTTTTGGAAATTAATTAATTAATTAATTGTGGAAAATAATTAATAAATGCAATAAATAAAGACTTAGGCCTGTAAAGCCTAATCGAAAGCTTTCGATGGACCCATAAAATTTCCGAATCACTCTAGATAAATACTAGAGTTTGTCCATGTCCTAATTACACTAACTATTCACCTAACATGTATCGGTAATTAATTAAATTCACAAATCTAATCTAACTAACCGCCTAAACCATACTTAACTTAAACTAATCAGATCTTAAGTGTCATTAACCTACTAAAAAAGGATTAGTGAGTTAAACTCACTTATTAATTCGAACCGCTCAGTTCAATTCGACGGGGACACGACGGGGGATAATCTTCTCCAAAGTGGGCTTGGCTTTCGAGGCCGGGAACACCTCCAAAATGGGCCAAAGGTGCTGCTAGAAACCCACACTTTTGCTCACTGATCGGGGCTAAAAGGTGGTTGGTCCGGGACTGAATGGGCGAGACAAGAATCGATGGGGCTGCAGTAGTGTTTGACGAGCCTCACGGCAGCAACACAGCGGTGGATTGGCGATGCAAGGAGGTCTGACGGCCATGAGAGGGGATTTTGGGATGCTGTTGGGCTGAGATGAAGGCTTGAGGAAGGCGGAGACGCGGCTAAGGCGGAGGGTATGCGCAGGAAGCGGCAGCGTGCGAGGACAGTGTGTGACGGTTCAAAGCAGCTACAGCGGCGAGGGGCTTCGGCTGGTCTTCTCCGGCTTTGCTAAGGTTTCAAAGGGCACAAAGAAAGGAGAGGAGGGACGATCAACCAGCTTGAGGGAGAGAGATGAGGGAACCAAAGGGGCCACCAAGCCTTTAAGGCTATCTCCTTGTCCCCTTGACCATTCCCCTCCACCAGTTGCATCCCTTGACTGAAAATCATCCACCAAAGTCCCTTTTAGATGGCTTGAATTGGTCCATAAGTCATGGGTGGTGGGGGCTACGAATTTCAAGTGATTTCTCTCCAATTGGACACTCAAATCTTCTTATTTCAATCCAATTTGGCCTCCATAAATTCAACCAACACCTCATTGATCTAATTGGTATTTTTCCTCACCAATTGATCCTACTTGCATCCCAATTGCGCGATAAAAACCGGTCATCGGTATTTATTGGACAAAAATGACCCTAGGTCAACTTTTTCCTAAAAAGTCTCGGTTGGCAAAGAAATCTTCTAAGACTAAGTTGACTTTCCTAAAATGATTTGTGAAATAACAGAACTTTTAATTTCTGAAATCAGATTCAAATTCGCAGTTAATTTCAATTCGGTGCGATTTAAGCGTGACCTAGGCTACCAGGTAGATTTCAGAAATTTTTTTTACTGCAAATGACCCGTGGTCGATTTTCTTCGAGCCATAATGAACCCACTCGACACATTGGCAACTCTCGGTTGTCATGAAAATCTCGAGGATTTAGATTCGAAAATAGGGTAACAAAAAGATAGAAAAATTAGTCTAGTGCTGGCTGACGGGAATTTTCTAATTTAATGGAGTCACCCACATTTAGCCACACATCTCAGTCGAACCAACCTTTCTCTGATCCCTAATCGATTTTTAATTGTGCTGTAATGACCTTTAAAGATGAGCATGGTTGAGTAGCCAATTCCTGATGGAATTCTCAAGTCTATTGCATTAAAATTCCTTAATGGGTTCCATAGATAGTCTAGTTATCTCGAGAGTGATCAGCTCTGAGAACAGCCCTATAGGCGCATCAATGAAATGCCCGATTATTCAATGGAAAATAGAATTGAAAATTTGAGATGTCATAACTCTTCAATTCTTATAGAAATTTCGTTCTCGAAATTTAAACCATTGTAATACTTAAACAAAAAGGTGGGGGGTACAAACGTCTCATCGACTCTTTAGTCTCCCATGTTGCTCTTTCAGTGCCATGGTGTTGCCAGACCACTTTGACCAATAGAATGATCTTTGTACGCAGAACTTGCTCTTTTCGATCCACAACCTAAACCGGGATTTCAACGTATGACACACAGTCATCCACGTCTAATTCTTCAAAATTAAGCACGTGGGTTGGGTCAAGCTCATACTTCCTCAACATCGACACATGAAAGATGTCATGCACTTGCGCCAATCTCGACGGCAACGCAAGACGATACGCTAGGGTCCCGATTCTCTCTAGAATTTCAAATGGACCTACGTACCTTGAACTTAGTTTTCGTTTCTTACCAAAGCGCGAAATTCCCCTTATTGGTGACACCTTTAAAAAAAACGTGATCACCAACTTGAAATTCCAATGGTCTCCGACACTTATCTGTGTAACTTTTCCATCTGCTCTGAGCGGTTTTAATCTGCCTCTGATCATTGCAACAGTATCCACTGACTGTTGAACCAACTCTGGGCCTGTAATCTTTCTTTCCCCATCTTCATCCCAACATATTGGTGTCCTGCACACTCTACCATACGACGCTTCAAAAGGAGCCATCTGGATGCTCTGTTGATAACTATTGTTGTAGGCAAATTCCACCAGATGAAGTTGTTCTTCTCAACTTTCCTTAAAATCTAGCACACAAGCTCATAGCATATCCTCGAGGGTTTGAATTGTCCTCTCAGACTGGCCATCCGTCTGAGGATGATACACCGTACTATACTACAGCTTGGTACCTAACACACTCTGTAAGCTCTTCCAAAAGGCGGCGGTAAACCTCGGGTCTCGATTTGAAGTTATCGTCACCGGCACTCCATGCAAACAAACTACTTGGCGTACATATAACTCAGCGTGCCTATCCAACCTGAGATCCTTTCAAACTGCAATGAAGTGAGCCAACTTTGTCAATCTGTCAACCACTACCCAAATGAAATCATTACCTCTTTGACTCTTCTGTAGGCCGGTCATGAAGTCCATCGTGATATGCTCTCATTTCCATTCTAGGATCTCGAGAGGTTGTCGGAGTCCTCCCGGCTTGCAATGCTAAGCTTTAACTTGCTGACATGTCAGACACTTGGCGACATGCTTGGCGTTGTCCGCCTTCATACCTGACCATCAATAGTGTTGACACAAATTCTTATACATCTTGGTACTACCAAGATGAATGTTGTAACTGCTATGATGAGCTTATGATAGAATATCCTCTCTAAGCTCCACATTGTCAGGTGCAATCAAATGTCCTAGGAATCTCAGTGTCCTCTTGTATAATCTTCTGAACATCAGGGTCTATCGGTTGGAGTAACTTGATTCTGATCAAGACATCCGGCTCAATTCTGAGGGTGGCCATAAGACTCAAAAGGTGGCCTACCTCAAACTTGAATACTGAATCTCGAGCTTTCTCGATTAGGTTCCACTCCTTAATCTGTATATGAGCGACTGAAGACTTTTGACTCAAAGCATCGGCGACCTTATTCACCTTTCCAGGGTGATATATGATATCACAGTCGTAGTCCTTCAGTAATTCCATCTATCGGCGCTATCTCATATTCAACTCCTTATGGGAGAATAGATACTTGAGATTTTGATGGTCCGTGAATATCTGGAATCTTTCTCCGCACAAACACTGTCTCCAAATCTTCAGGGCGAAAATGATTGCCGCGAGCTCTAAGTCATGCATTGGGTAATTTTATTCATGGGGTCTCAACTGACGGGAGGCGTATGCAACAACTCGGCCATGTTGCATCAGTACGTAACCCAAACCTCTGAATGGCGTATCACTATAGATTTCGAATCCTCCAAGACCAAATGGAATGGTCAACACAGGTGCGGTAGTCAGCTTTTGCTTCAGCTCTTGGAAACTACTCTCGCACTTGTCTGTCCACACAAACTTTTCTTTTTTCTTCAGGAATCTTGTCAAAGGCAACACTAATGATGAGAACCCTTCCACAAACCGTCTGTAATAACCTGCCAAACCCAAAAAAGTTCTAATCTCGATCACTGTAGCCGATCTTGGCCAGTTGATTAATGCTTCAACCTCACTTGAGTCCATGGAGATCCCTTCACCTGAAATCACGTGACCTAGGAAAGTAACAAGAGTCAACCAAAACTCGCACTTACTAAACTTAGCGTACAACTAGTGAACTCTCAGAGTTTGCAGTACTAATTTCATATGACTTTCATGCTTTTCATCACTTCTCGAATACACTAGAATATTATCGATGAACACGATCACAAACTGATCTAGATATTCCTTGAAAACTCGATTCATCATATCCATGAAGGCAGTTAGAGCATTCGCCAACCCGGGTGGCATCACTGTAAACTCGTAATGACCATACTGAGTACGAAATGCTGACTTAGGAATGTCCTCCTTCTTAATTCTCAACTGATGATATCATGTCCTCAAATCAATCTTTGAAAATATCAACGTTCCTTGCAATTGATCAAATAAATCATCGATCCTCAAGCATGGATATTTGTTCTTAATCGTTACTTGATTGAGTTGCCGATAATCGATGTATAAACGCAACGAACCATCTTTCTTCTTTACAAATAGAACTGGTGCTCCCCAAGGTGATGCATTGGGACGAATGAATCCCTTATCTAATAACTTCTGCATCTACACCTTCAATTCCTTCAACTCAGATAACGCCATTCGGTAAGGAGCCTTAAAGATTAGCTTAATCATGGGTGCTAACTCGATCATGAACTCGATTTCTCTCTCTGGTGATAGACCTGGCAATTCCTTTGAAAAAACATCTAGAAATTCTCGTACCATAGCAATGTCTTCCATTTTTAGTTCCTCAACTGTCATGTCCACGACAGTTGCTAGGTAACGTCGACAACCCTCGTCTAACAAACCAGTTGCCTCTAGCAACAAGATCAAGGTAATCGATGGTCCTCCTCGATTCCCGATAAACTCAAAGCTCTCACCCCTTAACAGGTCAAACTGAATCGCTTTGCGATAGCAGTCCATCTTAGCTCGTTCCTTGGTGAGGCAGTCCATGCCAATTATCAAATCAAAGTCATACATGACTGGGACTAACAAGTCTATTTTCCCTCACTCGTTCACCAATCACTAACTTGCAACTAGAACAACCTAAAGAAGCTATCACATTATCCTTTAATGGTGTAGATATGCTAACTGCCGACTCCAATAATATAGGACTTACTCCTATCAACTTAGCATACTGCTCGGCAATAAAAGAATGGGTTGCTCCTGGGTCAAATAAAGCGTAAGCAGGATGGTCATTCACCAAAACCGTACCTGTGATCACGTTAGGCGCAACCTCTGCTTGACCTTGCATAATGGCATACACCGTGCCTTGTACTGGGGTCTAAGCTGTCCTCCTTGCGGTGCATTTTGAGGTGCATACCCTCTGATCTGTCCCATAGGTGGCGGCGGCGGCGGCATCTACGGTTGTCCTCTTGGTCTCCTCAGACAATCTCTAGCAATATGACCCTATTGGCCACATTCGTAACAAGCGCCCATTCTACGAGGGCATGAGTTCAACCCATGTCACCTTCCACAAAAGCAACACAATTCATTCCTACTTGGCACTAACTTGCCAATTCCACCACTTCTGTTGGGTGGGACTTGGAATCTTCCTCCAGTCATGGGCCTCTTCCCATGGCGGATCCCTTCTTGGTGTGAAATAAACCTCGATCCAGACAAGGTGACTTGCTCATTCAGGCTTCTTTCGAGTAGCTGTGCTCAATGATAAATTCCTCAAAATCAATCAAATCGAACGACACCAACGGCTATTTCAACTCTTGTCGAAGGCCATTCTTAAACCTTCAAACCTTCTCTTCAGGATCTTCAATCAGCCTCGGAGCATACTGAGAAAGCTCTACAAATTTGACCCCATACTGGTCAACGATCATCGTTCCTCAATGAAGACGCTGGAACTCATCCATTTTATGCTCTCTGGCGCTCCTCAAGAAATACTGCTCGTTGAATGCCCTGAGGAAGGCATCCCACAGCGGGATCACACCTCTCGGAAACTGAGTCTCTCTGGCAGCTCTCCACCAGGTATTGGCATTGCCCTATAGTTGATAAACTGCCAAGGTCACTTTCTCTGCCTCGGTGCACATTAGAAGTGCAAAGGCCTTCTCGAGATCTTGGATCCAAAGAGATGTAGCCTCGGGGTCTCCAGTACCCGTGAACCTTGGTGGGTTCACTTTCTCTCTCTACACCACTACATTCTCAAGCTGAACTTCGGCAGGTGCGGCCTCAGCAGCGTCAGCATTGGCAGCGGCTGCAGCAACAACAACTTGATTCTGGGCTTGCTACCCTATCAAGTCTCTCATAGCCTCTAGCGCTTGCATGATCCCTTCCACTCTGGGATCACTAGGGGCTACTACCCCGACACCAACGGGAGATGGTGCCACTCCACTAGCGCTAGCCTACGCTGGCGCTTTGCCTCTACCCCCTCGAGTACCGACCTTGGTTAGCGTCTTACCCCGAGTGGCAGCTCTGACATTCCTCTTACTAGGAGTCATTTGCTCCATATCACTCATCTTGCAGGCTTTCTACAAAGACCTACTTTCCAATTCACATAGAATTAGAATTTGAGTGATTAATACCAAAAAGCAATTCTACAATCAGCTATCACAGACATGCACCATCATGAATTTAAAGGTCATTCTTATTACTATCCCATAAACCATCGCACATTATCACTCCAATCCTAAACCATTGCTCTGATACCACTAAACGGGGATGTCACGCCTCGATCCTCGAGCACGCGCCCATCCCGGCTTGGTTGATTAAATAGCAACGTCCCAGGACGCATCATCGACCCTTTCATTTTAATGCGCATGCGGAAGCAGATATAAAATCCCTAGAAAATAAAACAATAAGATAGGAAAGTAGCACCACAAATCTTGAACTTGAAAAACAACCACATTTATATACATTGCAAACTCGTGCATATATATACAATGTGAACTACCAAGTCACGTTCTACTCAAACAAGCTTAGAAACAAAGTCTGCAAACAGGGGTGGGGGGTTTCCAATTTACTCCGGGTCGTCATCCTCCACGATCTCTCTTTCTTCCATGCTCCAGCTAGAGCCCACGGTTGAGTACTCCAAAGAACCAGGATCATCAAGACTGGGATCCTTCGCGTCCACCACCGAACCATCCTTTCCAAAAAGACTGGGTCTGCAATACCCTTTCCAAAAGCGGCCTCCATCACATACAGCGGTATATCAGATTTCGGTATTGGGCCTTCCCTTCGTCCATCATGATAATGGCGATACCATGCCCTGTATTGATGGGGCACCTTTTTGGGAAATCCCGCATCAACCCAGATTATGGATTTCACCATCACATATTCCAGTCCTTCAGGATGCCCCTGTATTGGAACATGATAATTATGTTCTGTGATTTCCTTCGGTATACCAAAATATTCATGAGGGGCTAGAGGGGCGACCATGACCTGAAACGTTGTCCCACAATGGGGTGAGACTACGTCTCAGCAAGTTCAACCCCCTAAGACTCGATTAGGAAGAAAAATATGCCTTAAGGGCTGCTTAGGCTCAATCACGAGTCAGAGGACTTACCTTGGCCTAAGTTTCCTGCTTGCAAGTCAATACCATTTAATATTTCATCGAGTCATAACAACAATCAAATCACCCAATCAGATCGACTCATTGATCAATCGACTAAGTCGATTCTATCTCAACAAGACCATTCTCCAGTCATTTCAGTCAATACTATCTATAAAGTCCAACCACCTTGCGGACATCTTACTCAAAGCTGAGAAATAGATAGTAGCTTGCCTTAAGGCTAATAAATAGTATACTTGTTCCTTCTTTAAGATGACATATAAAAATATAGTATACAGTTCATTCTCCAAGATGACATATAGAGTCACCAAGCTAATATAGTATACGGTTCATTCTCTAAGATGACATACAGAGTCACCGAGCTAATATAGTATACAGTTCCTTCTCCAATATGACATATAGAGTCACCGACCTGATATTGTATACAGTTCCTTCTCCAATATGACATATAGAGTCACAAAGCTGATATAGTATACAAATCCTTCTCCAAGATGACATATATAGCCACCGAGCTGATATATCCATCATTTTATCATACCCAATAAAATATCTTGTGTGGCTACACAGTCAACCTTAGCCAAAATATAATAATTTCCTTCCATAAATCCCACTATTTTATATAGTTCACCAAAATATTTTTGGCGTTATAAATCGATACTCTGTTATTTTCCAATCCATTACTGAAATTAAATCAATTTAAGAATAAAGTCTTAAAATCACAATCACACCAAATCAGCACAAATTAGAGCTCAATTAAATAAACAAATCACATCATTGCAATCAACATAAAATTCCGGTCACCGGTTATCCCGATCTAATTTTTGAAAAATAAATAATTTATTAATTTATTACGGAAAATAATTAATAAATGCAATAAATAAATACTTAGGCCCATGAAGCCTAATCGAAAGCCGAGATGAATCCGGAAAATTTTCGAATCACTCTAGATAAATACTAAAGTTTGTACAAGCCCTAATTGCACTAACTATCCACCTAACATGCATCGGTAATTAATTAAATTCACTAATATAATCTAAATAACCACCTAAACCATACTTAATTTGTTAATCGAACCACTCGGTTCAATTATCTTCTCCAAAGCGGGCTTGGCTTTCGGGGCCGGGAACACCTCCAAAACGGGCCAAAGGTGCTGTTGGAAACCCATACCTTTGCTCACTGATTGGGGCTTAAAGGTGGCTGGTCCGGGACTGAATGGGCAAGACAAGAACTGGTGGGGCTGCAGCAATCTTCAACAGGCCTCACGACAGCGACACGACGGTGGATTGGCGATGCAAGGAGGTCCAACGGCCATGGGAGGGGATTCTAGGATGCTGTTGGGCTGAGACAAAGGCTTGAGGAAGGCGAAGACACGGTTGAGGCAAAGGGTATGCGCGGGCAGTGGCGGCGTGCGAGGACGGTGTGCAGCGGTTCGGCGAGCAACTACATTGACGAGGGGCTTCAGTTAGTCTTCTCCGGCTTCGTTGAGGTTTTGAAGGGCACAAAGAAGGGAGAGGAGGGACGGTCTACCAACTTGAGGGAGAGAGGGAAGAGATGAGGGAACCAAGGGGGCCACCAAGCCTTCAAGGCTATCTTCTTGTCCCCTTGACCATTCCCCTCCACCAGCTACATCCCTTGGCTGAAAATCAGCCACCAAAGTCCCTTCTAGATGGCTTGAATTGGTCCATAAGTCATAGGTGGTGGGGGTTTACGAATTTCAAGTGATTTCCCTCCAATTAGACACTCAAAGCTTCTTAGTTCAATCCAATTTGGCCTCCATAAATTCAACCAACACCTCATTGATCCAATTTGTATTTTTCCTCACCAATTGATCTCACTTGCATCCTAATTGCGTGATCAAAAATGGTCATCGGTATTTTCTGGACAAAAATGACCCTATGTCGACTTTTTCCCAAAAAGTCTCGGTTTGCAGAAAAAAAACTTCTGAGACTGAGTTGACGTTTCTAAATTGATTTGTGACAAGAAAAAACTTTCAATTTCTGAAATCAGATTCAAATTCGCGGTTAATTTCAATTTGGCGCGATTTTAGCATAATCGAGGTTACCGGGTAGCTTCCGAAATTTTTAGTGCAAATGACCCGTGGTCAATTTTCTTTGAGTCACAATGAACCCACTCGACACATTGGTAACTCTCGATTGTTGTGAAAATTTCAAGAATTCAGATACGGACACAGTACCGAAACAATAGAAAAATCAGTTTAGTGGTGGCCGATGAGAATTTTCCAATTTAGTAAAGTCACCCACATTTAGCCACACATCTCAGTCGAACCGACCTATCTCTAGATCCCTAATCGATTTTTAACTATGCCATAATGACCTCTAAAGATGAGCATAGTCGAGTAGCCGATTCCTAGTTGAATTCTCAAGTCTATTACGTTAAAATTCCTTAATGGCTTCCCCAGATAGTCTAGTTATCTCGAGAGTGATTAGCTCTGAGAACAGCCCTATAAGCACGTCAACGAAATGCCCAATTATTCAATGGAGAACGAAATTGAAAATTTGGGATGTCACATGCTCATTCAACCGTAACTAAGATCCTTGCATCAACAATTTAATTATTGATATGAGTTTAATGTGATTTTTTTTTCCAATTTTTCTTAACAACAAGATTGACATAACATTTTTCTTTGAATCTTTTTTTGGAGAAAAGAGGGCCAAAAAACAAAAAGATATAAAGAGAATGATAAGAGAGCATATCGAGCAAGAATGACAAGAGACAAAGAAAGCAAAGAGATTTGAGTGCAAAAAAGATTTAGGTACTACTCATAAACCCGTTCCTTGTGTGGGTCATGAAAGCATTTAAAAAATATAGAAGTTAACATTATAATTAAGATAATTGAATGGTAAAAAATTGAATTTTGTTTTCGAAGAAGTATATAAATGGAAATAGCTCTAAAATGTAAAATGGATGTGTTATTGATCTACATGTTAATTAGCAATTATTTATAATATCCTACTTATTGACATGTCTGACTTGGGCCAACTTAGAGCCTTCTACCCAATTAATGTGGACCATTAGTTAAAAATAAGTCTTGACTTTTCCTACATTGTCTTTCAAATTTTCATAAATTTGTTGATAGGAAGCACCTCATAACCATCCCTTTAAGAGAAAGAGAGAAGCAAAAGCTTGGTTCATAAGGAAAATTAAAGTTGTTTAATTTTTTTTGCCAACCATAGTTGTCAGATTATAATGTCAAATTACTCCTAAATACTTTTATTTATTATGACCATTTGAATTTTTATGACTAATTTCTAACAAAAATGATGGTCATGAATTATTAAAGTCATGAGGATGTTCTCTTTGAACTTTAGTTTATTGCATAATAAGGGGTAATGATTTAAAAACTTATAAACCTATTATAATTATGTCAATTCAAAGAGAAACCCTTTTTTTTTTTTTTTGCTAATTCAGTTCTAAATATTTTGCAATTGTGCTAATTCAATCGATTCGGCAAAATTTGGCCGGCCGACGCTAACATGGCAATTTCTTAATTTTTTTCTTTTATTTTTTCCTTTTTCTTTTTTTCCCCTTCTTCATCCTTCCTCTTGCCATTGGCCAAAGGCAAGGCCGGTGAGGCCCCGCTACCTCGCCAGATTTGGCCATAGCGAGCATGAGCCTCACTTGGCGATTGTGTGGAGTTTTTAACACGTGAAAATAGAGTTTTACTAAGAAGAGAGGAGATACAGTTAGACAATCAAAATTGACAAGTGCAAAATATCAATTCACTCGACAAATTATGAAACATACGAGGTTAGGATTCTGTCATGATCAATATGGAGATATATAAAAGAATCTTCTATTCTCATTAAAGCTTTGTAATATTGCTAAAAAATTACACAATCGATACAAAAAACGTATATAATTAACACTTTGAGGAAAAGTGTAATTAAGTGCTCTTGGTCAAGTTTTGATTGATTTATCTATTGCGTTAGTCCAATCATGGCCGGTGTCCTACGTGTGAGGAAGATCGTGTGACATGGACTGAAATTACATGAATTGATGCTATTTGTTCTTAGATAAACAACACTGAGGCTATTCGTTCTTAGATAAACAGTGTCGGTGCTTAGTCGAGAGGCTAAAGCTCCGAATCACCAAATCTTGAACTCTAATGTTTGACTTAAACAAAAGGGTCTATCGAAACAAGCCCCAAAACCCCATCAATAAATGATCAATTGAAAGTTATAACATTCAAGTGAATAATTTTTAAATGTAAACACCAGTAAATGGACCTAGAAATGGATGAATTTTATATCAAAGACCTAAACCGCGAGGAAAAAAGAGAAGATGGACATATACTATGAAGTTCGTTAACCTAACTTTAGTTTCGGCCTTAACTCGACACCAGTCAATTCCTTGGGCATAGAAAATGGATGATTTTCCACGGTATTGTTCCCTTAGTGGACCAGTTACCATCACCAATGCCATCCTTTCCTCCACCCCTAAAAGGCAGACATTGATGAGTCATCCATCCTTTCATCTTTTGCCACCGCAAGTCGTCCTTTCATCCTTTTCCAACGCTAATGCATTAAGTCCTAATCCATCCTTTCATCATTTTCTCTACCGTTAATGGACAAACTAATTGGTACTAATCCTAAACCCGCTCCTTGCGCAAGTCAATGAAATCATATCTAAAACATAGAAAAAACATTATAATTAAGCAAGTTGTTAGATTAGAATGTCGCCTGTAATTGTTACATTAGATGTAACTTCAATTAGAATTGTTAGACCAAAACTTATGAGTAGATTAAACTTTTGCCATTCTTTATTAACATTACTTTGTTGATTACTGCCACTCTTTACATGAAAAAAACAATATGGGAAACATTTCAAGTCGCTATTAACATTGTTTGATGGTCTGTCATTCCAACTGGAGTTTCCCCATTCTCTTTCAAATACTTGGGCCTGTTTTGAGTCTTGTTCTCTAAACATTTATTTTCAAATTTGTGGTCATCACAAATTGATTTTAAAAGTTTTTGCAAATATACAATTATTGATAAGCAAAGTTACAGCCTTTAAGGGTGCACATGATTCTATATTGTTTCTCTGTTTTTTTTTTTTTCTATTATCGAGAATAGGTTTGGAATAGAGATCCTTTTGATAACGCAATTTTCACTTTTCTATTTCTAAAAGAACTTTTTTCTCTAGAAATAGGTTTGGAACAGAAATTAGAAATTTTTTTTTGTTTTAACTTTTCAATTTTTGAAACAAAAGTGAGAAATTAAAACCATTCTCATAGTTTACTCTTGTCACAGCCCATTGCCCACCTATCGTCGCCTTGCCTGCTGCCGATCGCCCGCCTTTGTTGTCATTTGTTGTTCACCCCACATTGGCTGTCGGCCGTCGGTCGCTCCTCACCGTTTGCCCCTCCCCGACCGTCGATTGCTGGCCGCCCACCTTCCGTCCATTGGTTGTGGAAGAAATTTTGTGTCGTTATCTAACGAATTTCTATTCCAGCAATAGAAATTTTGTATCATCATTAAATACGTATTTTTTCTCAGAAACTTATCTGAAAAATAGAAATAAAAAAAATCAATTTCTAGTTAAAAATTGATTTTTGGAATAGAATGGTTATAATTCGCATTCTAACATGACACTACCTCTTCTAGAAGTGGATAGATTTTCTGCATTTTACTGTTCCATTACTTGACCAGTCACCATCACTTATGTCTATCTCCACATCTTTTTGTCCACCATTATTGGACAAAGATCTAAGTGCCCTCGCTTATCTGGCCTCTTTCCTTTTACCATCGAGAAACATTGCTTTCCCACTTTGCCCCTCCTGAGGCAATGATCCATTAAGCAAAAGAATCACCAATTAATTGACAAGGCCCAAATGAGCAAGCATTCCCCTCACTTCAATTACCCTTGCTTGATGCGTGAGAATATGTGATATCCCATTAAGTGAGTTGAAAGGATGGGTGATCTCGATGACTTGCTAATGTATTTATTATGTATCAAATGGCAGTTTTTTTTATAATGTTCTCCTTACTGACACGTTGAGTTTGGGCTAACTTGGACTCCTATAACTAATTAATATTAACCATTAGATGAAAATAAGCCTTGACATTTCATATATCATCTTTCGCAGATTTGTTGACAAAAAGCCCCTCTAGACGTTCTTTTAAGTGAAAAAAGAAAATCGGTTCATAAAATAAAATTGATGTTGTTTAATTTTTATACCAACCATAATTATCATATTAAAATGTGAAATAATTATCATAAAATTGCCATATGATGATTTGTTAGTGTATCTTTGTTCTTGCTCTTTTAAAAATTACTTAATGAGATGAGTTTAGTGTAAATTTTTCCTGTTATTCTCAAACTCCAACATCAATTGACAAGTTTCTTTGATTTTTCTTTTGAAAAAGAAAGAACGAGAAAATGAAAGGCAAAGGTTAAAAGATTTGAGAGCAAAAAAGAATGGAGGAAGGGCAGCGTCAAAATACAGAAACTTTTTGTTGGAAAAAGTTGGTAACAATCAAGATTTCTCTGCTTATCATTAGTCTATTGATTTATTTCCACATTTGTAGCCAGAATCTCTTAGGTTTGATACTCCGCTTTTGTCTAATTAGCTTTTTTCGAAAAGCATCTTTGTTGAAGGTGGACTTGAGAGGGAGATGGGATATTTCACTATCCAATGTTCAGTGAAATTACTGCATCTTTCAAGCCTTACTGCATAGCTCTTTTCCACCGACAGAGCTCTATAAGACAAATTAGTACATATGGACCCCATTTTTGAATCCATGGTTCAATCGTGAGATTACGGTAATAATGCAACGCTGCCTTCTTTGAAATAATAACTTTAATAATGATGCAATGGAAAATGAAAGTATAGGCTAAGAGTTATGAATCCTATCATCAAATCATTTGCCATGTAATACTTATCATTAATATAGGCTAATATTTTTAACATAGACTCATATTTTTTAAGTATTTGTTATTTATAAAAGATGTAAATTAATTAAGCACCACTTAAAAGATAGCGATGCAAGATAAAACACGGATTATAAACCTACAAGCGAGACCACCTAACTCTTATGATTGTAGTTTGAACTACACAGAGAACAAAGTAAATGTAATTTAGTCCTCATCTTTTTGGCAAGATGTGATGGATCTTCGGCTTCACCGTGCACGATCTATCCGAATGCCTAAGAGTTGTAATTAGATTCCGTCCCTCAATATATCCCTTGAAGAGTAAGGAGAATTGTCTGCCTACATGCATATTTGACGAAGGAATGTATGAATATGAAAGACCATCATTACATAGAATGAGAAAAATAAGAAGAGATTCAAAAGATGAGCTATTTCGACTTAAACAATTGTAAAGATAAGAAAAATAGAAAAGATCAGCTTCACCTTGACTATAAACATGGCTTAGGAAAATCCATCATGGACGAGTGGAGGATGTTCCTTGTTGCCATCGGAGCCAAATTTGAATAAACAAAATGGTTTTTTAATTGCATGAACCCAATCCTCATGAGCCCAAATGATCTCACTCTTTGTATCACCTGATTTTGACTTGAGATCCAAATAATAAACGTTGAAACCCAAATATCTTCCAACTATCACTCTATCTAATTACTTTAATAGCGGAGAGTTTTTAACATGTGAAAAGAGAGTTTCACGATGACAGGACAGCAAATTAGACAATCAAAATCAACAAGAGAAAATTATCGATTTACTTGATAAATTACAAAATCTACAAGGTTAAGATTGTGTCATGATCAATGGAAAAGAATCTTCTATTTTCATCAAAGTTAGAGGTATTGGTGTTTTAGTATTGTTGGGAAATTGCACAATCGGTATTAAACATATTGTACATGATGTAATCGAGTTCTAAACCTTTCAATTAAATCAATTCAGTCTTAACTCTTTGAGGAATAGTGTAATCAAATCATCTCAGCCAAGTTCTGCCTCATTTATTTGACGTGTCAGTCTAATTATACCCGATTATCCTATATGTAAGGACTATGGTGTAATGTGAACTAAAATTACATGAAATGACGCTATTTGATCTTAGATAAATGTTATCCTTTTTGGTTGAGTGGCTAAAGCCCCAAATTATCAATGGATATGTAGTAATAGCTCCAGCCATGTCTTTATCAAATGTGGACTTGACAGGGAATGGGGACACCCCAATATCTAAGGTCTAGTCAAATTATTACATCTTCTGGATCTGAGCCATGTGCATAGCTTTTTTCTAATGACCGACAAAAGAATACACGACACGTAGCCCCACTTTTGCACAAATGGTTCAATCATAGGATGGGGGTAATAATGCATGTTTGCTTTTAAAAAAATTAATAATTTTAACAAGGATGTCATAAAAAATGAAAGTAAGACTAAGAGTTTCGAGTGTTATTGTCAAATCATTCCCCTACTTAGGGAACAAAAATTGCCGAGATTCCATTATGACCAACTTGCCTTGTCATTTATCTATTGATTTACTTCCATGTTGTGGCCAAAATCTCTTGTGTTTGATTCTTTGCTATATGCTAAGCCTTTTTCGAATAATCAAGGGTTTTCTCTTTTAGCTTTTTCCCAGGGCATCTTTATTAATAGCGAACTCAAGATGGAGATAGGACTTTTCACTATCTAATGTCTAGGCAAATTATTGCATCTTTGGGGCTTGGTTTTGTCACTCTCTTATTATTAACCCTTTTAAGAGCGAACGACCTCAGGCAAGCCTGAGCATTGTCGTAGCTTTTGTTACCAATGACAAAGCTCTATCAAACAAAAAGAGTACATATGGACCCAACTTTTACATACATGGCTCAATCATGGGATTGTGGTAATAATGCATGACTACTTTCTTGGAGATAATAACTTTTAATATGGATGTCATAAAAAAATGAAAGTATTGACTAAGAGTTTTGAATGCTATCATCAGATTATTCGCTAGGTAATGCTTATCATTAATAGGAACTCATATTTTCAAGAACCTCCCATTTGTAAAACATGTGATCAAATTAAATACCAGTTAAAAGATCATGATGTGAGCAAAACATGGCTTGCAAAACTACAAATGACACCATCAAACTCTTGTATTGTAGTTCAAACTTGCAAAGAACAAGTGAATGTAATTTAATCCTCATTTTCTTTTTTTAATAAGATGTGATGGATCCTCAATTACATTGTGCACGATCCATCTAAATGCCTAAAAGTTGCAATTTGATGATCTCCCTCAATATATTCCTTGAAGAATCCAAGGGGAATTATTTGCCCACATACAAATATGAACAAGGAATGTATGAATATGAAAGACCACAATATAAGCAAACAACATGAGAGAACACACAAGATGTATAATCACGGCACTTGATAGTATTTGCTAGTTTGCTATATCATATGGTGCAAAATTTGAAAGAAATCAACCTTAACCTTTCAAAAATTGTGCTCTTAAACTATACATAGGGTACATATCATAATCTCAAGTCATAGCTAGAGATATAAGGGATAAAGCAAACAAAGTGAAAACTCAAAAATAAACTAAAAATTTGAGGCAAGCTTTCCAATTTGAAGACATACCACTAATGAGTTAATCTTGGGACCTTTCCATGAATCTCTTCATATCATATGGCCACATCACCAATTTGGAAAAATCAATGCTCCAATTCAAATTTGTTGGCTAATTGAATCCTTAAGAGTAATGTGTTTGGAAATCATTGGCGAAACAATGTGATAGTCTAACTGGCTTATTCACATCACTTTTATTGATCAATTTTATGAATCAATTCTTATTTTTGTGGTACTACTCTTTCTTGATAATATTCAAACTATATATGTAAAAATATTAAAAACTTTTACCGTGATTGGTGCCTAACAAGCTTACTCTAAACTCTAGATCGAGAAGACGTTACAACTTCAAAAATAAGAGTACTCGAAAAAGATGAGCTATTTCGACTCAAACAATTGTAAAAATAAGAAGTACAGAAAAGATCGGCTTGACATTTGATCATAACCATGGCTTTACGAAAATCATCATGTATCTGGGAAGGATGTTCCTTGTTGCCATCGAGCCAAATTTTGAAGAACAAAATGGTTTTTTAATCGCATGAACCCAGTCCTCATGAGCCCAAGTAATATCACCCTTTTTAATACAAGATTTTCACTTAAGACCAAAATGATATGTGTTAAACCCAAATATGTCCCAAATACGACTCTATCTAATTAATTTAATAGTGTGTAGCTTTTAACGTGTAAATAGAATTTCACAAAGAGGACAGTAGATAAAATTAGATGTTCAAAATTGACAAGTAAGAAATAATCAACTTACTCAACGAATCCCGTTACAATCAATATGAGACATACACAAGAATCTTCTATTCTTATCAAAGTTTGGGATGCTAGTGTTATAGTATTGCGAGGAAATCACACAATCATTATCAAACATATTGTACATAATTAACTCTTTGAGGAAAGTGTAATCAAGTGCGTATGGTCAAGTTTTGCCTAATTTATCTTACGTATTAGTCCAATCATGTTCGATTGTCCTGCGTGCAAGGAAGATTGTGTAATGTGGACTAAAATTACATGAAATAATGCTGTTTGTTCTTAGATAAACGGCTTCAGTGCTTGGTCAAGCGGCTAAAGCCCAAAATCACCAAATCTGTAGCTCTAATATTCGACTTAAACAAAAGGTCAACGGTATATAGCAGCGAATAATCCCCAACAGCCCCACCAGCAAGCAACACCGCCTGTCTGAAACAAGACTATTACACAAGTAAGCCAAAACAAACTCACCACAAAAGAGGCATGGAACAAAACATAAGCAATTTCAACGGAAAAAAAAAAATTGCGCCCTTTTTTCCCAACAGTAACCAACTTGGCTTATCATTAATCTATTGCTTTATTTCCACATTGTAGCAAACATCTCACATGTCATGTCACTTGCGTTAAGCCATTTATGAATAATCAATATGAGACATACACAAGAATCTTCTATTCTTATCAAAGTTTGGGATGCTAGTGTTATAGTATTGCGAGGAAATCACACAATCATTATCGAACATGTTGTGCAGGATTAACTCTTTGAGGAAAGTGTAATCAAGTGCTTATGGTCAAGTTTTGCCTAATTTATCTTACGTATTAGTCCAATCATGTTCGATTGTCCTACGTGTAAGGAAGATTGTGTAATGTGGACTAAAATTACATGAAATGATACTGTTTGTTCTTAGATAAACGGCTTCAGTGCTTGGTCAAGCGGCTAAAGCCTAACCAAATCTGTAGCTCTAATATTCGACTTAAACAAAAGGTCAATGGTATATAGCAGTGAATAAGCCCCAACACCCCCACCAGCAAGCAACATGACCTGTGTGAAACAAGACTATTACACAAGTCAGCCAAAACAAACTCACCACAAAAGAGGTATGGAACAAAACATAAGCGATTTCAACGGAAAAAAAAAAATTGCGCCCTTTTTTCCAACAGTAACCAACTTGGCTTATCATTAATCTATTGCTTTATTTCCACATTGTAGCAAACATCTCACATGTCATGTCACTTGCGTTAAGCCATTTATGAATAATCAATATGAGACATACACAAGAATCTTCTATTCTTATCAAAGTTTGGGATGCTAGTGTTATAGTATTGCGAGGAAATCACACAATCATTATCAAACATATTGTACATAATTAACTCTTTGAGGAAAGTGTAATCAAGTGCTTATGGTCAAGTTTTGCCTAATTTATCTTACGTATTAGTCCAATCATGTTCGATTGTCCTGCGTGCAAGGAAGATTGTGTAATGTGGACTAAAATTACATGAAATGATGCTGTTTGTTCTTAGATAAACGGCTTCAGTGCTTGGTCAAGCGGCTAAAGCCCAAAATCACCATATCTGTAGCTCTAATATTCGACTTAAACAAAAGGTCAACGGTATATAGCAGCGAATAATCCCCAACAGCCCCACCAGCAAGCAACACCGCCTGTCTGAAACAAGACTATTACACAAGTAAGCCAAAACAAACTCACCACAAAAGAGGCATGGAACAAAACATAAGCGATTTCAACGGAAAAAAAAAAAATTGCGCCCTTTTTTCCAACAGTAACCAACTTGGCTTATCATTAATCTATTGCTTTATTTCCACATTGTAGCAAACATCTCACATGTCATGTCACTCGTGTTAAGCCATTTACGAATAATCAACGCTTGGTCTTTTCGACTTTGTTATAAAGAAGCTTTATTAAAGGTGGACTCAAGAGGGAGATGGGACACCCCACTAACTAATGTCTATTCAAATTATTACATCTCTAATTATGGGATTCTAGTGATAATGTATGGTTGCTTTCCTCGAAATAGAAATTTTAATAAGGATCTCATGGAAAATGAAAATATAGACTAGCATCGCTGAATGTTAAGGTGCTTTATCTTTTTTTTGCTTTGAGTTGTGTAAGGAAAAGTATGATCAAAATAATCAATGCTTTTGTCTTTTTACCTTTTTTAATAAAGCATCTTTATTAAAGAAGGACTCGAGAGAGAAATGGGATCAAGATAATCAACGCTTTCATCTTTTTTGGCTTTTGTATAAAGCGTCTTTATTAAAGGTAGACTTGAGAGGAAGATGGGACACCCCACTATCTAATGTCCATCCAATTTTTGCATCTTTAATCATAGGATTTCTAGTTCTGACCAAAAAAAAAAAAAAATCATAGGATTTCTAGTGATAGTGCATGGCTGCTTTCTTAGAAATAATGAATTTAATAAGGGCATCATTGAAAGTGAAAGTATAGATTAAGATCTCTAATTGTTAAGGCGCTTTACATTTTCTTACTTCGAGTTGCGTTAGGAAGAACTATGATCAAAACAATCAATGCTTTTGTCATTTTACCCTGTTAAATAAAGTATCTTTATTAAAGAAGGAATTGAGAGAGAAAAGGGATCAAGATGATCGATGCTTTCGCCTTTTTAACTTTTTTATAAAGCGTCTTTATTAAATGTGGACTTGAAAGGAAGATGGGACACTCCACCATCTAATGTCCATTAAAATTTTGCACCTTTAATCATAAGATCTCTGGTGAGAGTGCATGGCTGCTTTCTTAGAAATGATAACTTTAATAAGGACATGATGGAAAGCCAAAGTATGCACTAAGATCTTTGAATGTTAAGGCGCTTTACCTTTTTCCTTTTTTACTGCTTTTTGCTTTGAGTTGTGTAAGGAACCAGTACTATCAAATCCAAATCTTTTCTTTTTCTTTGGTCTGAAAACGTAGCATTTCATTCAAGTAGGCAAAATAGGACAACCCTTGGTCAGGGCCTTAGAACATAGAAGATCCAAGAGAAGTTGGGGAGGTGAAAAGCCCAGTTCGGGAGAAGGGTTCTGCGGCCATGGGCCTTAATGGCCCAATCAGCAATAGAGTTGGCCTCTCTTCTGCAATGCTGTATCCGGAGGTTGGAGAAGCAAGGGATCAACGTCGCGCTTTCCGTGAACAACGCTCGACTCTCCCATGGCAGCAAGCTGAGGTGGTTCACAATCTCCACAAGGACCAGACAATTTGATTCCGGCAGCAAGTGAACTTTCGCTTTTCCTTTATGTAGCAAATGTTTGAGAGTGAGGATTAGGGCTTGAACCTCTGCTTGCAGTGCCGAAGATGCTTGGACGCTGCTGGTAAAGCCATCGATCAAAGTTCCAGAGTGATCACGGCACACGTACGCTATGGCGCCCTCGTTGCTCACTGTTGGAACAACCCTATCAATGTTGATTTTGATGACACTAGGCTCCAGAGGGCACCACATCAGATTAAGGTTCAGCAAGTGAGTCCCTGGTTGCGACGTCGGCTACAGACAGTAAGGGGCAATCCTCGCATATGTGAGGGCCACTTCCACGACCTGTTCTGGGTGTGTGTGTTGCTGCCGGAAGACAAAATGGTTGCGCGCCTTCCAAATCTGGCACAATGGATGCAATAGTCACTAGATCAGGTAAGTTGGCGCCGTTCTCAATCAGATTTGCTAGCCAAGCATCCATTCTATTTGTTTTGTGTGCTGATATCTTGATATTAACTCGGGGACATGACCAAATACCTTGCATCCATGGGCACAAAAGAAAAATATGTTTGGTTGTTTCTGGGAGTTGATATTAGCATAACTGACATACCGAATCTAGGATAATTCGTTTGCGGTAGAGGTTGTCCTTTGTAGATAGCACATTGTGGCATAAGGACCACATAAAGATGTGAATTTTAGGGGCTGTCACGGTCCAAATATGTCTCCATAATTTTCGTGGGGTTTGGTAGGATGAGGATACTCGGGTGTGATCTTTCCTGTGATCTGTGTGTTTGAGATAATTGTACCCGCTCTTCATAGTATACATACCAGTTTGCATCCCTTTCCAAATGAGTTGGTTTGCTGTAGAGGTGGGTCGTAACTGTAGGGCCAAAATTTCCTCTACAGTCTGGTCACAAAGCTATTGCGGAGTAGGGGAACATTCCATATACTCTGTTCCGGAATTATGAAATTTGCCACCTTCACAGGTTCTCCTCTAGGTGCAGGCCCACCTATAATTCCTTTTGATAGCCATTTATCTTCTCGAACTCGTATCCGTTGCCCATCGCCGACTGACCACTGGAGTTGGTTCAAAATGGACACTCTGTCTAGCAATAAACTTTACCAATCCCAGGATGGTCTAGCTCCTTTTTTCCGCATGCCAGAATTCCTTAGAGTGGAAATACAGTCCTTTGAATACTTTGCTCCACAAGGATGATGGGTTTTGGAGAAGTCACCATGCTTGTTTGCCCAATAACGCTTTGTTGAAGGTGAGTAAATCTCGAAAGCCAAGTCCCCCGGTGTCTTTTCTATCTTTAAGTAGGTCCCATTTCTTCTAGTGAATTCCCGACTTGCTACAATTATTTTGTCACAAGAACCTTGCTATTTTTTGCTCAATGGATTTACATATAGAGATAGGAATTTTAAATATCGACATGGCATACTGCAGGAGTGCCTGTACAATGGTCTTTATCAAGATTTCTTTACTTCTTTTGGAAAGTACATTCTCTTTCCACCCTTCCAACTTTGCATTAACTCTACCTAGAATCCAGGCAAACATCTCCTTTTTTGAACCCCCCCCAAATCAGACAGTATATCTAGGTATTTACCAGTCTTTTCAAGCATAGGTACTCTCAGTTCTCTGGCCAGATTTTCCTTTAATCTAATAGGGCAATCTTTACTAAGGAAGATTCCTAATTTATTTCTATTCATAGCTTGCCCCATTGCTAAACAGTATTGATTCAGTATATTTGCTAAATTCTGACATTCTTGGAGCCGTCCATCTAAGAAAAAGATAGCATCATTCGTAAAAAAATAGATGAGATAGGATAGGACACCACCTGTTTAATTTGATCCCCTTTATATTTCCCATGTCGACGGCTTGCTTGATAAGGATGGATAAGACATTCGCCAATAGAATGAACATGTACGGAGAGAGGGGATCTCCCTATCTAAGCCTCCTTGTTGGATGGAAGTAGCATAAGGGTTTGCCATTAAATTTAACGCTGAGGGAAACCGTGGTAATGCATTGTATCACCCATTGTACCCATTTACCATGGAATCCCATTTGGAGTAAGTAGGCCTCTGGGAAATCCCACTCAACCCGATCATAAGCCTTTTGCATATCCAGCTTTAGGACTACCTGAAATTTTTTCTTTCTTTCCCTAATATTGAGCTGATGGAGCACCTATTGGATGACCAAGATGTTATCTTGTATTTGTTGGCCAATCACAAATGCACTATGTTCCGTTGAAATCAACTCAGGTAACCATGGTTTTAGATGATTCACTAGCACCTTGGATATGATTTTATATACAAAATTATAGAGACTAATTGGACGATATTGATCCAACCTTTCTGGGTGTGGTATCTTTGGAATCAGGGAAATGAGTGTCCCGTTAAAAGCTGGGGGCAGCACACCTGAGATAAAAAAGTCTTGCACTGAGATAAATATATCTTCTTGTAGAATATCCCAGTGAGTCTTGTAAAAAGGTCCATTCAATCCATCGAGCCCCGGGGCTTTAGTAGCCCCCAGTTGGAATGTTGCTTGCTTTATTTCCTCCCAAGTGATCTCAGCCATTAGAATTGTATTCATTTCCTCTGTAACAACTTGTGGACACTGTGCCAAAATAGGCCCATAATCACGGTATCCAACAAATCGATACAAGTTTTCAAAGAAATTCATCGTCATCTCTTTTACTTGATTGGTATCTCGAATCCACCCTTGAGTTTCATCCTGCAACATACTGATTCTATTTCTTTGCCTCCTTTGGATAGTGGTCGCATGGAAAAATTTGGTGTTCTTGTCCCCCCATCTAAGCCAATTGATCCGTGATCTCATCGCCCAATACTATTCCTCATGTTGCCATAAGTGTTGTATGTCATCTTTCAGTCGATTGACCTATGCTTTATCATAGTGGCCACTGGGTTGATTGATATAACTCTGGATTTGCTGTTTTAAAGCACTAATTTGATGATGGCCCTTAGAGAACTTCGATTGACTCCATCTTGCGAGGGCCAAAGAGATAGCCTATAACTTGCAGGATAGAGTTGAGTCCTTTACCTGTAAAGATGCCCAAGAATCTGCAATAACTATGCAACACTCCTTATCCTATAGCCAAAAGGCTTCGAATGTGAAAGCTTTCCTTCTTCTTATTGGATTTACTTCAGTAGTTAGTAAAATCGGGCTTTGATCAGAACCTAGAGCAGGTAAAGCAAAAACTTCAGCTTCCGGAAAAGTCAGTCGCAATTCCATGATACACAGCACCCGATCTAGTCTTTCCTTTACAAAATCCTCTCCATCTCTATTATTTACCCACATGAAGGCACAACCTTTGCTCTCTATATCCATCAACAAGTAATCATTTAAAAGTTCCTAAAAAGAATGCATCCGATAAGGTTATGCTAACCTCTTGTCCACTTTCTCCCAATGATAGATAATCTCATTGAAATCTCCAACGCACACCCACGGTAAGGTATTTGAGTAACTGATTTGTCTCAAGTTTGCCCATAAGTGCTGTCTTTGTTGATATACAGCTAGCGCATGAAGGCAGGAAAGACGCGTTGGAGTTCCACTCAGCACATTGGTGCATATCATATCAATGAGATTTGTAGTATGTCGGTCCACACACAAAGAAACTTGGTCATTCCAGAGAACCACCATCCCACCAACCAAACCAATAAGGTTTACCACATAACAACTTGGGTATTTCAACCTCTTCTGAATTCTCTGGATCACTAGTTCCTGATTTTTAGTTTCCATCAAAAAGACTACATCGAGCCTTTCTTGGGCCACAAGGGCCCTTAGAGCTTGAACTATTAGGGGATTGCCCAGTCCCTGACAGTTCTAGCTAATGAGCTGCATTTTTCACTTGGTGGCTTATTAGGGCTAGCCACCACAGCCCAACTACCGGCCCCTTCGGCCTCAAATATCGAGGTATCCTGAAGATGAGTTTCATGAATCCCTTCTTGCAAATAAGTACGCGACCCATAAGGGGCATACCTTTTAGCTTTCTTGAGAGGGCTCGCTTTGTTGTGCATCCTTGTACTCTTTAGTTTCTTAGCTTTAGATGATCCTTCAACTGAATCCCTAATAACTTTAATATGTTCTATTGCAAGGGACTTCAGCTTAGTCGCTGCAACTCCTACTGGTGATTCTTCTTCTTGATTACGCCGTGTGATCATTGATGTATTACTATCAACTGGGCGCTTTGGTATGATCTCCATAATTGCTGTGTGCTGGCTAGTTCTTTGATGGGCTACATGTATCAATTGGGTCGAAGGTTGAGGGGTTTCCAGTATTGTCTCTTCTGCTTCATCTTGTTTGTCCTGTGTCTCATAGAAGGTTAGCCCAAACGGGCTATGTTCCTGAACTTCAGCACATAGCCATTGACCATAATACATCTTATCTTTCCCTTCCATTTTTCCTTCATCAAAAGGGAAATCTTTACGGTACAAAGCATAATGGCCTAGTTTGCCACATGAGTAGCAATAATGTGATAAGCATTTGTAACGAAAGTCCATCCATATGTTCTTCCCTTCCAATCTAATCAATTTACCGATCTTAAGCGGTTCCTGCAATTTAATTTCCACTCTGGCCCTCCCCGCTCTTAGTGTTGTGCCTTCTTTATTCTTAATCTTAACATCCAGCACCCTTTCTACATGTCTCACAGCTTTACCAATCATACTCTCAGTACATCTTTCTAGGGGAAGCCCAAAAACTTAAACCCAAAAAGCGCAAGTTGTAAAGTCATAGCAATGTAGGGGAGTATTCGGTATCCAAGGCTTTTAAATAACAAGGTGACTCAAGAAAAGCCAAGGACCATTGTCTAATACCCTTTGTTTTTCCCCTTCTGAGTTGAATTTAAACACATACAACCCCACTTCACGTTGAGATATTTCTACTTGGTCTGTGCACCATGCTCTTTTCAATGTATTCTAAAAAGCTTGGAAGTTAATGGAAGGGTTAGAAAGAAGCTTACCAACCAATATCAGTTTACATTCCTCTAATTTCTCTGTTGGGGCCGGATCATCCCACACCTCGATTTCCTATTCTAACCATAGGCGACCTAATCTATTGTAGAGTGCAGCTAGACATGCATCCGCTTCTTGCCCAGTGAATTCCATCAGAGAGCATACCGCAGGTGGGCACTCAGGAAATGCAAGCTGGGTGGGCCATCCCGCATATAGAGCACCAGGAATCTACCGAAATTGTGGGCTAGACAGTCGCGGGAGGCAACAAGGCGAATCAATTGAGGCATGCAAGTTCAAGATATTGGGGAAAGAACAACACGGGTGTAACGGCCAAAGTCGCGGGAGTCAACCAGGCAAATCAATAAAGGGATGCGGGTTCGAGATATGGGAAAAGAACAACGTGGGTGTAACGGGTGTAATGGGACGTTAGATAGTGGGCGGTAACATCGAAGGAAGATTGGGGATGTCCGGTGAGAAAAAAGCCATAAATGTACTGGGAAGAAGCTCCGATCAAGGGAAACAATGAAATTGAGGACGATGGTAAGCGACAGTTGGTGTGAGGTTTTTGTGAGAAAGAAAACTACTAGTTGGTAGAAGGAACTCTACATGTCGAGACCTCGTACATGTTGTGACATCCAGAAAAATCAATTCTGATTTCAATTGGATAAGTCAGGCCTTTCATCAATACGACCATAGTGCTTTTCTTTGAGATGGTCACTCACAAGTTAACTAGCCTATCAGGTGAAGCCGTTAAGAGATTTTATACGCAATAGACTTGAGAATTTGACTATGAATCGACCGCTCGACCGTGCTAGTCTACAAGGGTCATTACAGCACAATTAAAAATTGATCAGAGATCAGAGATAGGTCGGTTCGACTGAGATGTGTGGCTAAATGTGGGTGATTCCACTAATTTGCAAAATTCTCGTCGATTGGCATTGGACTAATTTTCTATCGTTTTAGCATTTGAAACCTTGAAATTTTCACGACAACCAAGAGTTGCCAACGTGTCAAAGAGGTACGTGTGGCTAGAAAAAAATCGACCACGGGTCAATTGCATCAAAAAAATTCCTAAAAGCTACCCGGTAGGTTAGATCACGCTAAAATCGCATCGAATCGAATTTAACCGCGAATTTGAACTCGATTTCATGTCACGAGTCATATTAGGATCGTCGACTCACCTTTTGAGGAATTTTCAGCCAGTCCGGGATTTTTACGGAAAATCGATTTGGACGATTCGGAAAACGAACGAAAATTCGGATTGGCCAATTTGAAGGAGTTGTTGGCATCTGGTGTGAGTGAATTAGTGACAGGAAATTTCGTGGGCTTTTTCTTCAATAAAATTGGACCTCAATTGAAGAAGTTTGTTCAGAAATCGGATTTCGAGAAAAATGAAATAGAATTCGGAATTGAGGGAAATTGCCATTTTTGTTACCCAAGACTTGTTGTTTGGAGGAATTTTGGTGCAAGAAAGTAAGTGAGGATCAAGTATTTTAGCACGGGGATTTTGGGGGACCAAATTAGATTAAACAAGAGCAAGTGGTACCAAGAATTTTGGTTTTAGGAAATTCTTTTTTATTTTCCTTCTTTTCCCCCCATTCGGCCGCACTCTCCTTCTCCCCCTCACGCGCGTGACCCCCTCTCCCTCTCACGCTTTCTCTCTCTCTCTCTCTCTCTCTCTCTCCATTTCGCACGTTTCCCTTGGCCCCACCACCTACCAACACTCCTTCCCTTATCCCTTCTCTTTGTTTGTTATTTTTCTTTTATACTTTTGCTGTCTTCTTATGCTCGGTCAAAGGATCAACCGCCCACAATCTCTCTCTCTCTCTTCACTGCAATTCCGTCCGTGCCAGTTGCCCTCGACCCTGTTGAATTTTCTGCTTCTTCCTCTCTTCCCCTGGGACGGTCGAAGGGGCCTCCCTCCACTGAGCAGCTCGGATCTTTGCTGTTGCCAACCGTCGCCAACGCTGCCGCCCTTCGGTCAGCCCACCTCGCATCCACCATGGACAGCCCTGCCATCAGCCACCATTTCACTTCCGCGGAACCGAAACAGTGTGCCCAGCAACGCAGGAGCAGAATTCCAGCCATACCGTGAAGCTTTGCGTGGCCGATTTCGGCCTCAGTTCAGCCTCCGTTGGCGGTCCCGCTTTGGAGAAGATTGTCTCCCGTCGCACCCTTGTTAGTCTGATCCAATCAGATAGTTGAACAAGTAAGTTTAACTCATTGATCCTCGCTTAGTAGGTTAATGACGTTTAAAGGCTGATTAGATTAAGTTAATTATGGTTAGGTGGATAGTTAGATTAGATTAGTGAAATTTAATTAATTGTCGATGCATGTTAGGTGGTTAGTTAATACAATTAGGGCCTAGACGAGCTCTAGTATTTATCTAGAGTGACTCGGAAATTTTTCGGGTCCGTTTCAGCATTCAATTAGGCATTTTCAGGCCTAAGGTGGATTTATTGGCATTTATTTAATATTTTCCATAATTTTTTAATTATTTATTTATTTTCCAGAAATTAAATCGGGATAACCAAAGTGACCAGAATTATATGTTGATTATTGTGGTGTGGTCCATTTATTTACTTGAGCCCTAAATTGCATTGAATTGAAGTGATTGGGATTTTAGGATTTTATTCCTAAATTGATTTAATTCCAATATTTAATTGAAAAAAAACCGAGCGTTGGTTTACAACGCCAAAAATATTTTGGTGGACCGTATAAAATGGTGGGATTTATGGAAAGGGAATTTTGGTATTTTGGCTAAGGCCGACCGTGTACCCACACACGACTATTTTTATCGATATCTTTAATACAAAAAAATATTTCTAAAATATGACGAGTGGGGCCGTGATTACCACTAAATCTAAGATATGCCAAGTGGGGCCGTGATTACCACTATTTCTGAAATATGCTGAGTAGGGCCATGATTATCACTATTTTTGAAATATGCCAAGTGGGGTTGTGATTACCACTAAATCTAAAATATACCGAGTGGGGCCGTGATTACCACTATTTCCGAGACATGCCGAGTGGGGCCGTGACTACCACTAAATCTAAACTATGCCAAGTGAGGTCGTGATTACCACTAAATTTAAGTTATGCCCGTGAGGCCGAGATTCATAATTGAAGTGAGTAGTGGAATTGACCGTGTGAAAGTCCTGATGACATGTAATCGACTAGGTTGATAGATTGATGAGTCGATTTGAGTAAAGGAGTTGTTTTGTTGATGTGACTTGATGAGATTATGAATTGTGTTGAATTGCAGGGAGGAACTGAGGCCAAAGTAAGTCCTCTGACCCATGTTATGCTTAGGTAGCCTTTAGGGTGTATTTTCTTCCTAATCGGGGCTTAGGGAGTGGAACTTGCTGAGACGTCGTCTCACCTCGTTGTGGGATAACATTTTCAAGTCCCTAGGTGGTGGTCGTGGAAGATTTGAAGCCCTGGAGTTTAGAAAGGTGGAGAGACCAGAATCGGCAAACAGGTCTGACTAGTAAGTCATAGGACAATTCCTTTTGGAATGAGCTGACCTTTTTTGTAAATAGTCTTGTCTTGTAATTAAACCCGGTTGTTTATAAAATGTTTGTTTTGGTTTGAAAAATTGGTCCTACTTTTCTATCCCATATGATCGTTGTTTGGGGATCTATTCATCTGTTTCCACATGCGCTTTAAAACAACAAGGGTCGACAACGCGTCTTTGGACGTTGCTATTAATTGACCAATGAGGGATGGGCACGCAATTGGAGGATCGAGGCATGACACATGTCGCAAATTAGATATCATTAATATATTTCTTCTAATGACTTAATCAATTGGAAACTTCTATTTTTGTTCACTTTAAATTTCACAGTAACATAAATTTCTAAATTAGCAACAAGGAGAACACTCAATTAAATGTGAAACAACCGTGTAATATATGTGTATTGAATAGCAAATTTTGATAATGTGCTACCTATTGATATGTTAGACTTGCATAACTTAGACCTTTATATCTAGTTAATTTTGAACTTTAGTTCAAATTAAGTCTTGCATTTTCATGTATTAACTTCCAAATTTTCACATATTTGTTGACAAAAAGCCCTTCAAATCATCCCTTTAAAGTGAAAAAAAAAAAAACTCAGTTACTAAGGAAAATTTGAAATTGTTTAATTTTTTCCACCGGCCATAATTGTAAAGATTATAATTTCAAATTAATCATTAATCTGTATGTGTGTATATATTATGACTACTTAAAAAATTTATGACTAATTTCCAACCAAAAAAAAGAAATGGTATGACCAAAAAAAAAAAAAAATGTCAACCTGAATAGTCTCGCATTTCCACTCTTTAAACGCATTCTTCCACATTTAGGAATTAGGGATATTTTTTAGATAGGACCATGGAATTTTGTGAACCAGATTGATGCATGACCCGACTAAAAATTTTACGCATGTTGTAAAATATTGCGTTACGAATATATAATAGAGAAGAGATTGAGAAGAGAAAGCAAGTGAACACTAGAGATAGTAGAAAAAGCAAGATATTTCATTGTATTATGTTGTTGTTCTATTGTACATCAAAACTAAACTCATATTTATAGGAGAACAAGAATGTACTTATCATTAATATCAATGTATCGAATGATACATGTACTGGATAGGGGAGATGAACATTCATTGTATAGGGAGATGTACTTAGAATATATGATACAAATGTACCATAATAAGTACATTAGATAAGATGAATATAATGAATATTCATTCATGTATTCTATTTATTCATGTATTTCATAGCACTCCGCCTTGAATATTCATCATATTCATTACGAATGTGCATTGAATGATACTGCCTCATTGAAAACCTTAAGCCGGAAAAACTTAGTGGGATAAAAACCGGACAAAAGGGAAAAAGAGTGTAAAGCACAAATGTTATGATCCCTCCCTTTTATCGATGCATTAATTGCCTCGTTAAAAACTTTAAGCCGGAAAAACCCTATGGGAAAAAACCAGACATAAAGAAAAAAGAGTGCAATGCATATATAGCCACTCTTGGGGCTAATCATTATTGTATCTTGTGAACTCGCCGCATATTAATGCTGCAATGCATAGTTCATAATATCTCCCCCTTAAATGAGCCATATAGCCATTTCTGGGGCTAATTAATCTTGCATCTTATGAACTCGCCGTATACCAATGCCATATACTAATTTCTCAAAACTTGATGTTGGCAATGATTTGGTAAAAAGATCTGCAATATTATTTATAGATCGAATCCATTTAACATCAATTTGTCGACTTTCTTGAAGTTCATGAGTATAGAAAAATTTCGGCGAGATATACTTGGTCTTATCACCTTTGATATATCCTCCTCTGACTTGTGCAACACAAGCAGCATTATCTTCATAAATTATAGTAGGAGAATTTGTAACCGGTAATAAGTAACAAGAATTATGAATATGTGTTATAACGGATCTTAACCAAATACACTCTCTTCCGACTTCATATAAAGTAATAATCTCGAGTGGTTGGAATATATGTAGCTACTAGCGATTGCTTCGTAGAATGCCAAGAAATAGCGGTGCCGTTATAACAAATTAAATACCCGATTTGAGAGCGAGCCTTATGTGGATTAGATCTATATCCAGTATCAGCATATCCAACTAAACCAGAGTTAGCATATCCAAATCTATGGTTCATCGGAGATAATGGAAAATATGTTTAACTCCATTCCAATGTCTCCGAGTTGGCTCAAAACTAGAACGTGCCAATAAATTTACCGCAAAAGTGATATCTGGTCTCGTACATTATGCCAAGTACATAAAAGCCCCAATTGCATTGAGATATGGTACTTCAGGACCAAGTATCTCTTCATCAGATTCTCTAGGATGAAATGGGTCCTTTTGGGGATCTAAAGACCTTACAACCATAGGAGTGCTCAATGGGTGAGCGTTGTCCATATTGAAACGTTTAAGCAATCTTTCAACGTATGCTGATTCATGGACGATTATTCCATTTGCTTTATGCTCAAGCTCTAGACCAAGACAAAGTTTGGTTTTACCCAAATCTTTAACTTCAAACTCCATTTTCAAATATTCAGCAGTTTCAGCTAACTCTTCTGGAGTTCCAATTAAATTTATATCGTCGACATAAACTGCTATAATAGCAAATCCAGTTTCTAATTTCTTAATAAACACGCATGAGCAAATAGGATCATTCTTGTACTTTTCCTTAATTAGGTACTCACTTAGACGTTGATACCACATGCGACCGAATTGCTTTAACCCGTACAAGGATCTTTGCAATTTTATTAAGAATAAATTATGGGAGTACATGCTTCAGGCATTTTGAGTCCCTCAGGAATTTTCGTATAAATATTAGAGTCTAATGAGCCATATAGATATGCCGTCACAACGTCCATAAGACGCATTTCCAATCTTTCAAAGATTGCTAGGCTAATAAGAAAATGAAATGTAATCATATCCATCACAGGTGAATATGTCTCATTATAATTAATCCCAAGTCTCTGGGAGAATCCTTGGGCAACGAGTTGGGCTTTATACCTGATAATCTCATTTTTCTCATTTTATTTTTGAATAAATACCCATTTATATCCAACGAGCTTTACATTATTGGGAATACGAGTCACAGGTCAAAAAACCTCTCGTTTAATTAGGGAAGCTAATTCAGCTTTAATTGCTTCCTCCACTTAGGCCAATCTTGCCTTTGACGACATTCAATAATAGATTGCGGCTCACAATCATCATTCATAATTTTATGAGCAATTGAGAATGTAAAAGCATCATCAATGATGATTTCATTTTGATCCCAAATTTCATTACAATATGTAATGGAATTCTCGGTATTCCCGGGGCTAGTGCTCCTTTCATGGGTTTGCGTCTCTTCAGGAGCAATAAGCTCTTTGGGAGCAAGCACAACGCTAAGCTCTTTTGGAGTGGATTCCTGATTCTTTCCCCTTCGTTTTCGAAGAGCAATATCTTTTGATCCTATCGGTCTACCACACTTCAAGTGCAGGGCATTTTGATCTATTTTAGCCTGTCCTTCAGGAACAGCTATCCTAACTGGAGCATTTGCAGTTAAAATATGATAATAGTGCAAATAAACGTGCAAATGTGACATTGCGCATAGATAATAGGCAAAACATGGGACCATCTACAGGATGCATCCACTAATACGATAAAATATCGAAATGGTCCACTTTGTGATTGTATTGGTCCACAAATATCACCTTAAATTCTTTACAAGAATAAAGGGGATTCAAGATTAATCTTTGTTATAGAATGTTTGATAATGAGTTTTCCTTGTTAGCAAGCCTCATAATTATAATCTTTGGACAACAATACATTTGTATCCTTTAAACGGTGCCCTTTTGTATTTTAAATTATTCTACGCATCATTGAAGTGCCGGGATGACCAAGGCGATCATGTCATAGTCCAAACTAATCAGGGTTTACCAATCTCCAGGATGTGGTAGCGTAGGTTTCAACAGCCTTAATCATGACACAATACAAACCCATATAAGAAGCTTCTAGCTTCTCATGGATGGTCTTCAGGCCCATACGAGGAAATGCCAATATATTCATTATGCTTGCCCGTATTCTTTAAAGATGCCTGGTATAGGTCAACAAAATGTTTTGGCGTACGATATAGGTACGTGACCAATGCCCAGTCATGCCACAACGATGACAATTACTTTCATTAATCACATTTTTTGGCTTCTTTTCTTTGTCATGATTCAGGCCAAAGTTTGATTTCCTAGGGCGGTAAAATTTCTTGCCATCCCTTCTAGGATTATGTTATTGCCTGCGCTTATAGTCCTTAAAATGGCCAGTATTTTTCTCAAAATTAGCATGTGCTTCAGGTAATGCTTTTGAGCCAGCAGGTCTAAGATCATGATTTTTTAGCAACAATTCATTAGTTTGCTTGGCAGTAAGAAGCACAGAAATTAATTCAGAGTATGTGGCAAACTGACACTGCCGGTATTGCTGTTGTAATACAATATTTGAAGCATGGAAGGTGGAGAAAGTTTTCTCTAACAATTCTGCATCAGCGAGTTTGATACCGCATAACTCAAGCCGAGAAACGATATCAAATAAAGTAGAATTATAGTCAGACACTGATTTAAAATCTTGCAGTCTGAGATTTTGCCAATCATATTGTGCTTGAGGAAGGATAACAGTTTTGATATGATCATACCTATTCTTCAACCTCCTCCACAAGATATAAGGGTCTCGAATGGATAAATATTGAGTCTGCAGGCTCTCATGCAAATGACAACGAATAAAAATTAGCTCATTTACTTTATTCTTTTTATTTGAGGTTCCATCATCGGTAATTGTATTAGCGAGACATTGCCCTTGGAGGTACATTTCCATGTCAAGGCACCAGGATAGATAATTTTTTTCACTCACTTCTAGGATGCGGAATTTGGGCTTTTCAATATTTGCCATAATCCTTGCAAAAATAAATCCTTAAATTAATTAAAAGGATTTCTAAATATCCACCGCTACTTCAGGAGCAAAAGGATACTTTTAGATTTGAAATTTGGCTTCGGGCCAAGAAAAATAAAAATGAAGAATTGATAGAAGAAGATGAAGTATAAGTTGATCAATAAAAAGAATACACACCTTTTAAAAATTACTTACTCAGTCGGTAAATCTTCGTGCTGATAACGTGTTGTAAAATATTGCATTACGAATATATAATAGAGAAGAGATTGAGAAGAGAAAACAAGTGAACACTAGAGATAGTAGAAAAAGCTAGATATTTCATTGTATTGTGATTGTTGTTCTGTTGTACATCAAAACTAAACTCTTATTTATAGGAGAACAAGAATGTACTTATCATTAATATCAATGTATCGAATGATACATGTACTGGATAGGGGAGATGAACATTCATTGTATAGGGAGATGTACTTAGAATATATGATACAAATGTACCATAATAAGTACATTAGATAAGATGAATATAATGAATATTCATTCATGTATTCTATTCATTCATGTGTTTCATAACAATGCAAGAATTTTAAGCCATCAATGTGATTTTTTAATGAGGCCTCTGCATGCATGTAAAACCTTGGCCCATTTCAGTTCTTAAGGTTAGGTTAGAAAACCCTGTTGAAGCCCGGCCCCTCTCTCTTTCTCAGAATAGCATGGAATCATACCATGCTTGGGCATGATTCCTTGCCATCTCGGACGACCTTAAGCAAAGTAAGAATCAGGGCATTCGTCAAAGGTGAAGACTCCATCGGTCCAGATTTTCCATCAATTGTTCATGATACCAGGGACGTTTTCTTTGCCAATTGAAAGAAGCACCGTTCAGCTTTGTGTCCAAGGGATACTTATGGAGACTCTTCCATTTTGAAGAAGAAAAGGCAGAGATTCTGGTATATTGGAAAGAATCTAGAGGTAAAAGAAGGAGAAGATCGAGAACTTCCTCTAAATCATTAATTTAACATCTAATTAGTGTCCTTTCCATTCTTGGTAGATCGAACACTTGTCTCATATAAATAAGTTTCTTGCCCATAGAGATTAACTTTTTTTTAAGTCAGGCACTAGCTTTGGCCATTTCTCGCGTTACTGTTCATGGTCCTCCCAAAGCCGCGATATTAAATTGTTCATCCCGCTGGAGGTTTCTGCTCGCTCCAATGGTTCCCGCTGGTCGTTTGGGCTGAAACTCGGGGGGTAGGGTCATTTGACCCTCCTCTTTCTTCCCACTGGGCAGATTCCTCTTTTGTGGCGTGTGGAATTCGTGCTGCTCCGACCTAGGGCGCGGCACTGTTCCTGCATTCTCCCGCCCAATTTTCTACTCGATCTGAGCGTTTGGGCCGGTCTTTGAGGCCAAGTTTCGGTGAATAGGTTCGCCTCACACATATTCTCAGTCCCACAAAGCCGTTGCTGCTGATTTGGGCTGCAACCTTTGGCCCTCTCCGGTTCGTTCGATCATTGCATCAATGCTGTGCTGGGCGAGTAAGTTGGCCGATGGGCTTAAGTGTTGGAGACCAGGCTTAACTGCCTTTCTTCTTCCCTCAGAAGCCTGGTAAGACACTCCTCCCTACAATGGACTTATGTTAGGTTGAGAGCTGTCTTTAGGACTGGTTGAGGTGGATATTTTGTTCATGGTTTCTGCCCTTGCTGTTTTGGGAGACCTCTTGAATGAGGCCAAGCGTAGAGAAGGTAGACTAAAGGGGAGTACTTCCCATACGCCCCTTGCCCAATCGTTGCTGCTTCCAAGCCAGGCTAACCCTAGTGGAGGGGTTCCTACTGCATCGGAGCAGATTCAGCAGGAGGCTTCTAAGGCTACAGGCCGTGGCGGACGTTCCCAAAGACGTAGCCGTGCTCCTTCCTCCTCTAAACTTCCTCAAGCTTATGGCCAGATTCCAGCAAGCTCGAAACCCCCCTTGCCCATTCTTGGGCTAGTGTTGTCAAACTTGCTACGAGAGGATATGACTTAACCTATGTCCCTCCTACCTTTGTAGGCGATAATCCAGCAATTAATTTGGTCGAGGAGGTGCTGGAGGCGATTGATCCCAAATGGCACGAGTGCCTTGTGGGGTACTATGTAGGAAGGAAACTTCCCTTTAAGCTTACGGAGCAGTCCTTGATATACGCTTGGGGCCCTAAGTTAGTGGAAGTAATGGCTAATGATCAAGGCTTCTTCTTCTTTCACATCCCCGACCTAATGTTTAGGAGGAAGATCCTTGAGGATGGACCCATTACGGTAGCAAGAGTTCCTCTCATTCTTTGTCAGTGGCAACCACTGTTGGACCTTAAGAAGGAAAGCCAATCCTTCGTTCCGATTTGGATCCAGTTGAAGAACTTACCCTTCAATTTCTAGTAGGCACTAGCAATAAGTGCAATTGTAAGTGTGGTGGAAAAACCCCTCTATGTGGACCAACAAACAGAGCAAATGAATATGATTTCGTTTGCTAGGGTGTGTGTTGAGATTCACTCTAAACAGCCAAGGTGCAAGTCCGTTGATGTGATCTTGAACGGGGTCTCGCGCACGATCTCCATCGAGTTAGAATGGCTGCCGGTTGAATGCCCTTCTTGTGGCACTTTCGGCCACAGGTGTGGGGACCTCCTTGCCTCTACTAGACCGTTTCGAGCTCCACAACAATCTAGGCCGGCCCTCCTCGTTCGACCCCTGCAGTGGATCCCATTCCAGCTCCAGTTGCAGCTGAAGTTCAGGAAGAGCCTGAACAAGACTAGAAACAAGTCAAAGGGAAAAAGAAAAAGCCCGTCTTGTCAAAGGAAGGTCCCTCCTCTCGTCCGGTTAGCTCTGGAGAGGATGGGCAGGTCCAGAGGCCAAGAGCTGCTGTCTCGAAGAGGACTATGCCTTCCACTTCTTCACACAAGCCGGTCAAGGGTTTGAGTATTCCTTCAAAGGTGGTGGTATCCCTGTCTAACCCTGGTGCGGATAGCTTCAATCCAATCGAAGCCCCGTTCTTGAATCCGCTTGAACAAGGCGCGGATTCAGATGCCTCAACCAGCATCTCTAGCTACTTGGATGAGGACTTGCTTTCTACAAGGCCGGATACGATGCAGGATAAGTTCCTAACTCTTGCCCCGGATCCGCCGCCTACTACAACCCTTGCGACACCAGCAGCTTCTCGCCGAAAACCTCCCAAGCGAAGGTAAGTTGATCCACCTTCATTTCCTATATTAGTATCTTTAAATATATACATAGGATTTTGGAATGTTAAAGGTCTTGTTAACCCTATTAGGCAAGCTGAGGTGCAGAGTCTGGTTTCTTCAAATGGGCTTTGTTTGGTTGGTCTTTTGGAGACTAAAGTTTCGGAAGCTCTCTTCCCCTCTATCTCTTCGAGTCTTTTGCAGGATTGGCGCTGGTTGGCGAACTATAGCAGCTCTCCTAGAGAGAGGATTTGGATTGGCTAGAACCCTATGGTTGTTATCTTTGAAGAGTCCTCGGTTGATGCCCAGGTGATTCATGGTCACCTAAAGATGCTTTTGTTGGGTGTGGAGTGATATATCTCGATGGTCTACAATGAGCACACTTTCCTATCCAGAAGGCCGCTATGGGAGAACTTTATCATCAAGAGTGCAGTTTTGCAGGATTCACCTTGGCTAGTGGCGGGTGACTTCAATGTTATCAGGGATCCATCTGATAGGCTGTGAGGCACTGACACTTGGATTACGTAGTTTAATGAGTTTAGACGGTGCTTACTTTAGGCTGAGCTAGACGACTTGAGGTATGTTGGTTTCCGGTTTACCTGGACTACCTCTTCTGGAGCTTCGCGAAAGGCAAGGAAGATTGATAGGGTTCTTGTCACCCCTAAATGGAGCTAGGATTTTTCTTACTCAGAGGCTTCCTTCCTTGCACTAGGTATCTCTGATCATTCCCCTATGGTGGTCAAAGTGCTAAACCTGATGCCTCGAAGGAAACCTTTCAAGTTCTTTGACTTTTGGATGAAACACCTGTTTCTCAAGTCTAGGAGGAGCCTAGTGAGGGGGTGCCCATGTTCAAATTGGTGTGCATGCTTAAATCCCTCAAAGCTCGGCTCAAGGTTCTCAACAAAGAGTCTTTCTCCAACATTTCCATCAGGACTTCTGAAACGAGGGTAGCTCTAAGGACCACTCAGCTTAGCCTTTAGCAAGACCCGACCTCTAATGTTCTTGTAAAGTTAGAGAAATGCCAGCGGTGGATTTTCTTTAACCTGCATGCTAAGGAGGGTGACCGAAACTCTAAATTCTTCCATCACTATGTCAGCAAGAGACAAGCCACAAATAGAGTCCTCTCCATTATGGATGCATTTGCTACTCAAATCACTGACCCTGAGCTTGTGCAGCAACACTTTGTCAGTCACCTCCAGAATCTCTTGTCGCCTCGGGTAGTGAATGGGAGGTTCAGGAGGTTATCTGATTCCCTCTCGGTGTTGACCAAGTTGGCTTTCTTGATCGGCCCATTTATGACTTAGAGATTCAAGACACTATCTTTTTCTTGCCTAGAGGTAAGCACCTGGACCTAATGGCTTCACAACTGAGTTCTTTAAGCATAACTAGAGAAGGGTTGGCTAGTTGGTCACAACGGCGGTGAAAGACTTCTTCGTCTCGGGTAGGCTCTTAATGGAGATGAACAACACCATTTTGGTTTTAGTGCCAAAAAGCCTTACTGCGACTTTGATGGATGACTACAGGCCTATCGCCTGTTGTAATACCATTTACAAATGTATCACCAAAGTTTTGGCCAATTGGATTGCAGCTGTTCTTCAAGATGTTATCGGGCCTTTCCAAAGTGCTTTTGTAAAAGGTCGGCTGATCAGAGATTTCCTTCTGGCACAGGAGCTCTTCTCTGGCTTCCACCGTCACCCCTACTCACCTAAATGTGCAGTCAAAGTGGATTTCGGGATAGCTTACGACATTGTCAACCGAGAGTTCCTTAAGACTGTTCTGTTCGCTTTCAGATTCCCTCATCATTTGATTCGGCTCATTATGACATGTATGAGGACTCCCAAATTCTCTATAGCCTTGAATGGGGAATTACATGGCTTTTTTGCTAGTGGTTGTGGGCTTCATCAAGGGGATCCCTTATCTCCCTACCTATTTACTTTGGTTATGGAGGAACTGTCCGGTATTCTCTCTTTTCGCTCCTTGATGCCGAATTTCAAGTTCTTTTGGAGATGCAGGGCAACAAACATCTCACACTTATTCTTCACGGATGACGTCTTCCTTTTCTGTGAAGACGAAGTGCCTTCGGTGGAGCTCTTCAAAGACGGCCTCCAAATCTTCTCGGAGTGGACAGGTTTGTACCCTAATACAAACAAGAGTAAGATTTGCCTTGCAGGAGGGTCGCCTTTTTTAAGGACCCAAATTCTTCTTGCCCTTGGATTCCATGAAGGGAATCTGCCAGTTCGGTACCTAGGGGTTCTGATCATAACTTCTAGGCTCAGCAAGGCATATTGTTGCGTTCTAGTTAACCGCATTACAGCCAGGGTTCAATCCTGAACCCATCGCTTTCTTTCATTTGCCGACTAGTTGCAATTGATCAAGTCAGTCCTTCATGCCATCCAAGCATATTGAGCTAGTGTTTTCCTTTTACCTATAGCTGTTTTGGATCAAATTAAGCAAATTCTTAGACAATTTCTCTATAAAGGCCCGGATTTGGGTAAAGGGGGTGCGAAGGTGTCCTGGGAGGATATTTGCCACCCAAAAGAAGAGGAAGGCCTGGGTATCCGAAGGCTTCGGGAGTGCAACAAGGATGCCATGCTAAAGCACAGTTGGCTTCTGTTTTCGGACAAGGAGTCTTTATGGTGCAAGTAGATTCACTCGACCTTTTTAAAGATGACGAACTTCTGGGTTGCCAAGAAGCCGACCTTCTACTCGTGGGCTTAGAAGAAAATCCTACAGCTTAGGGCTGAATTTCGTAGCTCCTTTTTCTGGAGGATTGGGGATGGTTGTTTGGTGTCCCTTTGGTTTGATAATTGGCACCCCAGGGGGCCCTTGAACTTATTCTTTTCGGATTCAACCATTTATAGTTATGGGTTATCCAGGTAGGCGTCAGTGGCTGACCTATTCACCAACCAGGGCTAGGCGATAAAAATGGTCTTGGATTCCTGGGAGAAGCCCCTTCCGGTTCTCGTCCAAAACTCAAACTATTTTTGCTGGAAAGGAAACACCTCAGGCCTTTTCTCGGTGGCTTCGGCTTAGGAGACCATTAGAAAGAAGAAGGCTCGGGTCTTCTAGCATGAGCTCATTTGGAATAACTCGATCACCTCAAGGTATCAATTAAACTTGTGGCTTATTGCCAAACGCAGGCTTCCTACTTAAGCTCTATTATTATCTTATGGTAGAATAGATGACGCCTTATGTCCTTTCTATAGTGAGGTTCCAGATTCTATAGATCACCTCTTTTTTGGGTGTCACATTACTACTTGGCGTTGCCTTCTTTTGGGCGGCTAGATGCAACCTTCTGTGGTAGAACGGGTCGTGGGGAGAAAACCTCACTTAGGCCACTTCCTTTCTCTCAGGCAAAGATTTTTATAAGTGCATTGCCCACTTCTCTTTTGGTGCTCTCCGCTATCTTATTTGGAAACAGAGGAATGGCATCCTTTTTAGGGAGCAAAACCTTGCCATCCCTACGGTGAAGAACCAGCTTTTTAAAGTCGTCAGGGACAAGGCCATCACTTTCAAGAAGATCGCCAACACTTTCAAGAACAGGAGGCTGCAACGAAGCTGGGGCATTGATCTGATCATCTTCTCTTTGGAGAAACCTGGTGCTTCTTTAGGGTTGTAGCTCTCGCTGGCTTCTGGATGCCTGATTGATGCCCTTCTGCCTTCCCATTACGGTTTCTGGGATGCTGTGACTGCTGACTGCTTACGGATGGAACTTAACTGAAGAAGGATGCTGTGTTGGTCAGTCATTGCTTGGTTCTCGATGGCGACTGTTGCCTTGTGCTCAGGTTTTCCGTGTAGGTCACCTTTATTTGGCTAGCTGGTTGCCGTTCTTTTGTTTGGCTGGCCTGCGTGCCCCTTCTTGTTTTGGTGTCGTTTGGCTTGTGTCCCTCTGTTGGTTGTATTTTTTTTTCTCGGCACCCTTCCACTCACATTGCCTCCTTGTCTTTGTGAGTGCAGGTTTTGGTGCCATGATCTCTTTTGTATAGTTTGGTCAAAGCTCACTATATTCTTACTTTTACCCAAAAAAAAAACTTTTTTAAATCATGACCAATATTGAATAGAACCAAAACTACACAAAGCTTGATTTGTGACTAGGGTAGGGCCTAGCCCGTGATCAAGACATGCCCAGTTCGTTGCCGGCATGCGGCCTAGTTTGCTAGTGGGCCTAACTTGATCAATGTCTGGAACTTTCTTCTCTCACCATTCCTCTATATTAATTGTTACAACACTTTTATCTTCTTTGTCTTTCAATTAATTTTTTCATATCACTATGCAGCTAGTCTATTTTGCTATGTCTTGATATACTAAGATCCCCTTGCTGGGAGTGAAATTGAATGATAGGGAGCCATAACTTGGAAACCACAAGTCAATATAGGTTAATCTCATTTAATAAAATGCTAAAACCATGCCTATTTTCAACTGAATTCATGCACGTATTCACTTGCCGCTCAAATATTTCACAATTTAATTGCATTGCATGCTTAATTTAAATTAGTGATTGCATTTTTGTACAATTCTATGTTATTATAATATCTTCAAAGCACTCTTACTGAATAATAATAGGCAAAAAGAAGAGTTCCCTTTATATTTGAAAACTGTGAGGTGTGCATGACCAATGGACTAATGCTCATAGATTTTCCGCCACCCTTTCCATTGCAAAACCATGTCATTGTTCAGCATTTCTAGTTATACAATACAGGTTGAATCGGCCAGAATCTGGAGAAGCACTGAGTTGGAGAGATCCTTTCCACACCTTCTTAGGGAACTTCTTGGAATTAATTCTCTATTACAAAAAAATTTTAGTGATAGTTGCTTCATTTCACGATTGTAAAGTTAGAGAATCCAAACTACACTTTACACACTGATTAGGGCAATGGTGATATAGCCTAGCTCATGATTAATCCAACTGTTGACATAAATTTATCTTTGTCGTATGGTCAAGAAGCCTTATCATCCAATGGTTGAGATCAATTTTCTTTTTATTCGATGGGAGATTGTGCATGTAACTTGGAGCGACCGGTGGGGTTGCATGATGGATGCTCCGAATTCTTAGACTAACCAGTGATTACTTTGCCCAAATGTGTTGGCTCTTGCTCAACGGCACACGTTGCGATAAAGCGACATGTGGAAGTTGCTTCAGGAGAGAACTTTAGGCCAGTTTTTATCCAGGAGAGCTAGCAACTAATTTGATTATCAAATGAAATTAGTACACCACTAGTCTTGAATTCCATCTATTAGTATTTCCATTTATTAGTTAAACCATGAAAATAAAACAGACAAATGTGCTACCATATATAGTTATATCACAGATGTAAAATTTATAAAATAAAAATAAAAATGTGCAATTAAGCAATGCATAAGTACAATCTAATTCAAACTTTCAAGTGGTACTACCAATTCCTAAAATTTGTTTTAAAAGATTATCAATTACTTCCCATTATATCCTCCATTTTCAGTGAACAAAATATAATGTGGCATTTCCAAAAAAAAATTATGTCAGTTGAGATTGATAAGGCACCAAGCAAATGCTAATGTGGTGCCCAAAATAGCTATTGACAAAAAAAAAAATTAGCAGTGCCATCGCCACCCTTACTACGGCATCGAACACAAACGCCTTAATAGGCTACAAAGAGGATTACTTTTTTTTTTTTCGATTTGAATGACCAGGATTACTTGTTCCTGCCTTTATGTGGTGGTGGCACACCAATAAACACAAGGACCTAGGATCAGCCAAACCCCACGTGTTTGACTCTCGTCACTAGTGCACTACCACTACATGAGGGCGAGCGGCGGCTATGGTCCACCCCCTGTTGCTTAGATCTAGGCAAGGGTTTGGTTACACTTTGCCTATGTGTGCTTTGAGAATGTGATGTTGAGGGATAATCAACGAAACAAGATGGTAATAAAAATTGATGTTTCATTAGCAAAAGCATCAAAATTCCATTATTAAAAGTTGACGCCGTGATAAAGTTAGAATCTACCTATTTTTGAAAGTAGAAAATGGAGGATAGAAGAAACTATTATTTTTGCTCTCAAGAAGATTCTGCATAAATAACTTGCCCACCTTTTCCACATCCGGATGGCATGAACATTCCGACAAATGTAGAAAAGCTACTGTTGCGACAAAAATTTCGAGTGATCTACTTAAGGTTTGGCTAATGGATTATTAAGCCTAAACTTAGCTCAGGCTCTCCCAAGCCCATACCAATTTGCGACTTAGGTTCAAGTTCTTAACATGCAATTGATTTTTAACTCGGAGTCGCCACTAATCTATTTTTGGTGAGTTGATTAGAAACCCAAGTAAAGTAACGGGAGATTTACTTTACTCCTACGAACTAGAGATTGTGAATTAGGGGACTTGGTTATACTAGATTTCTCTAGCGCCCTTTCAGTACCTTTCTCTTTTATTTCAAAAAAAAAATGTTTAGCAAGCAGATTGAATTGATTTTAACTTTTTTTCCTAACATGTGAGATTATCATGCGGGTGCACAAACTACCAATTTAACACCCAGATAAAACAGTGAATAAATTGCAGGACTTACCTCATAGCAACAAAAGTATCTGCAATATTAGATTAAAATTCACATCGACAGTCCTAGATATGATTTCTAATTAACACGCAATTTCTTCTTTTTTTTTTTACTTATTTAATGAGAATCATGCTTTATGCAATGCATGCTACTAATCTAATATGAAATGACATGATGTGGCAATATAACCTAAACTATATGACATAAATAAAATATAAGCATGCAGTCTATCCTAAAGAATGAAATTGATTTATTCTAAAGACAATTTTTTGGTATTTTCCATGAAATTCGAAATTAAGAAAAATGCAAAGATTAACTAGCTAGATTAAGATTCTATTCAACTTATATTAAGAATTGAGTTAGGTCAAATCCTAATTTAAACTAAGATATTATCTTAACTTAGCAATCTCTAACCTAGGATGCAATTTATTTAAAAAATCAATCTAAACTTAAAATGGAACATGCAATTTTATCCTAGTATGCAATGACGTACAAAGGATGTCCTAATTTTATATGGCATATGCATGATCATTTTTGTGTTTTTTTTATAAAATTCGAAATTTAAAAATTGTCAAATTTAAACGTGCAACCTAAACTTTAAAAAAAAAAAAAAAAAAAACTAGCACCCTAAATTGATTATTTTTTATTTTTTATTTTAAAAATTCGAAATAAAATTCCTATTCTAAATATACAAGATAACCTTAAGACGAGGACTATTCTAAAACAAACCTAATTTTTCTCAAATTTTTTTGGATTTTTTAATGAAAACAAAGTTGACTCAAACCACACGACATAAATTAGAGCAACATAAGATTGATATCCAAAAAAAATTGACGAACCATATCTCACGTATGAGATCGGGCTGGTCAACTTTAAATAAACCGTGAATCGAATTTTGGGCATGAGATCGCATTGGCAATTTTCCAAGCTTTTGCGAGTCCGATTTTGGGCACGAAAATCGGACTGTCTATCCCTAATTTAAGAGGCTATTCATGTTAGGAATTTCAATCTTACATCAAGAAATATTCCAAATGAAGAAACAAAATAAAAAATAAAAGTAAAATAAAAAAATCGACCTAATTGGGATTTTTCCTAAATCTAGGTTAACCAACGGCGGTTTGACATGGCCCCCAAAAGGGAGGCTGTGATGGTGGTTCATCGAGGGGTGATAGGTCTCCGTTCGGAGTGGGGGTTGATCGTCGGAGCTCCGACGAGGCGGACCGGCAGCGTTGGCATCCGCGGCACTCGTGCGAAACAGCAGCGATGCTCGGGCAGAGGGCTGAGGGCTAGCAGATGCAGCAGTCGCGGTTGGTCGCGGGTCAGGCAGGAGTAGCGACGTCGGGTTGCAGCAGGCCGGCAGGGACAGAGCAACAACATGCAGGCGTCGATCCGGCAGAGGCTGCGTCGTGGCTGGGGGGCGCAGCAGTGACTGGCGCAACATGAGCAAACGACACGCAAGCCGGTGCGGGAGCTCGCGTGGTGCAAGGATCAGCAGCTGGCTCAAATTTGCCAGCGTCGAGCTGCTCAAGTGGGTAGATCGGCGGAGCGACGGTGACAGGGGCATCACGAGCTTCGGGTTACAGCGTCCGATGCAAGCTATAGGCGAGACGGAGCAGAGGCCGGTGGAGTTGGACAAGAACAGCGGCGCGAAGCAATGGCGTTACGGTGCGGCAAGGCGGTGGCTTTGTCGAACTGGTGGAGCGACGGTGCAAGCTCGCGAAAGGCAGATGCAGGCGGCGAACGACCGGGGGGGGAAGGAAGATGAACAGTGGGCTGCTTTTCCTCTTTTTTTGCTGCAGGACGTCACCCTCATCTCTCTCTCTCTCTCTCTCTCTCTCTCTCTCTCTCTCTCTCTCTCTGCTGTCCTTGCTGCAACTCTTCAGCAAAGGACCCCACGACTTTGACCCTTTTCCCCAAAAAAATGAAGAAAATAAATTCTTCTCTTTTGCCTTGAACTTTTTTTGACTAAGCAATCGAGAGAAAAAGCCCCCCTTTCTCACTGTACATGGCTCCTTTTATAAGCAAAAAAAAAAAAATGTGATCTTCGTGAATATTTCATCTCTTTTTTAGTATACACGAAGATCGCCTATAACCTCTCGAACGTAATATTCCTTTTATTTTCCATATCTCTTTTAGATTTCTTTTGCAAAAAGTGAATATTTTCCACCGATTTTATCGCCATATTTTCCACCGATTTTATCACCTATTGCTAAAGATAAGATTGCAATACGATTTTCTCAAATTCCAAATTTTATGAAGATGAGCTCATAATCTACCACGAGGATATGTAAAAATCTACCGTAATATCATACCAAATCTTCATTTCTCACAAGATAAAAAAAAAAAAAAGGAACTTGGGCTAATTTGCTCCCTTCATGGGCTTTGTCCAACTCGTCAAATTAAAGTTCAAAACTACCAATTCAAACTCATCTGTCACCAACCCAATGCAAATGCAGTAATAAAAAGTAAATGTAACTAAAATTATATGTTATCCATTTTAATATTTTTTCAGGGATAAAATTAATGCTTAATTTTATGCAATAAATAAATAACCGAGTCGTCAAAATTAAGGTGTCAATTAGTGTCCATCTTTGAAGGTGAGCTCATAGAGGTTACCTTCAAAGATAAATTGAGACCTAAATTCTGACTATGCACATACACTAAATGATTTTTTTTTTTTTTGGAAAATGAATTCCACTTTGAAATGCAATTTATATGATGCATAGTGTGACATCCTAGATTTTTAATTCTGTTTTCAATTGAATAAATCGGACATTTCATCAACACGCCTATAGTGTTATTCTTAGAGCCGATCACTCATGAGATGACTAAACTATCTGGGGAAGTCATTAAGAGATTTTAATGCAATGGACTTGAGAATTCAACCAGAAATCGACTGCTCGATCGTGCTAGTCTGTAAGGGTCATTACGACATTGTCAAAATCGATCAAAGATCAGGTATAGGCCAATTCGACTGAGATGTGTGATCAAAGTATGAGTGATTCCACCTGATTGCAAAATTATCGTCGATCGGCACTAGACTAATTTTCTGTCGTTTTGGGTACCTTGTGCCCATAATTGAAACCTTGAGATTTTCACGACCACCAAGAGTTGCCGATGTGTCGAAGTGGGACATTGTGGCTCGAAGAAAATCGACTACGGGTCATTTGCACTAAAAAATTTTGAAAACTACTTGATAGTCTAGGTCATGCTAAAATCGCGCCGAATTGAAATTAACCACGAATTTGAACTCAATTTCAGAAATTGAAAGTTTTGGCATATCACAAGTCATTTTAGGAATGTCGACTCAATCTCAGAAGATTTTTCTACAAATCGATACTTTTTAAGAAAAAGTCAAGGTAGGGTCGTTTTTATCCAGAAAGGTCTTAGGACCGTTTTTTATCGCGCAATTGGGATGTAAGTGGGGTCAATTGGTGAGGAAAAACACTAATTAGATCGATGAGATGTTGATTGAATTTTTAGAGGCTAAATTGGATTGATTCAAGAAGAATTGAAGGTCCAATTGAGGAGAAAACCAAGCAAGTTCGTAGGCCCCCCTTGTCTATGACTTTTGGACCATTTCCCTAGCTTGTTGAGGAAGCTTGAAGGCTGAAAATTGTTGTGGAAGACAGCCAAGCTTTGTGGACAAGTTGGGGGACAAGAGGATGAGGATAAGGCCAAGTGGTGGCCCCCTTATTCCCTCATCTCTTCCTTTCCTCCTCCAACCGGTCAAGCATTCCATCCTCTCCCTCCATTGCTATCCGAACAAGCACCAGCCAGTACCGAGCAAGCCAGCAACCGCCGAGACCGCTCGCTACTGCTGTTCGCCACCCGCGACGCCATCGCCGCCCATGCGTGCCCTCCGCCTTGCCGCACTGCTATCCTCTGCTATTCCAGCAGGTTCGTCTTACCCATTCCGCCACCCAGCAGGCTGTCTAGCCATCATGTGCCATTGCTGGAGCCGTCATGGAGCTTGCTTGGACCTGGTTCAGCCTCCTTGGTTCACCTCAGCCCGTTGTCGCCTCAATCGACTCTTGTTTCAACATTTTTCGGCCCCAAACAGTAGCTGGAATTTGTTGGTTTCCAGCAGCTATCTTGGCCCATTTTGGCCTACTTATGAACCCCGAAGTTAGGCCCACTTTGGAGAGGATCGTCCCTCATCGCGTCCCCGTCGATTTGAACCGATCGAATCACCAAACAAGTGAGTTTGCTCACTAAACCTTACTTTATAGGTTAATTATGCTTAAGGTTTGTTTAGATTAGCTTAAGTATATATTAGTAATAATCTAGAATGGTTAGGTTAGTCTTAGAATGGATTAGTGATAGTTTAATTAGTGAGATTAGTATCGTTGATGATGGATTAGTTGAATCCAGTGGAATCCTGCAGTTCTAGTTTCTGGACCCTCATCATTTGCCAATTTTATGGATCGAAATGGGTTACTAATTTGAGGTTGATGTCTCCTTGAGAAATATTTTAGACATCCTTAGCTATGACATATATTTTTCTCAAGATTTTTAGGGATATAAAAGAAGGAGACATGAGCTCTATCATTTTCAAACAGAACCTCAGTTTTTTATGGAATTTGTGACCTTTTAGGATTCTAGGGGTTTTTATCAATTCTTAGGGTTCAAATTTCAAAATGGTTTCTTCACAAAAGTTTCTTGTCATATCTTTTAGTTTAACATACTCAAATTTTAGATCAAATTAACATGTTTTGAATCTCAAACCAAACTGATTTCAAAAAATAGACTTTCTGGAAAATGAACACAGTTTTGATGCTGGATTAAGCGATTTACTGCGTCAAATCTTGAAGGATCTGGGTTGAGATGTCTTCATGAAAAATGTTCTTATGTTTCCTTTACTACATACTAAAATTTGGAAATTTTCTGAACTCATTTGATTTGGTTTCTAGATTTAAACTTGGAAACGTGCGAGAGAGCCTATTCTGCCAGTTAGAGCCAGTTATGAGTTGTGATGGTTCTTAAGGGTTTGATTGCTGGAAATTGCTCATTTGATGATATATGGTTGATTTGTGATATGCCTAGAGTTTATGCTTGATGATCGTGTGAAAGTTAAGAGAATCCGTCCCTAGCATGTGTTGGTGGAAGTTAATAGTTAAGAGAATCCGTCCCCAGCATATGTTGGTGGATATTAATAGTTAAGAAAAGCCATCCCTAGTGTGTGTTAGTGGACGTTAGTCATTATTATTCTTCCCCAGTGTGTGTCGATGGATTTTACCCTTTCCCGGCGTGTGTCGATAGTTATTAGTCTTTCCCGACGTGTGTTGGTAGTTATTTGTCTTTCTCAACGTGTGTCGGTTGTTATTAGTCTTCCCCGACATGTGTCGAATAAAACTGCTTGTGTGGGTCGTAATAGTTAATTAATTGGAATGCATGTTGAGCTGAATGGATGGATCGGTATGTGTCAATAATTCTTGCTTTGATGTGTATTGATAGTTCTTGCTCGTGTGAACAGTAATTTAATTATAATTCTTGCTTTCATGCGTATTGGTAGTTCTTGCTTGTGTGAGCAGTAATTTAATTATAATTCTTACTTTGATGCGTATCAATAGTTCTTGCTCGTGTGAGTAGTGGTTAAATTGTTATTCTTGCTCGTTTGAGTAATGGTTGGTTTGGACGTTCCAAATTGGTATGTGAATTTGCTATATACACATGATTGTGATATGAACCATGCTGACCTGCATGAAAGAACTGAGGCCAAGGTAAGCCTCTGTGATTGTATGATTGTGCGATTAAGACGTCTCAGGCGTATTACCCTCCTAATCGGGGTTTAGAGTGAGAACTTGCTAAGATTCATATCTCACCCCGTCGTGGGCTTCATTTTTCAAGACCGTAGGGTGGAAGGCCTATAGTTGAGCTAAGGTGATATGAAGTGTAGGTCAGATAGAATAGTTCCTTTTGAGAGTCAGTCTTTGGAAGTCTTGTGAGGGTAGACTTTTGTATATGACTCATTTGGCCTATATCAGCATGTTTTGCTTTTAAATATGATGTCCTGGATTTTATCCCGAGATAGTTACTATCAAGGGATTTGTTATTCGCTTCCGCATGTGCAATAAAATGAAAGGGTTGGCGACTTGTCCTAGGAAGTCGCAAAATTTTTATCAACCACTAAGGGATAGGCACGCGCTCGAGGGTTGGGGCGTGACACATGGAAATACTAATGCAAATGATAAAGGAACCTAGTAGGAATAACTTTCCTTCAAGGAGGGTAGAGTAATTCGAGATAATTGGTATTACATGTTCGGGACCTGTACCATTCTATGGTCGCCCAAAATAGTAATGAGGCTTTGTAAAAAGATTACTCTCTTGGGACCCATACCTTTCTATGGTCGCCTAGAATAGCAACAAGACTTTGTAAGAAAACTGCTTTCCTAAGACCCGTCCCATTCTACAATCGCCCAATATGGTAGTATTTGGTTGTCTAGGACACGAACCTTTCTTCGATCGCCTTGACAAAAAAAAAATTGATTTTCTAGAACCCATACCTTTCTACAATCGCTTGAATAAAAAACTGTTTTTCCAGGACCCGTACCTTTCTACGATCGCCTATTAGAGCAATAAATATTGTCTAGGACCCGTACCTTTTTATGGTCACCTAGACTGAGGTTTTGCTTTGCTAGGACCCAAACCTTTCTTCGGTCGCCCAACGTTGCAACATAAATCATCTGACCAAGACCTGAAACTTTTCTTCGGCCGCCTTAATCAAACTAAATCTGGAAAAAAATCTTTGGGGGTACAACTCAATCGAGTGTCAGGATACTCAAAAGGTCACTTCATGTCGAAATCTCAATCTTACATCAAGGAATATTTCAAGTAAATAAAATTTAAAAAAATGTAAAATAATAATAATAATAATAATAATAACAACAACAACAACAACAACAACAACAACAACAACAACAACAACAACAACAATAATAATAATAATAATAATAACTACCTAATTGGGATTTTTCCTAAATCCGGGTTAATCAATGGTGGCTCGGCGTGGTTCGACAAAGGCTGCTAAGGTGGTGGGTCGCCAAGGGTGAGGGGTGGTCGTCAGAGCTCTGGCGAGGGTGGACCGACAGCATTGGCAACGGTGGCACTCGGGCGAAACAGCAGCGACACTCGGGCTGAGGGCCTAAGGCTTGTAGATGTAGCAGCTACGACTGGTCGCGGGTCAAGCAGGAGCAATGGCGTCGGGTTACAGCGGCTCGACAAGGGGAAGCTCAGTAGCAAGGTGCTCGACAGGACGCAATAGTGCGTTGGAGCAGAGGCAGAGCGGGGCGTCGTGCGTAGACGCAGTGACTGGCTCGAGCGCCGCAGAAAGGGTACTCATGTTGGATCGAGGTAGCAGGGCGGCAACGCGACGTTCGACGGGGCAGCAGAGCAATAGTGCGAGCTCCTGTGGCATCGAGTAGCAGGGGGTGTGCAATGGCTTCGAGTTGCAACTCCGATGTAGCAAAGATGGTGGGTCGGAATCGCGAGCAGGCGGGTCGCAGCTGTGGCTGGCGACCGGACACAGGTGGCGCAAATGAACGGGATGCGGCGTCGTGGTTGGGTCGCAGCAGAGGGAGAGCATAAGCTGAGCAAGCAAGCGACCGAAGGCGAGTTAGCAACAGCTGGTCGTGGACGGAGGCCGAAGGTGGGGAGAACCCTTACACGAAGAAGACTCTCTTTTGGCTTCTTCTTTTTTTTTCCTCTCTCACTCCCCTGTCTTCTCACGTCTCTTCCCTGTCCCTCTCTCTGCTGCTGCATTTTTTCCTTCTTTCAGCAAAAGCAAAACCTTGACTTTTACTCCCACAAACCCTAAAAAACGAAGGCAATTTTTCTCTTTTTGGCTTGAATTTTTTTTACCTAGCAATCGAGAGAAAAGCCCCCACATCGACCTCCGTACACAACCCTTTTATAGGCAAAACAAATGTAATATTTGTGGAATATTTCATCTATTTTCAATATGCACGAAGATCATCTATAACCCCTTAAACGTAATATTCCTTTGCAAAAATGAATATTCTCCACCAATTCTCAAAATTGCAATAGGATTTCTTCAAATTTGAAATCTCGCGAAGATGAGTACGTAAAATCTCCTCAAGGATACAGGCTTAGGCCAATTTGCTCTCTTTACGGGCTTACTAAATTAAAGTTCAGAACCACCAAGTCGAACCCCTCCGTCACCGGTCCAATGTAAATGCATATTAAAAATAAATGCATCTAAAATTATATGCTATGCAACTTTTTTTTAGGGGTTAAAAATTAATCCCTAATTTTTGTGCCATAAATGATTAAATGAATTGCTCAAAATTTAGATGTCAATAGCGGCCCCTCTTTAAAGGTGAGCTAGTAGAGATTGCCTTCAAAAACAAATTGAGACCTAAATTTTGATCATGCAGATGCAATGAATGACTTTTGATTAATTTGATTTTTTTTTTAAATGAATCACTTTTTAAAATGCAACTTTTATGATGCATGGAAATGTTAATGCAAATGATAAAGGAACCTACCTGTAATAACTTACCTTCAAGGAGAGTAGAGTGACTCAAGATAGTTGATGTTACATGTCCAGGACCCGTACCTTTATAAGGTTGCCTAAAATAGTAATGAGGCTTTGTAAGGAGATTGCTTTCCTAGAACCCGTACCTTTCTATGGTCGCCCAATATGGCAGCAAGATTTTGTAAGGAAACTGCTTTCTTAGAACTCATACCTTTCTACGGTCACCTTGACGAAAAAAATTGATTTTCAAGGACTCGTACCTTTCTACGATCGCCCAGTATGGCAGTGTTTAGGACCCATACCTTTCTATGATCGCCTTGACAAAAATAAATTGATTTTCCAAGACCCGTACCTTTCTGCGATCGCCTGAATGGGGAAATTGTTTTTCCAGGACCCGTACCTTTCTACAGTCACCTGTTAGAGTAATAAATATTGTCTAGGACCCATACCATTCTACGGTCACCTAAACTGAGGTTTTGCTTGGCTAGGACCCGAACCTTTCTTCGGTCACCCAGCATTACAACATAGATCATCTTACCAGAACCCGAACCTTTCTTCGATCGCCTTAATCAAACTGAATCTTGAGAAAAATCTTTGGGGGACAACTTAATCGAGTGTCGATATACTCAAAAGGGAATACCTATGTAATGACAAGTATTTAAGGTATGAATAGAGATATACTTACTTGATAACATCTCTACTCCCGGGGATATGTCTCCTATAAAACTTGGCCGTAGGAGAGGCAACGTGCATTTGTAGTCACAAACATGCATTAATATAAATGAGGTTCATGTGTAATGATTTCTATCAATCTTGCATCACATAATTTCTATTGGGAAGGATTTCGAAAGAATATTACAATCTGAACACATGAGTGTCATGGATGTGTCAAATGAGGGATCTTTCAGTCTGAAAGGACTTTTCACTCATCCTCATTAAAATTGCCATTTCATCCTGATCTTTGATGTAGGATTTCGACAATCGCTCTATCTCACCATTGTCATGCCAAACAAGGGTCTGAGCAATCTCGCAAGTGGTACGACCTTACAAATTTGAGAGGTCTTTAATAGAGACCGTAATGTGGGCTTGGTCAACGGCTTAACAAAAGGGACTCTTTGAGTCGAGGTTATTGAAAAATGAGTGATATTCCGCAATCATCTTGGGGTTTACAAGTTAAGAAACATGTGAAATGAGGTAGAAATTGCCTTACTTGCACTTCTTCAAGCGATGCTTTCGAACATATGAACTTTTATGTTAATTCAAGTGCCATAATCTGAAAAGACTTTGCAAGGGACGTAACATAAGCTTGATTCATTGGTGAGAAACAAAAGGATTGTTAGGCTAAACAAGTGTTTGGGGGTCAAAGTTGGTGATTATCTTGACATCTCCACTAACTTTCTTCTTCACCATCGAAAATTTTCTCCATATCCAAACTCCATTAAGTGTAACATCTCAGCATTTGAGTTTTTAGTACCACCTTGTTGGGGATACGACTTCAACCAATGTTTGACTTTTTGTTTTCTAGGCACACTACTTTTTTATGCCCCATTTTTTGCACTTATTCTCTTTGGACTCACACAACCTCCATCTTTCATCATTCTAAACCATGCCATTTGAATTTTTCCTTGCCCTAATGTAGGGGAATACCAACTAGGTTTAATGTGAAATGAATTCATAAGCTCAAATGGGCTATGCAATAGATAAAAGTGTATATGATAGAGAAAGAATTGCTCTTCATCATCCTAAAGCACTTCAATTACCATATAAGTTACATTGCGAAAGCAATTCTCAAAGATTGATGCAAGTGTGAGTAAGCAGATTCTTACCATTCATTTCAAATTTTGTCCTAGCATGGGAAGATCCTTGATAGGGATAATTTAAAAAGCTCTTCATGTGTGTGGGTTCAAAGGGCTAAAAAAATGGGTATACCTGTAGTGTTTCAGGTAGAGGAAGAAATTGCCTCTCATCACCTTGGTTGACGTACCCTTTGCGAGATCACCCTTTTATTCGTGGGTATGAAATTTTTCCACACAACTCACTAGGGATTAGTGTATGAACAGCGTATGGAATAAGGCTTGCCTTTCATCATTCTAAAATATCCTATTTGACACCTTCAATTTATCTCACACAATTCATTAAGGAAAACATGCAAGATTTGCAACAAATTTGAAAAATTGAATTTGCAACTCATTGAGGTAATTTATTCATCATAAAAATGCATGCAATTCAAAACATGACACATCAAATTCTATCATGAGTAATACTTTTTTACAGCATTAGAATTAACTGGAGTGGAAAACTCATGACCATCTAATTCTGCCAAGATCAAGGCACCTCCAGGAAGTACCTTCTTTACCATATATGGGCCATTGTAATTTGGAGAAAACTTGCCCTCAAGATCTGGAATTGGATTGGACCATTTCCACACCTTCGCATGCTATAAGACCATCCCTGAAATAGAAAGTAGATGGATCAAAAGGACAAACAAGGTAAATCATATTTTAATTTTTTTGAAAAAAAATTTTGAAAAGCATTTGGAAAAGCATTTTTTGAAACATTTTGACACAAGAAAGTATGATGAAACTTAGGCCTCAGAATTCTTCTTAGATTTTTCTTTTCTTTTATCGGTTGGATATATCACCGGATTTGTTTGGTGTACCTCATCATGCCCTCAAAATAAAACTTTTAATTTCATTGAAATTCATCAATTGATTACATTTATTGAATAGAAAAATGCGATTCCTAAGCCCTAAAAATAAAAATATAAAAAGAAGAAATCAAAAACAATTCCTAGAAATCGAAAACAATTCCTAAAAGCAATAAAAAAATCCTAAAAAGCAATAAAAATTCCCACGCGGGGAATGTGCAAAAGAGATAAACGGGTTACTCTTGCGGGCCAGGGCCCATTTCTTCTAGAGATCCTTCGTCAATGGCTCCTATGAAGAGGTTATCGAACAAACTTGTGATTCCTTCCGAGGTGTCATCAAAGTTCTCTATCTTTGAAGGTGTCGGATCATCCATACCATCCCATCCATCTGGGATGATATCGCGACGATCAATGTAAGAACTGGGAGGGGCCGAATACTTCACCAGATAGTCGAATTTTCCACTTGGTTGTCCCAGAGTATCCATCACTTCTACTTCATCTTGCATCATTCTCGGAGGGCCAGGGAACATCTCATGAATATTTGAGGTAGTAGGCTTTGCCTCCCTCACCCTTACTCAGGTGGCGAGTTCTGTCTTTCCTGTCTTTGCCTTCCATAACCTTCTCCACCTCTTCCATGGTACCCTAATCCAACAGAACGGGACCTTTAAGGGGCTTCAATGGGTTTCGAATACCTTGACCTCTTCTTCCAAGACCATGGCCAGGAACAAAACCATTCCCAACCATCACTCTTCCCACCATAAGGGCGGCATTTGAAACTTCAGGAGTGGGTGGTGACGAATCTCGGGAAGCATGTATGGTGGACACCAATTCAAATGAGTGATAACTCAATTCGAACTCAGAGTCTGGTTCCACATAGGAGATAGCCGTCTCATGATGAATTCGGTGATCGTTTTCGCCATAGACAGTGACTAGCTTCCCTTTGATCACAAACTTCACACTTTGATGTAGACTCGAAGGCACCGCTCCAACAGTATGTATCTAGGGATAACCCAGCAGAAAATTAAATGCGGTAGGGATATCCATCACTTGAAAGTGGATGTTGAAAATGACCGGCCCTATTTGCACATCAAGATGGATCTCTCCGATCACCTCTTTCTTTGTCCCATCAAAAGCTCGCACGGAAGTCTTCGCAACATGTATCTTGGATGGGTCTATGTTGAGGCAGTGAAGAGTGGCCACTGGACATATGTTTAGGGCAAACCCATTATCAATGAGCACTCGGGACACATGAGAAGCCTTGTGCTTGACAGATATGTAGAGTGCTTTGTTATGCCCTATACCTTCAAGAGGGAATTCCTCATCAAAAAAAGTGATCAAGTCCTTGAGAAGGACCGATCCCATAAACTCCTCCAGCTTGTCCGCTTTGATCGTTTCTGGTACACGAATTTCACTCGGCACCTTCATCAATGACTTTTGATGCACGGGGGATGTTAGCAAAAGTTCAAGCAAAGAGATTTGAGTGGGCATCTTTCACAATTGGTCGACCACGTTATACTCACTTGCCTTGATCACAGCCAGAAATTCCTCAGCCTCTTCATTAGTGGCAAGCTTTGTGAGTTGAGCACTAGCTCTAGCATAAGTCCGACTAGACCTTGTAACAAGGTCAACATCTAAGACCAAGGCACCGCCTTATTGTCAACATACTCATACGGCTAAGACATCTCAATCACTATCTCATCGTCGGATGCATCTTCTAATGAGGGCATGTCCTTGAGTAAAGGATTTACTTCTTCCTTATCAGCATCGAGCGCAGCCTGTTCCTCCTCCCAATCGATAATGATATGAAAAATAGTAGAAACTTTGCAATTATGGTCAGCATACACGATGATATCGTCATCCACCATTTTGGCAACTCTTTCTTTCATTAATGATAGGGGAATATCCTCATGATCTGGATAATATCCAGTTCTCACCAGTCCATTGTAGGCATCCGCCACATGCACATTGGAGTTCTTAATTCAACCGGCATCATGTTCGAAAATAGCCTTCACCCGACCCTCATGCTCCTGTAATGGATTCTTTTGGACATTTGGCCGAGCAGTTTGAAACGAAAAGCCCTTCGTGTCTAGGAGGTTTTGGATCAAGTGCTTGAGGGTGAAACATTCATCAGTTGAATGTCCTAATTCACCGCTATGATAGTCACACTTCTTTGTCAAATTATAACCCTAAATGTTTTTGCGGTTAAGGCGCTTCGGCTCTCTAATAACCAAATCTTTCTTTCAGAGGATTGCCAACACTTGGGATGGAGATCCAAGGAGATGAGTGAACTACCTCCTATTATTTGCTTGGGCAAATGATTGACGACAAGCGGTTTGTTGTTGCCTTGCATTCATCTGGATAGACGAGTTGCGATTGGCATTATCTTGGCTGTAAGCCATATTCATATCTACAGCAAACTCTTTCTCCTTCTTGGTAGAAAACATTTTGTTAGATGACTCAATAAACCATCATTCCCTTATCCCCATATCAATTTGTTCTCCCACGAGAATAAGTTGATTGAAGTTCTCAATGTACGTGCTAGCCATTCGATTACGGAACTCAGATGGGAGAGTCTTGATGAACAACTTCATCAACTCCTTGTTAGTAGGCTCAGGAGTGATTTGAGCCGCCATATTTCGTCATCTCACGACATACTCCTTGAATGATTCCACTTCATTCCATGTGTCAAGAAGGTTCACATTCTTCATCATATACTAGCTTAGTGCGAGCCCGATCAAACTTGCATGAAATGATTAGATCATGAGGGGCTCATTCTTGACATCTGCAAATGAGCTTTTGGGCAAGAAGTACCATCGTATTTCTCGAAATCCGGCATTATAAACTTCTTCAGCATCTTGACCTTCTCATACACAGACGAGTCGAACGGGAGTGAACTCTACGACTCTTGCAATTGCTTCACTTTCTCATCGAGTTTCGCAAAGCGTTCATCTTGCTCCGTCTTAGGGACATTGTCAAGCTTTGTCTTTTCGGCAGTGACCAACAGTGGGTCATCCAGATTTTCGGATTTTAATTTCGACTAGATAAATAGGGCCGTCTTCGTTCAATTGAAGCCAGAGATTGTGAAATTGGGATGCAAGTACGCCACAGTGGTAAGGAAAAATACCAATTTGATTGATGAGGTGTTGAATGAATTAATGGGGGTCAATTTGATTTAATTCAAGTGGGATTAAGATTTAATTGGAAGAGAATTAAGTGGAATTGAAGAAATTGTTGCACAAGTTTTAGGCCTCGGCGGAAAATGAAAATGGACCTATTGAAGATAGTTGTGGGGGATTTGAATTTTAGTGGAAGATGACATCACCCTATGTCATGGTGGTTGGCCAAAATGAAGAAGAATTTGATAGGTGGAGGGAGGAGATTGATCCAACTTCTTCTTCAACCTTTGGAAGAGAGAGAAAGAGGAGGAGGGAGAGCTTCGGCCGGACCAAGCCAGCCGCACGCTCGACCAGCCGCTTCCTCCATCCGCTCGACTGCCGAAGGCTTCGCCATCGTCGTTCGTCCGCCATCCGCCGCTCCGCTCGCCCGCGTGTGCTGGTCCGCCTTTGTTCTCCTCCGTTTGCTGCTCGAAAATCCCAGATCTGGTCGGACACCAAGCGGAAGCGGCAAGCCATCGTCGTTTGGAGCCGCCGCTCGCCGCCCGGCCGGAGCCTCGCCATTCGTCGTCGTCGCCGGGCCGGGCCGCCGCGTGTCGCCCCGCGTGCGCCTCGCCCCTCCGCTTCGCTTCGCCCGCGCCAGCCCGTCACTTGCGTCGTCCAGCTGCTGCCGCCGCCGCCGAAGGGCCGCTGGAACCGCCGCCTTGCCCTCCCGAGCTGTCGACGCCCTTCTCCGCCGTTCCTCCGCCCGAATCATCGCCGGATAGCTCTCCTCCGCCCGTGAACAGCAGCCAAGAAAAATGGGTATGCAGCAAACGTTTGGCCCGTTTTGGCCGCCTTCCCGAGCCCGGATGCTTGGCCCGCTTTGGAGAAAGTCGATCCCCTCGTCGTCCCCGTCGTTTTGATTCGCTCGGCTCGCTAATCCGGTGAGTTTAGCTCACTAAACCTTGATTAGACGGTTAATGATGCCCTAAGTGTGCTTAGCCTAAGTTAAGTAAGCTTGGGTGATTAGTTTAGTTTATTTAATTGTGAATTAGATTAAGATGTTTGTTTAATTTAAACCATGTTTAATTAAAGGCTAAGCGAGTTTATTTAATGATAAACATCGATGTGACATAATAGGTTTTATTTTTTATTTATTTAAATGTTTCGAAATTCTGGAAATTATAATATTATATTATAATCCGAAATTAATAAAATATTATTATTAAAAAAATGAAAAAAATTATTTTGACCCGGTTGCTCGAATTTCGTGCCAATCGCTGCTGTGTAGTCGGATTTTGAAATTGATAATTGGATATTATAAATTGTGTGTGTGGATTGCGAAAAATATGGATATTATTATTTAATTTATTTTCGGAATAAAATTAATTATTTATTAAAACTCAAAAATTTCGTCGGGACCCTAAACTCTCAGAATTTCGTGCCGATCGTTGCTGTGTATTTAGAATTTGAATTTGATGATTGATTGTGGCAAATTGAGTGTTGATTGTGATAAATATGGATTTTATTCATAAAATCCCAAGCGTCGAGTTCAACATTGAAATTGGATTGTTAAGGCTAATATCGTAATTGGATTATGTGAGTGAAATGCAAAGTATCCAATGATCGGTATCGAATTGTCGTGTGCTAGTTGAAAGGCTCGAGTCGCAGTAGTGGCTAGGCCGACTGGATCCTTATTCTTTTAGAATGCCGTCAAGAGAATGACGTGGCTTGGTCGCAGTAGTGGCGAGACTGACTGGACCTTTATTCTTCTAGAAATGCGGTCGATAGAACGACGTGGCTTGGTCACAGTAGTGGCGAGACCGACTGGACCTTTATTCTTCTAGAAATGCCATCGATAGAACGACGTGGCTTGGTCGCAGTAGTGGCGAGACCGACTGGACCTTTATTCTTCTAGAAATGCCGTCGATAGAACGACGTGGCTTGGTCGCGATGAGTGGCGAGACCGGCCCGGACCTTTATTCTTCTAGAAATGCCGTCGATAGAACGACGTGGCTTGGTCGCGATGAGTGGCGAGACCGATTTGGACCTTTATTCTTCTAGAAATGCCGTCGATAGAACGACGTGGCTTGGTCGCGATAGTGGCGAGACCGATTGGACCTTTATTCTTCTAGAAATGCCGTCGATAGAACAACGTGGCTTGGTCGCAGTAGTGGTGAGACCGACTGGACCTTTATTCTTCTAGAAATGCTGTCGATAGAACGACGTGGCTTGGTCGCAGTAGTGGTGAGACCGACTGGACCTTTATTTTTCTAGAAATTGCCGTCGATAGAATGACGTGGCTTGGTCGCAGTAGTGGCGGGACCGACTGGACCTTTATTCTTCTCGAAATGCCATAACGTTAATAGATAGCCGACCTGGGAGTAGGCTATGCCCTTGTGTGGCAGTGAATAATAATTGGGATGCGTGCTAAGTGCAATCATGATTTATATGAAAGTGATGTCGTTCCAATTGTTTGAATTATTATTACTACTTGAGATTGTGTGATACAAATTGTACTAACCTACAGGAAGGAATTGAGGCGAGGTAAGTTCTCTGTGTGATGTGGCTAGGCCACCCTTGGGCGTATTTTCTTTCTAATAGGGGTTTAGGGGGTTGAACTTGCTGAGACGTTGTCTCAGTGGTTATTGAATAACCATTGTAGGTCCCTGGTGGATGGAGCGGTCAGATAGCTTTGGTTGGCCTTGAGGAGTTGGAGATGTGAAGTCATAAGGATTGGAAATCATGTACGACTTGTAGGTCGTAGGATAACCTCTTTTTAAGAGCCAGTCTTTTGTAGACTGTTGGCCGTAAACCTCTATTTGTAATTTTGTTGAATTATGTTTAAGTGTTATGTTGTGATTTTGCTTTCTGCTTTTTTATCCCGTATTTCATTGTCAGGGAATTATAATACGTTCCGCTTGCGCAATAATAAATGAATGGGGTCGACGACACTACCTGGGAATGTCGCAATTGCATGACCATGGTGGGATGTTGGCACGCTCGAGGTTCGGGGCGTGACAGCAAGAGTCGGATTCGCTCGGAGGGATTGGATTTGAGCTGTCATAAGTTGCATAGAGGCAAGCAACTGTTGGAGTTGGTCTTACATAGCAGACATACGATCACGCATTTCAGTTTGGTCAACCATTCTAGCTCTTGATCGCATAATTATGGGCGAACGTGAGGGATCCGTTATCACCTAATTCGAAGAAATGAACAAAAATAAGTATCTCATATGAAACATGCCAGTCCATGGCAACGATCTAGAAGCTTTTATTCATTGATGGAGTTTTTGACAAAACCTAACAAAATAACAACTTGAAATGCCCTAAACAAATAAACTAGAAAAGTAAATAACTCAACTTCCTAAACATTAATCTAGAAATGAAAATAACGAGATTGATTCAAGCACATCATCTAGTTTGATCAATATACACTCGGGACACCACTCGGCGCAATCACTTATTCTCCTTTTGAGCTTTTTCGGCAACTCTTTTAAGGCATCTATTCTCAGCGCAGTTGGTGATCTTCAGCAGCACCTCTAGTATCTTTGGAAGTAACTCTTCTAGAATCTTGTGTTGTTGAATGTATTTAGTCGAGGCATAGTACTTCCTTTCTTTACCCTTCAGCTCCTCCTCGGGCCATTTGAGCTTTCGTGGATGACACATGTCCCATATTGATTTGATCGTGAGAATAGAATCCTAGTGGTCTCGATCTCCATCAATGAAGCTTACTCAAAGCAGATTAGCTTGCAACACCGAGGGAAGCTCTTGCACGACTTGATACTGACGGATCACTCTAGTCAGATAATATTCCATTGCTCCAGTGAATCCTAGTAAAGGGATTGGGCTAACACCTCCACATGAAAGTCTCGCCACACAAACTTGGAACCACTTAGCATGCCATAGGAAACCTTTGGAAGATGGTTTTTTCATGAAAGCTAGCCACCTAGAATAATGGTAATCCGGTGCATGTTTTTTAGTGTTGTCAAATCTCATAATAGGGTTATTAGAATTACTGACATTATGTATAGTCATTAAACCACAAAAACCTTTTATATGAGAAAGAAACCAAATTTGCAAAAGCTCAAGAGAGGAATGGAAAGTCTTATCACCACCTCCTTTAAATCGAGTGAGGGAAAGAAAAGTTTCAGTCAGAACAGTGTTTACAAAATTTTTTCCTTCCAACACTTGTTTAACTAATTAAGCAATCAAAGGGTTAATGACATTCTTGCAGTAAGGAAAAACTATAAACCCAAAGAAAGCTAAAAGGAAAATCCTACGCATTTGAAATGAAGTACCATTTTCAAAACATTCTTTCAGAAAAGATAAATGACACGTATTGCGGTGAGCCATTAAAACCTTTCTTATATTGTCCTCCTTAATTCTCAAAAAATCAGATAAGGCCACGATGGGATCTATTCCAATAGGCGGACTAATTAATTCAGCTTTCAAAGATTTTCCTATGGCAATGCTATACTCTTCAAAGGTGAAAGTGAACTCATGCTTACCGTCGAAGATAAAAGTAGAAGTCTTGGGGCACCAACAATGGGCAAGTGCTTGGATGAGGCCGCCATGGATGTTGATACGCAGTAGTGGAAGTAGTCGACTAATGTGCGACTTTACAAATTGACGGCCAGCTTGGTCTAACTTGTCCCACCATGTGCTAAGCTCTTCCTTTGGATGGAGAATAATTTAAATGTCCGGCATCCCCATTGTATATTGACCAAGACTCAAGACAATCCTAATGCCATGGACCGACAAAATGACATAATAAAGTAAGTTGATTGCAAGGATGCGAATTTGGAAAACTTACTTTACCAATAAACAAGGGGCAATCACGGAGACATGCGCATGGTAAATGGCTCGATTTCTAATCTATAAGGTTTAACAAAGTAGAGCCACAAGGATGATCAAACTAGCCACAGGCGTGCGGACTACGTCGAGTCCTCATGACTCCAGCTTGGTCAAAGAGTCAACCCAGGTCGCGGGCATGCGAACCAAGGTGGATACAAAATTTCGAGATCGAGATGGGCGACTCGTACCACAGGCATGCGGTCAAAGTGGTATCTATCTCGATACCATCCTAGATAATTTTATGCGGCCCAGGTCCGATGGCAGGTAGTGTAAATACATGGCATGCACTATAGTTTATATCAAGCAACACTTCATAAATGAAATAAACAATGCATTCCTACACCTTCTTGCAAAACAAAGGTTAAGAAACACTTCTCCTTATACCTCACATCCTGCAAAAACATTTAACAATTTAAGGGCATGCATGACAAAATTTCTGTTCCAGAAATTGATTTCTACCAGAAATTGATTTCTCAATTTCTATTCCCCGGACAAGTTTCTAAGCAAAGAAACTTGTTTGATAACGACTCAAAATTTCTATTTTTGAAACAGAAATCCGTTTGATAACAGAATAAAATTTCTATTTCTAGGAATAGAAATTGATTAGATAACAACATAGGAAATCCTCAAATACAAAATAATAGTCGAAATAATACTAAAACAACATAGGATATCATCAAATACAAAATAATAGTCGAAATAATACTAATACATTACAAAAATTGAAAATACAATTTCATAGAATTTCCTAATTACATGTACTTACGTTTCCTATTACGTAATATTTTCTCTCGAAAAATAAACAACGTGGCAAAAAGAAAATCAATTGAAATTCAATTGTAGTGAATATGTCGTTATGTTTTTGCTGAAATTGATTTCACATTAATCAAATAAGTCTAATGATAGCCATAATTATAATAGTCTAATCTCCTAAAAAAAAAAATCATAACTTCAAGTCTAATTCCAATTTCTTTCCAAATTTTGTTAAAAAAAATTCTCACCATGTTCAAAAATTGTCACCAATTTTTTTCAAAATTAGCAACACTAGGATTATTTAAAAATTTATTATCAAAATCTATATTTTCATCAACACTCTTACAAGAACAACGGATTCCTTATTAGATCTATTTTCCTTATAAAAGAAAAATCAGATGAAACCCTAATGATTTGACCCCTTTTTACCGCCTCAATATGAAGTTTATGATTAAAAAAATAAGTAGCCGAGATAGAGCCGTTGTCGGCGTACTATGGAAGAGTAGGTGAAGAAAGACTCGTTAGATATGAATATTGCAAGTTGACTATTATCATGCGTGAAATCTCTTGCGTGCAACAAATGAAGCCTTGTTCATTCAATTCCCACCATTTGGCCCAATGGTTAAGATTTTCAATCAATATTGATTGAAATGATTATATTAAAAAATCATTAAAATATTTTGGACTAAATTAACTATTTCTATTTCTATTTCAATATTAGTGATCTAAAATATTTTGGACTAAATTGAAAAGTTGAGAAAAAAAAAAAATTTCTATTTCTATTTCTATTTCGAAACGAGAAGTTAAAAATTTCGAGCTTCGATTTCTTCGATTTCTCTATTTACGGAATAGAAATCATTTTAAAATAGAGAAACCAAATTGCGCTATCAAACAGATTTCTGTTCCAAATGCATTCCGGGGACAGAGAAAGCAGAAAATCGAGAAACAGAAATTTTATCATGCGCGCCTAAACGTTAGAGGCATACACAGGATCTTCGCTGCCAAACAAAAAAAGTTTCAAAAGAAGGGAAAATTGGCCTAAGTCCACTAAAAGTTTTAACTCAAGTCCCCAGCGGAGTCACCAATTTGTCGCGACCAAAATTTCAGATGATCTACCTAAGGTTTGACTAATAGATTACTAAGCCTAAACTTAGCTCGGGTTCTCCCAAACCCATACCAATTATCGACTTAGGTTCAAATTCTTAACATGCAATTGATTTTTAACTATGAGTCACCACTAATCTATTTTTGGTGGGTCGATTAGAAACCCAAGTAAAGTGTTACTTCCTACAAACCAAAAATTGTGAGTTTGGAGACTTGGTTACTCTAGATTTCTCTAGCGCCCTTTCGGTACCTTTTTCTTTTATTTCAAAAAAAAATGTTTAGCAAGCAACTTGAATTAATTTTAACTTATTTCTCTAACATGTGAGGTTATCATGCAAGTGCACAAACCACCAATTTAACACCCAAATAAAACAACGAATAAATTGTAGGACTTACCTCATAGCAACGAAAGCATCTGCAATGTTAGATTAGAATTCATATCAATAGTCCTAGATATAATTTCTAATTAACACGCAACTTTTTTCACTTATTTAATGAGAATCATGCTTTATGCAATGCATGCTACAAATCTAACAAAAAATGATATGACGTCGCAATATGACTTAAACTATATGACATAAATAAAATATAAGCATGCAGTCTATCCTAAAGAATGAAATTGATTTATTCTAAAGACAATTTTTTTGGTATTTTCCATGAAATTCGAAATTAAGAAAAATGCAAAGATTAACTAGCTAGATTAAGATTCTATTCAACTTATATTAAGAATTGGGTTAGGCCAAATCCTAATTTAAACTAAGATATTTTCTTAACTTAGCAATCTCTAACATAAGATGCAATCTATCTAAAAAATCAATCTAAACTTAAAATGGAACACGTAATTTTATTCTAATATGCAATGACGTACAAAGAATGCACTAATTTTACATGGCATATGCATGATGATTTCTGTGTTTTTTCTTATAAAATTCAAAATTTAAAAATTGTCAAATTTAAACGTGCAACCTAAATTTTTTAAAAAAAAAATAGCACTCTAAATTGATTGATCTTTTTAAAAAAAATAGAAATAAAATTCCTATTCTAAATATGCAAGATAACCCTAAGACGAGGACTATTTTAAAACGAACCTAATCTATCTCTGATTTTTTTTATTTTTTTTACGAAAACAAAGTCGACTCAAACCACACGATGGCAAATCAGAGCAAGATAAGATTGATATCCAAAAAAATTGACAACTATATCTCGCACATGAGATTGGGTTGGTCAATTTTAAATAAACCGTGAATCAAATCTCAAGCGGGAGATCGGATTGGTGATTTTCCAAGCAATTGTGAAGCGAATTTTGAGTGCAAAAATCGGACTGTCGATCCCTAATTTAAGAGGCTATTCATGTCAGGAATTTCAATCTTACGTCAAGGAATATTCCAAAAGAAGAAACAAAATAAAAATAAAAATAAAAATAAAAGTAAAATAAAAAAAGTCTACCTATTTGAGATTTTTCCTAAATCCGGGTTAACCAACGGCGGTTCGACGTGGCCCCAAAAGGGAGGCTGTGATGGTGGTTCACCGGGGGGTGATGGGTCGCCGTTCAAAGTGGGGGTTGATCGTCGGAGCTCCGGCGAGGGCGGACCGGCAGCGTTGGCAACCGCGGCACTCGGGCGGAACAGCAGCGACGCTCAGGCGGAGGGCTTGGGGCTGGCAGATGCAGCAGTCGCGACTAGTCGCAGTTCAGGCAGGAGTAGCGACGTCGGGTTGCAGCGGGCCGGCAGGGACAGAGCAGCGGCGTGCAGGCGTCGGTCCGGCGGAGGCTGCGTCGCGGCTGGGGGGGCGGCAGCGGCTGGCGTGGCACGAGGAAAGGACACGCAAGCCGGTGCGGGAGCTCGCGCGGTGCAGGGATCAGCGACTGGCTCAGATCTACCGGCGTCGGGCTGCTCGAGCGGGTAGATCGGCGGAGCGATGGTGACAGGGGCGTCGCGGGCTTCGGGTTACAGCGTCCGGCCCAGGCTACAGGCGAGACGGAGCAGAGGCCGGTGGAATTGGACAGGAACAGCGGCGCGGAGCAGTGGCGTCGCGGTGCGGCAAGGCGGTGGCTTCGTCGGACTGGCGGAGCGACGGTGCAAGCTTGCGAAAGGCAGATGCAAGCGGCGAACACAGGAGGGGGAAGGAAGATGAACAGTGGGCTGCTCTTACTCTTTTTCTGCTGCAGGACGTCACCCTCACGTCTCTCTCTCTCTCTCTCTCTCTGCTGTCCCTGCTGCACCTCTTCAGCAAAGGACCCCACGAGTTTGATCCTTTCCCCAAAAAAACGAAGAAAAGAAATTCTTCTCTTTCGCCTTGAACTTTCTTTGACCGAGCAATCGAGAGAAAAAGCGCCCCTTTCTCACCGTACACGAAAAAAAAAGTGATCTTCGTGAAATATTCCATCTCTTTTTCGATATACACGAACATCGCCTATAACTTCTCGAACATAATATTCCTTTTATTTTGCACATCTCTTTTAAATTTCTTTGGGCTAATATCCGAAAAATCCCAAACCTGCACTTGTGACAAATTCACCAAACTATTTTTTTCGACCATAAAAAACCCCAAACCGATAAACTTGTGACAAATTTACCCCGACCGATTATAAAAAACCCTAAACTGGTACATTTATGATAAATTTACCCCAAACTAATTTATTCGACTGTAAAAAACCTTGAACTGGTAAATTTGTAACAAATATACCCTATGCTAAATTGAATTAATACCACAAAAAAATCATAAAAATTGTAAGCGTGACAAACGGAATGTAAAATCCTAAATTGATATATTGGTTAACCGTCACGTGTCATTTAACTTAATAATTTGAGAATAAAATTTAACGAAAACTAGCATAAGGTAAAATTGTCACAAGTGTACCAGTTTGGGATAAATTTGTCAAAAATATACCAGTTTGGGGTTTTTTGTGGTCAAAAAAATAGTTTGGGGTAAATTTGTCACAAGTGTACCAGTTTGGGGTTTTTTAGGGTATTATCCCAATTTCTTTTGCAAAAAGTGAATGTTTTCCACCGATTTTATCGCCTATTGCAAAAAATTATATTGCAATTCGATTTTCTCAAATTCCATATTTTATGAAGATGAGCCCGTAATCTACAATGAGAATATTGAAAAATCTACCGTATATTACATATCAAATCTCAATTTCTCACAAAATAAAAAAAAAGGCTTGGGCTAATTTGCTCCATTCGTGGGCTTAGTCCAACTCATCAAATTAAAGTTCAAAATTACTAATTTAAACTCATCTGTCACTAACCCAATGCAAATGCAATAACAACAAATAAATGCACCTAAAATTATATGCTATGCATTTTAATATTTTTTCAGGGATAAAATTAATCCCTAATTTTTATGCAATAAATAAATAACTGAGTTGCCAAAAATTTAGGCATAAAAAACTACCAAGGTAAAGGAATTGAAATTCTTAGTATTTTATATCTAGCTAGTTGCTTAATATAAAGCATTTAAAGATTCTGGGAACCTAAAAGTTGCACAATAAAGATCACAACCAAATCGTTATAATAAGATTTCTCAACAAGAGCCTTGCACTTGAGTTTTGCACGTGAGAATCTGCAATTGGTTTGATGAACATGTTGGCTCCAATTACCCAAATCTAGTGGCAACAAGACTGGGCATTAAGTGTCTAAACAAGTTGCCCAAGATAGACTAAAACTCCCGTACTCAGTGTTTGGAACTATATTTGAGCTTAGTCAAGTATAATTTTCCCGCTGGAGCTTGAGTCAAATATCTGTGTGTAATTACTTACGGATGTCCATGTCTAATTTATAACAATTAATTTTTTTTGAATTAGACTCACAAGCTTGTTGAGCTGAGTATTAGCGACCTTGAGTTCAATTTGACAAGATACTCGAGTTTTTCCTACTAGAGTTTGACTAAAAATCAGTAAATCACTTCTCAGATAATCATCAACCCAAGACCAGACAACTCATGAGAGCTCGACTTAGTTTCACTCCAAGTAGTCTTCACATATGCTCGTCAGGTAGGTAGTAATTTTACCAACATGACTAGGATGATAACAAAATATATCTTGCGAGCACAAGTTGGCTATTATAAATGAATTCTCTTTTTAATATGCAAGGATATGAGAAAGTATGGTTTGCAAGGACGTCAACAAACTTGTGTCATCATATAATATATATGCCAAATTCACCGGTGGAACAGAGGAGCAAAAGCCTTCTGATCCAATGAAGATTCCACCAAGGTCCTAAGAAAGACTATAACCTAATCAATCAATGATTGAGGGACCCAATGAGAAATGAGCCCTTTTTAAACCCGACTCAATTCCTGGGTTTCTGTATTCTAAACTGGAGAGATTTGAAGGGAAAGACGGTGACCCCGTCGTCATGTCCACGACACCGACAATCGCAGTCCTTCTCTTAGTACTTTCACGATGTATTTGTATCATTAGAAGTGACCCGGACTTGACTTCTGCCTGCAGGTGTGCGATGGAGGACAATACTATGAATGGGACGATTTTCCTTGGCATGGGACAGCGTCCTGGTCGATCTGAGGTTTGCCAACACGCAAAATGGTTTTGACTACCACACCCATGCTTCTTTCCACCACGCCATGTGCTTCGGCCACACTGCATGCAAAGATGCACTCATGCTCACAGAATATATTAGTCGCATGGATTTCACCTACAAGGAAATCAAGAGAGTGTGCCCGTATGGTATTGGATTACAATTTCAGCTTTGCGATTGTGGAGTTAGGTACCAGCAATATAAACTCAGGGAATAACCTAAGCTTGTATTGGAAAAATGTCCAATATCATAATGGTGGCACGTCTATGAAAATCCATAATTCAATAAGGTTTAATTGCAAAAGTAATATAAATGTGGAATGTGAGTGACTTCATTGGCGCCATTGATATTTGTATACGTTTGAATTGATTAATTGTCTACCATTATGGATCAATTTGATCTGGCAATGTTTGAGCTTGACCCCACTCAAAATTAGCAATGCTAGATCTTGACAAGTACAAAGTTTTCTCGATTAAATAGAGAATAATAAAAATTCAAAGTGGATAGACATGAATTTCAGACTTTTGTTAAAAATTTCATGAAATGCTAATGTTTATTGTTAAAATGTATTATAGGATTATGGTATAAAGCAATGGACAAATTAGTCAAGATTAGGCTAACAAGCTTGTTGAGCAAAGTATTGGCAAGTTTGAACTTCAATTTGACAAGATACTCAAGTAGCTCAAGCTCGAGCCTAACTTGAAATCAATCAATTCATTATGACTTGTGAAAATCCTGATTAGTCACACCTCATCTAGAAACTTTTTATTATTAAAGTTAAATTTGACCACGTTATTAGTTTTCTTCAAAAAATGATCCCCCTTTTTCTATCCCCAACGTAAATTCTGTTCAGTAGTTGAAGGGTGATTCCATCAATATACAAATTGGGAATTTTAAACTAAATCTCATGTGTGAGCTTAGTACAGGTCTTCTCTCCCTTAATTCGGGTACCCTTCTACATCAACATGTCTCAAGCTTAAATTTTCAATACTCACTTTCATCTTTGCTCTCTTTCTCAACTGAATTATGAAGGCTATCACCATGATTGCACCATTACAACACAATGTTCACCTTTACCCCAAGTCTCTTCCACTAGAGTGAACCATCAAGGTTGCTCGAAAGCTGCATCGGTCACAAAATTCCTTTTCTGAGATATTCACCATATATAGATATACACTAGGAGTGAGCTACTAGTTAACCATCGGTGAGGAAGGAGAAAATGGTCTTATTGACCTACCTATCTATGATTTCTTGTATGGATCCACACCTCTTGACAACTCCCCAAAAGATGTCGAACTACTGACTCTATAAGACGAGGTATTGACAGCTTCCAACTCCGAGAAGTCGATCAAGCATGAGGCTACCCAAAGCAGACCCCAATCGAAAGGCGCTAGACAAACTGACAGTAAGTGAGATAAAGAAAGTAGATAGCCCTATGCGTAAAACCTTCCACAGTCAACTCATTTGTTTAACGCAAGCAATCAACATATTGGGAAATGCCAGAATATTATATCATTTGTTGGAAATTCACAGCTTCTCCTAGGGAGATCGCAAAAAAGGAGCTTAAATTTGAGCTTATCAATATATCCAGTTAAATCAACTTTCACTAAAAATTTAAGCCTTAGTGTTATGGGTGAATCATGATATCTTAACTACTCCACACATTTTCTAACACATCTTATAGATGCATCTCAACAATGCTTAATCTCTTATCAAACTCGTCATGGTTATATGCAAATATTCATGTTACTTATCTTTTTACTCACTGCGTTGTATTGATCCATACAATAACTCCTCCACTTTGTAAGTATTAAATACGGTAAATAATCAACATGAATGATATCTTAACGAGATATCCTAATTCTAAGGATGAGAAATATCAATATGCATTTTATTCTACCATGATATGCGTTCTAATATAATGACCTTAACATACAATCACTAAATGGCATGCAAACGATGACATGACATATGTGGTGACATAGACAATGACGGGGCGCATGACGTGGCACAATGGTATGCATGATGATGTGGCATAAAGATGTGGCACGATGGCATGGCATAATGATGTGGTTAAAAACTATGTGACATGCACATGACATAACGTAGCAGATAATAATGAAATTAAAATTATATAACATGCACATGACATTTTTGGTATCTTTTTATTAAAATTTGTGATTTAAAAAATGCTCTAATGTAAACATGCAATTTGTACTAAGAAAAGGAATCTAATCCATTCTTAGATTTTTTTTTGGTATTTTCGTAACATGGCAATCGTTTGAACTCGGGATGGGATCTCACTTAACCCACATGCGCAATTCACGGAAATTTCAAATTAATAAATTGTGATTATCGGAAAAATAACCCATTGTCTCACGGGATAAATTAAAGGTTATCACAATTTTCGAGCACAACAGTTAGCCAATATTAAGTCAAAGAAATTAAAAAAATGATCTAAGATCTTTACGTATTAAATTAGTAATTAAATTAACTATCATCAACAATGCCTTAACTGGATGATGCATAAAATCTCAAATATTGCAATAAGATAACGTAATCAATTCGAATTAGCGATAAAAATTTTAAATCAAATCGGACAAAATCGTCACCTAATTTGGGCTCTCGTAATCTTTATCAGAATCGGACCGGATCAGGGCTCGCCGGAGCAAGACATGTCTCAAAACAGCAAGGAACACCGAAGGACAGCATAAAACTTCGCAGCATAGCAGGAGCTATCACCAACCAGAGGGAGCAACAAGTCTTCTGGACGTCCAAGTGGCAGCGTGAAGAAGCAACACCACCGTGAACCTGCAAAACACAGAATTGATTTGGCTCAAGTATGCTCGTTGCCCTCCCCTTCTTTTTTCTTGTGTCTTTCTCGTCGGAAGTCTCGGGGTTGGACAACAACTCGACTGAAGAAAACCTGCAACAAGAAAGATCCAGTTGTGGCGGCTAGGCAAGGACGATCTCAAACGTCGGGGATTACGGCGTGATGTGGAGACTTGCCGCACGTTAGATATCCACCGGGATCACTGGGGATTCGCTGGACGATCTGCAAAACACAAAGAAAACAGACCAAGCTCGAGGTGCTGGTGCAGTAGCGTTGCATCGCGGTGGCACGTCTCAGTGTGTAGATCGTTTTGCTGCTCGAATCTCGGCCACAGTGGTGGTCGTGCTTGCTCGAGGTGACGCTTGACAACGTGTGATGCTGGGGTAACCGTCGATGCAACTCGACCACGGTGGCGGTGGAATACCCGTATGGCTGGCTCGCATGGCGCAGCAGCGAGGCGTCAGCATCAGGATCTCGGACAGGGACCGACGTCAACCTAGTTGAGGTGGTCACCGGAGACGACGGGACGCTCGCTTGCAAATCCAGCGTCCACACTGGGTGGTCGATGAAAAACGAGTTGGAGCAGGGGCAGTCACAGTGAGGTTGCTAGGATAAGCTTGGCGGCAGCTTGTTGCTGCGGCAGGGGAAGGTGGCAACTCATCCGGTTTGCTGGAGCGGCGGCTATGGTGCTAAGCAGTCGGGCTTGGTGAACTCTGCTGTGGGGACGCCTTGATGGTGGAGATCTGAGGCGCGTGCTTTCTGTCCTCTACCCCGACCTTCTCTACGTCCCCTCTCTCTTTGCTCTTTCCTTTCTTTTGTCCTCGAGCCAATGTCCAAAGAAAGGAGAAGAGAAGGGATGAGCGGGCCGGGCCGGAAGAAAAAGAGATGGGCCGGCCCACACGGGGAAGAGAAATGGTGCATGGGTTTTCTCTGATTCTTTCAAGCGGCAGCGAAGCTCTTTCTTTAGGCCACAAAACATCGAGAGATTCGTGCTGTGAGCTGTACATCCAATTAAATTATTTATTTGTAAATAATATGGATTTGGACTTAATCTAAGCACAGGAAACACTCGAGTGTATGGGATATTGTAAATTTAATTTTTCGATTATTAATAGATTATTTGCTGTCGACTCTCCCTATGAAGTAAATATCAATACTTAGATTAGATCATTTAAATTTCTTACGTCCTTGATTGTTCCTCATTTACTGCTCTAGCTTCACATTAATTTGATTCCAAGATCCTGTCAGATATTTGCGTTAATTTCACTAACAGTAAAATCAGGACAGATTTAGAAGCAACTGATATTGTAGGGTGGAGCATATTATTCTTGATCATAAAGAGTATCCAACCTATTTCATGCCTATCGAACCATATACTACAAAAGCATAGACAAGGACGAGTGAATCGAGGAAGTTGTGAATCTTTTTGCCAAGAACATTCTCTTGAGAAGACAATTGAATAATCAAGGACGTTGTCACCTCTTTCATCGACATTTGCACCGATGTAATGATATTAGAGTAGCGGCCTAACTTATGGAGTCGACCCCTTATATGTAGTCACAACTGGCTGATTTTTGAACTCACAGAGAAATATTTACTTGAGACATAGACAAATCACATATATTAACATCATGTTGACGTTTCAAGGGGTCGTAGGCATAATTATGGGGCTCCTTTCTTTATGCACCACGGTGGGTGGTACCCTAGACTCGACCATGCTGAACAAAATTTGCAATGGAAAGCAGTAAAACCTTTATGGTCCGTATGGAAATACAATGAATGCTGTTGAATGCGGCCCTAGACGACTTATTGATTGGCAACATGCACTTATATTATGTTTGATATATATTGCGATTCCACATCTCGAAACTACATGATGCGGTTGGAGTCCACTTTATTAAATAAAACTACACATGAACTCTAGCGAAGATTTGATTGATATGAAGATATATATTGCCATAATTCAATATTTAGAGTATTATAACAAATATAACCTTAGACCCATGTATCTTGCTAGTTGCTTAATACGGGGGACTTAATACTTGCAAGATGAAGATCGCAACGAAATCGTGAATAATGAAAACCTCAAACTCGAGTTTTGCACATGAGAATTCTCAACCGCTTCAATGGAGACTTCAGCTCCAATTAGACAAATTTAGTGTCAACATGGCTAGGCCCTAGCTATCTAGACGAGCCACAATAGTGCCCAAGTCGAGATCCACTCAACCCCCATACTCAATATTCAAAACTCGATTTGCGATCAATTACGTATTAATTTCATATAAATATCTGCGTGTGGGTGCACACTTATGGCTAGGGTTGTCTATGCCTAATTTTATAACATTTATTTTCTTTAATTGTCCAATTTCAATTTGAAATGATACTCGAGTATATGTTTGGTGTAGGGAAAAGGAATTTCCCCATTCGACTGGCATGACAAGGGATCATATATTGTGCAAGCACAAGCTGGCTAATATACATAAATTTCCACTTTATAATATATAAGGATACGAGAGTATGGTTTGCTAGGACGTCAACAAACTCAGATTATGTATATATATATATATATATATATGACAAATTAACCAGTTAGATTGAGGAGCAATACCCTTTTGATCCAATGAAGACTCCACCAAGATTTCTGAAAAAATTGGCACAAATTGTCGCCCCTAGATCATGTCTAATATTGATCATAACGACTAAGAAAAGACTCTTAAAACCAAATGAATCAATGACTGAGGATCCTATGAGAAGTGAGCCCTTTTTATACCCAACTCAGTTTGTGTGTTTCCCTATGCTAAGCGCGAGAGAATTAGAGGGGAAGACAGCGATCGCTATCATCATGTCCACATTTCAGAATATCGGGTCCTGCTCATCGTACTTTCACATTGTCTTCTTTGTATCATTAGTAGTGAACTGGACGAGACTTTTATGGACAGGGTATGCAAGAGGAGTACACAGAATGGGAACATTATGCTGAGGCAATGGATACCGTCCTAGCCCATCTGAGGTTCAACACCGTGGAAAAGGGGTTCGACTACAACACCCATGCTTCTTTCTTCCATGCCGAGTGCTTCGGCCACGGCGCGTGCAACGGTGCGCTGACACATGCCGACTATAGTAGCTGCATGAATTTTGCCCACACGGAAATCAAGAGAGTGTGCCCATACAACATTGGGGCGCAACTTCAGCTTTGCGATTGTAGGCTTAGGTATGAGCAATACGCATTCAGAAATTAACCAGAGTTTTTATTGTCTCATGATGCATCACCTCTAAGAAAATCAATAATTAATAAGATCTCATCATAGTGTGATATGAACATGGAATGAGAGGTGTCATGACGCGACTGATCTTTGTATTTGTTTGAATTGATTAATTGTCTACAAGAATGGTTCAATTTGATCTGACAATGTTTGAGCTTGACCACACTCAAAATTCACAATAGTAGATCTTGAAGCAACAAGATATTGTTAGGATATGTTTCAAGTTTGGACTCGTTAAATGAATCCAACCCAAATTGAATGGGAAAAATTTACCAGTTCAATTTTAAACCTATTGTATGGATGTTAATTTAGTAATAAAATTTCCAATCTTACTAATGTATTTATAAATTTTTGTGCCAAATTCCAATGTAATTCTTCTAATACTAACAAGACAATTGTCCATGTCAGCATGTCATGTCAAAAAGCCATCGATCAGACATTACATCAGGGTCAATTGGCTAGACGAACCATGTTGGGATTTTTTGTAATGGTTGTTGACACTTAAATTTTGCTTATTTTTTAGGACTTAATTGCATAAAAAATCTCTAGACACAAAAAAAAAAAAAGATAAGGTAAATAATTGTTATTAAAATGCATCGCATGCAGACATTGGGAACATTTGTATTATTATTGTGATTATTAAATATTTGAAAAAATTAATTAAATTTAAAAAATTTATCATTTTGCAAAAATTTCCAAAAAAATATTATTATTGTAAAAAAAATCAAATATGGCCGGGCCAGGGCTGGGCCTGCCCGGCCCTCCTTTATTTATTCCCTCCTTTCCTTTCCCCCGAGCGGGCCGGCCCACTTTCTCTCTTCCCCAAGCCCGGCCCCAATTTCTTCTTCCTCCTCTCTCCCTCGTCGCTTGTTTTGGACGACGCGTCGGGGACAAAACGGGGGTGTCACCAGGGAGCTGAGGAGGGAAAAGGACAGCGTGCGAGCGAGGACAGAGGGGAATGTCGCGCGGTCTGAGCAGGCTGGCGGCAGCCGGCACCGTCCTTGGAGGGAGACGAGCTCAAAAGGGGGAGAGCTAGGAAGAGAACGGGGGGAGAGAAGAGAGAAGAAAGAGAGATCCGGTCAGTTAAACCGGGAGAGAAAGAAGGAGCGAGATCGAGAGGGCCTCTTCTTCGGCTGAAAACAGAAGGAGAGAAAGGGTGAGGGCTGCTTCTCGAGGGGTTCGGCCGGAAACCAGAGAGGGCGAGCGCTGCTCGAGAAGGAGACGGTGGAGATCTGCTCGTGGGAGCCAGAGAGAGCGAGAGAGAAGTGACTGTGCTCGAGATCTTCGGCGGTGGCAGCGTTCCGGTAGCGGAGGAGGTGACGTCGCGGCGGTGAAGGACCGGAGGTGGGGCTGGTCAAGTGCGCTCCTCTCTCGCGCGGCCGCGAGAATCGAATGAGGAATGTTCGGAGAACAGAGGGAGATCCGAGCGAGAGCTGAGGAGGAGAGTGAAACTCGAGAGCCAGAAGGAGTTCTCCAGCAGCTCTGCCATGCCCGAACCCTCTCCGACGGCCTCTGGCCGACACCCTCGAGCACACGATCTTTCGCTCCCAAATCTCTACGTCGCCGGTGAGTTTCTTTTTCAGTTCGAACCTCCCTTGCCCGAGGTTCGAAGATACCAAGGTGGCATACCATATAGCCCGATTTGTCACGAGCTCGCCCGCTCGTCGCCGTCTCCGAGCCGGAAGATGAGGACCTGAACAACGTAAGAGATGAGGAAAATTGGAGAGGGGCGCGGGGGACAGAATGAATGAGGAAGGGAAATCAGAGATTTTGGGCTGACCTCTTAGGCGATGGGATTAGTGGGCGTTGGACTCAAGTTGAAGCTTGGCAAATGTGGGCTGGTTTCGGTATTCACTTGAGCTTGGGCTCAGTATAATTATTTCAAAAGGTGGGCTTAGATAATTTGGTAAATGGAGCTTGTTGAAAGCCTGGTTCGCCCAATCCATGAGGTGTCAGACGGCAGCCTGTTTTTTGACCGGGCCCTGGGGCCCAGCCAAGTCCCCATTTTTGGAATAAAAAATTATTTTTATTAAAGATCGAAAATATAAAAAAAATATAAAAAATTAGAAGAATTAAAAATTCAATAATTCCGAAAATTTCAAAAAAGCTTCTGAAATATAGAATTCCTTGGAAAAAGCTTTAAAATAGTCTTCTTGCAAGTCTTTCTCTTAAAATTGTGGAAAATCATTGATAAAAAATCATGCTTAATATTTGAACAAACTCTTACGGCTTTGCGATAGGGTTTCAATGTTTCCTTTTCTAAGACGAATTATCACTTGATTATGCACTTTTCAATATATTGATTGTCGTTTACCTTTAATCTAGTTAGGAATTGTATCTTTCTTATCTATTAGAGTTAAATGCTCGCTTTGCCATGCAATTTATTCGATGTCCTTAGTTGATGATTGTTATTATAATGATCGCACACACGTATGATCATTTCACATGTTAATAAATAGGTCTAAAATCGGTTCAAACTACCTGACAAATATCTTTTTGTAAAATAAACAAAATTAAATACCGAAAGGGCATTAATTGATTAATTAGTGTAACTAAGTCCTTAACCCTATGGTCTTAGGTCTGTCGTGGAGTTGAAGTCAATGCTGCTTTATATGGTCTCAGGCCTGTCATGGAGTTTACGACATTCGATTTTGCTAATGCAGCTGATTGACTACTTTATAAATTCTCCAGCAAAGATGAACAACATGTTGGATGATGATAAGTCAATCCCTATAGTTTCAAAAGGAGTTACAGCAGGATTAAGTGCCCATCACTCCAAGGCCCAGTGAAGATGTTGCCATCCAACTTGGGGGAATCTTTGCCGGATCACTCATCACCCTCAGGATCTATCAAACAAGAGACTCGTCCGTGGCATATGAAATGAGAGTCGCACATGAATTGTGTAACATCTCTGGTATGTTCCTCCAACCAAAGTGCTTCCTCATCCTCTGCTTTTTTCAAATTGGCAATCACCAATTTCTTAATGCAGTGCGTTAGTTACGTTGTTTGAATGCATTTTCCTCATGGAGTGGATAGTTTGCATGGTCGCAAGTTTACTCAAAACTTCTTTTTAGTTTGATATTTAGTATCAACATAGGCACAAAAAAATGAGATAATCCATTGACACATTCTCAATATAGTCACATTGGCGCAGGATGGAACGATTGTTATTACACTAATTTCATCATCTTGTAATGTTTGGTATTAGCCTCAGAAAGTTTCACGTCTCCTCCATCCTTTTCCTATTTAGTGACTCTTTGCCCTCATAAACTTTGATGGGTGACCTATTACACTATTCTCTAAATTTTCGTTCCACTTGGTAACGAGTGTAATTAGTTGATGATTCAGTCTTGTTGATTTGATTTGTTAATTACGTGCTCTACTGTTCTAGGTGTTGAATTAATTTATTTTGAGTCTGCTTTGCTTCATAGTTATTAGTATCAATATTATGTGTTGTTTCATTATGTTCTAATGTGGGGTAGGAAATTGGTGAGCTCCGAAAGCTCACTCCTAGGCAACTTCTTTGTTGATGATAGGCCATTTGGTGCACTTTTTTTTTTTTTTTTTTTTTTATACATGAATCTTATGACGGCAGATTAGCATGAAGACTCTGGAAATACAAATCATGAAGATCCAAGATAGTGTCTTTGTGGATTTTCAACACTAAATGTGGGGAAGAAAAAGCACATAGTTATGTGGAGGTACCAGTCATGAGTAGTGATAAGTACATGGTATCGAGAAGGTATTGCTATAAAGAATGCAGGCCTTTAGGTGATTATCCTTGTTCATCCATTCATGCAAACATTTCCTACATGTAGGTGAGTTTCTCTCTGAAATGCACATCAACCAGAAGAAAAGGACAGAAACAAAGCCCCTTTGACGAGTCTATAGCTCCCGATGAACTTCACTGTCGGAATACCTAAGAGTTGCTCTTTGCGTTTCTTGAATATGTTGCTTGATGAATCCATTCGGAATATTCCGCACATTTACATCTTTGAACAATCAAATTATATATGTGAAATGAGAAATCCAAATATAAAGTCAGAGGGCAAAGAGCAAGAAGGTAATGATTTGAAGGTGAAGAAATCCAAAGATAAATTTATCCATTTAAAAGTGGTCGAGGATGAAAGAAATTAATAGTGGACATCATTTTCTAATGCATGTTATTAATGAGTGTTGTTTTAGTATTTTATTGGATTATATATAAACCCAATATAGATGAAAAAAAAATCTCCAACAAGGGGACATCAACTACTAAAGCGGTCATGGTATTGTAAGTGCTAACAATCATAATTGAGCTCTTGGTATACCAGTGACGATTTAAGCTCAAGATCTTACTAGACTATTCATATACGATGTAGGATCACCATTTTGAAGAAGGATAGTTATAAATCGAATTTGTGGGTTAATTTAGGAGTAATGAGAGGTATTTGAAGTGTAGGACCATGAAAAACCTGCTTTGTCTGTATCTTATGACGTCATTTCATTAAGCGGCATGGCGGAGGGTAAGGGGGTGAGTAGAAATCCATTTTCCACAGTTGAATAATGAGGAATTTAGGCTTCATTCATTTTATGAAAAACAATTTCCAAAAAAGTATTTTTTGGATTTTTTAGCGTTTGTTTCACGAAAAATGAACTCGTTAGAGAAAAAGATTTTCCATCAATGGAAAGAAGTTTTCTAAAATAGGGTAAAATATTTTTCACTTTTCAAATTGGGGAAAACAATTTCCTTAATCACTCTCTCTTGTTCCACAACCCCGTTATCCTTCATATCTTTCTTTTAAATATATATATATATATATATATATATATATATATATATTGAATTTTTAATTATATCTCTTTTTTCTCTTTTCTTTTTTTTTCCTTCTATCTTGGTCAATCACCAAAGCCTCAAGCAAGCTTGACGATCTCTAGCGATCTTGCTGCTTGTTGATCGAGCGAGCCTTTGGCAAGGCCTAAGGCCTCAAGCTTGGCGTTCGCTAGATTGGCAAGCCAGGCGAGCGGCAAGCTTGGGCCTCACTAGATTAGGGAGCCACGAGCTTAAGCAGTGATCGACTGAAAGAGGAGGAAGAAAAGAAAAAAATTGAAAAAAAAAATTAAAAAATTAAAAAGTCGATTTTTTTAAATAAAAAAATTGTTAAAAGGAGTGCACAAAAGGAAATCAAATCGAATTTTCCAAACTAAATGGCGGAAAATATTTTCTAAATCATTTTCAAGTTTGAAGTAAACCTCATAAAATATTGTTATTTTTCAGAAACGCGATACTTTTCGCAGAACGAATAGAACCTTAATAGACATTGGTATAAAAATTTGTTTAATTGACTCACCATGAAGAGATGTAGCATAGATTGATTATTGCTTTGCCGTGCATATCATGAATGCTCTTTGCAGACAATTGAGGTTGTAAAGAAGAAATAATTCAAGAGAAATAAGATCCTAAAGCATCGAAGCTCTTCAAAATTGAAATGATGAAAGATCAATAATCATCATCCAACAAATTTTCCTGTGATTTTAGTCCAAAAGTTTTTCTAAGACAAAGGGTGCATTTGGGAAGACTTTTGGGGAAAGTCATTGAGAAAATGTAAAGACTTTTGAGCTAATGGGGTTTTTGGAAATGTAAATTGTGTTTGGTAAATCGTATTTATAAAAGTCCATTGTAAAGTATATATGAGCAAAATAGTGTTTGGACAAATTAACTGTGCAAAAAACTTTTGTCATTAAAGAAAAGGAAAAAAAAAAAAAAAAAAAAAAAAAATTGGCCGGTTCTTTAGCCGACGAGGGCAAGCGGTCCGGCAAGGGTCCGGCGTGGGGTAGGCGGTTCGGCGAGAGGGTGTGGTTGGCGAGGGTCTCGCACGAGATCGAGCGGCCCCGGTGACCTCCGCACGGAGGTCGCGGCGCGGCGGGTCACGCGACCTTTTGGCGAGGGTCGCCGTGACCCAAATCTCACAATTTGGGTCGTTGCGATCCTTGCCGGACAATCGCCGCAACCTGCTGCGCCACGACCTCCATGTGGAGGTCGCCGGGGCCGCTCGATCTCGTTGCGGCCACTTTAATTGCGACCACATCGTTGCGACCAGATTGCGCGATCCTGATCGCTCGATTTGGGTCGCCGGAGGTCGCGCAGCCTAGATCTGGGTCGCAGCAACCTCCGGGGACCCAAATCTTCGCGCGATTTGGGTCGTCGGAGGTCGTGCGGCCCATATGTGGGTTGCGGAGACCTCCGGTGACCCAGATCTGCCAGGGGTCGTAGCGTCGTCGGGGTTGCAGCTAGGGGTGTGCAAAATATCCGGGAACTGCCTGGACCGCTCGGAACCGGCGGTTCTTGAGGAAACCAATCCGGTTCCTAGTTCCAAATTTTCAGAACCGGTGGGTACCGGGTACTGGTTCGGTTCCTGGTTCCATGGGCGGATCTGTCCACCCGGACCGGACCGGTACCTTTTTAATATTAAAAAAAAAAATTACTAAAAGAAACCTTAGATTAGATTTCATCTCCTCACTCCCTCCATCTTCGGTTCTCTCTCTCTTTATCTCTTCCTCGGTTCCTCCCTAATCCTATCGCCATTTCGATTCCTCCCCGAGCGTCGACGCCGCCACTACTACTCCTCCGTCGCTGCTGTTCGCCCCCTCTCGTCGGCCACCACTTGCCACAACCACGGAAAATTGTTTCGCAACCGTTCTATGTTGAAAACCTGACCATAGACCTCCTCCCCTCTTTCCCAACTCATAGACTCGACCATTCTATGTTGAAAACCAAAATTGTTTTGCGTCAAGATCGGTTCCATGGATCCACCTGGGAACCGGACCGTTGGATCCACCCGGGAACCGAACCGGACCAACGGTCCGGTTCCCAAGTGAATCCATGCAACAAACGGGTGGATCCCGGTTCCAATTTTTTGTAACCGATTCTTAGCTGGCAGTTCCCGTTTCTAGGTCGAGAACAGCCTGCCTGGACCATGCACACCCCTAGTTGCAGCGGTCATGCGACCTTGCTGCGACCTAGATGTGGGTGGTTGCCGAGGGTTACAGCGGTCGTGGCGACGTGACTCGCAGGGGTCGCTGAGGTCACGCGACTAGAATCGTTCCGACCTCAACGAAGAAGAAGGTGAATAGTTACGAGGACAAAATCGGAAAAACAAAATGTTAACAAGAACATTTATAGAAGAAAATTTTTTGTCTTAACTCTTCATTAGCAAGGTTCCTCCTTGGAGAAAAAGAAAAAGTAAAAAAAATGGAAACACTCTTCCTTGGCCCAAAGGCCCTTATAAAGATTCCCAAACGCAGCCAAAGTCCATAAAATGGTTCAAATTATTTTCATATAGCAAGCTCAAAAAAAGATCTTTGTTAAGATAAGCCAAATTAGGCTGAAATAAAGATCTTAAAACAAGGGTAATTTTCTCCTAAATTTGTAATTTGATAAAAAAAGAATATATTTCCCAAATGAATTGGGATTATGTTTTCTTTTCCAATTTCACAATTTCAGGTCACTCTTGTCACACAACTTGGAAACTCCTCCATTTTTTTCTTCTCCTCCCCTTGTCACGTTTTCATTTCGAATAAGAAAATGAAATTGCCTAATCAGTATTAAATAAAAATTTGATCTCATTGGCCAGCCAAATATTTACACCACATTTTTCAGCGATTTAAATTGAGGTAATTTTTTTTCCGAAATTTGTGATTGGCCAAAAATAAAGAAAATTCCCAACGAATCGGGATTAGGTTTCCCTTTTCAATTTCACGGTTTTCTAGTCCCTTCCATTGCAATTCTTGGAAACACCTCCATTGCTTCATCTCCTTCCTCTCGCGCCAAGCCATCGCCGCCGCCCTCGACACCACCGTCGCCGCCGTCGGGAAGTCCGATCTCCGACATACCCGAGGATCGGGAGCCACCCCGGCAACGCCACCGCAGTCCCAACAGCAGACCGTTCCTCCTCTTTTCACCACACGGCTTCTCCCCCCTCCTCCTCTTCCCGTAAGTTTTCTTAAGCCGCTTCCGATGCGAAGTTGAGGTCTTGGAATTTGACACTTGTCGATTCACTTTCGATCGATGCTAGATTCAATGGTGATGATGTTGTTGCCGCAGGATTCGACATCAGGGTTGCTGCGAAACCGAAGTGTCAGATCAGATCAGTTGGATGAGAATCGTTCTGTAGCTCGTTCTAGTGGCTTCACACACGAACCATAGTGGTTCCTGATCTTATGTCTAGGGCTGGATTATTTAATTCTATTCAATGCAGAATCTGTAACTCTTGAATTTTTCTGCTACCCACCAAGGAACGAATCATGTCCATAGTGGAAATGAAATCTCGTAGGATTTTCACTTTCTGGCCTTTAACCAGCTTGTGTCTCATTGTCTTGATCTGGGCTTCTAGCTACATATATTCATCGTCAGTTCTTGATATGTAAATTTTGTATATTTAGAAATGTTCAGTGATGCAATCGCTTTTTTGGAGCTAGCTTTAGAACGAATCATGTGATGGTTTTGCCTTTCAAGTTTCTGGTTAAGCCCTTTCTACTTCAACCTGGCGATCATTCAGTTGTCTTTCACACCGACTGGTTTTGTTATATCTCCACAAGTGCTATGTTTCACTAGAACTATAAAGAAAAATAATGATTATAGGACTACACTTAAACAAGCTTTTATTACACACTTCTCTCTCGTCCCTATGCCCCATTTTAGGCCCAATCTTTGTGGAAGTAAGTAATATGATGATTAATGTTTACGTAGTTTCGTACATTTGTTAACTAGCATCTGTTGTTTTAGGGGATTTTGATAAAGCATCTCTATTTGTGGCTTTTCAAGCGTAGGATGGAAATAGATTTTTTGAGTGCTTTAGTAATATATATCCTTTAAATTTGATACCTTGTCTTTTCTGGCTCAAATGTAATAGAATGGCAGTTTCACTTTTCTTGGATTCGCTTCTCCTTAATGGTGTCCACAGTTGTGGCGTTTGGTGGGAATGTAGTCACCATTTTCATGATTGCCATGCTGGGCATTACAAACAGGAACAGACTGAGAACTTGGAGGATATGTTTTGGTTCTACATGAATCACTTCAAACAAGAGGTTGTGTCATGTAATGCTGTTTACATATATGTTGACGTGTGTTCAATTGCTAATGTAGTCAAATTAGAATCATGACAAACAGGGTGGTTCCTTGGTCCACTAAATGTTTATGTGTTGGGAATCTAACTCCTGTGCATGCATGAGTTTTTTACCCTCCTAATATGGCATTGTGGAAGTTACTAATGTGTTTTGGCCAGTTGGTCAGAATCAAATCACATAGGCGAGGCCTGTTTTGCTAAGCTAAGCTAATCATTCAGCTTTGTTGTCCATCTGAGGCATGTTCATAAAAGCAGTTTTCTACGTGCTTCCAATCCTTGGAGCAAAGTCTCTCATTTGTAGAAATGGCTTTCTTGCTGAACGCTACATATTATGGAGGCTTGGTTATGTATCATTCATGGCTTTTTAGATGTTCTAGGTTTGCAGTCTGGGTAAGCCTCTTAGCTATGTTGGTTACCTCATTGAATATTGCAGCATTTCCTAGATGTCTTCTATAGTTCTCTTCCTTCTGCTTTACGCTCCTAAGACTGTACTGTGGAAGTTATATGCGGTTTTTGATTGATTCGTTCGGAAGTACTAAGTGTATAAACATTGTAGGTATGACATGGACTGGACAAAATATCACCAGCAAGAGTGACTACCCCAAGGGTGTCATTTTCTTCATGCTCAGTTTCAAAAACTCTTAATTGAGAGACTGATATAAATAGGAAGAAAACTCAAGCAAAGAACGGGGGTATCACTTTTGTTTATGCAAAGGAAAAGGCACCAATAGTAGCAGCCACCCACACATGCAAGAACCAAAGAAAGAGAAATGAAGTACTAGCATATACAGTAGATACCCACCATGAGGACCAACTTGTTGGAAGGCAGGACGTAACATCTAGAGAATGGAGGAATCATACAGGAATAAACAAGGAAGAAAAACCAAAATTTGATAAATTGCAAGAAGTAATGTGCCACAAAAAATTCAAGAGCAACCATTCAGCAATTCCAAAAATATTGAAGCATGCAACACTGTAGTTGTATCAACGCAGTAGAAGATTGTTTCGATCTAGCCAAAATAGGAAGAGAAAACAAAAAAAAAGAGTATGTCCACACAGTTCATGTAACATAAGAAGAGACATTAATCAGAAACCGGGATACGAACAAAATGACAGAAAACAATCATAATGAAGAAATTTAAAGTGATATGGAAAGAAACGAAAATTGTAGGTACGCTAGCGAATGTCCGTTCATCGCATTCTACTTTAGCTTGATAGATGTCAAAATGAGAACACCAAGAAGTGCTACAGCACCACCTTTGAGAAGCAACTGCATCCTCTATCTTAGTACTAGTGAAAAATCTGGGATTGCACACAAGTTAAAATTACAGACTTTTCAACCACCAATTAAAAGATAGAGCTTTTCCGAGTAATTTCTCAAAACACCCAATAGAAAAAAGGACCATTTTACGCTGTCATTTCTTCTATTTTCTCCTGTACCAAGAGCATCCCAAATAATAGGAGAGATTACAGCTTACACTGTGGTTGTTTGGCTTGCCTAGATTTCACACTACAATAATCGACTCTTGATTTCTTCGACCAAGAAAAAAAAAATCAACTCTTGATTTCACCTAAAAAAATCTGATCTCCTCCCTTTGCCTGCAGCAGAAACTACAATAGTTAAAGATGGAACTACAATAGTTAGAAATGGATACATGAGAAACTCATCTATCTGATAAACAAATTAAAAAATTAACAGTTATCTATGATTCTAAAGCAAAAGCAGACTGCGTAGTCCTGCATCAAATGATTTCAGATATTTATTCTCGAAAGTTTTCAACTCAACCTTCAAAGTTTTCAGCTCAACCTTCAAAGACAGAGCCAAAATGGCCTCGAAAGATTGCATAACGCTCATTTAACAGGTTTTCATTCAACTGAAGACGGGGAGAAGGCGGTGATTGCAGCTACGAGTAGCAGCTAAGTTGAAGGGGAAAAGGAGAGGGATTGATGGGAATTTTGTGGAAGTTTGATCGGATGAGGCTAGGCGTTCAAATTTGTTAAAGAGAACAACAGATGAGGAATCAATTATTGACGACTGGATTATATAGCGCATTTTTACAATCGGGTCATTGAATTTTGATTTCAATCGTCAAATGAACTTCAGAATTTGTAACAAATCAAAACCCAAGCAAACCATGGCCAATTCATGGATGTATCTAGAAATTTTTCCTAGTGGGGGCGAACTTCGGTAAATAATGATACAAACCGATGCTCTTGAACTCAATAATATGAGATGAAAATAACAGTTGCGTCGGTTTGGTTTGTTTATGGCAACTAGATTTTCATGATTCTGCAATTGCTTATTGAGGTTCATTAATTTGCGGGGGCAAATTGAAATGAAAATAGTCATTATGGACTCGATTATATAAATCTTTAGAAAATCCGATGGGGATAAAAGAGGATTTAAATACTCATGATAAATTTAGCTAGCTCCCGATCGGGTTACGCCTTGAGAACCTCCCCTCGTAACACAGGGCCATGTAACCCAAATGAGACGGAGAGTTTCAACCTGAGTTGGAGTGAACGAATCCCTACCCTCTCTTTTTTAAACATCTATATTTTTTTTTTGGTTTTTCTTAATGGAGACTCATATGATGTCGTGTCATTGTTATAACATTTTTAATCAGATATGTAAGACTGCTATGTAAATATTGCGTAGAAAATTGTTCGAAAAGTCTTCATAATTCATTGATTACATATGGGAAAAAAATGATGTTAATGTATCGGGCAATTGAAATTAAAGTTTAGTGACTTGATTGTACAAAGTGACTACGTTTGACATTTACCCCACTTACGGAAAAATCTCATTTGCACACCAATTTGGTATATCAATTGTTTATACCCAGCACTTTCCGCACCATCGACTACATCAACCATCAAGTACAATGCAACTCTAAGATATTCCCACATTAAAAGCGAGGGATTATTACATTCTAGATGGATTCCATATTGAACGTGAAACTAGCACGGAAAACTTATGTTTCGAGGTTTATTGGAGTTGAGATTTTTTACTCTTGGAGTCCTTAGTGGAAAAAAAAAAAAAACAAAAACAAAAACAAGAATCAAAACGAAAACTAAATCTTCAAGCCGACGTCGTGATACGTGAGACGAAGAAATCAACTAGAATAAACTTTATTATTTACGCAGCACTGGGGCCCAGATCCAACTCCGAGATTGTAGAATTAGGTACCAGAAATACTCATTTTCATATTGATGAAGTGTTTCCCGCGAAGGATGGTAGGACCCCAGGACAGAAGCAGCTTTTTCCTTCCTTTTTATGGTGGTAAGGACCGTGCGACCGATGTCAACAAAAATCCGTAGGACTAATTAAGGCAAATAGTGCAGATAAACTATTGAAAGGTATTAAGCACATTTATGCAAGACATTGTTTAAATTAGGATTTACTCCTACTTTACTTTAAGGAGATGAAATTCATTTCATCACGATGTTAATTTAGGTCGATGACATTTCGATAACCGGAAATGAAATTGGTTAATTTTTTCCAATTAAAGAAAATTAAATAGAAATCTCAAATCAAAAGACTTAAGAAAAATTAAAATATTTCTACGGAATTAGAAGTTGTTTGAAACAAAAGTGGAATTTTGCTTTCACAAATGACATTAAAGCACTGTTCATTCAAACCGGGAACAGAACGCGGCAACGCGATCATCTCCACCGGCTTAGCTCTCGTTGTTTTCTCTTCAGCCTCGCCACCGATCTTCACGCTCTCGGCCTATCAGTCTCGGACGATGACGACTCGATCGGCCTCAGATTGCGTCGGTCGATGAAGGGACGCCGCACCGGCGGGAGGGCCGATAGAGTGAAACCCAAAAAAATCTCATCCTTTGAATTGGCAGACAGTATCCAGAAATTCCCTTTGCCCACGAACTCTCTCCGATGAACGTTGCTTCGAGAAATCTCTGCAGACAGCTGTTCCTTGCTACATTCAGGCGATGACGGAATCCATCATTCGATATTCACCCTTACCAGGTCGTTTTCATCCCAATTTGTCTGTTTGATTTTCTGTTTCGCCTCTCTCTCTCTCTTCCCCGGCGTAATTCCATTGCCGTCAGTTGCCCCGTGGAGGAGGGAATCGAGTTTGCAAGGAAGGTGTTTGATGGAATGACGAAGTCGGACTCTGTTTCGAAGAACACCCCGTTCAAGAGAGATGGAGAATCGGCGATGTTTATCCAGCTTGATTGCTGTTTTGTTGAGAGGGGTTGCGGAAGAGTTGTGTGGCAGTGACGCCGTTACAGAGTTATGCTACTGCGGCAAAAGAGATGGCTGCAAGAGAGGCATGAAAATCCCCTTTTCCCCGTTTAAAACAATGAGGGAATTCAGTAGACATTGGTGTGAAAGTTTCTTTAATTGGCTAACCATGAAAAGAAGCAGCATGGATTGGAAAATCGCTTGGCCAGGCATATCAGATTCAGTTCATTTGACAAAATGAGTTCCGAATGCTCTTCACATGAGAAGAAACTAAGAAAACTTCAATTTGTGCCGCCCACATGCCAAAAAAGGCTCGTCATAGAATCTTCATGAATTCGAAAAGAGACGATGAATAGAATCTAATGTATGTCCACATTGAGCTTGTAAAACCATGGGTTGTGCCTTGAAATTCAGAGTTGGTACATGGCTTAAGGGAAGCATATTCGATGCTACTACAACTTCAACAGTTCCAAAGGTTGGGTTGAGCCACCGGAAACCTTAAAGAAGCAACTAATTCGAGAGATTGTTTCCAGAAATGGAAGTTATCAAATCGACATTAGTAATCAGCTTCCTCCGTCTCATGACCTGTGGCCACATGGTGACTGCTAACACTAGGATCAAGGAAGGTATCATGTACATTCAGGAGCATTCCATTCATTAGAACGAAACTTGTGCTTTTATCCAATTTGCCGAATCAGAAGCAGATTTCAGCCTAGCAATTCTGCAGTTCTGTTCTCACCAAAATTGAGCTAAAAGCAATGCTTCCTCTGCTGTGTCCATTGCATAGTATTGTTCACCCAAGTCTTCTCAGCGGTTCTGATAAAGGACCCTCCAAAAATGACATCATCCCTTCTAATAAAGCTCGAGCACACATTGCCACCGGGAATACAAGTCAATATGTGATCAATTGAATGCCATAGGGAAACCAGTGGATGAAATTACAAAACTATTTGGAATTCTGGAAGGATTGGGATCTGAAAGTACGAAAGTTTCAAAACTACAATCTATTGCTTGAAGCCCCAACCAGAATATGATGAAGTAATCTCACACTTAGAAAGATTCGAAAGCCCGATTACGTAATTATTCTTTAAATCGGTTCGAGACCTAACCTAGCTTACTATGGCCAGAGGAAAACTGAAGCTATACATAACGAAGAGGCTGACAGAGAATATATACAACCGAATGCTATTCTTAGAGGATCAAGAATAAGTAATCATGGAGGAAGAGATTATGGAAGAGGAAGAACATATAATGCCAGATATAGAAACTTTGGTTATCCTGGAAGAAATATGAGTTACAGAAATAATAACTCGAACTATGAACAAGAAAATCAGCAGTTCAAACAAATCAATACCTCCTCTGGCTTGGGTCCTGTTCAAGGGTTTAGACCATACAATGTATCAGCACAAAGGTATTCTGATATCAGGTCATATCCTGCACCAAATTCAACTCTTCACAAAAAGGTACAAGTGGAGAAACCAGCAGAACACACTCGACTTGAGTGTCAAATCTGTAAGAGGCCTGGTCATGATGCCTTACATTGTTGGTATCGGTTTGATGACTCCTATCAAGCTGAGGATATACCAACAGCCCTAGCAGCACTACATATCGAGGAGGCAAATGATCAAGAATGGTATCCAGACACTGGAGCAACAGCTCATATTACCTCCAATGTTGGTATACTTCATAGTCTTTCTAAAAATAACAATGCTGAAACAGTTATGATAGGCAATGGTTTGTGTTTACTTGTCAAATACATTGGTAATGCAATATTGAATGTTGCAATTACTGCCTTGCCTCTAAATGATGTGCTGATTGTTCCTGAGATTAAGAAAAATCTTCTATCAGTGTCAAAATTCACAGATGATTACCCCTGTTCCTTTATTTTTGACAAAACTGGTGTGTATCTCAAGGACAGCACAACCAACACAACCATGAAGCTAGGAAGGAAGGTTAGAGGGTTATACAGAGTAGACCCTCATGCTGCAGAAGTTTATTTCACACAAAGACAGAGAATTGTTGCAGAAAGTATCTGGCATCAACGACTGGCTCATACAAATCAGAGTATCTTGAAGCAATTGAAGGCTCAAAATTTGATTCAGTATAACAAAGAAACACAGTCTGTATGTAGAAGTTGCCAAATAGCTAAGAGTACTGCTCTACCTTTTCCATTATCGAATTTTACAGCTACAAAACCTCTACAACAGATTCACTGTGATATCTGGGGACCTTCTCCAGTTAAATCTTTTCAGAGTTTCAAGTACTATGTCATTTTTGTTGACAATTTCTCTCGGTTCAGTTGGATATACCCATTAAAGCTGAAGTCAGATTTCTATAGTATTTTTCTCATGTTTCAAAAATTAGTAGAAAATCAGCATAACTGTAAGATCAAGACCTTTCAGTGTGATGGTGGAGGAGAGTTTATTAGCCAAAAATTCAGAACTCACTTACAGAACTGTGGCATTCAACAGCATATCTCCTGTCCATATACACCTGAGCAGAATGGGATACCTGAAATGAAGCATCGGCATATAGTTGAACTTGGTCTGGCTATGCTATACCATGCAAAAATTCCACTAAAATTTTGGGTAGATGCATTTGTAACAGCTAACTATATTGTTAACATTCTCCCTACTCAAAAACTACAGATGCAGTCTCCTTTCAGCAAATTATATCAGCATAACCCAAGATATGACCATCTCAGAACCTTTGGCTGTGCTTGCTATCCTTGTCTTCGACCATATGCATAGAATAAGCTTGACCCACGGTCACTAACCTGTGTCTTTCTTGGATACAGTGATCACTATAAGGGATATCGATGCCTTCTCCCTAATACTGGTCATGTCTACATTAGCCGGCATGTAGCGTTTGATGAAACTTTTTTCCCATTCTCTCAGAAATTAGCAACAGTTTATCCTTCCTACACACACTTATATAAATTGTGGACAGAAGAAGAGCAGTTCCTAGATTCCTCCACTACAAATCACATAGCTCATTCAACTTCTCAGCATACAGATTGGGAACAAGAAGCCACAGCGAATCAAACAAATGGAGTAATCTCACCTGAATGCACAGAACAAGCAGTTTCTATCTCACCAGTTGAAATTACTATGGAACAAGTATCCACCACTACTCAAGATAGTCCACAACAAGTTGAAGTACCTGTTTCCACAACTGAGATATCAGATGAATCAAATATGGAACAACACACTTCAAATAATCAGACAGATTCTCAAGGTACATTACCTACTCACCCTATGAAGACTAGGTCTAAGTCTGGCATTATTAAGACCAATCCTCGGTATGCATGTCTTGCTATATATGAAGTACCTCTTGAGCCAAAAACAATCAAAACAGCATTAGCACATAAGGGCTGGTACAAAGCAATGACAGAAGAGATGGATGCACTTTATCAGAATAAAACTTGGGAATTAATCCCTCGAACTGATCAAATGAATATAATTAGCTGTAAGTGGGTATTTAAAACGAAGCTTGCAGCTGATGGTAGTCTTGATAGACTTAAAGCTCGACTGGTTGCTAAGGGATTTCATCAGGAAGAAGGCATTGACTTTACAGAAACCTTTAGTCCAGTCATTAAGTATGCTACAATTCGCATAGTTCTATCTGTAGCCATGATGAAACACTGGCCAATTCATCAACTGGATGTCAAAAATGCATTCTTACATGGTACATTGAATGAGGTAGTCTACATGGAGCAGCCTCTTGGTTTTCAAGATCCTAAGAAACCTCATCATGTATGTCTTCTCAGGAAGTCTCTTTATGGACTTCGACAAGCCCCTCAAGCCTGGTTTGACAAGTTCAACAACTTTCTGCTTGAATATGGGTTCTTTTGCAGCTCAACTGACCCATCCTTATTCATCTATCATACTGATATAGACACCATTCTTTTACTCCTATATGTTGATGACATTATACTGACTGGAAGCTCCTCTCAGTCTCTTTCCAACCTTATTCATTCTCTAAGTCTTCAGTTCTATATGAAAGACCTTGGACCATTACATTACTTTCTTGGCATTGAAGTTAAAAATACCTTTAATCATCTATTTCTGTGCCAGACTAAATATGCCAAGGATCTTCTTACTCGAGCTCATATGCTTGAGTGCAAACCAATCACCACCCCTGTATCATTGAAACCAACTGTTCTGATAAATGATTCTGCTCTACTCTCCAATCCTGTCGAGTATCGAAGCTTAGTAGGTGGCCTTCAGTATCTGACTTTAACAAGACCTGACATTGCATATGCTACAAATCAACTATGTCAAAAATTATAGAAACCAACTGTAGCAGACTTACATAAACTCAAGAGAGTTTTGAGGTATGTAAAAGGGACTCTAAGTCTTGGAGTCTTCATTCACTCTCGAAGCTCTCTTCACCTATATGGGTTCTCGGATTCAGATTGGGCAGGATGTGTTGAGACAAGAAGATCAACAACAGGTTTTTGTACATACCTTGGCTCCAATCTCATATCTTGGGCAGCAAAGAAACAATCCACAGTTAGTCGATCTTCTACAGAAGCCGAGTATTGTGCACTTGCTTCTGCATCTGCTGAACTTACCTGGATCAGCTTTGTTCTTCGTGATATAGGATGCTCATTGACTCGTCCAACACAGCTCTTTTGTGACAATAAATCCGCCATCTCTCTCACTATCAATCCTGTTCTTCATGCTCGCACCAAACACATTGAGATAGACTTTCATTTTGTTAGGGAAAAAGTCTCATCAGGGTCATTACAAGTGAAATATGTTCCAAGTAACTATCAAATTGCTGATATATTTACAAAACCCCTCTCTCGTACTACACATTATCAGCTACAAATCAAATTAGGAATCGGTTTTTCACCCATTCCCAATTTGAGGGGGGCTGTTAAGAAAAGCCAGAAGAACAAAAGCGAGGAAACAAAGGCTTCTCAACTAATGCTATCACCGATACCAGGAAGAACAGGGGAAGCTAAGAACAGAGGAAGCAAGACATACAAGTGTGATAAAGAGAAAACATATGTAGAAGAGGAAGTAGAAGATGTACATGTTGTTAAGAAGAATGAGAAGAAAACCTGTTGTGAAAACTCTGTATAATGCTGCGAGTCTTGACTAGTCTCGGCAGTTAAGTCTAGTGTAGTTCAGTTCTGGAAGTTAGTCAACGTTTGCTTCAGTTAGTTACTTTTTCTTCAACTGAATCAATACCTGTAAAACAGTTTTTCAGAGTTAGTCCGTGTATATAAAAGGCTAACTCTCGATTGAATGTAAATCAAGGAAAACAGAATAGAAAGGAAGTTCTTCATCTCAATATCTCTCTACAGATTCTTCATCCTATTTTCTCTTCTCTGAGCATAAACTTCTTCACGGTCCAACTGGCAGAGAACTTTCCATGATAACCGTGGCTGATGAGCATCGCCGGCCATGATTTGTCTTAAAATATGAGAGCCACGGTCTGCGGACTTTTCTTGATGCGCATTTTTGGAGTGAGCCGGTAACTCTCTGCTCAAGTAGACATTTTGCAACAACCAATGAGCTCTGAGGAAGACAGTAGGAGGATCCTTTTCAAAGCATCTGAAGGATAAAAACAGAAATTATTGACACGATGCACGCTTAACCTAGAGCTAACATATTTTAGCAACTCTGTGTGATTTAAATCCAACAGTTTTCCTTGTCATGAGGATCTTATCGCGTTGCTTTTCTTCAGATATATTTACCTTGCTGCAACTTTGGAAGAAAGGATACTCGGGCTTAAATTTGCTGGCTGGTTCAAGAGCTCTGCACAAGCTCAGCTCTTTCAGCTTACCTGCAGCAGTCGCAAACAGAACATGAAAAAAGCTTTCCATTTCTAGGCATACACTATTTTGGTCATGTGAAACTCATGTCCATCAACATAACAATGCTAAATCAATAGATGCGAGCTTTTCTAATGGTCTAACTTCTGACGCCTACATGCACAGCAATGTCATTTTCAGCACATTTAAGTCCAATATGACCGGTTCTGCTCGTCTTCATTGGCTTGACATACATGAGATCACCCAACACATACATATGCACACACGAGAGAGCTAGAGGCAGAGAAGAACTACGGGGATGAATTAGCTCTAACACAGTCTCTCTTAACTAGCGTCGTGGAGAGTTCCTATACAGAATTTGAATCAAACACAAGAACAACAGAGTCTGGAGGAGAATTAACTAGTGATTAAGATTCACACCTCGAAAATCTCATGATGATGAATGTGCATAGGAACCGCCATGAACTTCACAAACTTGATCAGATTTTGTTGCCTTACAAAGCCGAGGACTCTTGGGTCAATGCACTTCATCTCCCAAGACTTCAAGCTTGACCGAAACATCACGGCAATCGCCGGCATCTTCCACTTTTGCGAGGCGAATCCACAATTGCTGAGGCTTGGTTCCTCGCATCACCACTCATTGGCGGACATTCTATATCGGAGACGCCTTTATCAAATATGATTACATGGAAAATGGAGTCCACTTCAGATTTAAAGACCAAAAATTGGCCCTCGCAGATAGGGTAAATGCTCTGCAAATTCATTTCAACCCTTTGAAGTATGACCATCTCATCACATTTTTCCAATTCCTTAGGCCAAATAATTGCACCATTTCACACTTTGACAAGCATCCTTTTTTGAGAGATTTTCACCCTATTTTCTCATGAACCTCCTTGGCATTCCCTGTTGGAAGAATAAGACCCATAATCTTAATAAGCCTAAGAGACTTGATTTCAAATTCAAAATGAACAACAACCAAATAGGAATGCATTAACCGGAAAGGACATCCTGAAGCAAATCCTTATCGGTTCATTTAGATTCAGAATGTGGCAATAATGAGTGTGTGCATCTGGATTATTATGAACCTCACACCGGTGGGTTCCAGATCTGTTCTTCATCCTCGTCGAATCTCGGAAAATCTCAACTGAGATGGCTAGATGCGATGAGATGTTGACGGTGGTGGTGTGGAGAGAGGGAAGGAGAGAGAACTGAGTAAGCGATAGAGCGAGCTATACGGAGCCCCGAGCTGATGGCATGACGCGAACACAAACCGTGGCAAAGGATCTTTATCGCTTAGTGCGCACATAGAAATTTCCTAGGTTGCACAATAGTTGCATGAATTCGATCAACATAAAAGTTTCCTTAGAAAGAAAATAAAAACAATACAGCTTGCTTGAATCCCGATTAGTCACGCATCATCCAGAATATTTATTGTTCAGTAGAGTTTAAATTAGACCATGTTTTCACTTTTTTATTGAAAAAATGCTCCTCCACTTTTCTGACGCCAACTTAAGTTTTGTTCACCATTGAATGGTGATTCGGTCTTTCAAGTTAATCTAAGATGCAAATTGGGAATTTCAAACGTCTACCATGTAAAGTGGTGTGGGAACTGCGAACCAATCGTGAGGGTATTGGAAAATTTTATATGAATTAAATTTAAGGCAAAAATAATGTTTGATTCAATTATACCTTGTGTGAATTTTAGGAAATAAGCAAATATAAATAAGACATTCATAAATATATAATTCTACTTTATACAAGGTTGTGAGATGAGGGGTTGCATTATAGGGACCTCAAGAATATTTGTCTTGTATGACAAACCTTGAAGTAATGAAAACAACGAAGATTCGCATTTAGTCAAGATTCCAAGACTGATGGAGAATCACTAAGTTATTTTTGCCTATGTCATAATAATGGCTGGACGATTAGTTGGAATTGCTCTAAAGTTTGATTAAAGCAAAGATTCATTTGACGTGATTAATGACTAAGAGATCAGCTACCTAACCCAAAAAATAATAATAACAAATTAGGGAGTGCCCTATTAGAACGAGTCCTTTCTATGGTCGGATTCCAATCTTGCGTTTCTAAACAGAAGTGAATTAAAGAACCACATATGCTAGATGTCTACATCACAAAGAATCACACTTACGTTCGTGGGGATTTTGTATAGCTTGAACACTATAAGTGATCCGACATCTCGTTTATCTAAAAGATTTGTAGTGGAGAGAAGCACCATGAATTGACAGCTTACGTGGGCGTTTTGGACTATGTCTCGATTGATACGAGGCTTACTACCGAAACTGAGGGGTCCAACTATCCTGGCTAAGCCATTTGGTGATGTGGACTCCTTTGGCCATGGAGTGTGCAGTCGGGCGTTGACCCAATCGGACCGTGCCGGCTGCATGAATATCGCCCCGAAGCAAATAACAAAAGTTCGTCCACGTACCGCCAGAGCACAATTCAAGATTGCAGAATCATGTATAAGTACTACGATTTCACCGAGTAACTTAGGACTTGTAAACAAAAGATCAGTTCATATTTCAAAGGGGGAAAAAGTTTTGCCACTCCCTGGCTTTCCGAGTTAGCCCCTTTTCATACCAACTCTCTAAAACTCTCACCAGCACTAATGTCAAATGCTCATCACAATTCCACATGCTAGACGAAAACTCATTGTGGTTATACCCAACCCTCATATGTTGCCTACATGTTATATTAACTCCGTGACATCGATCCATGCAATAACACCTTTACTTTGTAAGACCTAGATGGATCCACAAGATAATTGATACTATAGGAATAAAGTAGCAGTTTTGAAAATACACAGATCACCTATATGAATATCATGATGGTGTTTCAAGGAATCATACGCATCACTAGCTCTTTCCTTTTGTGCACCACAATGAGCTATGCAGTAGTCACGACCTATCAAAGATAATCTATAGGAAGCAACGGTATTTCCCTTTGGTTCCATACGCAACTATAGTGAAAATCATCCTAAAGGACTTGGGCACTAAGATGGTGAGCATGAGTACAACTACTATAGCATGTATAATGATTCCACCGCAGTGTGCTGCATGGATGGAGCATGTAATGGTGTGCTTCAAGGCCCAGGCTATACACCATGCATCAATTCTATGAGAAATCAACTCAAGTACAAGCGCAGTGACATTATCACATTGAAATTCAACTCAAAGATTGTAGAGTTACTCAAAAGATTAGAGTTAAGTATGAGGACTATTCTTTCAATGAATGAATATTGCGCAAATAAAAGATAGTAGTAGATTTCAATGTGAAGTAAATCAATGGCTAGATGATGGAATTTTGCCTCTATTGACACTAGAATTTTTGCCAGGAAGTCGAACACGCACTGTGGTAAAAATAAATAAAAACCCAAACAAAAAACGAGGAAAAAAAAGAGAAAGTAATGAAAAACTGTCCAATTCAGTCAGAATTGACAGGGCCAGGTCCGGTCTGTTGTGCCTGATCCACAAGCGTGGCCCAGACCGTACCAAGCCCATCAGAATAAGCCTCGGCCCGTCAACCCATTCGCTAGACCACATATAATTTGCAGTCAATTGAAAATTAGAAGCATCAAAGTGAGGACCCGATTAGTGCACTTTTTTCATGAAAGGCATATATTATACGTACGTAGGCACAGCCACAACGAAATTATGTAATATGTAGTACAATACACATTGAGAGGCCAACAAAAAAGGACAAAAAGAAAATAGACGAGATACATTTTTGTCACATTGTTGTTTTTTAATACAATGTGAACCAGAATCATGTGAGTCCGATAATTGATTTGTTGGAGTATGCAGGGATTTTTGAGTCGATAATCAAATCATCTATGAATATGCTATGTAAGGAAGAGATGCAAACAAGAAAAAGATTATGAATTGCACGAATCCAACAAATTAAAGGACATATAATTGAATAATACGGATTCAACAAATCAAAGGACATAATTGTGTATATTGCAATTATGTTCCATAGGAGTAAATCCATCTCGTTTTGTATCTAGCCGGGAACATTTGTAAGGCAGATGTAATATGGGAGACCTAATATTTTGTCTTCATTTTTTCAGTATGTCTTTTCCAGATAGTGAGCAAGTCGATGAAATTAAAAATCGATGAGCCACGTGAGAGAGTTTTCAGTATTTAAGATCACATGATGATCTCTAATGGGAGAAGGATGAGCAACTGGGGCAAATTAATCTTTAGTGCAATTGCGAGATTGATTGAAATAAACACGACACCATGGATTGAACTTTACAAAGAGGCCAATCTAAATAAAATGAATATCCAGAAGAAACGACCTCAACTCAGATGAAAATGCTAACCTTGACAGGGTATCATCTCATCCATTAAGCCAAAACATTAAATGCAACCAGTATCTTTACGAGCGGTCGTGAAGGAAGAAGGGAATCGAGGCCCGCAACGAATTCATCCGCAATGATTTCATCTTTGTGCACATCACATATAGGCATTCTAGAGGCTTCTTCATCAGTTTTCCCTTCTCCATCGTCCTCCAGACACCGTTAGCCGCCACTGTAGCCACTCCGCCATCTCCGATTTCATTGGAGCAAGGCCTCCTCTTGTTCTGCTCTGTTTTCTGGTCAGGACAGTCAAAAGAGCATGGACCCTTGGTCGCTCCCCCTTTGCCGGCCTCGATCGTCAATGTCGACACCTCCAGGAACTTCGTCTCTGATCTGATCACCGATCGAGGTCAAAGCCTCACTCTCATCAAGGTAAATTCCACACAATCTGTTTCTACCGCTTATAAACAAAAAACAGAGCCCATGAGCTTTAGCTGATAATGTTCGTGAGTCAAATAGCTGGAGTGGACATATTTGGGGCACATTTGTTTCCGGATAAATTCTCCTATTTTATTTTCACTAATTAAAATTAAAAAAATAAAAATGGTAGAAAAACGCAAGTCTCAGTTGGGCGATTACGTTTTAAGAATGATTTTATTTGAATTTCATTTTATTCATGTTCTTTGGGTTTAGGGATGTCATATCTCTTGAATATTGAAATAAATTGAAATTTTACATTGTGTTTTTCTTAGATGAAATTGATAAAGAAAATAAAAAAAAAAAAAGGATGAAAATAACGGATATAAAAAAATCCCATTTCCTTTAATATTAGGATTACATTCTAGGGTCACTGCGACATATGTCTTCATTAGGCTTAGTTTTAATTTCCGAACTTAACTTATGAGATTTTTTTGTCCCAAGCCTTGATAATGAGGCAATATGTATTCTTTACCCAACATTGTATCGGGTTGAATTCTCGGACTTTAATTTCCGTATTTACTTACTTTCGATCCCTTGATTATGAGCTTGGTTTATTAGGTGATGTTTTCATTTACTATGTTTCAATTATGTGATTTAAATCCAAGAGCAGTCAATGCCATAAGAATTTGACCACATTGTTTTTTTTAGATATATTTGCCTCATCGTAAGTTGCAAGATCGAATACCTGGATTTAAATTGCTTGCCAGTTTGAGGCCTATGCACGCACCTTGCTCTTTCAGCTTTACCTGTGTCGATTGCAAACAAAACAAGAGAAGAAAGCTTTCAATCTCTAGGCATATCTTGTTGTGTGCGACTGGTATCTACTGGCATGACGACTTGAAAACAATAGATCGAGTCTTTCTAATGGTCTAGCTTTCGAGACCTATAAGCACAATACCGACGTCATTTTCCAGCACAATCATATCCTATATGACCGATTTAGTTTGTTTCCATTAGCTTGACATTTCCGAGATCCCCCCAAAACATACAGGTTCTGTACGGAATTTGAATCAAACAAGAGAATAACATAGTCGCATGGGGATTTTTAGCTCGTAGATTATGACTCCCACCTCGAAAATCTTGTGACGAGTAGTTCGAGCATCTGTCTCTCCCCAAACTCTGCTTAAATTAATGCGAATGGGAACTGCCATGAACTTTGCAAACTCACAAAGCTAAGGATGCTTAGGTGAATGCAACTCATACCCCAAGACTTCAAGCTCAGACCAAAACACCATGGCCGTCGCCGACGACTTCCACTTTCATTGAGACAAATCCACAAGCCATGGCTCTGTTCCTCGCCATCGGCATTCGGCGCCGATGGTGGATATTCCATCTTGGATGAGCTTTTATCAAATACGATTTCATGGATTTGTTCTAACCCTACCAAACCATTTCATCGCAATTTTCCCAATTCCACAGGCCAAATAATTGCATCATTCGATGTTCTCAGAGATTCTCACCATATTTTCTCATGAAACTTTTTGAAGTTCCCCATGGGAAAAAAATAAAACCCATGATTTTAATAAGCCTTCGGAACTTGATTTCGAATTTAAAACGAAGAATGACATAACAGAATGCAGAAAAATAAATTTTCAGCATAATTTTCAGCATTCGGAGATAATGCTAAGAATTTCTTTCTCCTCCCAGTAGAACAGATTGTACAGTTTATGGAACATTACTCCAGAGACCACCATAGAGAGCAACCTACAGTTGGCGATCTCAAAGTAACATAGATGTAGACGGAATCATCTTTGCAAGACATTTTGCAGGAAGAACTAAACAAGTATCGACCATCTAACAGACAAACATGCATTGCAGTGAATGTTGATTTGTGATTCAGATTGTTACTATGAACACTTCACGGTGAGCACTTCAGCGACGATCATACAAAGCACTTGTAGCGTGCATATTGACACGCCAGCAGTGAATTTGACAATAAAAATCACACAAAAATGCCTGAGTCTTTCTTCATGAAACTAAGAACGAAGAAGGAGATTATAGTGTTTATTTTATCCGATGCACGCAGGACTATCGGACGAGAGGAAGAGGTTGTCTGAGACAATCATGCTGAGGATCGGAGCCAGCGAAGGAGAAACGAGCAAGTTCAGAGCAGTCCGAGCAAACTCACTGGAAAACAGGTGCTAACAGAGCTACGGCCTGCCGGTGGAGCAATGATCGGAGATGATGCTAATGTTGCCGGGAGGTTTGTTGAAGGTCACCATACGAAGCAAGAAGCCGAGAGAGATAACTCTCTGGACGTTCAGAAATCTATGAGCCTCCCCGCCGTGGGCGATTTGTGCTGAGTGCATAAGAATTTTGGCTGGCGATAGAGGATGAGCGACGGTGGCAACCGGTGGACTGAGGCGACGGAGAGAGAGCGAAGATGGAGTAGCCGTTAAGTATAAAGGAATAAAGATGCTCAATGCAGAAAGGAACAAAGATGCTCAATGCAGAAACAAAAACAGAAGGATTCGGCGATACAGCAAAGCAAAAACAGAGGACTCAAATCGTCAGCAAATGACTTGGATCGCTAAGTCATAAAGTCAAATCAGTGGTAAAGATCTTATAAAGAAGACCAGCCTAGATCGACGATCAATGAACGAAGATGCTCAAGGAATCAATGACTCGGATCGCCAAAGTCTTAAGCATAGTCAACTAGGCTTTTCTATTAAAGTAGTTATTATATTCAGTTTTCCTTTGTAACCAAGTTCTGTTACATATCCTGATATAAATACTCTGCTTTGCTTTACATAAGAGGTAATGAAAACAGATAGAAATAAGCGAGAGAGGAAGTGCAAGAGTTGAGAGAACAAGGTATCGAGATCATCAACGAATGCTGAAGAGATTTCGGTACTAAGAGAAGAAAGCTTCGGAGAATGAAGAACAGCTCAAGTCCGTAATGCTGAAGCAAGTTAAGTACAATTGATCTTAGAAGATAGAACAAAGAAAGTGTATTCGTATTCTGTCTTTCAATTGTACTAAGATACAATGATATGATCATCATTCTGAAATACAAATCATCTTCTGAGTTGATCACTTGATCTTGTTTGAAGTTCTTCATCTTTCTCATGGTATCGGAGCTTTAGGTTGATTGTATGGTAGCCTGGTTTGATCTGAAAGTTTGCAGCAATGGCAATAAGAACACCAAAATATCCTTTTCCAATTCACGTAAACATCTCAAATTTTGTTACAATCAAGCTCGCCGAAGATAATTTTCTATTGTGGCAAGCTCAAATTCAAAGGTTTCTAAAGAGTCAAGACCTCTTCGGTTTTGTTAATGGTGATGTTATTGCTCCTTCACGAATGTTGCAAAATGATGGTGAAGGATGTGACTCAGAACTTGTTAATCCTGATTATGTTGATTGGATAAGAACAGATCAGTTGATATCATCGTGGATTAGTGGGGCTGTTACTGAGAATATTCTGAGTCTAATCATTGGTTTAGAAACATCATTTGAGGTATGGCAGTCGTTTCTAAAACGATTTACACAAAAATCAATAGCAAAGGAGTTCGAGCTTAGAGGAAAACTACAGTCCTGCCAGAAACTTGATCAAAACCTCTCTACTTATCTCAGAGAATACAAAACAATATGTGATCAGTTGAATGCTATTGGTAAACCAGTAGATGAAATAACCAAGATCTTTGGTATACTGGAAGGATTAGGTCCAGAATATGAGAATCTTCGAACCACCATATATTGTTTGAAGCCTCAACCTGACTATGATGAAGTCATAGCTCAACTAGAGAGATTTGAATCCAAAATGAAGACCTACTCCAGAAGTCAGTTTAATCCTAGTCTGGCCTATCTCGGCCAAAGAAAGACTCAAATGTATCCTAAAGAAAGTACTGATGAAGAATATTTTTCACAACCTACTAGTTTTCTAGCTCAGAGAGGAAGTTATAGGGGTGGCCGTAGTTTTGGTCGAGGCAGAACTGCCAGTAATAGAGGACGAGCGTTTGGTTATACCGAAAGAAATCGAATTACGAGAGAAGATGCAGCATTTCAAAGGCCGGGAGATCAATATCTAAGACAAAAGAATGTCTTTCCTACAGCTGCACAGGGATTTCGACCTTATGCCACACAATCTCAAAGGTATCAAAACAACAAATCTTATCCTCCTCTATTAAACTCAAGAAAAGTTTGCAGGATGAGAAAGACACAGAGGTTGCTAGACTCGAATGTCAAATATGTAAGCGACCTGGGCATGATGCTCTCCGCTGTTGGTACCGTTTTGACAATTCCTATCAAGTAGAAGAGATTCCAGCAGCTCTGACAGCAATTCATATCGAAGATCCAAAAGGAAGTGAATGGTACCTTGACACAGGAGCCACTGCTCATATCAGTGCGAATTCTGGTATTCTTCATACTTCTTCTAAATATCAAGGTCTCGATACAGTAATGGTTGGAAATGGATCTTGTTTACCTGTTACACACATTGGTAACACTTACCTAAAAACAGAAGTAAATACATTACCCCTTAATGATGTTCTTATAGTACCAAAAATAAAGAAGAATCTTCTTTCTGTATCTAAGCTTACTGATGACTATCCTTGCACATTTATCTTTGATAAACTTGGTGTTTATGTAAAGGACAACAATACCAAGGCAACAATTCAGCTCGGAAGGAAGACTAAGGGCCTTTATCAAGTCAATACATGGACTGCAGCAGCCTTTTTCACTCAAAGTCAGAAGACAGTCAATGCAGAAGTATGGCACCAAAGACTGGCTCATGCCAATACTCAAATGGTGGATTATCTACATCATCAGAAACTAATTCATGTTACTTCAGTTCCTTCAAAAATTTGCAGCAGCTATCAAATAGCGAAAAGTACAGCTCTATCATTTCCTTTGTCAAATTCTATATCAACCTCATCACTAGAAAAGGTCCACCGTGACATCTGGGGACCATCACCAGTAGACTCATTTCAAAAGTTTAGATACTATGTGATTTTTGTTGACAATTTCTCACAATGCAGTTGGTTATATCCAATGAAGTTGAAATCTGAGTTCTTTGATATCTTTATTCGATTCCAGACATTAGTCGAAAGACAATACAGTCACAAGATCAAAGTCTTCCAAAGTGATGGAGGGGGAGAGTTTGTAAGTAGAAGGTTTCAAGATCATCTGCAAAGCTGTGGAATAAAACAACAACTATCTTGTTCTCACACTCCTGAACAGAATGGAGTTTCCGAAAGAAAACATAGACATATTGTTGAATTGGGATTGGCTATGTTATATCATTCCAAGATCCCACTGAAGTTTTGGGTAGATGCTTTTGTTACGGCAAACTACATTATAAACAGACTGCCAACACCAAAGCTAAAAATGGATACACCATATAGAAAGATTCATAATACTCAGCCACAATATGATCACTTAAGGGTATTTGGCTGTGCATGTTATCCATGCTTAAGATCATATTCAAGACACAAGTTCGATCCTAGATCACTTACTTGTATTTTTCTGGGATATAGTGATGTGCATAAAGGCTATAGATGTCTTGTACCTACTGATAATCGTATATATATATCAGTAGACATGTTACCTTCGTTGAAACATTATTTCCTTTCACAAAAACTGTGATCAATGAATATGGTCAATATACTCCTTTGTATAGACAATGGATTGAAGGAGTCAAATTGCTCGAGTCTTCAAGCTCTGACACTACAAACCAAAGTATTTCCCATCAGTCAGTAGGGAGAAGTCAATATCATTCTACTATGGATAGTTATGAAAGTGAGCAGATGCATCAACAGACTTCATCAGCATCTATGCAGTTCCAAGATACTCCTCTATCATCAAGGCAAAATGATGCTATCATAGAAACTCGATCTGGTCAGAATTCTTCATCTTTCTCAAGTACTCTGCCTATCAATAATAGCTCTGTCACAGAACAACATACTCTTGATCTATCTTCTTCTCAGAGAAATGTTAGTAGTCATCCTATGCAAACCCGACTCAGATCAGGTATTATCAAGCCAAATCCAAAATATGCTTGCTTGGCTAAGTATCATGTTCCTATGGAACCAAGATCCATTAAGTCTGTATTAGCTGATAAAGGATGGTACAATGCTATGCAAGAAGAGATGAATGCTCTCTATAATAATCATACCTGGACATTAGTTCCAAGAACAGACCAGATGAATGTTGTAGGCTGTAAGTGGGTCTTTAAGACCAAACTCACACCAGATGGTAGTCTAGAAAGACTCAAGGCTCGTCTGGTAGCCAAAGGATTCCATCAGGAAGCAGGACTGGATTTTACTGAAACATTCAGTCCAGTTGTAAAACATGCTACAATACGCATAGTACTCTCTATAGCTCTCACAAGACAATGGACAATACACCAACTTGATGTGAAGAATGCATTTCTTCATGGAGATTTAAATGAAACTGTTCACATGGAACAGCCACCTGGCTTCATTGATTCTCAAAAATCAAGCCATGTCTGTCTTCTTCATAAGTCATTATATGGACTTCGACAAGCACCAAGAGCCTGGTTTGACAAATTCAGCAACTTTCTTCTTGAAATTGGCTTTGTCTGTAGTACAGCTGACCCATCTTTGTTTGTGCTTCATACTGAATCAGATACAGTATTATTACTTCTTTATGTTGATGATATCATTCTAACAGGAAGCTCTCCTCAATTCTTAACTGCATTAATCCAGAATCTTAGTCTTCACTTCCAAATGAAAGATCTTGGCTATATTCATTACTTCTTAGGCATTGAAGTGAAACATACTCTACAGACTTTGTTCTTATGTCAAACAAAATATGCAGTCGACCTACTCAGACGAGCTCATATGATAGATTGCAAACCAATTTCCACACCTTTGCCACTACGGCCAATTGCTATGACAAATGCTGAAGTTCCTCTGCTGGATCCTATTGAATACAGAAGCTTGGTAGGTGGTCTTCAATACTTAACTATCACTCGACCAGATCTAGCATTTGCAACAAATCTCCTCTGCCAGAAGATGCAACATCCCACAATGGCCGACTTTCATCAATTAAAACGAGTGTTATGATATGTCAAAGGAACTGTTCATCTTGGCTATTATCTTCACTCCAACAGTTTAACAAATCTCTATGGTTTTTCATATGCTGATTGGGCAGGTTGTCCTACTACTCGACGATCTACTATAGGATTCTGCACTTTCTTAGGCTCGAACTTGATTTCGTGGTCAGCCAAGAAACAAACTACTGTTTCAAAGTCCTCCACAGAAGCTGAATATCGGGCTTTAGCATCTACAACAGCTGAATTAACTTGGATTGGTTTTGTTCTACGTGACATTGGAATTCCTCTCACCAAAGCTACATCATTATTCTGTGATAATAAATCAGCTATTTCCCTCACAGCCAATCCTGTCTTACATGCACGAACAAAGCACATAGAAGTTGACTTCCATTTTGTTCGGGAAAAAGTATCGTCTGGTTCCATTTCTATTCAACATGTTCCCAGTCATCTTCAAGTAGCTGACATATTCACTAAGTCCCTTTCTCACTCAGCTCATCTATTTCTTCGCATCAAATTAGGAATGGGATTCATTCCCCTTCCCAATTTGCGGGGGGATGTTAAGTATAAAGGAATAAAGATGCTCAATGCAGAAAGGAACAAAGATGCTCAATGCAGAAACAAAAACAGAAGGATTCAGCGATACAGCAAAGCAAAAACAGAGGACTCAAATCGTCAGCAAATGACTTGGATCGCTAAGTCATAAAGTCAAATCAGTGGTAAAGATCTTATAAAGAAGACCAGCCTGGATCGACGATCAATGAACGAAGATGCTCAAGGAATCAATGACTCGGATCGCCAAAGTCTTAAGCATAGACAACTAGGCTTTTCTGTTAAAGTAGTTACTATATTCAGTTTTCCTTTGTAACCAAGTTCTGTTACATATCCTGATATAAATACTCTGCTTTGCTTTATATAAGATGTAATGAAAACAGATAGAAAGTAGAGAGAGAGAGAGAGAGAGGAAGTGCAAGAGTTGAGAGATCAAGGTTTCGAGATCATCAACGAATGCTGAAGAGATTTCGGTACTAAGAGAAGAAAGCTTCGGAGAATGAAGAACAGCTCGAGTCCGTAATGCTGAAGCAAGTTAAGTACAATTGATCTTAGAAGAGAGAACAAAGAAAGTGTATTCGTATTCTGTCTTTCAATTGTACTGATACAATGATATGATCATCATTCTGAAATACAAATCATCTTCAGAGTTGATCACTTGATCTTGTTTGAAGTTCTTCATCTTTCTCAGTAGCGTCTGGAAATGGGGTTAATCCGATAGAGAATTTTCTGCTGAGCTCCCGTTCCTGTGTTCCTCTTCCCAAATGCACGCGCCTCGTGAGCGTCGATGCTTTGCTACTCGGACGCTTGACTCTTGTGGACGAGGTATGCAGTGGAGAGCAGTACTCTGATCGGGACGATTATGCTGTGGCGTTCTACACCATCCTGTGCGATCTGAGGTCCGCTGTCGCGGAAAAGGGGTTCGACTACTACGCATGCTTCTTTCCACTGTGGCCGAGTGCTTCAGCCACGGTGCGTGTAGTGGTGTGCGGACACATGCCAACCGTGCGCGGACATGAGGAGAGTATGAAGAAGAAGGAATTTTTTTTAATTAATTAAAATTTCGAATTTTTTATAAAATAAAATAATAAAAATAAAAAGGAAATTTTTTTTGGTGAAATGGTTTAGAAGTGAAAGAAAGGGGATGGAAAAAAAAAAAACGGAATATATTTTCTCCACTTTTGAAGAAGTTTTTTTGGTTGACGGAAAATGCATTCCCCAATCAGTTTATTTTTCATGAAACGAACGTTGAAAAATCCAGAAAATATTTTCTCGAAACTTGTTTTTGGTGAAACAAATGTAGTGTTAATGTGCACATAGAAATTTCTTAAGCTTAGTACCGTAGGAAACTCACATGAATCAGTTTTTTCACACCAACAATTGCAAGTCATCTTTTGCTTGGGTTAATTCATAAGGGTTCTCGCCTATATTATCTAATTCATGAGATTTGTCTGGGTATTATTTGATGGAGACATTCTCCGAGGCATGTTTTCTTAAGAAGAAAAAAAAGGTGATATAACTTGCATGAAACTCAATTAATCATGCATCATTTAGAATTTATTTATTAGAGTTTAAAATTAGACTGAACTATCAATTTTCTTTAAAAAAAAAAAATGCCCTTCCGCTTTTCTCGCCCCGATTGAATTTATGTACATTAATTGAAGGGTGATTCGGTCTTTTTAGTCAATCTTAAGATGCGAAGTGGGAATTTTAAATATCAAGAGCATGCAAAGTGGTGTGTGAACTGGGCACCAAACGTGAGGAGGGTCTTGGAAATTTTATACAAATTAATTTTATGGGGAGACAATATATTATCCAATTATAGCTCCTGAGAATTTTAGGAAATAAACAGATAGAAATAAGACATGCCACAAGAAGATTCCACTTTATACAAGGTAATGAGATTGGGGGTTTGCAAGGACGTCATGAAATTTGTCTTTAATGACATGTAAAATTTGCCTATTCATGAAATGGAAGACAGTCAAATTTCGAAACAATGAAAGCCGTGCTGATTCACGTTCGATCAAAAGTGACGGAGTGTCTTATGAGAATGAGTACTTTTTATAGCCAAATTCCAATGGTGTGTCTCTCTATAGTATAAACAAAAGTGAATCAAAGAACTACATCACATAGAATTACACTTATGTTCATGAGCAATTTATGTAATTTGAGTATCATACAAGTGTCTCAAAAGTCTTGCAATGGAGAACCGCGAATTGGAAACTTACTCAAAAGTTTTGGATTATGTCTTGATATGAGGTTTATTACTGAACTTGAGGGGTTTGCCTATTCTAACGAAGCCACATTTGGCATGCCAATCGCTTTGGTCAGGAAGTGCACAATAGGCTATTGACCTAATCGATTTTGCAAGAAATCAACTCAAGCATGAGTGCAACCACGCCATTAGTGCTCAAATTCAAATCAAGGATTATAGAGCTAGGTATGATAACTATCCTCACTGAATGACGTCGCAATATTGCACAAATAAGGGATTGTGGCAGAGTTGGTTGTGAAATTATTTTTTTGCTAGCAAGTCGAACATGCTTTTCTGTAAAGGTATATAAGATAATAAAGAAAATTAAAAAAAAAAAGCAATAAAAAAGCTCCCACTCGGCCAAAATTGAGAGGGCTCTGTCCAATTTGTTGGGTCTGATCCACAATCGTGTAGCCTAGATCATGCCAGGCCCATCAGAGTAAACCTCGGCCCAGACAATTTCCCTCACCGTAGCCCTCAATCCACAGTCTCTCTCTCTCTCTCTCTCTCTCTCTCTCTCTCTCTCTCTCTCTCTCTCTCTCTCTCTCTCTCTCTCTCTCTCTCGATCAACCGAGTTCCAGAAGATTCTCCACTACTAATCGACACCAGAAATCCATCGTCTGCCATCTCCAATCGCCAAACCAGCTACCATTGAACTGCCATTGACGGCCGCCATAGGCTTAGCGATAACACAACAATACGCATGCGCTGAACCTGACGAAGAAACTCTCTTTCTCGGGAATTCTTGAGGCTTCTTGATCGGCTTTCCTTCTCTATCGTCCTTCAGGCTCCGTTGGCCACCCCTGTTGCCGCTCCACCTATGACATCCTGAAATTCGACCTCGTTTCGATAAAGTGAAATGGACATTTCGTCGACGTGCCTATGTCACTTTTTCTCTGAGCTGATCACTCACGAATTAACTAACCTATTGGGTAAAGCCGTTAAGGGATGTATCAGCTGTAAAATCCTTAAAAGCTATCTAATTGGTTGGATTTGGCTAAAATCACGTCTGATCGATTTTTAACCATGAAATTAAACTCGATTTTGGGAATTGAATTTTAAGCGCGTCGTAATTCTTATTTTTAGGATCTTGTCTTATCGCTTGTCAATTTATTGACGAGTCTGAAATTTCGAAAAAGAAATTATCGGAAGAAAAATTGAAGACCAAAAAGAAATAGAAAGGGAAAGAGAAAAGAAAATAAAATAAGAAAAGTATTAGTTTATTTTACTTTATCTCTCTCTCTCCCTCCTTTTTTTTTTTCTTTTTTTTCTTTTTCTTTCTTTTCTCTCTCTCCTCTCCCCTTTCCCTCCCCCTTCATGCGATCCCCTCCCCCCAACCGACTCCTCTCTCTCTCTTTCTTTTCCCTCTTTGACCGGTCAATCCTCAGCCTCTCTCTCTCTCTCTCTTGTCTCTCTTATCTCTTCTTCTCTCTCCTCTCTCTTTTTCCCCATCCCCACGTGACCGAACCCCTCTTTTCTTCTTCTCCTTCGTGCGAACCAGAAGCTGAAGAAGAGCAAGAGCAGCAGCCACCGGCGTTGAAGACCAAGGCAGCTCGCCGTTGCCGCCACACGCCGCCGAGCCGCCGTCCGCACCGCCCTCGCACGCCGCGCGTTCCGCCGGCCGTCCCTCACGCCCAGGCGTGCTCCCCCACGCGATCCAGCCGCTACCCAGCCCCCTTCCGGCCACTTCCGGCCGCCGTTTGAAGCCGCCGGACCTCCGCCGGCCCTCCCCGGAGCTCCGCCCGCTCTCCCGAACCCTTCTCCGCCCCTAACCATCTCTGTTTTCCCCTATTTCGCAGCCAACCAGCAGCCCCACGGAGTGGGTTTCCAGCCCCTTTCGGGCTCATTTTGGGCCGTTTCCGAGCCCCGAGCCCAAGGCCCGCTTTGGAGTTTGTTGTTCCTCGCATCGCCCTCGTCGGATTGATCCGATTTGTGCGCGATTTGGTGAGTAATCTCACTAATTCCGGATTAGTTGGCTAATTATGCTTAAGGTTTGTTTAGTTTTAATTAATTATGTTTAGGTTGTTAGATTAGAATAAATTAGCAATTATTAGTCAATTGTGATGTGATTTAGATAAATTGATTGCGCAATTAGCAAGTAGACGCGGTCTACTAATTATTGGAAGTGCCTCGGGATTTTTCCCGACCCTTAGTGGGCTCCAATTAGGCTTTTTGGGCCTAAGTGGAATTTTTAGTATTTAAATATTAATTTTCGGAATTAAATTAAATAATTATTTATTTTCCGAAAATTCAACTGAGATGGTCTGGAATCGGAATTTTATGCTGATGACCGTGGTGAAGTCCGTTTATTTAATTGGGCTTTATTTTGTTCTAAATTGAATTTTTAATAGTTATTAATTAATTAATTATTTTTCGGAAATTAAGATTTTGATGGCCGACGACCGAAACCTCGTGTTGATTGTCGTGGCGTAGTCCATTTATTTATTTGAGCTCCACGTTGCGTAGCAAGGCCGACTCTCGTTCTGCTCTGTTTTCTGGTCACGACGCTCGCAAGTTCACGAACCTTGGTTGTTCCCCTTTCGCTGGCCCCGATCATCGGCGTCGACACCACCGGGAACTTTGTCAATGATCTGATCACCGTCCGAGGTTAAAAACTTAAATGTCATCAAGGTAAATCCCACACACTCTGTTTCTGCCGCTCATGAACGAAACAGAGCCTATTAGCTTTAGCTAATGTCTGTGAGTAAATCAGTTGAGATTGAAGCTCTATTAGCAACTCGAACTTGTACTGTTATTTTCGTGATGATCTAAAAGTCAATCGTTGCCGTACATTTGCGTATGAGCTCCTTGATCAAAATGCATATTACTTGTTTGATGAAATGCTCAAACTAGATTAGTATGTAGATTCGATTCAATCCTAAAACCACAAAATGATATTACATAAATTCGATTTGTTCTCAACTTATCGAACCCTTATTATGGCCGACTTTGTCGGAATAGGATGTCATTTGTCAAATGGTGTCATGACTCTTGTCATTCGTACGCTCAACCTTGATATGGTGGTAAAGACTGTGCGACCTGTGAGTACTCATGTCATATTTGTCAACAAAAGTATGATAAAATCTGTAGGACTAGTTAAGGCAAAAAGTGCAGATAAACTATCCGAGACATTGTTTAAGTTAGGATTTACTCCTATTTACATTAAGGAGAAGAAATTCATTTATCATGATGTTAATTTACATGGATGACATCTCGATAACTGGAAATGAACTTAGTTCAATTTGCTTTCCAATAAGAGAGAACTTACATAGAAATCTCAAATTGAAAGACTTAAGGAAAAATTAAAATGTTTCTATGGAGTTGAAGTTGCGAGAGATAAAAGTGGAAATTTCCCTTTGTAAATGAACACGATTGGCCATCATCTCCACGGGCTTCGCTTTGCACCGCATTCTCTCATTGTTTTCTCTTCAAGCTCGCCGCCAATCTTCACGCCCTTGGCCTGTAGTCTCAAACGATGATGACTCAATTGGCCTCCGATTGCATTGGTCGATGAAGTAAAAAATTAATAAAAAATCAAAAAATAAAAATAAAATATTATTAATAATTGCCCACATAATTGTCAGCTGACGGACCAACATCCACGTCAACGCTGGGACACCGCACCAGCAGGAAGACCGAGAGTGGAACCGAGAAATCTCATCCTTCGAATCGGCATATCATATCCAAACATCCCCTTTGCACGTGGGCCTAAACAACGGCAACGGAATCCGAAGGACGCGATGAAGTGGAAGAGAGCAGAACAAAGCAAAAATCAACCAACATATTTGGAATGAGTTGATGAAGCTCGGGACCCATGGTCTCTCTCTCTCTCAAGCAAAAGTCATTCAGGCCGAACTCTCCTTGATGAACGTTGCTGCTTCAAGAAATACCCGCAGATAGCCGGTTCCTTGTGACATTCAGACGATGCCGACGTATGTCATTTGCTGGTCCCCCTTACCAGGTTGTTTCATTCCAAATTGCTTTGACACGCATTTCAAGACTCAGTTCATTTGACAAAATAAGTTCTAAAATGCTCCACATGAGAAGAAACTCAGAAACTTCAATTTGCGCAGCCCACATGGAAAAAAAGGCTCGTTATAGAATCTTCATGAATTTGAAAGGAGAAAATGAAAAGAATCTAATGTATGTCCACATTAAACTTGTAAAACCATGGGTTGTGCCTTGAAATTCAGAGTTGGTAATATGGCTGAAGGGAAGTGCATTCGATGTTACTACACTTTACAGCTCCAAATGTCAGGTTGAGCCACTAGAAACATTGAAGAAGCACTTAATTTGACATTAGCAATCAGTTTCCTCCATCTCATGACTCGTGCCCACATGGTGACAGCTAACACTAAGATCAAGGGAAGGTATCATCCACATTCAGGACCATTCCATTCATTAGAACAAAACTCACGCTTTTTATCTGATTTGCCGAATTGGAAGCAAATTTCAGCCTAGCAAAATTCTGAAGTTATGTTCACACCAAAAATGGCCTAAAGGATTCTTCCTTTGCTGTGTCCTTTTGCATAATATTCTGACCCCAAGTCTTCTCAGTGATTCTGAAGATGGATACTCTGAACGCGATATCATCCCTTCTAATAAGCTCAATCAGGTATGTATCCTGCCTTCAGAGAAGTTTCTCTTGTTAATGTGGCCCAACCGGAAAATAACTTCCCATAATGTTCATGGCTAATGAGCTTCACCGGCCAAGATTTGTCGGGAAATATGAGAGCCATGGTCTGCGGACTTTTCTTGATGTGTATCTGTGACAATGAACCAGGAACTATCTGCTTAAGTAGATGTTTTGCAATTTTGTCATCAGAAAGAAGAAAACAACCAATGATTTCTGAGGACGACAATACATGTGAAGGATAAAAACAGAAACCCTGACATGATGTACGATTAACCTAGAGCTAGCATAGTCTAGCAACTATATGGTATTTAAATTCAAGAGTTGTCATTGTCATGAGGATCTTACCACATTGCTTTTCTCCAATACATTCACCTCATTGCAATTTGGAAGAAAGGATACCTGGCCAGTTCAAGAGCTCTGCACAATCGTGGCTCTTTCAGCTTACCTGCAGTAATCACAAACAGAACATGAAGAAAGCTTTTGCTCTCTAAGCATATCCTATTCTTGTTAAGTGAAACTCATATCTACTGACATAGCAACGGCAAATCAATAGATCTGAGTCTTTCAAGTGGTCTAGCTTCCAGGGCCTATATGGCATGTGGACACCAATATCATTTTCAGCACAATCAAAATTGACACTATTAGTTTCACTTGTTTCCATTGGCTTGACATTTATGAAATCGCCCAACACATACAAATGCACACACGGAAAAGCTAAAGACAGAGAAACACTACAAGGACGAATTAGCACTAACACAGTCTCTATTAGCCTAACGACATGGAGAGTTCCTGTATGAAATTCAAATCAAACAGGAGAACAACACAATCAAGGAGAGAATTCGGTAGTAGATTAAGATTTACACCTCGAAAATCTCATGAAGAGCAGTTCGCCATCTCTCCCCAAACTCTGTGCTGATGATTGTACATGGGCCATGAACTCCGCACACCTGATGAGATTCCTTGCCTTACAAAGATGAGGACACTTGGGTGAATGCAATTCACTTCCAGCAAGACAAATCCACAATTGCCAAGCTTGGTTCCTCAGATCAGCATTTGTTGGCAAGTATTCTATCTTAGACGTGCAATAATCAAATATTATTACATGGAAAATGGAGTCCATTCAAATCAAAGACCAAAATTTGGCCCTCACATATAGAGTGATGCTCTACAAATTCATTCCAACCCTTTGATAACGAAACCATCTCATCACATTTTTCCTATTCCACAGGCCAATGAATTGCACCATTTGACACTCTCAGGAGCATCCTTTTAGAGAGATTCTCACCATATTTTCTCATGAACCTCTTTGGTAATCCCTGTGAGAAAAATAAAACCCATAAATTATCATAAGCCTATGACACTTGATTTCAAATTCAAATTGAACAACAAGAACGCATAAATCAAGACATTGTGAAGCACATCCTTTTTGGTTCATTTAGATTTGGAATGTGGCATTAATGAGCGTGCATCTAGCTTATTATGAACCTCACAAACCCAATCAGAATATAAGTATACTTCATTGATTCATCAAGACAAAATAAAAGGAGATATTATTAGGAGTACAGCATTTATTTTGGACCAGCCAAAGTGAAACTTTTAGAGTTAATCTTTGTTAAGTAAATCAAGTCCTTACCAGCACTAGTGGAAATGTAGACTCTGAACACAATATCCTCCCAATGAGCTCAAACACACAAACATTCCTACATGCAGACGAATTTCTCTTGCAAATGAGGGCCAACCAGCCAAAAAAAAAAAAAAAAAATGCCCCTTGGTCACGTTTACAGCTCTTGAGCTTCACTGTCCACACCCTGCCTGAATACCCAAGAGTCGCAATTTACTTGTTTTCCTGAATATGTTGCCTGATGAATTGAGCAGGAGCAGTCTCCTTGTTTACATGGTTGAAAAACCAACATATGGTGAAGAAAGACCAAAACAAAAGCATACAATTATGAGAGAATCAAATCACACACAGCATGAATTTAAGGCAGTAGTTGCTGGTTCCAGGAGTTTTAATCAACAATAAACCATATAATGAAAGTCATCAATCTCAACATGCAATATGAAGTCAAATGTCAAAATATACACTCCTAGAGTGCAATAGGGTACATAACCAGAAGAAGCCTTCCATGTCATATATAAATTTAACAGACATGCATTTTAGCCACGCAGACCACAACCGCAAGGGAAAAAGCAAAGACATCTAAGAGTCGAACATGGATGGAATTGAAAATTTAGACTAAGCTGTTCAATTCTTTCAATCACAGCTAAATTTAATGATTTATCAAACTATTGGTTCTATATGACAAAGTAAAGTAAGCTTTTTTTTTTTCCCCTCAAATATATGATATGTATAACAAAATAAAACAGTATCTCCTATTTAGCATTAAAATTATTCGTCACTATGATAACTAGCCACCCCCTTATCTTTCAGGTCTTTCCCTTTAGTCATGGAGGTAATGACATTATTGCAATTTGCTTGTCCTTATCAACTAGTCCCCTTGTATGATGATTTACGTATATAATCTAAATTTACAGCATTGAATAACATCGTCAAATTTCTCCATGTAAGAGGACTTGGATTATAATTCTTAAGACTCGCCTCAGCAATTGTTTTCTTAAACATCTATCCACAAAAAAGGAGAACTGTTATGTTTCTGAACCTCAACGACCAGCTTATGTCACAATAACTGTCCTTTCATTCTTTCCCTCCTTCAATTACTCCATTGTTAAGATATATATCTGATTTTTGACATACACTTAGGAATAGTTCAAGGAGAATAACATGTCATGTGATTTACTACATTAAGTCAACTTGGATATATACTAGAGTATAAGCAAAGATATAAACAGCATCCATATGTTTGATTTTCAGACATGCGAGTTTGGGTCAATAAGCGTGGGATCATACCAAGCCAAACTAAACATAAGAGGGCCTCATCACCATCTTTGAGAAAGGGATGCTCCATTTGAAATTTGTTGGCCAATGTAAGAGCAGTGAGAGGCTTTGGGCACATGGGATCATAAAAACCAGCTGATGATGCCTCAATCTTCTTGAATGCTTGGACCAGCCTATACTTAAAAAATGACTACTTTAGAGATAGTTTAAGTACACTTCAATAGTTTGACTTGCTATGAAAAGATTTAGCATTAATTGAAAATAAATTTTTGTCCTTCCAGCAACACTTAACCAATCAAGATTACAAGTGATTCCTCAGACAGTCTAGACTATATTGCAAACAAGGCGTAAAAGTGACTTTTCATATTTTTGACAAGGCGTGGAATTCTCGGATTATTTTCAAGTTCCGTGATTTCTCCCTTTTTCCTGGTAGAAATTTGTACCTAATGTTACAAAGATATCTCTACCCAAAGAAATTTCAACATGAGACCTTGAACACAACATATCATCTCCATCTATGAGAGCTCAAACACGCAGAAATCTCGCCAATGCTCGCGAGGGAAGCATAGAAGGTGTAGATTTAAGGGCAATAAATTGCTAGTTTGAGGAACTCCTAATTTTAGACTCGAATGTAGAACGAATTTGAAGAATAGAGCCCTAATTTACTCGCAATAAGACACGAAAATCGGAACAAACATGAGCTTACGATTTGTTGGATGCAGATGCGGAGAGAGAGTGTGATCTTCTTCTTCTTTGATGAAGTGAGTGGATGAATGACTGTCCAGACTTGGTTGTGCCACCTCCGGCGGCGACGACGGCGACACCGACAGCGTCTGGTTGAATCTACTTGGCTCCGCTCCGCTAAGTGCAGCTTCGCTTCTCGCAGTCCTGGCAATTCCTGATGCTTCATTTTCGCTCCGTCCTTCGTGAAGGCAGCAGAGGTTCCCCCTAGTTTCGCTCCACCGAGGAGGAAGAAGAAGAAGAAGAAGAAAGATGGAGAGAGAGCCTCTGGCGTCAAGAAGGAGAAGGAGAGCCCTGCTTTGCTTCCTGCTGTTCAGTGAAGGATGAGCCAAGATCGATCGATCGATAGGGTTGACGATGATGCTGATCTGACGGAATCAATAATAGAAAAGTCACAAAAAGAAAAATTTTAAAAACTTACGGTGCTGCCAAAAAAAATAAAGAAAAAGAAAAAAGAATGGATGAGAGAATGACGTCAATTGGATCTTACCAATTTTATGTGCATTTGTTTATGCTGATAACTTTTGTATGGTTGTATTGAGATCATCACCCGTCTCCCAATTCCCTCTCCACTTATATCTGAACAATGACACATGATATGGTCTTGATGTGCTTAGCGTACCCATAGAAAATGTCTTCATTTTCGGGCACTCTTCCACTTCAATACTCCACAAGGATGGGAACCTAAAAGTGCAACTCGGATGGAGGAGAAGCATTCTAGGCTTGGCAGATGTTGGAGTGTCAAATATTGTAGATTTCCAAAAGAAATCACTTTTCCTTCTCCATTTCCATCATTTGTCATTACTTCTTTCATTCTTTCACATTCTATTATAGTCATCCATTCAAGATGCACCAAATTTGTGACCGCTGAAACTGTTACTAGATGTACCAATCCAGAGCAATTCTTCACCTCTAAGCCGGTCAACTTCTGGAAGGATGTCACGGTTGGAAATATTGTTGTCAAACAAGGACAATCCCAAACCTCAAATGTTTTGATGCTCTGAAGAATTTTCGATACTAAAGAGTCTTCTCTCCACACACACTTTAAGTTGTGTAGCTTGTTTAACTTAAGTTCTCTTAAATTTTCAAGCACCGGATGTTTCACTTCTTCAACAAGCCCTTCGTCCGAGAATAAATCTTCAAAGGAGCTACAAAAGACCTCAAGGCTCTGTAGATTTTGAAATCTCTCTAGGAGGAATATGGAAGGAAAGGTAGCCTTTTTATCATGAAAGCATGCCAGTGTTACTGCTTCTAGCTTGCTAAACATGTCATCTAGAAAATTTCCATCTTGTATCATCTGAATATTGTTATCGACTAATAAAAGTCTCTCCAAGTTGGGAAAATCCTGTCGAATTGCCAATACAACAAGAGAAGTAAATTCAACAAAATTTCGACAATAAATCATGTGCTGTAAAAAGTAAACCTATTAAGATGATTCACATGGAGGGTGGCCATCTTCTTAAAGTTCATTATATCTCAAGAGCCCTACATTCAAGTCTCAAGCTTTTAAAAGTCTCGAATAGAGGTTGGTATGGTTAAGTTTGTAGAGTGAACTTGTCAAGATCTCTCCAAGCTCACCAAATTCATCTTTTATTAGAAATATCTTATCTTGTCAACTAAAATTAGTCATCTTTGGAAACTTATGTAATGGGATGCACGGATGATATTACTAAAACGTATGGGTCCACAAACTTAAAAGTGTGCCTAAGATATAATAAAATATCTTATGTTATCTTCAAACTCGTAGGTAAGGAGTTTCAGGTTGTCTAAAGTAATACAACAGAATGACTATGTATAAGACGAGATCAATTAAGGAATACAAAAGAAAATAGTGCATAAGGTACTAATCTTAATTTTGTTAAAATTGTTTGTATTGATTTTTTTTTTTTTTAGAGTTTTTAGAAGATGAAATGGAGAAAAAAAGTTCAAATGTGCAACACGTGTCAACAATGAAGTGGACCTCATGTCAAATTTTCAATGATTTCCCCAAGGAGCACCACTAGACTAGATTAGGAATATATTGCGCCTTCAACAAAAATCTATAATTATTTTTGTAATTATAGGTAATGAAATATCTTATGGTTGTCCACAAATGAAAAGTATACTTAAGATATTAGAAATATTTTAATGTTGTCAACAAACTAATAAGTAAGGGAGATCATGTTTTCTATAGCAATATAACGTGGCTTGATTATGTAGTGGATATGAGATCAGTGAGTGCTTTAAAGAACAAAATAGAAACTAAGGGAGAGCAACTGAAATCATACCATTTCAAATAAAGAGTGTGCTTCTTGGTCTAAAAGGCCCCGTTGATAATCTTTTTTAGCCCAATTGCTCATAGATGCTACAAAAGACAGCATGTTCGCTTTATCACAATGAGTCACTCGCAGTTCCTTCAAGAATGGCCATTTCAAAGTGGGCAAGTTGGTGCAAAAGTTCTTGAGTTGTGGCATATCATGTAACACTAGAAAGGTTAGTTTTGGGAAAAGATCTTGAGTGGTATTGGAATGTGGAGTCTCATTCCCACTAGCAACTATTTCCTCAATCCCACAAGACTCCACTTGAAGTTCCTTAAGTTGGGTTAGACTTGTAGCCACCCAATGTGGAAACACAATTTCAAGGCTCCTACAATTTTGAACTTGCACTTTCCATAAATTGTCAAAAGTGAGAGTTTCTTGAGGATTGTCACTCCATATTTTGCTTAAATTGTCCATATGGGAGAGAAACATCCGCTTAAGCTCAGGACATTGTACCTGGCATATTGAGAAAAATGACGTAATGAATGTGATTACATTGAGTTATGACCTCAAAGAAAGAATTTCTAAACTTCCCTCACTCTCACAAATCATGAGAATGCGGGAACTTGTTATTGACAAAAAAAGGGAGCGGCTAATTGATCCTTTCATTTAAGTTGACTAATGACTAAGGCCAAGTATATTGCATTGCAACAAGCATGAAATTATAAATGCATTTATAATCAATAGTACATTGAGCATTGACTTTTAAGTGCCTCAATTGACATTTAATACTAGCAATGCCTTATCTCTTTAATTTTTGGAAAGTTCAATGATGAATACTTGGATTATTCAACTGATCATTATCAAAGTTGCTTGCACTGATTTTTTGATAATGCAACATTAGATAAGGTAAGAATTTCTTAAATTTATTTGGTTCAAGGAATGAATGTAGCTGAAGCACGGTTCAAAGAAGCTTTGATGCATGTGCTTCATATTGCAATCCAATCGGGATATACATACATATCATTCTTCTCTCTTCCTTATGTTGGGTCCAATGCCACGCAGATGGGTGCAATATGATGATGATGCTCCAGCGATAGGTATAAGCAGGTTCTACATATATTTCTTATCAATTAAAAGAAATTAACTTCCCATTTTCATCTCTAGTAGATTTAGAATAATCGAAAATTATTAGCAAAAGTGAATCAATAGCATGGACATCGTGTTTATTTGTATGGAGGTAAGAAATCTTGTACAGTGATGCTTATTTGCTTTTTAATAGCATGGACCTAGAATATGATTATATGAGCATGTCCATGTATATATGGAAAGGATGGAGATGCACTACCCCCATTTTTTTACCATATGGTGCCTCAATCATCATCAATCATTGATGCATTGAGTGATAAATTTTAGAAATAACTTTTTTAAATAGATCAATAGTTGGGATCAATAAGCCACAAAATGGGAGCACAAGTGAGATTTGTGCATCTTCACTTACAATTGATTGACAACTCGAGTCCGACACTCATCAAATGTGTCTTCCTACGATAGAGATTATTTCCTCTATTTACTATGAGCACGCTACTTATTCAACACTAATACCAATTGCGAACATTACTTATGAATCTTCAATTAATAAAGTTCACTAATGAGAAGCATCATGCAAATTAGATGGCGAACCAGATAAAAATAATAATAACTTCAATTGTTTACAAGTTTTTTCTTTATTATGTGCAGAAAAATTTTTGTATCGAAAGAAAATAAATATGTAATAGGCACGGGCAATATAATGATTGGAATAATTAACATATATTATGATCTCATAAAAAAGCAAGTTGGGCCAACTTACTAGTTCTACATTGGACCATTAATAACTTGCTTGAAATATTATTTATTCACTTTTGTGGTAGAATCTTGTGGTGGGCCAGTGGTGCAATTGCTCGCAAAAAATGGTAACCAATTTCTTATCCTTAATTGATGCCTTGTGTTGAGGATTTTGGAGTTTTGTTCAGGTGTTGGAGGCTAAAAGAAAAGTAAAAAGAACAGAAAAAAGAAGCGGATGACCACAATATGTTTGTTTGGAGAAAATCAACCGTGTTTTTTTTTTTTTTTTACCGTGTTATGACCACAATATGATTGTCCACTAAAAAGTAAAGTTAACGCAACTATGACTTCTCACAACCAAAAAAACAAAATGACTTTCCACACTTCCCTTAATCTATTAATATTCTTAATTGAGGATTTCGATGAGTATTTGAAATTATCTAACAATGTGGGAGCAACTTATTATTAGAGGTAGCTCATATTTGACATAAAAATGAAATTAACGCTATCACAACTTGTCACTACCAAAAAATCATATGACTATTTTTATGCTTCCCCAATTTATTAGTATTCTTGATTCAATGTAATAATGACTTTTTGAAATATCCTCAAAATGTGGGGATACCTATTATTACATGACAACTTATACATGCAAATGACATTAGAAATAAATAAATAATTAGCGATAACTTTTACGATAAATAGTAAACAAATGTATAGATACTCCTCGTGATTAAACATTCTACTCGTAAGCAACGATAGAAAGAATTGCACAAAAGTATTAGAATAAGACAAAACACAAGCATTTCTTCCGTCAAGGGAAAAAAGAAATAACCGAAACTTATATGGAATCCATAATAAAAAAAATGAATGCCAAAAATTCAAATTTGGGTTGATATCGCACATTTTCAAGTGCCTCAGGGTTCGACCCAAAAAAGAAGTGCCGGTGGAGGTCGTCATTTATTGCGTTTAGTCTTCCCATGAGAACTTCATGGAGATGGAATGGAAGTGTTGACTGGATGATTGATTCCTATTATTTTTAATTTTTTATATAGCTAGGACATTGACTAAATATTAGCTTTTTTTGGTCAGATGACTAAACATAAAAAATCTCAATCCACCTCACTTTCCTCCTCCATCTAGGCTTTCTCCTCCATCTCCACCCACATTGAACCCAACCTTCCCGCCTCCCTCCGCCGTCGCCAACGGCGGAGTTGCCGGCGCTGCGTCCAAGGCGACCATTGCCGGGCGTCCAACCCTCTCCGTCGTCTTTGTGGTCTGCCCGTTCATGACACCCCTTGTCCATGGCCGCATTCAAGCTCCGGCCGTCTCGTTTGTGGCCACTCTTCCCTGACATCTATTCCTCTATTTTTTGTTTCGCTGTTTGACCTCGGAGTCCTTGGCCGTCAGGATCTCAAACTTGCCGTCAAGGCTCATGGCCATGGACAAGCAGCGGTCGCTAGATCTGTTGAGGAGCCTCCTCGCGAGCCATGGACGAGCTAGGCTTGCGTCTATGGACGATACTAGATTTGGAGGCACGACTCCAATCCAGATCTAGATGGGCAACGACCACGAGCATCTGTGACGATGGAGGGGTGGCCGGCCATGGACGGGGCCAACCATGAGCCGATTGCGAGCGACGACGGAGGGGACAATGGCAGTCCATAAGCCATCATTTTTCGAGATGGGACTTCCAAATCTAAAGCCATCGTTCCGGCGACAGCGGCACGTCCATGGCTGCTAGCGATGGTGGTGGACTTCTAGATCTGCAACTGCGTCGCTATGGACGGCCAGATTTCAAGATCTGTAGGACGATGAGATGGACAAAGCAGAGGAAGCCGGCCATGCTCGGCTTGGACATAGTGAGGATCAGCCTAAGCAAGGCGCCGATGACTCCGCCGTTGGCGACAACGGAGGAGGGGCGGAGGTCGGGCAGCTGTGGATGAAAGAGGAGGAAGAGAGGGCTGAAGAGAAGATTTTTTAATTTTTCTTCGCCGGAATCAACGCCCCGATCGAATCGACTTCAAAATCGCTTCCGCATCGGAGATCCACTTCGACCCACCATAACCAACAAGCTCCGGTTCAAGTAATCGCTCGGAACCCATGCATGCACGCGCACAGAGAGGAGGCGAGCTTCAGAGAAGTGATTCCGAAGCTTCCAATTCAACCATTGGACAGACCACCCAATCATTTGCCCCAAAAAAAAAAGGTAGAGGAGGAGAGGAGGGGGAGGAAGAAGACTTATCGTTACTTGACTATGTAGATTTGGTTCACTTTCTTTTTTCCCCTCGTCGCGAAGAGAAGGAACAAGGTCAAACGAAATGACCAAGAGCGAATAGTTCTCAAGGGGGAAGAAGCTGAAAAACCAAATAGACTTTTGTCTAATTTCTTCCTTTTTCTATTTTTTTTCCTTTGTCCAGTGAATGCACCGCAAACCGATGGAGGCCAAGGGGGTGGTGTGGTTCACGTATAGAGATGCACCTTCGTAGAGGAAAGAGAGAGAGGGAGCAAAGCCACACTAGGAAGAGGAGAGCAGAGCTTTCCAATAACGGACGTAAATGAACAGAGGGGGGAGCAAAAATTTTGATGGTTCAATTGATAGGCGGGCCCGGCTTTGCCATGTGTTGATTTGCGGATGATTCAATACGAATCCTATGCGGAGTATTCAATGCACCTAATATTTTCTCTTCGGTAGTGTTGTTAATTGGATAATTTATTCTGATTTTTAAAATTTTTATTTTAGCTTGGACATTGACTAAATATTGTCATCTAGTTATGAAATAAGACTTGCAATGTCGGCAACCGCCCACAAAATTGCTACTATTTATCATCCAGCTGTCCTTTCCTCTCTTTTATTTTTTTTTTCCTTTCTTTCGCCATTACTTTTCTTGGAAAAAGCAATCTGCCTTTTCTCTTGCCAAATATAAATTGAGCACATTATCACACTAATTATCACTAAATATAATTATCCAGAGTTAATATTTATTGCATAACACAAGTACCTAACTTGATAGGTTGTTGGAATATAGCGATTCAAGTATGATTTATGAACGAAGAAGACAAATCGCTCCATGCATATTGACCTTTTTATTTGTATTTATTTTATTATGAAGACCCAACTCAAGCATTGGTGAGTATTAAGAAATAAAAAAGTTGATTGCACGAATCATCATTGAAGTTTATAACACTCCAATTAAAAGTGCCGCCCTCTCTAATTCCCTTAATTTCATTGATTGGGAAGATGATTTATGGTACAATGATTTGTCATTGCTAAGCAATTTGTGAACTAAGCTTTTACATTATGAAGTTTTCTTTTCCCCTTTTCTTCATGTTTAATAGAACGATGCTAGTTTGCTTCCGTGCAAGAAAATATGAAGTGGCAATACTACATTTTTTTGTCATTTTTAGATGCTATACTATGTTTACTATTTAGCTCTTTATTGTTGAAATTGCAAAAAGAAAATGTCTTTATATGGTTATTGTGGTAACTTTTTTAAGAACCTCGCTAATTAATTCTAAAGTACTATGAATGAAATGATTTCATGAACTGACGCCAATTTAACACTTCTAAAAGGATGCGGAGATGGATGGTTCATAGTTATATTTATTGAGGATTAGAATAATTTTAGAAGATATGTATATAAACCCACACAAAGCACTAAATTTGCATCATACCGTGCATTGTCCAATACTACGAGAATATGTTCCCAATGAAATGCCAAAAATGCATTTGCTTAAAAGACTGACCTAGGGAGTGAAAAGTGAAGGGTTGCTATGGTCGTTCTCCATTTGGGATTGCCCAATCAAACTTCTCATCTTAGGGCAATGGGCAATGCTTAGCATTCTAATTTGGGGCATTCCAACGTATGATTTTTTCTCAAGAGGAGACAAGTCAAATTGGGCAAGCATTTTAGTTTCATCCACTTGAGCTTTGGGAATGTAATCTTCTCCACTATGCTTCCCTGCCCTTCTTCCTCTACAATCACTCTTTCCATCTGACCACACTCCTTTATTTCCATTTGTTCAAGATTGGCAAGGCACCGAGCCATCGATGGAGTGAAAGCATGTCCCAAGTTGCTGCAATTATAAAGGATGAGATAACCTAGAGAATTGAAGTGAGGCGATTCTTGAAGATCTTTGTTCCATAGTCGCCTCAATTTTTGCAGATTGGCCAAGTTCAATTCCTGTAGCCGAGGTAGTACTCTAGTGCTTTCCATTGCCCCCAGCCCTTCCAAATCAAATATTTCTTCAAGCAACTCGCAATCACGCACTTGCAAAAAGCTCAGATTTTCTAAAACAGGCATCAATTTGGATGGAATAGCGTTAACAAATGATGGACATTTATCTACCACCAATGATTCTAATTGCCAATAAGACTTGATGGGATTCAGTTCGTTATGCCATTTTCCAATCAGCTTGGGGAACTCAAATAGCAGCATTTTCTTTACTCCAGCAAATGAAACCTGTCAAAAAATGCATCATTAAATGTAAACTTCTAGCTAGCAAAAAGCAATTATTCATTTAGTGGTCAAAACCATCCAAATACATGGAATTTGGTAACTGATGCATACCATTTCTTCAAACATATTTTGGATGGTGATGTTGAGGTTTCCCGCCCAAAACCACGCTTCCTTTGATACTCGAACTCTCTTTAACTTTGATGCCTCTATCGGTCCTTGAGAGAAAAACTTCATGTTGGGACACCTAGTCACAATGACATCTTCCAAGAGAGGGAACATCAAAGTATATCTCCGTGAGCTGAAACTTCTCAACCCTATCAACCCATCAAGCTCCATATACTTCAATTGATTGAAAGCCACCACACGCCCCTCCCCACCTTTCTCATCATTAATGACTTCTCTCAACATTCTACAATTACTTATCTTCAATTTTGTGAGTGCCACCAAATTTTCAGCAATTGTTGGTGTGAACATTTTTGATAACCCATCACAATGTGACACATCTAGAGTTTGCAAATGTCGAATATATCTTGAAAAGGGTAATATTACTTTCATCTCATGACTTGTGCCTTCTATGGCTTCCTCATTGCTGCTTGGGTCTTCTAGATAAGATTCACATACAACCAGCTCTTCTAAGTTGGTTAAACTCTCAACAAAGTGACATGTGGATATTAAAGACTCCTGGGAGAGATGATGAAGCTTAAGCAAACTAAGCTTGCAAAAGAATTCTCCATGATGAAAATGCCCATGCCATATCTCCATCCATTCCGATAAATCCAATTCTAACTCTTGGAGACTAGGGAATGCGCCCTGAGAAAATAGTCAAATCATAATTTAAAGCCAGCTTAGTTAAAAGAGCATTCATGTACTATGATATAAGTCCTGCATGTTGCGCACAATAACTACATTTATAAAATGTTGAGTCTCATGTGATTCAATAAAAGGAAATGTGCCTACATCAAATAAACATTATCAATAATCTTTATATTCAACTTGTATCCATATTTGAGCTTAAGTAACTCCTTATGTTCACAATTCTAAAGATAAATCCCTTGTGAAAATAACTTATGCATCAATTACAGTTGCACGTGCACAAATTTCAATGATTAATGTCAACAATAATGTCACATCTTTCCATTTTTAGCAAAACTTTGGTAATCTTTATAGGATTCAAATTAGACAATACACTTGTACCATGCTAAGATCACAACACATGCCATGTGTTTTCATCTTTGTGGCACTTAGGAGAGAGCTAAACCATCGGAATTAGCATAAAACTTTATTAAAAGGGGATCATTAAAAATGCATTTGATACATCTTGACAAGAATGTTCGATCAACAATTGAAGAACATGTGATGTTTCAATGTAGAAATATTTCTATAAATTGAAGGTGAGTCGTACAGTTTACATCTTCCTATGTAGACCTACTTGTATGAGATGCTTGATTGTGACCTTAATCATCACTTCAAATATTCACCATAAAAGTAAAAGAAGTAATCTTCAGTCGTACCTTTTCTATTAAGAAGAAAGGCGGTTTATCAAGTGGCATCTCATTTACTGAGTGTGATACAAGTATCTCCACTTTGTCACAGCCACGCATGTTCAAGGTCTTCAATGCTGGCCAATGGGAAGTATGTGTTCCAATGTAGAGGCACTTCAACTCTCTCAGATACTTAAGCTTGAGGGAGGTTAACATTGGGAATACAAACCTGGGAACTAGTCCTTCTTCATTCTTGATGATTTCTACAATGCCACATTCATCGATCTCCAACTCCTCAAGTTGGATTAGATCTCTAGCTACTGAGGCTGGAAATAAATAGGTGAGGCTCTCACATCTTGAAACGCTAATAGAACGTAGACACTGGAATTTAATTTGACAGTGGAGTTCCTTATCCCATATGCACTTTAGCTTTGGTAATCTTGATATTGTCAATTCTTCAAATGGAAGAGCAATAGGATGTCCATCTAGATGATTTAATGGCTAAAGTTCAAAAACAACTTCAAGCGAATTACATCTTCTTGCATCCAATCTTTCCAGGCTCAAGAGCCATCTTAGAATGAAAGAACGAACTATGCTCACAAGCTTATTGCAATCAACCACACAAAGGGTTTTTAGCTTGGGGAAAGAATCCGCAGCAACTTTATTATCCCATATCATCTCAATATTATCCAAGCTAGTGATATCTAATGCCTCCAATTTAGGAAATGCAACCTGCGATAGTCGCTCACAGAATTGGTGATTGAGTTAATCATGAACTTCCAAGATAGATGAGTGTCAAGATGTAAATTTCAAATTCATGAAATTGGCAATCTTGTCTTAAGTTGCACAAAAGAAAAAAAAAAGAAGAATAAAGTAAAAAAAAGTAAGTAAAAAATGCCCATACTAATGTTGATGACTCTAGGACTAGAAGGCTATTGGAATTTACCGCAAACAAGTCAAAAAGTAGGAATTCTGACTAGATTTTGTTGATAATGGCAAAATGGTAATTTGGATATGCTCCTTAACTATCACATAGTCACATTAGTCCCTCATAATCCCAAATTTAAATTAAGTCACTCCCTCTCTTGAATTTAGTCAATTTCCCAAAATAATCAAATTACACTTTGTGCTTTTTTTGCTAGCCAAAGGATGAAATAGTTAGTGTACATAACATTTGTTAAATCACTTAGAGATGGTTATTTAAGTTACAGTATGGATGAAATTATTCAATGAAATTGCAGCGCACTTAGAGAAGTCACTGAATTGATCACTTTGGTCTTGCAGTTCATGTTAAAACTAAAAGGGGTGATTTCCGAAGCCCTAGTCCCTAGAGATCTTGCTCAGTTTAGCAATGGAGAGGACTCAGATACCTTTTGTTGGTGCAATTAAGGGAGAGTAAAGCTTCCTTCGATTAGGGGGAAAAAGAGAGATCTTTTAAGAGCAAATGAAGTCAAGTGAGTATCTTAAAGGCCTTTCATCTACAACCTCTCGAACCTTACTGCTCACTTTCCTCTCCATTGTTTTTAAATTGCTTTCAATGTGCATGCGTGCAATGTCGATGCCATACATGCGAGGTTGCTGAGAGCTTTAAGTTTCCTATGAACATCAACAAGCTTTTAACCATAAGAGATATTTGACCATCTTTATGGAAACTATTTAGGAGAAATTAAAATTAAACAATTGCAACTCATACGTGTTGGCAACTTTCAATACTTATGTTTGTATGCGACTCATTTTCTTTAAAATATTTTAATCAAAGTACACTTTGTAAGTAATTTAGTTAGTTCTTATGTTGGCTATGTTTTGTCTTTTGCATATTTAATACTTTTGTTATATATAATATTTTGGCATAACATTAATCATGTACCTCTTTACTAAAGAGTGCAGTGGAGTATGACTTGATGTAGTCTTGACTCCAAGCTTCTCGTGAACCTGTCATTAGTTTTTCAATGGATGAAAAGAATGTCGCCATTTGTATTGCAAGGATGAATTTATCTACAAGAAGATCTTTAGTGATGAAAACAAAAAATAAATCTTACACTTTTTGCAAGAGAAGCACATCAAACTTTCCAAATGATTTAAGTTTAAGTTAGTTAACATTGGGAATGCCAGAGTTTCTGATATTTCCAATCCCAACCCTTCTTCCTTTGTAATGATTGCCTTCATCTTTTTGCAATAAGATACCCGTAGATCTCCCAGTTGTGCAAGAGATTTAATCATGGATGCGAAAAACAAAAACTCGACATTATCCAAGCCCCATATTACTAATGTCTCCAATTTCGAAAAGGCAACCTGCAGTATTCACTCATAGAATTGGTGATTCAGTTAAATCACGAATTTAGGAACTTCCAAAATGTTAATATATACATGTGCCAAGAAGAGAGGGGCATTATTAAGTTGCACAAAAGGGGAAAAAAAGATAAAAAAAAAAGGAGTTAGAAAATCTCAATACTAGTGTTATTGCTAAACAATATAATGAATCTTTCTCCAATCTCTACTTGGAAAATGATTGTGGAGATTAATTTGATTAGTGAGCCAATTTTACTCCTTCTGAACAATAAATCACAATCAAAAGCTTTATTTTCTTTTCTCTTTTTTTTTTTTGGCAAAGAGTAACTAGTCTTCTTCAAAAGTTCACTGCTTCAACTTGAGAAAATCCTTTCTTCTACAAAGTTACTTGAAATCTCCCATCTACCTTGCCATCACCCAATGCTCCCATCTATTACAACAAGTTTAACTTATGTGTGTTTCTTTGTTCGACTATTGTCATCCCCGACAATCCAACCTTCCACTGCTACTTTCGTTGGCTCCACCTCTTTAGAATGTTGGAAGAGATTTATTACAATTATTAGAAACGTTTCATTATAATCCCATAGATTTTTGCAGCCCTAGTTTCTATGCCCAAAATGAGAAGGCATCAAGGCAAGAGTAAAATTCTTTAACAAAGATTTAGAACCCTTGAAAATTAAAAGCACCAAAGCCTCTTTGCAAACCCTCCCAATCTAACTCCTCTCTTGCATGCGAAGTGGAAAAGTCGAGGTTGAAGTGGAGATACTTAGACATGCAGTCTTGAGGGACCCACCATCAACTTAAATCTCCATGATTCTTTACTGATGGGGAAACTAATATATGGCGCAAGTCTTGGGCCCCACCATCAACTTCAGCTATAATCACGCCACAATTAAAGGGCAATCTTATGTAGTGAGCCAAAAGGCTCCACCGGCAGCAACTACTTCCTATATAAAATAGCCATGCGCTTTCCTTAATTAGACAATTATTTATCCTCAATTCACTTAACTTCTTTTAATGTTAATAAATCACTATCAATAACCAATTTAACAGGATATTAAACACAAACTGTGGATTTGTGTACAAATATATCCATACATACTTTAAAGGCCAAATGTGAAGACATTTAGTTAAAGAACTTGATATTTAGATTTGTAAATCGCCATAGAGAGAAATCACAATGACCACATATGGTCCCACGAGACTAGGCAACCACCGGTTTTTCTTGATAAGATATAGAAGCTACATAAAATTCACAATCTAAATTGGATGGACTCAACAAAAAGAAAACTCAAATTTCGCCACAAATATCTTGAAGATTAAATTGTGGAGCACTTGAAGCTTTGGAAATTAAACTAAGACATACCAAGTAGCCAAATTAAAATACTAGGCCCGTCAAAACATTTGAATTAAGTCTCTATAAAATTATTTGGACTTTAAGATAGTGGATTTTCCATCAAGGCATCAAGTTCCATCATTTGATATTGTAGCTACTCAGCCTTAATTCCGCCGTATGGACTAGAGAAATGTAAAGATCAGTTTGGAACTCCGACAAGCAAGAATTTCAATTTTGCAATGACGACTTTGGTGTGGCATAATAAAAATCATACCATTGCCAAGGCCTGCTATATATATATTATGCACAAAAGTCATACAATTGCCTAGGCCCACTTTCACTATTAAAAAAAAAAATGCACAAAAGCTTGTATTCTTATAATTTTGGCCCTATGCAATGACTAAATGCTTATTTAAACACAATACACAAAAGACATGCATAAATTAGATTAGTATAGTTGCTTTTATTTTAAAAAGCGGTTCTCCTTCCCATTCTTCATATTGATTTTCAAAAGAGTCACCTATTTTATACATTTCGTGGATAATAACAAAGTTTGATAACTAAATTCAGTGGATTCATTTCAAAATATTAAAAATTACTGTACTTATGAAATTACTTGAACGCTGAAATACTCTTCAATTTTGCTTCATGAAACCCTATAAATATAGATATACTTGCAGCATGTTAGTTTAAAATAATTCAAAATCTATCACAAACTAAATTTACATGGATTTTATACAATTAGTTGGATTTCTACACAGTTAAGTGAAACGGAAGATTACTTTAACTAATTATAGAGAAGGCATGAAAGGATAAGGTAATTAGGAAGATAATAAACTGAAAATAACAAAATAAATAAGCATCATAATCTGTGTTACATCTAATAAACAAAGGAAGAAAATAGAAATAAGTATCATATTCTTTTGAAAGAAGGTTACCAATTGCTCATTGAAGAATGCAATTTGGGTGCCAACTTGGTCGTATAATGCACTACTCAAAGGAGCTGTCCCTATAGCAAAAAAGCTCTTAATATTTGGCAAGTCACACAATTCCAATACACGCAAATTATGCAACTCAACTTTGCCACCATCATCAGCATCTACAATCCCTCGCATTTGCTTACAATCAACAACTTTAATCTCTTCTAGTTGTGGAAGTCCTCCCACCACTGAAAGAGGAAACAATACTTCCATCTTGTCACAATGTGCAACTTCTACTACTTTTAATGTACTAAAGGACTTGGATGAGATATGGCTATTGCATAATTTATCCAAGTTGATGAGATTCTTGAGAAGTAATGACTCCAACATCTTAAAATGTGTATGGGATGGTGATTGGTGGATACAATGGATAGAAGCACTATTCATGACCTATAGATGCTTTAATTCTGGAAAACCTTTTTGGGATAACTCACAGATACTTTGCTCATTTCTACCCAACTTGTCCAAAAACAGATCATTAGTTTTGCCTAAGATACTTTGAATGCATCCTTTCAAAGGAACATTGTCTAATGGATCCAACTTGAGCTTTAATATCCTAGATCCTTTGCACCCGCTCCACCGGTAGGACACATTACCTATTTGGATTTCATACTTGGTTAATTTCTCAAGGTTTAGATCCTCTGGAAGCACTTTTGGATTAGGAATGGAAACATGCAGAGTGTGGAGATTATTCATGTGATTCAACTCAATCAGACTAGCATTAGCTGGTGGAGTTTGGTCCACGATATTCCATTGATTAAAGCTATTCTTCATGTACAACTCCTCCAACTTGATCAAGCTTTGAAGTACCCCTAGTTCAATTATCTTAAGTTGACAATGGTTCAAGTCTAACAACCTCAACTCTACCAGTTGCCCGATTTCTCTTGGCAATCGATGAATATTAGAGTTTGTAAAACTAAGAATTTGTAGCCCTTTCAACTTGCCAAGAATGGCTACATTATCTAAATAACAATAGTCAAGACACAGACTGTGTAAGTTCTCTAAGAGTTGAAACGGCGATGAAGGCGAGTAAGTGAGATGTATCCCGGTGAGATTTAAGACCATGAGTTTCATCATAGAGTGAAATAATGAATCTGGGACCTTAAGAGATCTGTTGTTTGTGAACAACAAAAAGATCTGCAACTCAGGGCAATCTAATTCTTTGGGAAGCTCCTTCATGTCGACGTATGGAAAGCATATTGCCCTATAACTTTCAAGCTTGCTCTTTCGCAACTCTGTTATTGACTTATCTTTATCTTTCAACACAAGAAAAGAGTGATCTCTTGAAGCAACGGAGGCAACAAACTCACGAACCAAGTCATGTATCTTGAAACCATAAGCATCTTCACTATCTAACAGAAGGGAGGAGGCTTGAAGAGTGCGGATATGTGAGCTTAATCTATTTCTAGCTTCTTCCATGCTGCTAACTTCTTGAAATAACCCCAAACCAACGCTGTACCTCACCAAGTTTTCAAGAGAAGGCTTGGAAATACCATAAACAACACATAGTTGTAATAAGGACTTCACCTCCTCTTCTAATTTTTCATAACTCCATTGCAACATCTGGTGTATTGAGTCATTGATTTCTTTATCTTTAAACTTCTCGACTTTTTTCAAAGTATCTTTCCATTCAGATAAATTAGCATCTTTAAAACGTTTTGCCATTGCAACAATTAGGAAAGGCACACCAGCGCGTTTGCCGAGTGCTACATTTACCAGAGGTTTGAACTGGTCATCATGAACTTTGGCTCCCACCAGCTTCTCAAACAATCTTTTTGCCTCTTCCTCCTCCAACTCACCGAGGAGGAAGTCCTTGTTGCAGCCCATTTTCCTTCGCAAAACATCACGATCTCTCGACGTCATCAACAACTTGCATCCCATGACTTTGTTGTCATGTCCGCAAGGAATGCCGACTTTGTTTAAGTCGAGCCCCTCCCACAGGTTGTCCAGTATTATGAGGACCTTCTTTTTCTCCCTCTCCTCGTCTTTCAACCTCCCGTGCAGAAGTTTGGCTCGCCCACTGATAGTCTCTTTGTTCTTTATCTCATTAAGGCCCAATGCATCCGCAATCTCTCCTTGAATCGTCTTGATGTCTGGATTTTCCGACACGTCGGCCTTCGCGACCCAATGAAACGACTTCTCTTCGCTTACTTTCCTTTCAACATCCAGTAAAAGGGTGGACTTGCCGATCCCGCCCATCCCATAAACCCCGACCACACCATTAGTGTTGTCAGCAAGAGCGCCCATGATGTTCCGTATCATCAAAGCTCTGGATTCGAAGACACCATCATCCCCAAGCTTCATTGACGTCAAGGCAGAAGAAGTGAAAGCAGGATCGATGAAGGAGATGTCGTTCAATCCGTTGAATCTGATGCATTTTTGAGTGAGTTGCTTAATGGCCTCGATCTTGCCCTCGGCCTTCCTGCTAAACTGGTAGCGAGATTTGGGGTCGGGAAGAGTCCCGTAGCAGCAAGTATTGGTCGCCTTTTCGAAGTCATCCAACAGCTCTCGCGCCTCTTCCAAGGCCTTCTCAGCACTTGCCTTCCACGTCGTGAAGACATCGAGGAATTTCCGAACATTCCTTCTAGCCTCGTCCGCAAGAATTTTGACCCTCTGATCCTCGTTCTCCAGATTCTGGACTTCCCCCCGAAGACGGTCGGCGAATCTCTTGGAGCAGATCACGTGTCCGAATCCACGTTCGATGGGAACAACTACATAGCTCTTCAAGACATCCCATCCAATACCAACGACAGGATCTGCCGACATTGTTCTTTGATTTTTTTTTTTTTTGAGAAGGAAAGAGCGAGAAAAAAGAGAGACGGAGAGGGAGAAGAGCAGCAAAAACTAAAGAAGAGGAGGAGGAGGAGGAGGAAGAAGAATGGTTGAGCCGAGGAGAAGAAAGAGCGAAACAGAGCAAGAGACGAACAAAGCCAAGAGATTTGAGCGCAGAAAAAGGATGAGGGAAGGGAAGCGTGGATTGGCAATGAATGGAGAAAGAGAGATGATTATCAGCTGTTAAAGTAGTGAACAGGTGATTCGACCCTCGAGATATGTAGTTTACACGGTGTGTCAGCGCCCACGTGACATGGAGTTCTAACGCTTACCACGCTGTACTGTTTGACAAAGAGAGAACACTTGACTTGTAACTTCACGCAGTTGGCCGTCAAATCAATTTTTTATGCGCATCATATGCCAAAAGATTCTGGATAGTCAACAAGTTGAATTTATGGACGGGCTTCCGTATTTCTTTCTTCTGTTTAGCAACTACCATTACTCTTAATATAACTATAGAGATGCAGCGAAACAAAAGGAATTAATATGCACAAAATGAAACTCTCACCCAGTGATCTCCCAAACTTTCTAGCATTATTAGTGCGGAATAACGAATTAGCTATAAAAAAAAAAACTTCTAATGTGTCAAAACCAATATATGTATAAAGAGAATCCTTTATTAGTTCACTAACATATGGACTCAGCTAAATAAAATTTATTGCCAAATTAACTTGTTGAAATGATCTCTTCTAGAAATGATAAAAAGAATTGGACATTTGATCATGATATTTTGAAAAAATTATAGCTAAAGCTTGATGAAAGCATAAATTTAATTTAATATTTCAGAACGTGCTTATGGTCCAATCTTCTTTTAAACAAATCAGCCTTTTTTTTCTATGATTCAAAGGCTGAATACGTTTTTCAGATAAATTCTTACATAAACAAATTTGTGGAATCAAAAGAGTAGGTGAAAAAATTCAAACCATAATCTCTTATCAAATGTCTATAGTAAATAAGAAAATAAACAAGGCAATAGATAAGAGAGAAAATGAAAAGGGCATATTTATTATTCTCTTTCGAAATAAAATTCGGGTCCATTAATGATTGAGTTTACTTAGACGGATGTGATTTAAGCTAAATTGGGCGCATAAATAGCCCCCACCCAACATGCATGTTTGTACACCAATCATCACAACAACTTTAGAAGATCTTCTTAACCATTTTTCAAAGGTTTTAGTGGAATGGAAGGCCCACTAGAGGAATCTTTTTTTTTTTTTTTTAGTCTTGGTGAATTTCACCCTTCAGTGCAAAAAAAAACCCTATCATGACTTTCACTTTAAAGTGGTATTTACTGATAATGTTGATTGTGCATCAATGAAAGATTAGAGAAGCATGTCAATATCATCATTGATTATGCGTTGTAGTCCAAAATATTTAACATTAAAGTTTGTCGCAATCCAAGAAAAAGCCATCATGACTTCCACTTTAAAGAAAAGGAGTTAAAAAGTAAAATTGATGGAGTTCCTCGAGAGGTGGATTATTTGAGGTATATATACTCATATCAGATTATAAAAATTGACATATGATGATATGGTCGGAATTTTTCTAATGGCTCTCTGTTCTTGCTCATTGAATCATAACTTAGATCCTTGCATCAATGATTTATTTATCGATATGAGTTTAATATGATTTTTGTATTGATCTAATATTTTTTTATGATTTTTGTAATTCTTTTTTCGAGAAAGAAAGGGACAAAAACAGAGAGATGTAAAAAGAATGATGAAGGAGCACAACAGAGCAAGAATGACAAGAGACGAAGAAGGCGAAGGGTTTTGGGTGCAAAAAAGAATTAGGTACTAGTCCTAAAACCCATTCCTTGTGTGGGTTGTGAAAGCATATAAAAAATATAGAAGTTAATATTATAATTAAGCTAAGTGAATGGTAAAAAATTGAATTTAGTTTTCAAAGTGGTACATAAATCGAAATATCTCTAAAATGTAAAATGGATGTGTTATTGATTTACATATTAAATAGCAATTATTGATAATATCCTACTTATTGACATATCTGACTTGGCCCAACTTAGACCCTTCTACCCAATTAATATGGACCATTAGTTAAAAATAAGTCTTGACTTTTTGTGGATTGTCCTTCAAATTTTCACAAATTTGCTGATAGAAAGCACCTCATAGCCATCCCTTCAAGTGAAAGAGAAAAAAAAAACTCGGTTCATAAGGAAAAATTGAAGTTGTTTAATCTTTTTTTGCCAACCATAATTGTTAGATTATAATGTCAAGTTACTCATAAATCCTTTTATTTATTATGACTACTTGAAATTTTATGACTGATAGTGATTAATTGAAAGTTATGACACCTAAGTAAATAAGTTTTAAACGTAAACACCAATAGATGGACATAGAAATGGATGAATTTTATAGCAAAGACCTAACCCTCAAGGAAAAAAGAGAAGATGGGTATAGACTATGAAGCTCGTTAACCTAACCTTAGTTTAGGCCTTAACTAAACACCAGTCGATTCCTTGGCCATAGAATTGGATGATTTTCTACGTTATCGTTCCTTTAGTGGACCATTTACCATCACCACTCCCATCCTTTCCCCCACCGCTGATGGCAGATATTGATGAGTCACCCATCCTTTCATCCTTTGACACCGCAAATGGTCCTTTCATCCTTTTCCAACGCTAATGTATTCATTCTAATCCATCCTTTCATCTTTTCCTCCATCATTAATTAGACAGACACTGATTGGTACTAGTCCTAAACCTGCTCCTTGCACAGGTCAATGAAATCATATCTAAAATATAGGAGTAACATTATAATTAAGCAAGTTGTTAGATTAGAATGTCAATTGCAATTGTTACATTGGACGTAACTTCAATTAAAATTGTTAGATCAAAACTTGTAAGTAAATTAAACTTTTGCCATTCTTTATTAAGATTACTTTGTTGATTACTGCTACTCTTTACAGGACAAAAACAATATGGGAAACATTTCAAGTCACTACAAATTTTGTTACATGGTCTCTCATTCCAATTGGAGTTTCCCCATTCTCTTTATACTTGGGTCTGTTTTGAGTCTTTTTCTTCAAACATTTATTTTCCAAATATTGCAAATTTTCAAAACACGATTATTGACAAGCAAAGTTATGGACTTTAACATGACAGGTCCCTCTTCTAGAAGTGGATGGATTTTCTGCATTTTACTGTTCCTTTGGTAGACCAGTCACCATCACTTATGTCTATCTCCACGTCGTTTCGTCCACCACTACTGGACAAAGATCAAAGTGTACGTAAATGTATGGCAACTGACCGGGTACCCTCACTTGTCTTCCTTCTTTCATTTTACCGCTGAGAAACCTTGTTTTCCCACTTCATCCCTCTCGAGGAAATGATCAATTAAGCAAAAGAGTTGTCACTTATTAACCTAACACTGACAACTCCATTGATGAGAACCAAATGAACAAGCTTTGGCTTCAACTCAAATTACCCTTGTCGTGCTAGGATATGAGATGTCCTGTCAAGGGTTTAAGGGGAATGGTCTCGATGATTTGCCAATCCAAATATTATATGTTGAATAACAATTTTTGATAATGTTCTTTAGATTTGGGCTGACTTAGACCCTTATATCTAATTAATATTAATCATAAATTGAAAATAAATCTTAACCTTTCATGTATTATCTTTCCCATATCGGTTGAGAAAAAGCCACTCAAAGTGTCCCTTTAAGTGAATAAAAACAATTCAGGTTATTTAATTTCTATGCCAACCATAATTATTAGATTAGACTGTGAAATTGCTCCTAAATCAGTATTCTATTATGACTATTTGAAAATGTCATGACAAATTTCTAATGAAAAAAAATGTTATGACTAATTAAAGTCATGAGGAACGTTTTCCTTGTAATTAAGTTCTTAAGGATAATTTGCATAATAACAAGGTGCATATAAAAAATTTATCATGTAAAGTTAGAATCATCCTAAATAAAAGCAATTCTTTTATAAGGGCCCGGACATGATAACCAGTTTATCTAAAAGCCCATAAGTTATCTTGCAAGATTCATGAACAGTTTAAGTTCATGTTTTTGGCTTGTATAGGTGGCTCAATCCTGAACAGTTTGCATGTAGATTCAAATGACCTCCAGTCCCTGAGTTAGAAATCCCACAACGCCTCGCCCAATTGCACTAATCCTAGTGTTAAGCAAGCGCAATTTTTTATTAGAAGGAATAAGTATATTTTGATAATACAGTGGGCCTCAACCTCGACGTCAGCTGTGAGGTAAGGGTGGCGACTGAATTGGAGGTCGCTATAGATTGCAGGCCAGTGTAAAGATGGAGGAGGGATTGATGTTAAAGAGAGTAAGTGTATTTGGCATTCGGTGTCATTATAGAATCATAAAATTGCGCCAATCCTAAAGTTAAATAATTATCATAAAATTGTCATATGATGATATGGTAGGAATTTTGTTAATGTCTCCTTGTTCTTGCTCTTTTAAAAACTACTTAATGATATGAATTCAATATAATTTTTCAAGTTATTCTCAACAACAACATCGATTGGAATTTTCTCTAATTGTTCTTTAGAGAAAGAAAGATTGGAACAGACCAAGAACGTTGAAAGAAGAAGAAGGCGAAGTGATTTGAGTGCAAAGCTATTGCTGGAAAAGTTGATAATTAGTCTAAGTGGTTGCATGCTACACTGGGCTTGCTAGACCTATCAATCAATCTCATGATTCCTTGCATATTTTGCTGCTAAAGATCTCGAGAAAAGGATAGCACGTGTTATAATAATTGTGCAGTACAATTGTGTAGTACTAATTTAAGTGTCACAAATATTTCAAAGCATTCATCCAAAATATTACATCACATCAGATTTCCGGTATTTAAATTAAAAATTCTAAAAAAAATGATACTTACGTGATCGATTAAAAGGCATGACTATTGAATGAACATTTTAAAATGTAAACACCAATTAATGGACATATAAATGAATGATTTTGTAGCAAAGACTCAAATCACGATAAAAAAAAAAAAGAGGAGATGGGCATAGATCATGGAGCTCATTAACCTAACTATAGTTAGGCCTTAACTAAACACCAATCAATACTTTGAGCATAGAAATGTATGATTTTCTACATTGTTGTTCCTTTAGGTCCTGTTTGGTAATGTTTTTGTTCCAAAAATAGAATTATTTCCTAAAGTAAATTTAGAATAGAATCAAGAAGCAAAAAAAAAAAAATTATTTATTTGTTCCTAAGAATGACTCAAGAATCAAGTATTTTTTTTCTTCTCTTTCTTTTTTCTTCTTCTTCCTATAGCCAACTGGTGACCGGCTAGAGGAAGAAGAAAAAGAAAAGGAAAAAATTATTAAAAAATTAAAAAATTCTAAGTAAAATAAAAAAATTAGGATTGTACTAAACATATTTCTAATCCGGGAATAAAATTTTACACAGTTATTAAATACATTCAAATGCTTAGAAACTTGGCAAGGGAATAGAATTGGAAAAAAAATATATTTTTAAGCATAAATTGTTATGAGGAATATAATGATTACTAAATGCACTCTCACCCTCACCGTCACCAGTGTCCTTGTCTCCATTCTTTCCTCCACCACTAATGGACAAACATTGATGAGTTATCCATCCTTTCCTCCTTTCCCACTACTAATGTAGTAGTTTTGAACCATCCTTTTATCCTTTCCTTCACTATCAATGGACAAACACCAATAAGGTACTAATCCTAAATCCGCTCCTTGTGCAAGTCAATGAAATCATATTAAAAAATGTTAATATAATGAAAAACTCCAAATTGATAATATTTTTTTTGACCACCAACAACCTTAAACCGATACACTTGTGATAAATTTATCAAAAACTAACTTTTTGAACCTCAAAAACTCTAAATTGGTACATTTGTGATCAAGTTATTCTTCCCTAGTTTCTGTGAAATTAGATTAATATCACGAAAAGTGACAAACTAGTACACATGTGATAAATAGAGGGTAAAACCCAAAACTAGTATAAATGTGATAGACATAAGGTAAAAATCTAAATTGGTATACCTGTCAACTATCATATGTCATTTAATAATAATTTGAGGGTAAATTTATCATAAACTAATTGAGAGTAAATTTATTACAAGTTATTAATTTGAAAATTTTCATTTAGGGTAAATTTGTCATAAAATATCAGTTTGAATTTTTTGTGATAGAAGTAACATTATAACCAAGCAAATTATTAGACTAGAATGTCAATTGTAATTGTTATATTAGATGGAACTTCATATAGAATTGTTAGAGCAAAACTTCTAAGTAAATTAAACATTTTAAACTAGTTTACTTTTTGGAATAATACTACTCTTTACAGGACACAATTAATGGGAAACAATTGAAGTCGCCACTAACATTTTAGATCAAAACTTCTAAATAAATTAAACATTCTAAAATACAGTTTACTTTTTTTACCCCAAACTATTTTTTTGACCATGAACAATGCTACTTTTTTGACGGGATAGCATTAATATGGGAAATTTGTGACAATTACCCTATGTCACCACTAAACTACAGTGTCATTTAACTTAATAATTTGTCATTCCAATTGTTAAATTTGTCAGTTTTCCCCTTTTTTTTGATGGTCTTTCAAATGCTTGGGTCTATTTTTTGAATAATGCTACTTTTTATGGGACAGCATTAATATGGGTATTTGGATCTACTTTTAACATTTATTTTTCAAATATTGCAGTTATCACAAATCAGTTTTAAAATTTTACAAAAATATACAATTATTGACAAATAAAGTTATGTGGCTTTTGATAATTTATAACCCTAATTTTTCTTTCACTTTTAATTTTTTTGAAGGACAGGAGTGTCGAAAAACAGCAACATTTTGCAATAAACGGCTGAGTTCTAATACTAGCTATCCGATGATTTAGAAATTTAAGAATGACTCAAAAACCCAAGGAAGAAAGAGGAGATAGGGTATGGATGGAGATCCACTTGGGAAGTTGAGTGGTAAGCAAATTGCCCCCATGTCATCACTGGCCAAAAGAAAAAAAAAACAAGAGGGCCTCTATATGTCGGTTGCCTCCATCAAGACGAACGATATATGTCTTATAAACAACCCAATGATAGATATAGATGACTCATAAAATGTAAGTATATATACATAATGGATGATTTTTTTTTTACAATTTACTGTTCCTTGATCAATTCCCATCACTAATGTCCAAGTCTCCACCTCCTTTCTTTCATTGCTCGTGGACAACCATCCAAATATATGAAAGATTGCTTTAATTAGGGTAAGTTGTGGGAGAGGGAGAGAGAGTAATAGAGAGTAGTTGCAAGAGCTGAGATGGATTTCTGCATTTTACTATTCATTTCCTTGACTAGTCACCATCGCCGATGTCTACCTCTACGTCCTTTGGTCCATCGCTATTGGACAAACATCTAAGTTTTCGTAAATGCATGAACTGACCAGGTGCCCTCACTTGTCTGGCCTCTTTCCTTTTACAGTTGACAAACATTACTTCCCTACTTCACCCCTCTTGAGGCAACGATTCATTAAGCAAAAGAGTTGCCAATTATTAAGCTAAAACTGACAACTCTCTTGATGAGGCCCAAATGAACAAACTTCTCTCTTCACTTCAGTTAACCCTTGTTGCATGAGGTATGTAATGTACCTTTTAGAGTTCAAAAGATGAGTGATCTTGATGATTTGCCATTATAGAGATTATATATCGATTAGCAGTTTTTGATAATGTTCTCCTTATTGACACATTAGACTTTGGCTAACTTAGATCCTTATGTCTAACTAATATTAACCATTAGTAAGTCTTGACTTTTCATGTATTATCTTTGCAGATTTGTTGAAAGAAAGCCCCTCTAGGCATCCCTTTAAGTGAAAAAAAAAAAAAAAAAAAAAACTCAATTCACAAAATAAATTTGAAGTTATCTGATTTTTATGCCCATCATAATTATTAAATTAGAATGTGAAATAATTATCATAAAATTGCCATATTTTTAATACCTCTCTATTCTTTCTCTTTCAAAAATTACTTATTGATATGATTTTAATGTATTTATATCTATTATTTTCGAAGGCTAGATTCAATTGATAATTTCCTTTGACTTTTCTTCAGAGAAAGAGAGAGCAAGTCTCGCACCAATAATGCAAAGTGGACTCATTAATGCATGCCTATGAGGCATTGTGCAAGACAAGATGCCTTACACAGCACCCACAGTGAGGTGTTTCTATTCACTCGAAGTATTCATTGAGCTATCAAAACTTTCGTCCTTTCCTCTTTCAAATTGATAGACGAGCTGTTCCATTTCGTGCACTTCAATAGTCTGTCCTGATGCATCCACTAGAATCATATTATTGATCTTTTGAATGGACTTGATGCACTTGGATGGTCACACCTTTTGAGGAGTATCGAACAAACACATCTTCTTCGGCGAAGACTAATAGGAACTTGATGGTACATCAATGGAGCTTGAAGGGACATGTGTTGGCATTGGCCCACAAAGTAGAGGTAGTTTGCAGACTCGAACGCATCATGCACAATTAATAGGGCAACATGTGAAATAAAAGAAACGGTTTTCATTCATTGCATTTTCCAAAAAAATAAATGATGGCTCAAACTAGATTTGGAGCAGGATTTGATAATTAATAAGGAATTTAGGCATAGTAGTAATTGAATTTTTTTGCGAAAATTGTCAGTAGGTCTTTGAACTCTTTTTTCTCGGTCAATTGTGCATGTACATTGTGTATGTGTGTGTATATATATTTTAATTCTTTCAATCCCTTTTTAATACATGAGATGCAAATCATCTACTGCAGAATCCTCCCGCATCGTGTCTCTATTGCGCCATCAGGATGATAGAAGTAAATAAACCTTGTGATGTCCCATTAAGAATTAAAGAGATCGGTGATCTCGACGACATGCCAATGTAGAGATTATATATTAATAGCAATTTTGAATAATGTTCTTCTTATTAATACCATATGTTGAAAATAAGTATTGACTTTTCATGTATTATCTTGACTTTTAATGTCAAGTTAAATAATTGCTTCTTCTGGGCCTAAGCAACATGCAAAGATATTCTCCAACGACAAAGCTCTATAAGACAAAATAGTACATATGGACCCCACTTTTGCATACATGGTTCAATCTTGGACTGGGGAAATTATGCATTGTAGCCTTCTTGGAAATAATAACTTTAACAATGATGCCATAGAAAACGAAAGTATAGAGCAAGAGAACTAAATGCCATCATCAAATCATGTGACATAAAATGCTCATCGTTGATAGGGTCTCATATTTTTAAGTACCTGCCATTTGTAAAAGATGCGGTTTAACTAAAAACTAGTCAAAAGATAGCAATATGAGAAAAAAAAAAAAATGGCTTATAAAAGTACAAGAGACACTACCAAACTCTCATGATTATAGTTCAGACTTGGTAGAGAATAAGGTAAATACAATTCAGTCCTCAACTTTTTGACAAGATGTGATGGATCTTCGGCTCCATCGTGCACGATTTGTTTAAATGCCTAAGAGTTGCAATTCGATTATTTTTCTTAATAGATTCTGTGAATAATGCAAAGAGAATTATCTGCCCACATGCATATTTGAAAAAGCAATGTATAAATACAAAAAATCAAAATATAAACACAGACAATGAGAAAAAATAGATAATATGAAAAAATATGAGCTATTTCAACTTAAACAATTGTAAAAATAAGAAAATAGAAAAGATCATATTGATCTTGACAGATGAGTGAAGGATGTTCCTTATTGCCATTGGAGCCAAATTTTGCATAAACAAAATGGTTTTTTAATTGCATGAACCCTATCCTCATAAGCCCAAATGATCTCACACTTTCTATTATGTGATCTTCACTTGAGATCCATATGACAAATGTTGAAACCCAAATATCTTCGAAACATCACTTTATCCAATTACTATAATAGCATAGAGTTTTTCACGTGTGGAAATAGAGTTTCACGATCAAGGGAGGACATCAAATTAGACGATCAAAATTGACAAGAGCAAATTATCAATTTATTTGAGATATTATGAAATCTACGAGGTTAAGATTGTGTCATGATCAATATGAAGACATACACAAGAATCTTCTATTTTCATCAAATTCGAGGTACTAGTGTTTTGGTATGTTGAGAAAATTGCACAAGCGGTATTAAACATATTATATGGAATGTAATCGAGTTTTAAACATCTCAATTGAACCAATTTAATCTTAACTCTTTGAGGAATAGTGTAATCAAGTTCTCTCGGCCAAGTTTTGTCTCATTTGTTTCACATGTCAGTCTAATCATGACCGATTATCTTATATGTAAGGGTGATGGTGTGATATGAACTAAAATTACATGAAACGATGCTATTTAATCTTAATGGGAATCAATTTCGAAGAAGCATATCATTTTGGAAGGCAAGTCTATTTGGAAAGAATCTACTTATGGAAATTAAGATCCTGATTGTATGGACGAATAGGATTGATGAGCTTTCATCTCAATCTTCAAATGGCTCGAGATCTCCTTGATTGATTCTGTCCAATAGGTTGATTGAAAGAATTTCTCTGGAAAGTGCCAGCAATTGAGTAGGCATAGAGGAGTATTTAAGGAGGTTTATCAAGTCATTCAAGGAGAGCGTGAAAGAAGAATTCCAAAGTCTGAAGCTTCCAAATCACTTGTCCTTCATTATTTAGTGCTTAAAATTGTATTCAAAAGAGAGAAACTCTAGAGAGTGATTTTGTGAAAGTAGTAGAATCACTTCACTGAAATGTCAAGATCATAGGGCTATAACATTCTCTTTCGATTCATAGTGGAAACCAACCAGAAGGCTGTCAACGTGGGAGAGTAAACGTAGATTTGATCTAAGCCGAACCAATATAAATCTTGTGTTTATTTTTCTCTTCCCTAAACTCCTTTAATTTATTTCTTGCAATATAATTCTGTGTTTTAAAATAGTTGTTAAAATCAGAACCCTTATGCAAAGTTTGTAGTCAATTAGACTCAATTTAAAAGTATAGCATTTTTACTGCATTTCGCAAAAATCTGTTTTCATAGCTATTCACCTCCTCTAGATGTTCTACTAGCCATTTCAGATTCCATATTAGCAAATAAGTGCCAAGCTATAATTAGATGGAAGCAAAACAATGCTCGCCACGTCAGCTAATGACGTGGTGAGAGCAAACCACTAGATATTTCCTCGAGCTCGGGAGAGAACCGGGGGAGAGGAGAGAGAGAGAGAGAGAGAGATCCGGTGAGTGAGATCGGGAGAGAAAGAGGGAGTGAGCTCGAGAGGGCTTCTTGATCGGTTGAAAACAGATGGAGAGAAAGGGCGAGGGTTGCTTCTCGAGGGGTTCGGCTGAAAACCAGAGACGGCAAGAGTTGCTCAAGAAGGAGACAGTGAGAGTTGCTCATGGGAGCCACACAGAGAGAAAGAGCAAGCTTGAGAGAGGGTGAGCCAGAGGGAGGCTGGTTCTTGGAGAGAGAGAGAGAGAGAGAGAGAGAGAGAGAGAGAACACCGACTGCGCTCTTGATATCTTCAGTGGTGGTAGTGTTCCGATGGTGGAGGAGGTGACGTCGCGGCGGTGAAGGGGACCCGAGGTGGGGCTGGTCAAGTGCGCTCCTCTCTCGCACATGGCCGCAAGAATTAAACGAGGAAGGTTCGGAGAACAGCGGGAGATCCGAGTGAGAGTTGAGGAGGAGAGTGAAACTCGACAGCGAGAAGGAGTTCTCCAGCAGCTCTGCCGCGCTCGAACCCTCTTTGACAACCTCTGGCTGATGCGCTCGAGCACACCGTCTTTCGCTCCCATATCTCTGTGTCGCCGGTGAGTTTCTTTTTTGGTTCAATCCTCCCTTGCCCGAGGATCGTGGCTCGAAGATACCAAGGCGGCATACCATATAGCCCGATTTGTCACAAGCTTGCCCGCTCATCGCCGTCTTCGAGCCGGAAGATGAGGACATGAACAACGTAAGAGAAAGGAACAGTGGAGAGGGGATTGGAGGGCATAATGAATGAGGAAGTGAAATCAGAGATTTTGGGTTGACCTATTAGGCGATGGGATTAGTGGACATTGGACTCAAGTTGAAGCTTGGCAAATGTGGGCTGGTTTTGGTATTTAGTTGAGGGGCTTAGTATAATTATTTCAAAAGGTGGGCTTAGATCAATTTGAAATTGAGCTTGTTGAAAGCCTGGTTTGCCAAACCCACGAGGTATTAGACGGCAGCCTGCTTTTGACAGGGCCTTGGGGGCCCAGCTAGAGTCCCCATTTCAGAATAAAAAATTATTTTTATTAAAGATTCGAAAATATAAAAAAAAATAGATATAAATTAAAAGAATTAAAAATTTAAATTTTATGAAAAATTAGAAAAAGCTTCTAAAAATAGAATTCCTTGGAAAAAGCTTTAAAATAGTCTTTTGGGAAGTCTTCTCTTAAAATTGTGGAAAATCATTGATAAAAAAATCATGCTCAATATTTAAACAAACTCTTTGGGCTTTGCCATAGGATTTCAATGTTTTCTTTTTTGACAAGAATTATCACTTGATTACGCACTTTTCAATATATATTGTCGTTTACCCCTAGACTAGTTAGGAATGATATCTTTCTTATCTATTAGCGTTAAATGCTCATTTTGCCATGCAATTTATTCGATGTCCTTGGTTGCTAGTTGCTATTATAATAATTGTGCACCCGCATAATCACATATTAGGGATAGATCTAAAATCAATTCAAACTGTTTGATAAATATCTTTTTGTAAAATGAACAACATTAGACACCAAAAGGGCACCATCTATTAATTAGTATAATCAAGTCTTCGATTCTATAGTCTTAGGCCTATTGTGGAGTTGAAATTAACATTGCTTTCTATGGTCTCATGCCTGTCGTGGAGTGTACTTCATTGTGCAGTTGTTTGACTACTTTACAAATTCTCCTGCAAAGATGGACTCATGTTAGCGGGCAATATGTCATCCCTATAGTTTCAAGAGGAGCTACAAGAGAGTTGCCACCCATCACTCCCAAGCTGAGTGAAGACGTCGCCATCCAACCTGGGGGAATCTTTACAGGATCTGGTCTTGTTAGATCACTCATCACCCTCAGGATCTATCAGACACGAGAATCATTCGTGGCATGGGAAATGAGAGTTGGCGAAATGAACTGTATAACATCACTAGTAAGTTCCTCCAACCAAAGTGCTTCCTCATCCTCTGCTTTTTTCAGATTGGCAGTCACTAATTTCTTAATGCAGTGTGTTAGTTACGTTGCTTTGAGTAAATTTCCACGCAAACTATCCACTCCATGACGATAATGCATTCAAACTTCTTTTCAGTTTGATCTTATGATGGTATCAACACGAGCACAGAAAAATGAGATAATTCAATGACACATGCTCAATATAATAACGTTGGTGCAGGATGGGACGATTGTTGTTACACTAATTTCATCAGCTTGTAATATCTGGTATTAGCCTCAGAAAACTTCACCTCTCCTCTGTCCTTTTCCTACCTTCTTTTGTTTGAAAGGGTAAGCAATCATTCGCAAATTTTGGACAAGCCTCTCTTGTTCCAATGTAGTAATAACTTTGCTATTTAATGACTCTTTGCCCTCATAAACTTTGATGGGTGATCTATCATTGCATAGCTTAAACGCTATTCTCTAAATTGTCCCATTTGGTAATGAGTGTAATTAGTCGATGATTCATCTTGTCAAATTTGATTTGTTAATCACATGCTCTACTGTTCTAGGGGTTGAATTAATTATCTTGGGTCTCCTTTGCTTCATGGTTATTAATATCAATATTATGTGCTGTTCATTCTGTTCTAACGCGGGGTAGGAAATTGGTGAACTCCAAAAGCTCACTCCTAGGCAACTTCTTCATAGATGATAGGCCATTTGCTGCATTTGTTTTTGTATACATGTATCTTATGATGGCAGATTAGCATAGGGACTCTGGAAATACAAATCATGGAGATCTAAGGTAGTGTCTTTGTGGATTTTCAACACTAAATGTGGAGAAGAAAAATGACATAGTTACATGGAGGCACCGAGTCACAAGTAGTGATAAGCACATAGTTACTTTTTGCTTCTCCTGAATATGTTGCTTAATGAATCCATCCGAAATACTCTGCACATTTACATGTTTGAATGATCGAGCTATGAAATTATATAAGTGAAATGAGAAATCCAAAGATAAAATTGGAGGGCAAAGAGCAAGACGGTAATGATTTGAAGTTGAAGAAATCCAAGGATAAATTTATCTATTTTAAAGTGCTTGAGGATGAAAGAAATTAATAGCTAACATCATTTTCTAATACATTTATTAATGAGTATCATTTTAGTATTCTATTGGATTATATATGAACACAATATAGATGAAGAAAAATCTCCAACAAGTGCACATCAAACACTAAAGCGGTCATGGTATTGTAAGTGCTAGCAACCATAATTGAGCTCTAGGTACATCGGTGATGATTGAAGCTCAAGATCTTACTAGACAATTCATATAAGATGTGGTATCACCATTTTGAAAAAGTAATGAGAGGTCTTGGAAGTGAAAGACCATGAAAAACCCACTCAGAGTGGCTCAATCTACATAGAGACTACTTCCCATTTCTATAATAATAGAAATAGTAAAGCTGCTCCTTCCACGTTGGAGGACTTTCTTGTGATATCATATCATTTGGTAGCATGGTCGAGGGCAACGTGGGTGACTAGAAATCCAATTTCCACAGTGGAAATTTAAGCTTAGTTCATTTCGCGAAAAATAACTTTCAGGAAAATATTTTCCAGATTTTTTAGCGTTCGTTTCATAAGAATGAACTAGACGGTGAAAATATTTTTATCAATGAAAAAAAGTCTTTTAAAATAGAGGAAAATGTTTTTCACTTTGTAAGTTTGGGAAAATATTTTCCTCACTTGTTCTCTCTTATCTCATACCCTCATTATCCTTCCTTTCTTTTTTTTTTTAAATTGAATTTTTTTTCCTTGTGTCCAGGCCGGTTGTCGGCAACCAACCATAGGCGAGCTTAGGGCTCGCCAGATTGGCAAGCTATGCTCATCGCTCACCAATCAAGCAAGCCTTTGCTGAGCAACAAGTTCGCTCACCGATCTAGCGAGGCCCAAGGCCTTGAGCTCGAGCCTCTCCAAGTTAGTGAGTGTGAGCCTTTGGCTCGTCGGCTTGCCGATCTGGTGAGGCTCAAGGCCTCAAGCTTTTCGGCTGTCATTGTGGCCATGATGATCAACTAAAGAAGAAGGAGGAGGAAAAGAAAAGAAAAATACAAGGAAAAAATATAATAAGATGTAAGAAGAAAAAATTGAAAATTTGATTTTTTAAAAGATAAAAAATTTGTTAAAATGAGTGCACAAAGGGAAATCAAATTGAATTTTCCAAACCAAACGGTGGAAAATATTTTCTAATTCATTTTTAAGTTTCAAGCAAACACCAGAAAATATTATCATTTTCTTAGAAAATGATTTCCTAGAAAATATTTTCCAAAAACGTAATATTTTTTACGAAATGGACGAAGCCTTAGTAGATGTTGGTGTAAAAAAATTGTTATATTGACTAACCATGAATAGATGTTTGCTTTGCCATGCGTGTCGTATGAATGCTCTTTGCAGACAATTGTGCCTGTAAAGAAGAAGAATTCAAGATAAATAAGATCCTAAAGCATTCAAGCTCTTCAAAATTGAAATAACAAAAGATACAATAATCATCATCCGATAAATTTTCTTGTGATAATAGTCCAAAAGTTTTACTAAGTCAAAGTTGCCGAGAAGTCTTCCTGCAAATCTTTCAAGTCCAGCTTCTCCATTTTCATCTAGCAAGCTTCCTTTATGGAGAAAAAGAAAAGTGTCAATTTTGCTCTATAAGTTAGGGCATAATGTAACGACCTGGGCCCTACTGTATAATATTGTCTGCTTTGGACACTGAATCCTCACGGCTTTAAAACACGTTATACAGATTAAAGGGACCCAGGCCTTTATAAACTAGCCCAGGACTCCCCCTTAAGCGATGTGGGACGAGAGACATGTCCTTAGCCTCACCCGTGCACTGCCAAGGCGATCTCAGTCCATCCCTCCGTACTGCCCGGGTCTGGGTCATCACATTCTCCCCCCCTTAAGGCACAGCGTCCTCGCTATGACCCCCACACGCGGTCAGAAGTCGGCTTTGATACCATTTGTAACGACCCGGGCCCCATTGTATAATATTGTCTGCTTTGGACACTACGTCCTCACGGCTTTAAAATGCATTTTACAGATTAAAGGGACCCAAGTTTTTATAAACTAGCCTAGGACTCCCTCCTAAGCGATGTGGGACAGGAGACATGTCCTTGGCCTCACCCGCGTACTGCCTAGGCGATTTCAGTCCATCCCTCCGTACTGCCCCGAGTTTGGGTCGTCACACATAAACTGGCCAAACTAGCCTCAAATTAGGGTCTAAGCTTATGTGCTAGCCACCAACTGATGTTTTCCGACGACTTAAATAAGGGTAATTTTGTCCAAAATTTATAATTTGGTAGTATTCATGTATTAGACTGGAAGGTAAGACAATACATAGGTGCAACTGAAATTCCCAAATCAATTGGGATTAGGTTTTCCCTTCTGATTTCACATTTTCTAGTCCCTCCAGTCACACTACTTGGAAACCCCTCCATTTCTTCCTCTCCTCCCTCCCACACCAAGGTCATTGCTACTGCCCTCGACACCACTATCACCACTATTGATAAGTCCGATCTCTGACGTATCCAAGGATTGGGGGCCACTCCGGCAATGCCATCGTAGTCCCAACAGTAGGCCGTTCCTCCTCTTTTCACCACATGGCTCCTCCCCCCTCATTTTCTTCCCATCAATTTTCTTAAGTCGCTTTTGATGCGACATTGAAGTCTTGGAATTTGACATTTGTCGATTCACTTTCGATTGATGCTAGATTCAATGGTGATGATGTTGCCGCAGGATTCGACATTAGGATTGCTGCAAAACCAAAGTATTAGATCGGATCAGTTGAATGAGAATCGTTTTGTAGCTCATTCCGGTGGCTTCACAAGCGAACCATAGTGGTTCCTGGTCTTATGTCTAGGGTTGGATTATTTTATTCGATTCGATGCATAATTTGTCACTCTTGAATTATTATGCTACCCACCAAGGAACATATTGTATCCATAGTGGAAATGAAATCTAGTAGGATTTACAGTTATGGCTTTTGACCAGCTTGTATCTCATTGCCTTGATTTGGGCTTCTAACTACAACATTTTCATCATCATTTCTCAATATGTAAATTCTATATATTTAGAAATATTAAGAGATGCAATCACTTTTGGAGCTTGCTTTAGAATGAATCATGTGATGCTTTTGCCTTTCAAATTTTTGGTTAAGCCCTTTCTAGTTTAACTTGGCGATCATTGAGTTGGCTTCTGCACTAACTGATCTTAATATATGTCCACGAGTGCTAAGTTTTACTGCAACTATAGAGGAAAATAATGATTAGACTCCACTTAAACAAGCTTTCACTATGCACTCTCTCTCATCCCCATGCCCAATTTTTGCCCTGGTTTTCGTGGAAGTAAGTAATCTAACCATTAATGTTTAAAGAGTTTCATATGTTAGTTACTATTTAGTTTCAAACTACTTCATGGTATCAAAGTTAAAGATGAGTTCGCAAGAAGATGGGGGAGTAACAATTTAACAAAAAAATTTCGGTAATGCCGATATAGAATGTAATTTTGATTTCTATACTATTAAATTTGACTAGTTTTAAGAAGCGGAGGGGCTTTTTCTTTTTATCCTTATTATTATTTTTGGTTTTGTGGAAAATATTTACAAGGAATGTGTTAATCAATGCATAATACATTTGTTAAACAACTAATTTACAATAACATTGAGTTTTCCATGGCACTAACTTTAGTGTTATCACATATGTTGTCTACACCTGAATTTTTATCAACAATTCAAGCGTCCGTCCTTGTAAAATTACAAAAATGGAAAATAGCAAAAACAACAAAAAGCAGTTAAAAAGAATGGATAAAATAAATAAATGATAAACTAATTAAAAAATAAGAACTCTTAGAAAATGATGGGTGTTAAAAAAGGGGCCTCTTCTGGTTCGTGGCCCAACTCACTTAGCTCTCCCTAGATTAAATTTCGTCATAAGTGCATCAAGCTTGGTTGGCTGCAGTTCCTCTGGCCCACCCTATTTGCTAATAAGGCCACAACCCATTCCTAGCCGAAGATCACTTAAAATCATAATCCCATCATTTCCGACGCCATTAGTCGTCCTACGCCATTAATCGGAAATGACAATGGGTCAATTTTCCAATAATAGGAAATTTAAATAGAAATCTCAAGCCAGTAGACTTGTGGAAATTAAATATATTTCTTCGAATTGAAATTACGAGAAAGAAAAGTGAAATTTTCCTTTCACAAGTGATATTAAAGTACTGTTCATTCACGCTAGAACAAGTCATAGGAAGCATACTCTTATAATTTATGAAAGCGAATTTTAAGCTGCAAAGTCATTATATGAGCAATCAAAAGTGCCTTCCTAATAATAAAGGGGACAAGAACAACCGACATAATCACCACCAAGGACATGTAGGAGAGACAGGGTGATGGAAGCTCGGCGATGACCGATAGGGGACAAGCAGAGAGAGATCCATGCATTCTCGATTTTGAGTTGTGATTGATTATTGATGAAGTTGAGAAAAAAAGGAGGAAAACCACTAAAAATCCTAAAATATGCCCATTGCGACACATCCATCTTAATTATTTTTTTATGCCACCAAAGATTCCAAACTATATTTATATGATATATTTATCCTCTATCAATGAGTATCGTTAAAAAAAAAAAAACTACCTAAATGAACAACGAAATGTAAATGGTGTTGATGTCAATGAAATAAGAACAACTTCGACCAAAAAAATAAAAATATAAAATTCATAAGACGAAATCTGGACATAAGATAAATATATCATATTTGTACAAATTAAGGATTTTTGACATCGTAAGAACCAGAGTAAATATGCCATATACATAATTTTGAGCTTTTGCATAACAAAAAGAAAAATAAATGCGACAAAAATAAATATAATGTGGAGTTTTTTGCCGGCTTTTTCCAGAAACGACGGTGGGTTCATTTTTCCTTTTTATTCTCTTTTATTTTCAAATTCAATTCCTTTTTCATCCAAAGAACAATTACTGGCTTCACCCGTTTGCCCCGTTTTCCCACACAAAATCCGAATCATCTCCATCCACCCCCTCCCTTCGCTTTGCGCCTTTTTTTTTTTTTTTTTTATTCTCTGTTGTTTTTCTCTTCGTACTCGCCGCTGCCAATCTTCACGCTCGGCCTATCGTCTCGGATGATGATGACAGACTCAGATTGGCCTCGGCTGCTGCGGTTGAAGGAGCGACGCCGACTCGGTGGAGGTGCCGAGAGCGAAACCCAAAGAATCCCATCCTTCGAATCGGCGGATCGTATCCAGATGATGATGATGATGATGATGATCCATCCAACCTCAGCCTTGGCAATCGGATAAAAGGCTCTTGTAAACAGTGAACACCACCCCGCGTCCCCCTTTGCGCACGGCATGGATGGGCGAAATAATGGAATTCCGAAAGGCGGCAATGAAGTGGGAGCGAGCAGAACGAAGCAAGAGTCGACAAGACGTATTCTGGAGTGAATTGGAATTTGACTCGGAAGTTCAATCAGACATGAAAATGGTCCTGTTGATGGTTTAGCGGCGATGGCTGCGTAAGCCTGAGATGGCTCGGCCACAGATAAATCTGGTCCAGACATTGGCAAGGACAGGAAAGCGAGGACTTGAATCAGAGTGGCCGCAACTCGAATGTGGAATCTAATGGTGTGGTTTACTGTGGGGATGATCTGAACTGCTGGAGATGAATCAGGGGAATCCAAAGCTAGAGAGAGATGCGAAAAAAAAATTGGTTGGAGAAAAAATCCGTCGAGTTTGCAAGGAAGGTGTTTGATGGAATGACCAAGCTGGACTCTGTTTCCAAGGATACCCATTCGAGAGAGAGAGAATTAGTGAGCTTTATTTGGCAGTGAGAGCAAGTTTGAGTTCAAGAGGGCATGATGTTGTCAATTCTAATACGAAAAGCCACTGCTAGAGGCTTGGAAGCTGTGTTGTCAAGAGAAAGGCTGTGGAAGAGTTGTGCCGCAGAAATGCCATTACGTAGTAATGCTACTGCAGGCAAATAGATGACTGTGAGAGAGGCTATGAATGCTGTGTTTGATGAGGAAATGTCTGCAGATCCTAGAGTCTTTCAATGTGTCTAAAGGTTCTTTTCTTTGGCAGAAGTATGGACCTGAGAGGGTTGTTGATACTGTTATCACAGAGGCTGGCTTCTCTGGAGTCGGTATTGCTTTCTATGGTCTCAGGCCTGTCGTGGATTTTATGACCTTCAATTTCGGTATGCAGGCGATTGAACACATTATAAATTCTACTGTAAAGATGAACTGCATGTCAACTGGCGATATATCAGTCTCTATAGTTTCAAGAGGAGCTGCAGCACGAGTTGATTCCCGACTCTCCCAAGCTCTGCGAAGATGTCGCCATCCCAACTGGAGGAAACTTTGCCAGATCTAGCCTCATGAGATTACTCATCACCCTTAGGGTCTATGGAACGTGAGAATTGTCCATGACGTGTGACATGAGAGTCGCTCATGAGCAGTGTGACATCTCCGGTATGTCCCTCCAACTGGAGTTCTTCCTCTTCCTCTGCTTTTTCCAGATTTGCAGTCACCAATTTCTTAATGGTGTGTGTTAGTTGCATTATTTGAAGGCCTTCTCATCAAGGAGTGGATAGGTTACGTGGTTGCAAATCTAGTTGGCGTTTACTCAAGTCTCCTTTTCAGTTGAGAATATGACGGTACCATCATGACCCCTATGCTCAATATAATAATGTAGGCCATTGTTATTACACTAATCAACTCAGCTTGTAATGTTTGGTATTAGCCTCAGGAGGCTTCATGTCTCCTTCATCCTTTTCCTGCCTTCTTTTGTTTGACAGGGTAAGCAATCGTTTGCAAATTCTGGACATGCTTGTCTTGTTCCAAAGTAGTAATTGCTTTTGCTATTCAATGACACTCTTTGCCCTCATAAACTTTGATCGGTGACCTATTGTTGAACCGCTATTCTTTAAATTAGTCCATGATTTAGTCATGTCAAATTCGATTTATTAATTATGTGCTCTGGTGTTCTAGGGATTGAATGAATTTTTATTTGGGTCTACTTTGCTTCATGGTTATTAGTATTAATACTATGTGTTGCTTCATTCTGTAATATTGTAGTGTAGGAAAGTGGCGAACTCCTCAAGCTCACTCCTAGGCAGCATTGTCATTGATGATAGGCCATTTGGGGCATTTGTTTCTCTTGTATACATGTATCTAGTGACATCAGATTAACATAAAGGCTCTTTGGAAATACAGATCATGGAGATTCAAGGAAGTATCTTTGTGGATTTTTAAGTTGCTTCCAATGTGAAATTGAGGTCTTGAAATTTGACATTTGTCTATTTACTTTCCACCGAGGCTAGATTCAATGCATTTATCATTTTTTTCCTACTACTTTTACATGGTGATGATGTTGCCGCAGGATTCGCCATTAGGGTTGCTACAAAACCGGAGTATCAAATCAGATCAGTTGTGCGAGAATTGTTTTGTAGCTCATTTCAATGGCTTCACACGCAAACCATAGTGGTTCCTGATCTTATGTCTAGGCTTGGATTATTTTATCCAATTTGATGCAGAATCTATAACTCTTGAATTATTCTGCCACCTACCAAGGAACGTATCCATCGTGGAAATGAAATCTCATAGGATTTTCACTTTTTAGCTTTAACCAGCTTGTGTTTCATTGTCTTGATCTGGGCTTCTAGCGAAATGAAATCTAGTAGGATTTTCAATTTTTAGCTTTAACCAGCTTGTGTTTCATTGTCTTGATCTGGGCTTCTAGCTACACATTTTCATCATCATTTCTCGATATGTAAATTGTGTATATTTAGAAATGTTAAGTGATGCAATTACTTTTGGAGCTAGCTTTAGAACGAATCATGTGATACTTTAGCCTTTCAAATTCCTGGTTAAGCTCTTTCCAGTTTGACTTGGTGACCATTGAGTTGTCTTCCACACTGACTGGTTTTAATATATATATCCTCAAGTGCTAAGTTCCACAACAACTGTAGAGAAAAATAACAATCAAAGGACTCCACTTAAACGAGCTTTCACAACACATTTCTCTCTTGTCCTTATGCCCCATTTTTGGCCCATTCTTTGTGGTAGTAAGTAATCTGATGATTAATTATGTAGTTTCATTCATTTGTTAACTAGTTAACGGAGCATATGTTGTTTTAGCGGATTTTGATTGGACTTCTCTGTTCGTGGCTTTTCAAGTGTAGGATGGAAATAGATTGTTTGTGTGCTTTAGTAATGTATATCCTTTAAATTTGATACCTTGTCTTTTCTGGTTCTAATGGAATAGTATGGCAGTTTCACTTTTCCTGTATTGGCTTCCCCTCAACAGTATCCATAGTTGTTGTATTTGGTGGGAATGTAGTTACCATTTTCATGATTGCCATGCTAGGCATTACAAATAGGAACAAACCAAGAACTTGTGGGGTATGTTTTGGTTCTCCATGAGTCTCAACCAAGAGGTTGTATCATATAACATTGTTTATGTATATGCTGTTGTGGGCTTGATTGCTGATGTAGTCAGATCAGAATCATGACAAACAGGGAGGTTCACCGATCCACCAAACATTTTAAGTGTGTGCGTTAGGCATATAGCTCATGTGCCTGCATGGGTTCTTTACCTTCCTAACATGGCATTGTGGAAGTTATTAATGTCTTTTGACCAATTTGATGGGAACCAAATCATAGGCGAGGCATGTTCTACTCAGCTAAGCTAATCATTCAGCTTTGCTGTCCATCTGAGGCATGTTCAGGAAAGCAATTTTCTATGTGCTTCCAATCCTCAGAGCAAAGTCTCTCATTTCTAGATATAGCTTTCCTGCTGAACGCTACATATTTCAGAGGCTTGATTATGTTTCCTTCATGGCTTTTCAGATTTTCTCGGTTTGCAGTCTAGGTGAGCTGCTTAGCTATGTTGGTTTTACCTCATTCAATAATGCTGCATTTCCTAGATATGTCTTCTGTAGTTCTCTTCCTTCTGCTTTGCAAGCATAACGATACTGGCCTTGAAGTGCCGTTGTGGTTGCTTCTATATTTTGAGGATGTCTCTTTCATGTGTAGTTTTTTTATTGCTTCTTGAGGAAGTACTGAGTGTACTAACAATGTAGGTATGACGTGGATTATACAAATATCACCAGAAAGAGTGACCACCCCAAGGGCTATGATTTTCTTCATGCTCACAAGTCTATTCTTGCTCAGTTTCAAACACTCTTAAATTAGAAACTGATATAAATAGGAAGAAAAGCAAAGAACGGGGTGGGATTCCACAAGGAGAAGGATACATTGGGTGGGAGCTAACGGAATAAGGGAGGGTGCATCACTTTTGTTCATGCAAAGAAAAAACGCACCAATAGTAGCAGCCACCCACACATACAAGAACCATGGAAAGAGAGAATGAAGTACTGTAAGTTTTCTTAAGCTGCTTCTAATGCAAGATTGAGGTCTTGGAATTTGACATTTGTCGATTCACTTTTGATCGATGCTAAATTCAATGCATTTATCATTTTTTTCCTTCTCTTTTTTTAAGTGGTGATGACATTGCCATATGATTTGACATTAGGGTTGCTGCGAAACCAAAGTATCAAATCAGATCAGTTGAATAAGAATCATTTTGTAGCTCATTCCAGTGGCTTCACATGCGAGCCATAGTGGTTCTTAATCTTATGTATAGGGCTGGATTATATTATTCAATTTAATGCGGAATCTGTAACTCTTGAACTATTTCTCCTGAAATGGAAGTCATAGAATCAAAAGTAGTAATCAGCTTCCTCGGACTCACAACTCTGTGCCCTCATGGTGATTATTAAGTCTAGGATCAAGGAAAGGCATTGTACACATTCAAGACCATTTCATTCATTGGAACAAAACTCATGCTTTTATCCATTTTGCCGAATTGGAAGCAGAATTCAGCCTAGCCATTCTGAAAGTCACATTCTCGCCAAAAGTGAGCTAAGCCAAAACTTCCTCTGCTATATCGTATTGTATAGTATTATCATTCAGCCAAGTCTTATCAGTGTTCTGAAGTTGGATAGTCCGAACACGATATTGTCCTTTTCAGTAGAGCTCAAACACACATGCGTCTTCTGCCTTCAGAGAAGTTTCTCTCATGAATGCAGCCCTACGGGCAAATAGCTTTCCATAATGTTCAGGGCTGGTGAGCTTCAACGCCATGCTTTGTCTTGAAATATGAGAGCCACGGTCTGCAGGCTTTTCTTAACGTGCGTCTTTAGGAATGAACCAGAAACTCTCTGCTCAAGGAGACATTTCGCGATTTTGTCATCAGAAAGAAGAAAACAACCAATGATTTCTGAGGAAGACAGTATGAATATCCTTTTCAAAGCATGTAAAGAATATATATAGATCTAACATAGTCTAAGAGTTGTCATTGTCAAGAGAATCTTACCATATTGCTTCTCTTCAGATATATTCACCTCACCGTAATTTGGAGGAAAGGATAATCTTCACAACCCTGACTCTCTCAGCTTACCTACAACAGCTGCAAACAGAACATGAAAAAAGCTTTAGCGTTTTAGTCGTAACCTATTCTTGTTATGTAAATCCCATCTACTGACATAGCAACCCTAAATCAATAAATCTGAGTCTTTCTATTGGTCTAGCTTCCTGAGGCCTATATGCACACCAATCCATTCTCATCAAAATGAAATCTGATATGACTAGCTCAGTTTGTTTCCATTATTTGTGTGAACCCCCAACACATACATATGTACATGCGGGAGAGCTATATATGAAGAAACATTACAAGAATGAATTAGCCCTAACACAATTTCTCTTAGCCTAACGGCGTGGAGAGTTCTTGCATGATATTTGAATCAAATGAACAACACAGTCAAGGGGAGAATTTGCTAATATAATAAGATTCACACTCGGAAATCTCATGATGAGCAGTTTGAACTTTGTCCCTCCCCAAACTTTTTGCTAATGAATGCACATGGGAACTGCAATGAACCTTGCAAACCTAATCAAATTCCATTGCCATACAAAGCTGAAGACACTTGACTGAATGCAATTCATCCCCCAAGACTTCAAGCTCAACAGAAACATCATAGGAATTGCTGGCACATTTAGTCTCAGCACATATATATGCATACACGGGAGATCTAGAGACAGAGAAACACTAAGAGAATGAGTTAGCTCTAACACAATTTCTCTTAGCATTAACTCTAACGCAGTTTCTCTTAGCCTAACAAAATGGACAGTTCCTGTACAGTATTTGAATCAAACACGAGAACAACACAATCAAGGGCAGAATTAGCTAATATTAAGATTCGCACCTGGAAAATCTTGCAATGAGCAGTTCAAACTTCTGTCCCTCCCAAACTTTGCTGATGAATGTGCATAGGAACTGCCATGAACTTTGCAAACCTGATCAGATTCGATTTCCATACAAAACCAAGGACACTTGGCTGAATGCAATTCATCCCCCAGACTTCAAGCTTGACTGAAACATCATGGCAATCAAAGGCATCTTCCACTTTTAGCAAGACAATTCCATAATTGCTGAGGCTTGGTTCCTCACATCAACATTGGTTGGCGGATATTCTATCTTGGGCATCCTTTCATCAATTATGGTGACACGGGAAATGGAGTCCCCTTCATATTAGAAGACCAAAAAGCGAACCTCACAGACAGAGTAATGCTCTGCATATTCATTCAAACCCTTTGCTAACCAAACCATCTCATCACATTTTTCCAGTTCTACAGGCCAAACAATTGCACCATTCTCTCAAAAGCATCCTCTTGAACCTTTTTAATATTCCTGTAGGAAAAATAAAACTCATAATCTTAATAAGCCTATGAGACTTGTTTTTGAATTCAAAATGAAGAATGAATAAACCAAAAAGGATGTCGTGGAGCACATACTTTTCAGTTCATTCAAATTTGGAATGTGGCATTAGTGAGTGTGCATCTGGATTGTGATCAACCTCATAAAACCCAATCGGCATAGAAGTACACTTCATTGATCCCTCAAGACTATATAAAAGAGTTATTATTTGGAATACTAAATTCATTTTGGACCAGTGAAAGTGACACTTCCAGAGTTCATCTAGATCAATGTAAATCAAGTCCTAACCAGCACTAGTGAATATGTGGATTCTGACCAGAAAATCATCCGTATCAATGAGTTTCTACATGCAGATGACCTTCTCTTGCAAATTTGGGCCAACCAGCAGAAAAGAACGGACCCCCTCCCTTCCCCCTGGCCAAAAAAAAAAGATCTCATCCACAACTCCTTAGCTTCACCATCCATGACCTGTCTGAATACCTGAGAGTCACAATTTTGCTAAATTTCTTGAATATGTTGCATGATAAATTGAACAGGAGTCGAGTGCGCATGTACATGGTTGAAAAACCAACATATGGTGAAGAAAAGGCCAAGACATAAGCATACCCTAATGAGAGAATTAAATTGTAAACAGAGTGAGTTTAAGGCATTACTTGTTAGTTTCAGGAGACAGTAAGCCACATGACGAAAGCCATTAATCCAAAGTCAAGGTCCAATCTATGCTCCCAGAATGCAATAGGGCACACAGTCAGAAGAAGCCTTCCAGGTCCTATGTATATTTAAAACATATCAATTTCAGCCACATAAATCACAATCACAGGGGAAAAAGCAAATACATTGATGACCGTAACATGGATGGAATTGAAAGTTTAAAATTAAGCCGTTTGATTCTTTCAAGTGCAGCTCAAATAAGGTTGTATCAAACTATTGGTTCAATTTGACAAAGTAAATCTTTTTTTCCCCAAATCTGATCAATAGAACAAAATACAATAGCATCTCCTATTTGAAAACAAAATTATCAGTCATTAGATCTACAATGAAATTTCATAATCACAACAAGCCAAACCCTTATCGATTAGGTCTTTCTCTTTAGTTATGGAGGCAGCAACATTCTTTGCAATTTGCTTGTCCATATGAACATAGTCTCTTTGTGCAATCAACATATATATTCTACTTCTCCGACATTGAATCACATTGTCAAATTTCTCCACGTAAGAGGACTTGGATTCTGATTCTAAGACGCCTTAGGAATTGATTTTCCAACGCATCTATCCACAAAAAAAGGAGACGATTGTTATCTTTCCGAACCTCCAACCACCAGCTTATGTCCTATTAATAGTCCTTTCATACTTTTCCCTATTTCAATTACTCCATTGTTTAGGATAAAATTGCCAGTTTGAGGAACTTATGCTTTTAGACTCTAATATGGAGCGAATTTTGAAGAACAGAGGCCTTTGCTGAAGAAGAAGGCGAGGATTGAGGAAGGTCTCTACGAAACCAGCTTCCGACTTCAACCTAATTCATGCGCAATAAGACACCAAAATCGGAAGAAACATGAACTTACGAGTTTGCCGAGTTCAAGTGCGAGAGAGAGCGAGAGAGATCTTTTTCTTTGATGATGTCAGTGGAAGACCTCTATCGGTCCATGATCTAAAGTAGTGGACTGAGAAATTTACACGAAACGAAATTAAAAAGCAGAGCCCTAGCTGAAGAAGGCGACGATGGTTGAGGAAAGGTTTCTACGAAAACCGGAAGAAAATTACGCGCAATAAGACACGAAAATAAGGAAGAAATTCTGGCAGACGGGAGGAACGATGTGTGCAGAAGCGTGAACTTACGATTCGTGGGATACAGATGCGGAGAGAGAATGATGTTCTTCTTTGATGAAGTGAGTGGAGGACTGACTGTCCAGACTCGGCAGTGCCATCTTCTCTCAAGTCCTGGCAATTCCCGACGCTTCCTTCTTCGCTCCCTCCTCCGTGAATGCAGCAGAGAGAGCCTCTGGCGTCGAGAAGGAGAACGAGAGCCTTGCTTCGTTCCTGCTGTTCAGTGAAGGAGAAGAGATCGATCGATCGGTAGATAAGGGTTGATGATGCTTTGATCCGACGGTATCAATAATAGAAAAGATACAAAAAGAAAAATTTAAAAACTTACCGTGCTACCAAAAAATAAGAAAAAGGAAAAACGAATGGATGAGAGAATGACATCAATTGAATCTTTACCAATTCTATGTGCATTTGTTTATGCTAATAACTTTTGTATGGTTCTATTGAGATCATCACCCTGCTCCCAATTCTCTTTCATCTTGTATCTGAACAAGCTCACCGAACTCCTCCGCGAACATAGTTGTGGTGTGCTTAGCATACCCTTAGAAAAAGTCTTCATTTTCGGACACTCTTCCACTTTAATAGTCCATAAACATGGGAACCTGAAGGTGCAACTCGAGATAGAGGAGAAGCATTCTAGGCTTGGCAGATCTTGGAGTGTCAAATAGTGTAGATTTCCAAAAGAAATCACTTTTCCTTCTCCGTTTTTATCATTGGCCACTATTTCTTTCATTCTTTCACATCCTATTATAGTCATCCGTTTGAGATGCATCAAATTTGTGACTGTTGAAAATGTTACTAGATGTACCAATCCAGAGGAATTCTTCACCACTAACTTCGTCAAATTCTGGAAGGATGCCACCGTTGGAAATATTGTCGTCAAACAGGGACAATCCCAAATCTCAAATGTTTTGATGCTCTGAAGAATTTTCGACACTAAAGAGTCTTCTCTCCACACACGCTTCAGGTTGCATAACTTGTTTAACTTAATTTCTCTTAAATTTTCAAGCTCCGGATGTTTCCCCTCTTCAACAAGCCCTTCGTCCAGGAATATATCCTCAAAGGAGCTACAGAATACTTCAAGGCTTTGTAGATTTCGAAATCTCTCTAGGAGGAATATGGAAGGAAAGATGGCCTTTTCATCATGAAAGCATGCCAATGTTAGTGCTATTGGTTTGCTAAAGATGCCATTGGGAAAATTTCCATCTTGTATCATCTGAATATTGTTATTGACTAATAAAAGTCTCTCAAAGTTGGGAAAGTCCTGTCAAATAGCCAATACAACAAGAGAAGTAAATTAAGCAAAGTTTTTGTAATAAATCATGTGTTGTAAAAAGTAAACCTATTTAGATAATTTGCATGGAAGGTTGGTCTCGTCAAGTGGATAGTGTGAATCTAAATTCAAGACCCCTACAATCACTAAATTCATCTTTTGTTAGGAATATCTTGTCAACAAAAATATATCTTCTTTGGAATCTTATGTAATGAGATGCGCTCATGATGTTACTAAAACATATGGGGTCCACAAATTTAGAAGTGTGCTTAAGATATAAGAAATACCTTATGTTGTCCGCAAACTTATAGGAAAGGGGTTCTAGTTTTCTATAGTATTATAACAGGACAACAAGACGACTATGCAATGCACTAAGGTACTAATGTTACTAATGTTACAACATGACAACTATGCAGTGTATTAAAAAATACATTAGAAAATGGTGCACTAAGATATTGATGTTATTATTTTTTTTTTTAAAGTTTGAATTGGTTTTTTTTAGAGTTTGTAGAAGATGAAATAGAGAAGAAAAGTTCAAATGTGCGACACATGTCAATAATTGAGAGGACCTCTTGTCAAATTCTTATTGATGTCACCAAGGAGCATCGTTCAGTTAGATTAGGAATATATTCTGTTGTCAATAGAGTACTATAAATATTTTTGTAACTCTAGGTAATGGAATATCTTATGCATGTCCACAAATGAAAGTATACTTAAGATATTAGAAATATCTTAATGTTGTCGACAAACTAATAAGTAAGGGAGATCATGTTTTCTATAACATTATAACGCGAAATGATATGCAATGGATATGATATTAGTGACTGCTTTAAAGAACAAAGTAGAAACTAATGGAGAGTAGCTATAATCATACCCTCTCGAATGAAGAGTGTGTTTCTTGATCTGAAAGGTCTTGTTGATCATATTTTTGAGCCCAACTGTTCATGGATGCCGTAAAGGATAACATGTTCAGTTTGTCACAGTGAGTCACTCGTAATTCCTCCAATAATGGCCAATGCAAAGTGGGCAAGTTAGGATAGAAACTCTTGAGTCGTGGCATGTCACATAACACCAAAGAGGTTAGTTCTGGGAAAAGATCTTGAGTAGTATTGGAGCGTGGAGTGTCGCCCCCATTAGCGACTATTTCCTCGATCTCACAAGACTCCACTTGAAGTTTTTCAAGGTGGGTTAAACTTGTGGCCACCCAATACGGAAACAAATTTTCAAGGCCCTTACAATTCCGAACCTCCACTTTCCATAAACAATCAAAAGTAAGAGTTTCTTGAGGAGTGTCAGTCCATATTTTGCTTAAATTGTCCATGTGGGAGAGATCCATCCACCTAAGTTCAGGAAATTGTACCTGCCATATTGAGAAAAAAAAATGACACAATGAATGTGATTGCATTGAGCTATGACCTTAAAGAAGGAATTTCCAGACTTCCCTTGTTCTCACAAATCATGAGAACTCAAGATTTTGTTAGGGACATAAATAGGGAGGGGTTGATTGATGCTTTTATACAAGTTGACTGATGACTAAGGTCAAGGATATGGCGAACCGGATATAAAAAAATAAATATAGTAACTTCAATTGTTCACAACCTTTTTCTTTTTTATGCATGGAAAATTTTTGTATTGAAAGAAAATAATTTCTTAATAGGCATGGGCAACATAAGGCGTGCATGGTTGCTTATTTCTTTTTTGTTCATAAACATATTTTCTGTTTTTTGTTCCCGGGAATAAAAAAAGAATAGAAACGCGTTTGTTTGCATTTTTGTTCAAAAACTGCTTTTTTGTTCCCGGAACAAAATTGGAACGGAAATTAGAAATCAAAAAAAGTTGTTTTTTTGTTCTAGAAGCACTTTTGAGGAACATTTTTTTCTCTCTCCTTTCTTTTCTTCTCTTTTCTTCTTCTTTTCTTCTTCTTTTTTCTTTGGCCAGTCGCCAGCCTCGGCCATGGCCGACCATTGCGAGAGCCAGCCGCGCCGACGTCGAGGGTTGGCGACCTCGCTAGAGCATCGCCAGCCCCCGGTGAGGCCAAGCACCGCCGGATCTGGGCGAGGCCAAGCTGGCCCAGCCAAGGCGAGGCCGAGCCTCGCCCACTCCGGCGACGCTTAGCCTCGCCTTGGCAAGCGAGGCGTCGGCCAAAAAGAAGAAAAAAAAAAAAGAGAAAAAAGAAAGGAAAAAGGAAAAATAAAATAAAAACATTAAAAAATTAAAAGAAACAAAAAAATAATATAAATTTACCAAACGTGTTTCTATTCATTTTTTGTTCTCGGAACAAGTTTACCAAACGCGTCTTTACGGTCAAAAATTGTTTCTCGGAACGTAAATAGTTTTTTCTATTTCGTTCCTTAGAACACTTTTTGAATAGAAACACAAACAAACGCGCCCATAACGACTTGAATAAATAACATAATGTTATGATCTCAAAGCAAAAGCAAGTTGGGACAATTTACTAGTTTTATATTGGACAATTAATAACATTCTTGAAATAATATTTATTCAAATTTGAGGTGAAAATATAACAATAGAATCTTGTGGTGTACCAGTGGTCCACCCTTTGGCAAAAAGTGGGTGTGCACCCGCTGATCACATTTTGTTTGTATGGAGAAAATCAAGAGTGCTTTTTTTTTTGCTACATCATGACCTTGACGAATTGTCCATTGAAAAATAAGTATTGATATTTTTCATTTGGTTAAAATATAATTAATGCAATTACGACTTGTCACAAAAAAAAAAAAGACTTTCCACACTTCCTTAAATCTATCAATATTCTTAATTGAGGATTTTGATGAGTTTTTGAAATTATCTAATAATGTGGGAGAAATCAATTATTATATGACAACTGGGACACTAAAATGAAAACAATTCTATCACAACTTGTCACTACCAAAAGATCGGTGACTATTTTCATATTTCCCCAAATTTATTAGTATCATTGACTGAGTGTTATAATGACTTTTTGAAATATTCTTAGAATGGGGCTAGGTATTATATAACAACTTATCCTTGCAAATGACATTATAAATAAATAATTAGTGATAATTCTTATAATTAAAAAGTAAACAGATGTGTAGATACTTGTTAGAATTAAACATTCTATTCTACTGGTATAAAACGATAGAAAGAATTGCGCAAAAGTATTAGAATAAGGAAAAAAAAAAGGATTTCGTCTGTCAGGGGAAAAAAAAAAACAAAACTTGTATAGAATCTGTAATAAAAAAAATGATATCACGCATTTTCAAGTGCCTCAGTTTCGACCCAAAAAAATAAGAGCCGGAGGAGGTCGTCATTTATTGCGTTTAGTCTTCACATGAGGAGGCGGAATGGAAGTATTGACCGGATGATTGAGTCCATTTATTTTTAATTTTTTTATGTAGCTACGACATTAACTAAATATTGACTGTTTTTGGTCAGATGACTCAATGTAAAGAATCTCAATTCCCCTCACTTTCCTTCTCCATCTACGCTTTCTCCTCCATCTCCAGCCACATTGAGCCCAACCTTCCCGCGTCCCCCAGCCATCGCCACCGCGGAGAGTTGCCGGCGTCGCGTCCAAGGCGACCATTGCCGAGCGTCCAACCCTCTCCGTCGTCTCTGTGGTCTACCCATTCATGACGCCTCTCGTCCATGGCTGCTCTTCCCTGACATCTATTTCTCTGTTTTCTCTTTCGCCGTTTGACCTCGCAGTCCATGGACGAAGGGATCTCAAACTCGCCGTCAAAACTCATGGCCATGGACAAGCTGTGGTCGCCAGATCTGTGGAGGAGCCTCTTGGCAGCCATGGACGAGCTAGGCTTGCGTCCATGGACGATACTAGATCTGGAGGCACGACTCCAGCCCAGATCTGGACGGGCAAAGACCACGAGCCAATCGCGAGCGACGACGGAGGGGACAATGGCAGTCCATAAGCCGTCATTGCTCGCGACGGGACTTCCAGATCTGCAACCATGTCTCTAGCGACAGCGGCTCGTCCATGGCTGCAAGCGGTGGTGGTCGACTTCCAGATCTGCAACTCCGTCGCTATGGACGGCTAGATTTCGAGATCTGTAGAACTATGAGACGGACAAAACAGAGGGAAGCCGGCCATGCTCGGCTTGCACATAGCGGGGGTTAGCCTAATCAAGGCGCCGGTGACTCCGCCGTTGGCGACAGTGGAGGAGGGGCAGAGATCGGGCGGTTGTGGACGAAGGAGGAGGAAGAGAGGGCTGAAGAGAATTTTTTTTTAATTTTTCTTCGTCGAAATCAATGCCCCGACCGAATCGACGCCGAAATCACTTCCGCATCGGAGATCCACTTAGACCCGCCATAACCAACAAGCTCGGGTTCGCGTAATCACTCGGAACCCATGGAAGCACGCGCACAGAGAAGAGGCGAGCTTCAGAGAAGTGAGTCCGAAGCTTCCGATTCAACCATTGGACAGACCACCCAATCAGTCGCCCCAAAAAAACAGAAGGTAAGAGGATGAGGGGGAGGGGGAGGAAGAAGAGTTATTGGTTACTTGACTCTCTAGATTTGGTTCACTTTCTTATATCACCTCATCGCGAAGACGAGGATCAAGGGGAAACGAAATGACTGAAAGCGAAGAGTTTTTAAGGGGGAAGAAGCTAAAACACCAAATAGACTTTGTCTAATTTCTTCCTTTTTTTTGCTTTTTATTTTTTGTTTTTTCCTTTGTCCAGTGAGCGCACCGCAACCAACGGAGGCCGAGGCAGCGGTGTGGTTCACGGAGGAAAGAGGAGCAGAGCCACAAGGTGCAGAGTACGGCAGAGCTTCCACTAATGGGGCGTTAATGAAGATAGAGGGGAGCAGAAATTTTGATGGTTCCACAAACAAGTGGGCCCGGCTTTGCCTCGTGTCGAACTGGGGATGGTTCCATGCGAATTCTACGTGGTGTTTTCAATGCACCTGATTGGATAATTTATTTCGATTTTTTAAATTTTTATTTAGCAAAGACATTGACTGAACATTCCCATGGAATCGCTACTATTAATCATCCAGCTGTCTTCGAAAAAAAATAAAAAATCATCCAGCTGTCCTCTTCTCTCTTTTATTTTTTTCTTTTTTTTTTCGCCATTTCTGGTCTAGAAATAGCACTCTGCCTTTTCTCTTGCCACCAAACATGATCGTGCAAAGTATCACACTAATTATCACTCAATATAATAATGATTCAAGTATGATTTACGAACAAAGAAGACGAATCGCTTCATGCATATTGACCTTTTTATTTATATTTATTTTATCATGAAGACCCAACTCAAGCATTGTTGAGTATTAAGAAATAAAAGACTTGATTGCACATATCATTATCAAAGTTTATAACACTCTAATTAAAAGAGCCGCTCTCTCTAATTCCTCCAATGCCATTGATTGGGAAGACAGTATATGGTACAATGAGTTGTAATTGCTAAGCAATTTGTGAACTGGGCTTTCACATTATGAAGTTTCTTTTCCCCTTTTCTTCATGTTTAATAGAACGATGTCTATGCAAGAAAATATGAAGTGGCGATACTACATTTTATTGCCATTTTTAGATGCTATTCTATGTTTACTGTTTAGCTCTTTATTGTTGAAATTGCAAACAGTAAATGTTTTTATATGGTTATTGTGATAACTTTTTTTAAAAACCTTGCTAATTAGTTCTAAAGTAATACGCATGAAATGATTTCATGAACTGACACCAACTTAACACTTCTAAAAGGATACGGAGAAGTTATATTTATTGAGTATTAGAATATTTTTAATCTTCGTATTAAATATTAAAGGATTATGTATATAAACCCGCACAAAGCACAAAATTTGCATTATACCGTGCATCATCCAATATTACGAGAATATGCTCCAAATAAAATGCCAAAAATGCATTTGTTTAAAAGGCGACTCCGAAGCTTCAGATTCAACCATTGGACAGACCACCCAATCAATCGCCCCCAAAAAAACAGAAGGTAAGAGGATGAGGGGGAGGGGGAGGAAGAAGAGTGATTGGTACTTGACTCTGTAGATTTGGTTCACTTTCTTTTTTTTCCCTCGTCGTGAAGAGGAGGATCAAGGTGAAACGAAATGGCTCAAAGCGAACATTTCTTAGAGGGGGAGAAGCTAAATCATCAAATAGACTTCGTCTAATTTCTTCCTTTTTCTGTTTTTTTTTTTCCTTTGTCTAGTGAGAGCACTGCAACAACACTGCAACAGACGGAGGCCAAGGCCATCGAGGAAGGAAAGAGAGAGAGAGAGAGGGAGGGAACAAAGCCACACCAGAAAAAAGAAAAGAGAGAGAGAGAGAGGGAGCAAAGCCACACCAGAAAAGAGGAAAGAGAGCTTTCCACTGACAGGGCGTTATTGAAGGAAGGGGGAGCAAATATTTTGATCATTCAACTGATAGGTGGGCCCGGCTTTACCACATTTCGATTTGCAGATGATTCAATATGGATCCTGCATGGTGTATTTAATGCACCTAATATTTTATCTTCAGTAGTGTTGTTGATTGGATAATTTATTCCGATTTTTTTAAATTTTTATTTTAGCTAGGACATTGACTAAATATTGTCATCTAGTTATGAAATAAGACTTGCAATGTCGCAACTGCCCATGGAATTGCTACTATTTATTATTCAGCTGTCCTTTTTTCTCTTTTATTTTTCCTTTTTTTGGCCATTTCTTTTCTGGAAAAAGCAATCTGCATTTTCTCTTGCCAAACATAGATTGTGCGCAGTATCACACTAATTATCACTCAATATGATAATTCAGAGTTAATATTTGTTGTTTAATACGGGTAGGTAATTTGATAGGTTGTTGGAGTATAGCAATTCAAGTGTGATTTACAAACAAAGAAGATGAACAACTTCATGCATGTTGGCCTTTTTATTTTTACTTATTCTATCATCAAGACGCAGTCAAGCATTGGTGATTATTAAGATATAAAAAAGATAATAAAAAAGTTGATTGTATTGATCATTATTGAAGTTTAGAGCACTCCAATTAAAAGAGCAATTCTCTCTAATTCCTTCAATTTCGTTGATTGGGAAGATGATTATGGTACAAAGAGCTGTAATAGTTAAGCAATTTGTGAACTAGGCTTTTATAATTATGAAGTTTTCTTTTCCCTTCTCTTCATGTTTAATGGAACGACACCAGTTTGCTTCTGTGCAAGAAAATATGAAGTGGGTGATACTTCATATTTTCCTGCCATTTTTAAATGCTACTCTATGTTTACTGTTTTATTCTTTATAGTTGAAATTGCAAAAAGTAAATGTTTTCACATGGTCATTGTCATAACTTTTTTAAAATCCCTCTGTAATCAATTTTGAGGTATTGCACACTATGATTTTATGAGCTCACAGAAATAACACTTCTAAAAATATATGGAGATGGACAATTAATACTTATATTTGTTGAGGATTAGAAAACTTTTAATCTTTTAAGTAAATATTAATAGATTATGTACATAGATCTATATAATTAAATGATTTTAAAACCACACATGATTATCAATGTCTGAATTGTTTTGCATTAATACTTTATGGATGTGATCCTGGATTATTGTGGGAAGGCAAATATTTTGGTCATCTTTGTTTAGGTATGAAACACAGAGTCCCGGTCAAATTTGAGCAAAGCATTGATGATTGATTTTACAAACAATTATATCTAGCACTTTTGTCTACATGCCATGCATTGTCCAATTATACACGAACGAATATGTTCAAATGAAATGCCCAAAATGCATTTGTTTGAGAGACTAACCTGTGGAGTGAAAAGTGAAGGGGTGCCATTATCAATCTCCATCGAAGATTGCCAAGTTAGACTTCTTATCTTGGGGCAGTGGGCAATGCTCAAATTTGACAAAATAGGGCATTCTAGCGTATGATTCTTCCACGAGATGAAACTAGTCAAATTGGGCAAGCGCTCCAGAGTTATATGCTTGAGATTTGGGAATGTAATCTCCTCCACTGCACTTCCCTGCCCTTCTTCGTCTACAATCACTCCTCTCATTTGATCACACTCCTTTATTTCCATCTTCCATAGATTGGGAAGGCATCGAGCCATTGATGGAACAAAAGCATGTCTTAAGTTGCTGCATTTATAAAGGCTAAGACAGTGTAGAGAATTAAAGCACATCGTTCCTTGGAGATCTTTGTTCCATAATTGCCTCAACTTTGGTAGATTGACCAAGTACAGATTCTGTAGCTGAGGCAGCACTTGAGTGCAATCCATAGCTTCAAGCCCTTCAAGATCGAATATTTCTTCTATAGCCTCACAATCATGCACTTGCAAGCTTCTCATTCTCTCTAAAACAAGCATCAAACTGGATGGAATAGCGTTAATAAATGATGGACATTTATCTACCACTAGTGATTCTAATTGCCAAGATGACGTGAAGGGATTAAGTTCACTATGCCATTTTCCAATCAGCTCCGGGAACTCAAACAACCTCATAAACTTAGTCCCAGCAGATGTAGCCTATTAGAAAATGCATCATTACATATAAAATTCTAGTTAGCAAAAAAAAAAAAAAAAAAAAAAAAGCAAGTACTTCATTGGTGATTGAAAAAAAATCAAATTGCACAGAATTTAGTAATTGAAGCATACCATTTCTTGAAACATATTTTGGATGGTTGTGTTGAGGTTTCCCTTCCCAAAATATTGGTACTTTGTTGCTCCATACCTTTCATTCAAACTTGTTTGTACTCTCTCCAGCCTTGGCACCTCCATTGGTCCCTCGAAGAAGACCTTCATCTTGGGACATCTATTCACAATGATATCTTCCAAGAGAGGGAACATCAAAGTGTATCCACCTGAGCTGAAACATCTCAACCTAGCCAACCTGTCAAGCTCCATATACTTCAATTGATTGAAAGCCACTACATGCCCCTCCCCACCTTCCTCATCACTAATGACTTCTGTCAATATTCTACAATTACTTATCTTCAATTTTGTGAGTGCCACCAAATTTTCAACTATTGTCGGTGTGAACATATTTGATAACCCATCGCAAAGTGACACATCTAGAGTTTGCAGATGTCGAATATATCTTGAAAAGGGTAATATCACTTTTAATTCATGACTTGTGCCTTCTATGGCTTCTTTAATGCTACGTGGGTCTTCAAGATAAGATTCACATACAACTAGCTCTTCCAAGTTGGGTAAACTCTCAACAAAACATGATGTGGATATTGAAGACTCTTGGGAGAGATGACGGAGCTTAAGAAATCTAAGCTTGTTGAAGAATTCTCCATCATGAAATTGCCTATGCCATATCTCCATCCGTTCGGACAAATCCAATTTTAACTCTTGGAGGCTAGGGAATGCACCCTGAGAAAATAGTCAAATTAGAAGCTAAAGCTAGCTTAGCTAAAAGAGTATTCATGTATTATGATATAGATCCTACATATCGAGCACAATAACTACATTTTAAAATGTTGAGTCTCATGTGATTCAATGGAAAGATACGTGCCTTCATGAAACAAACATTATTGCTAATAATATATATTTGACTTGTATCCATATTTGAACTTGATTAACTCCTTAAATTTTCATTTCTAAAGATATATCGCCTGTGAAAATAGATTTTGCATCAATTACATTAATTTCAGTTTTTAACATCAACAATAATGTCTCCTTTTTTCATTGTTAGCATAAGATCAACACTCTTTATAGGGTTCAAATTAGACAACACACTTGTGCCATGGTAAGATCACCCCACATACCACGTGTTTCCGATCTTTGTGGCACTTAAGAGGGAGCTAAAAAATTGGAATTAGCCTTTTTTTTTTTTAAGGGGATCAACGAGTATGCATTTTTTTACGCCAAACATTGACAAGAATGTTCACTCAATACTCGAAGAACATATGATGTTTCAATGTTGTAATATTTCTATGGATTCAAGGAGAGTTGTACAGTTTATATCTTCGTATGTAAAAGCTACTTGTATGAGATGCTTGGCTATGACGCTAATCATTAGTTCAAATATTCACCATTGAAGCAAAACAAATAATCTTGCATCATACCTTTTCTATGAAGAAGAGAGGGTGCTTATGAAGTGGCATCTCATTCTTAGGTTGCGAAGCAAGTATCTCCACTTTGTTACAGTCAAGGATCTCTAAGGTCTTCAATGCCGGCCAATGTAAAGCATGTCTTCCGTTGTAGATGCACTTCAACTCTATAAGAAGCTCAAGATTGAGGGAGGTTAGCTTTGGGAAATCAAACTTGGGAACTGGTCCTTCTTCCTTCTCAATGAGTTCCACAATGCCACATTCATAGATCTCCAACTCCTCAAGTTGGATTAGATCTCTGGCCACTGAGGCTGGAAATAGGGAGGTGAGGCTCTTGCATTCGTAAACACTGATAGAACGCAAACATTGAAATTTAACTTGACAGTGTATTTCCTTATCCCATATACACTTTAGCTTTGGTAAATTTGATAGTGTCAACTCTTTTAACAAAAGAGCAACATGATGTCCATCTAGAGGATTTGGTGGCTGAAGTTCGAAAACAACTTCAAGTGAAGCACATGCTTCTACAGTTAAACTTTCCAGGCACAAGAGCTGTCCTAGAATGTAAGAAGGAACAACGGTCACAAACTTATTGCATTTATCCACAAAAAGCGATTTTAGCTTGGGGAAAGAATCTGCAATAGCTTGATTGTCCCATATCATCTCGATGTTATCCATGTCATTGATATGTAAGGTTTCCAAGCTAGGAAAAGCAACCTGCAAGTATTTGCTCATGAAATTGGCGAGTCAGTTAAATTACAAATTCATGAATTTTCAAGATGTAAATATGGATGAGTGGCAAGATATAAATTATGAATTCACGGAATCGATGATTGTCTCTTAAGTTGCACAAAAGGATAAAAATAATAAAATTAAAAAAAAAAAGTTTAGTAAAAAAAATCTCCATACTAACATCGATGACTCTAGGATGAGAAGGCTATTGGAATTACTGAAGAAAAATAAAAATTAAGAATTCTGGTCTAACCAGATTCTATTGACAATGGACAAAATAGTAATTTGGATATGCTCATATAATAATCATACAATCACATTAGTCTCCCGTAGATCCCAAAATTAAATAAAATCTCTCTCTCTCTCTCTCTTCAATTTAATTACTTCCCTAATATAATGAATTAGCTAGTACACGTAGCAATAGTTAAATCACTTAGAGGAGAGGAGAATTTTATTTAAAGAAACAAGAATCACGTTAAAAGTGAGGGTAATTATCGTTAGAACTTGGAAGTCACTGAATTGATGTAGTAAAAGAAAAATGCAGCTGAGGATCGCTTGAGGAAGAATATTAGCAATTAGAAAGAAAATGATGGAGAGATTGACATTAAAAAGCCAACCAATCATCCATCGAAAGGTGCAATACAGTAGGAGGTGTGATTTTATCTAATACCGAATGCCTCAAATCAATATTATATTACTCTAAAGCAATTATAAAGTGAGGCTAAGAAAAAGAATTGTTTGGGTCAAACGAACAAATCTTACTTACATCATTCCCCACTTGAAAGAACTCAATATACTTAATCGATTTAATTTTTCTTTTAAAATTCAGTGATCTTTTATCCATGCTAGAGGATCCAATAGTTAGATACCAACGACAGATTATACAAAAACTCGAGTCAAATAATTGAAGGTTTTCCTGTCTATAGAAAATTAAAATTATTTAAGAAAGTGGACATGTTAATCTTGGGGGAGGGCCCATTTTCTAAGCCTCTTTGCGGCATAAACAACATTTTGGGTAAAAGTCCTATATTACTTTTAGTTTAGTCTAAGCGGACCCGCCCATAAATTACTCTATTTCATTTTCCACTCAAATGTTCTTCCAATATTCACTCGACAAGTCAGATAACTAAGCTGAAATGGCTGATTTGTGAAATGTATTTTATTTCTTTAACAAGAATGGTCTTGCAATTCATGTAAAAACTAAAAAGGGGTGATTTTTGAAGCCCTGGACCCCAGAGGCCTTGCTTAGTTTGGCGGCAGAGAGCTCAAGTTCCTTTTGCTGGTACAATGAAGAGAGAGTAGAGCTTCATTCGACCAGGAAAAAGAAGATAGAGAGAGATCTTGTGAGTGCAGATGAAGTCAAGTGAGCGTCTCAAAGGCCCTTCGTCTCCAGCCTCTTGAACCACACTGCTCGCTTTCCTCTCAATTGTTTTTTCAATCTTTTTCAATGTACGTGCGTGCAATGTCTAGGCTGTACATGTGAGGCTCATGAGCGTTCTAAGTTTCTTGTGAATATTAGAAGGCTTTTAAGGATCCTGCTTGGTAGTTGTACTACCCATTCATGCTTTGTGCAGGTAACATAAGAGATGTTCAACCATCTTTATGAAAACTATTTCCAAAGAAATCAAAAGTAAGACATTGCAACTCATACATGTTGGCAACTCTGAACACTTAATGCTTGCACGCTACTCATTTTCTTTTAAAATATTTTGGCTATGCTTTGTCTCATGCATATTTGATACTTCTGTTATATTTGATATTTTGACATAACGTTAATCATGTACCTGCCGACCGAAGAGTGCATTGGAGCTTGATTTGATATGGTCTTGACTTCAAGTTTCTCGTGAATCTGTCATTGATTTTTCATTGGATGAAAAGAATGTCACCATTAGCATTGCAAGGATGAATCTATGTACAAGAAGATCTTTACTGAGGAGAACAAAATAAATCAATCTTACGCTTTCCACAAGAGAAGCACATCAAACTTTCCAAATGTTGTAACTTTAAGTTGGTTAACATCGGGAATGCCAAAATTTTTGATGTTTCCAATCCCAACCCTTCTTCCTCCATAATGATTGCTTCCATTTTCTTGCAACGTCGTACTATTAGATCTCTCATGTGTTTGAGAGATTTAACCATGGTTGGGAAAAACATAAACCTAAGGTTGGGACAGTCATGCACCTCCAACTTCTTTAAATTATGGAAACTCACTATTCCACAAGGATTCCTGTTCCAAATGCGCCTCAAGCTCCCCAATCCCCTTAAATCAAAGGTGGTCAACTCAGACAAAGTCTCAACATCTCCACTAGCGCTTGGTCTATCAAGATTGAAAATTTCTTGCACCGAATGGCAATTATATATGCTTAAAGTGTGTAACTTTTGTAGTTTTACCAGCAACTCAAAGCTAATAACCTTTGACAAAGATTTGCACTGCACCACTTTAAGAGATCGAAGATTGCTCAGCCCCAATAGAGATTGATCGCTCCATATTTCTTTTAGATTGGGAAGTTCTTCCATTGTCAAGGTCTCCAAGGATGGGATTGAAATCTAATGAACAAATCCATCAACAATAGCATTTACACATATGAAGGACAGTCGGGAATTTACGCAACATAACAAGTATTATAAATGGACGTCAAAGGAAATTCACAAGCAAGATGTGTACAACCTTTAGGATAAGTTTTGCATGTACGGAAATCTAGCAATATCAGGAATTGCAACCATCAAGAATTAGCACTCGTTCCGTTTAAAAATGACAATCAATTAATAAATGTAATATCTATCTAATTGGCAAATTATATCGATTAGATGGAGATATATACAGCTCATGTCCCATTAGTCTCGGCGATATTGGGCCTCCTATATCTATATGTCATCTTGTTATGAGCCCAACTTAAAAAATAAACCTTGGGCAAATGATGATATATGAAAAAGACTTATGGCCAGAGAGAGTTGATAGCCGAACATGACATAATTCCTCATCCATCTAGGTCAGGAGGACTTTTTTCTTTTTTGGGTCATAAGGTCAGGAGGACTTGTCACACACTGAAATTGTCTGCTTCTTGATATAATCCTACAGGACGACCATTTCTTTGTCTTTTCCTTCTTAGATGTCTTCAATTTCTTTGAATTTATTAGGCAAAATGCGACTAATTTTCCCACAAAATAACCTGAAATTGGACATGTTAGCAGTTGTGATATTGCATAACTGAGTACTGGACTTCTTTTTCCTTATTTTTCATAAATTATCTCAATTGTCCCTTTAAATTCAGAGGCATATGTAACCTATCCTAATTAATTATCCTTGTTACCATAATTTCCTTAAGGTGAGTCTAAATCCACAGTCAAAATGTCTGAAACCATAACATTTGAGGTGAAGGGATTCGGCTGTCCCTGATGACAATGGAAAGCTTTATTTTCTTTTTCTTCTTTTTTTCTTCAAAAGTCCATTGCTATATAACTCTAGAAAATCCTTCATCTGCCAAGTTGCTCGCAATCTCCCATTTATATTGCCATCACCCTAGCTCCCACCCATACAGTGTTTCGTTCAGTAGACTATTGTCATCCCTGACAAACCAACCTTAGACTACTACTTTTATAGGCTGCCACTGCTTTATAATGTCGGAGGAGATTTATTGTAGGTTTAAGAAGCATTTTATAAACCCATAGATCTTTGCATACGTACTTACGTAGGTTTGATAGAAAAAATAAAACTATTAAGAAGTACTAAAGCAGGAGTAACTCTTTCATAAAGATTTCGAATCCTAGAAAGTTAAGAGCCCCAAACACTACCGAAAACAAGGAAAAAAAAAGAAAAAGAAAAAAAAGCAAAGCCACCCACAAAGGCCTCCCCATCTAGTTCCATTATTATTTGAAAGCCAGCTCTCTCCACAGGAGCTCAGGGCATGGGTTGAAGAAAAGTCACACTCTGATATCACAAACTTGTGGGACCCACCACTTATATCTCCACCGCTCTTTATTACCGGGAGGAAACTAACGTATAACATGAGCCTTGGGCCCACGCCACTATAAAAGAGCAATCTTGTCTAGCCAAATAAAACCCTCCACTTGCCGCAGTTTTCCCCCGTATAAAATACAGCCGTGAGCTTTCCCGAATTAGGGCATTGTTAATCCTTAGTTTACTAATTCTCTTTCATGTTAGTAAATTACTATCAGTGACCAATTTAACGAGTGGAAAGTTTTTTGTTTTAAATTCAATGACTGATGTTGCATATGGGATTAGTCTCGTAGAGGTGCAGATAGAGGCCATATAATTTATCTATGACAGCGTAACGTCACTTTCATTGATAATAACAACTAACAAATCATTTTTCACATCTAATTGCTCCCCTTTTTGAACTTGAATGATTTGTTATCTTCTTTAAGGTTGTTGTAAAGATTATACCAAAAGGATCTCCTATTAAATGTTATCGCTAAAGCTAATTAAACAGTTAACTACGCCTACTGGTCTAGAATTTAATATGCTATAAATAATTGCCCTCAATTTCAATTGAATGCCATTAATTGTATTGTGATGAGCTAATTTATTAAATTTGCATTCAAAATTTTTCAATTACATAGCGCTTCAGACTCTTCTAAGTCGGATTTCGAGATGACAAAAGTTTATCAATGAAAATGATTAATTTTTCATATTATGAATGTTACAATCTATCGTATCTCAATTGTCATTTCACATGCTTGAGTAACAACATCTTGGCATGATGCTTCTAACTATGGGTTGAGATTCTGCTGTGCTTTGTCTCCTACATATTTAATACTTTCATTATATTTGATAGTTTAATGTAAAAGTCAATCACATACCTCTTGATTGAAGAATGCGTCGAGTTTGATTTGACACAATCCCGAGTCCGAGTTTCTCGTGAACCTGTCATTAATTTTTTATTGGATTTAAAGAATGTTATAGGGATGAATCTATCTACTAGAAGATCTTCAAAATTGAAAAAAAAAAAAAATCAATCTTACACTTTTCGAGAGAGAAGCACTTCAAACTTTCCAAATAAGTTAAGGTTAAGTTGGTTAACATGGGGAATGTCAGAGTTTCTGATGCTTCCAATCCCAACCCTTCTTCCTCCATAATGATTGCCTCCATCTTCTTGACATGGTGTACCCTTAGATCTCTCAATTGTACAAGAGATTTAACCATGGATGGGAAAAACATAAACCTGAGATTGTTGCAGCGATCCACCTCTAACTTATTTAAATTATGGAAACTCACTATTCCATAAGGGTTCTTGTTCCATATGCACCTTAGTCTCTGCAAATTGACTAATTTCAAGGTGGTTAACTCATACAAAGTCTTAACATTTCCATTGTCACTTGGTTCCTCAAGGTCAAAAATTTCTTGCACTGAATTGCAATCTCTTATACATAAACTATGCAACTTGTGTAGTTCTACCAACAACTTGGAGTTGATAACCTTCGAGAGAGATTTGCATCGCACCACTTCAACAAATTGCAGATTGCTAAGCTCTAGTGGAGAGTCATCACTCCATATCTCTTTCATATTGGGAAGTCCTTCCATTTTCAAGGACTCCAAGGATGGGATTGAAATCTGACAAACAAACCCATCAAAAATAGCATTTAAAATTACAAAGGACCGTAGGGAACTTTACACTATATAGCAGGTATTATAAATGGTTGCGAAAGAAATTTACAAGCAAGATAATGTACAACCTTTAGGATAATTTTTGCATGTACGGAAATCTATGATAAACAAAAGCTAATTTACAACCTCAAAAAACAACTAATCAACTTTACCTTTTATTTATGACATAACAAGGATGCTGTCACGATTAGATTTTGTTTCCATTTTACTAGCAAAATCAGGAATTGCAATGAGCAAGAATTAGCACTCGTTCTGGTTACTAATGACAATCTGTTGATACAAGAAGTATTTATCTAATTGCCAAATTATATCGATTAGATGGAGATGTATGCAGCTCATGTCCCATGAGTCCTGGTGAGATCGGGCCTTCTATATCTATATATCATCTTGTTAGGAGCCCAACTCAAAAAATAAACATTGGGCAAACGGTGGCATATGAAAAAGACTTATGGTCAGAGAGAGTTGATAGCCGAACATAACATCATTCCTCATTCACTTAGGTCAGGAGGACTTTTTTTTTTTTTTTTTTTGGTCGTAAGGTCAAGAGGACTGGTCACACACCGAAATCGTCTCCTTCTTGATATAATCCTACAAAACGGGCATTTCTTTGTCTTTTTCCGACTTAGATGTCTTCAATTTCTCTGAATTTATTAGGCACAATGGGACTAATTTCCCCACAAAATAACCTGAAATTGGACATTTCAGCAGTTGCGATATTGCAATAACTGAGTACTAGACTTCTTTTTCCCTATTCTTCATAAATTATCTCGAGTGTCCCTTTAAATTCAGAGGCATATGTAGCCTATCTTAATTAATCATACTTGTTGTCATAATTTCCTTGCGGTGAGTCGAAATCCACAGTCAACATGTCTGAAACCATAACATTAGAGGCGAGGGAATCCAGTGTCCCTAATGATGATGGAAAGCTTTATTTTCTTTTTGTTCTTTTTTCCCCAAAAAGTTCGTTGCTATATGACTCTAGAGAATCCTTCTTCTGCCAAGTTTCTCACGGTCTCCCATTTATCTCGCCGTCACCCTCGCTCCAACCCATACAACAAGTTTTTAACTTTTTTGTATTTTGTGCATTAGACTATTCTCATCCCCGACAAGCTAACCCTAGATTACTAATTTTGGAGGCTGCCAGTGCTTTATAATATCCGAGGAGATTTATTATAGGTTTAAGAAGCATTTCATTATAACCCCATAGATCTTTGTATATGTCGGTTTTACACAAAAAAATAAAAATAAAAAGAAGTACTAAGGCAAGAGTAATTCTTTTATGAATAATTAGAATCCTAAAAAGATAAAAGCCCCAAAACTACAGCAAAAAAAAAAAAAAAAAAAAAAAAAAAAGCAAAGGGTCAAAGGGCCGTTGCAAAATTTCCCGATCTAGCTCCATTATTTTTGAAAGCAAGCTCTTTCCATGGGAGCTCAAAGCATGGGTTGAAGAAAAATCGCACTTTGACATCGCGACCTTGTGGGACCCACCACTTATATTCCCTCCGCTCTTTATTAATAGGGAAACTAACGTATGGCATGAGCCTTGGGCCCACGCCATTATAAAAGAGCAATCTTGTATAGTCAAATAAAACTCTATTTATAGCAAATTTCCTCCATATAAATTATAGCCATTAGCTTTCTTTAATTGGGCAATTGTTTATCCTTAGTTTACTGTTTCTCTTTCATCATAATAAATTACTATCCATAGAAGTCCAGATAGGACCGTCAAATATATCTACTATAGACTAACATCATTTTCACTGATAAAAACAATTAACAAAGGATTTTTCACCTGTAATTGCTCCTCTTTTTGAACTTGCAGGATTTATCATCTTCTCTAAACTTGGTGTAGATATTATATCAAAAGGATCTCCTATAAAATGTTATCACTAAAGCTAGTTAAACTGTTAACTAAATTTCCACCTACTAGTCTAGCATTTAATATACTACAAATAATCACCCTCAATTTCAATTGAACGCAATTAATTATTGTTGTGATGAGCTACTTTATCAACTTTGTAATTGCTCCCCCTTGTTGAACTCAAATGATTTGTCATCTTCTTTAAACTCGGTGTGTAGTGAGTTTCAATATTTTTGAAAGCGCTCTCTCCATGGAAGCTCAAAGCAGGGGAAGAAGGTAAGTCAGACACTAGCGTGTGGGACCCATAACTTAAATTTCCGCAACTTTTTACTGACGGGAATGCTAATCTTTTGTGTGAGTCTTGGGCCCAACGATCAACTCCGTGATGATTGCGCCACTATGAAAGGGCAATCTTATCTAGTCAACTAAAAGGCCCCACTTGGCAGCAATTTTCTTCGTTGGGCATTTGATGATCATTCTTAGTTTACTAACTTCTCGTTAATGTTAGTAAATCATTATCAACAACCAATTTAACAGTATCTTAAACACAAATTATGGATTTGCGTTTGTGATGTCCAAAGTACATAAAAAGATATCTATGTATATAATATGCATGCATGAACATGCAAAAAACTCTGTACTCTTATAATTATGGGTTCTATGGAATGACAAACCGATTATTTAAACACGATACACAAAACACACACATCAATTAGATTAGCATAGTTGCTTTTATTTAAAAACCCAGTCCTCATTCCCATTATTCGTATGGTTTTTAAGAGTCTCCTATATCATACATTTTGTGGATAATAACAAAGGTTGATGAGTAAATTCAATAGAATCCACATCAAAAGGATAAGAATTACTTATGGAATTACTTTTGTGCTGAAATTCCTTTCAGTTTTGCTTTATGAAACCCTATTGATTTAGATATACTTGTAGCATGCAAATTGAAAACAACTCAGAATCAATCACAAAACTAAATTTACTTGGATTTCATACAATTAGTTGGATTTCAAAACAATGAAGAGAACAAAAGACTGCTTTATCTAATTGCAGAGAAGGCATGAACAAATAAGGTAATTAGAAAAAAAATGAACTGAAAATGACAAAATGAATAAGCATCATAATATGTGCAGCATCTAATTAGCAAAGGTAGGAAAAAATAATACATATTATATTATTTTCATAGAAAGTTACCTGTTGTCCACTGAAGAATGTAATATTAGTGCCAACTTGGTTGTCTAATGTACTACTTGAAGGAGTTGTCCCGACGGTGAAAAAGTTCTTGATATTTGGCAAGTCACGCAATTTCAATGCATGCAAATTACACAACTCCACTTTGTCACAATCATCAGCTTCTACAATACTACGCATTAACTTGCAACTTGCAACTTTAATCTCTTCTAGTTGTGGAAGTCTTCTTAGTAATGAAAGAGGAAACAAAACTTCCATCTTGTCACAACTTTCGACTCGAATTACTTTTAATGTACTAAAGGACTTGGAGGAGGAAATATGGCTATAGCATATTTTCTTCAAGTTGACAAGATTCTCAAGAAGTAACGACTCCAACATCTCAAAAAAACTAAGGGAACACCACCGAAGGATGTAATGGACAAAGTGACTGTTTCGGACCAATAAATGCTTTAATTTTGGAAAAGATTCTTGAGATAATGCGCAAATACTTTGCTCACTTTTGCTCAACTTGTCCAAAAACAAATCGTCGGTTTTGCTTAAGATACTTTGTATGCATCCTTTTCGAAGAACATCATTTTTTAGATCCAACTTGAGGTCCAAAACACTTGATCCTTTGTGCTTGCTCGAGCGCATTGCATTACCTATTCGGATTTTGTACTTGGTCAATTTCTTGACATCTAGGTCCTCTGGGAGCATACTTGGATCATGAATGGAGACATGTAGAGTGCAAAGATTTTTCAAGCAATTCAACTCAATCAGGCTGGCATTAGTTGGTTGAGTTTGCTCCATGACATTCCATTGATCAAAGCTATTCTCCATATACAATTCCTCCAATTTGATCAATCTTTCAAGCACACCTGGTTCAATTATTTGAATATGTGAACACTGGTTCAAGTCCAACAACCTCAGCTCCGTTAGTTGCCCAATTTCTTTCGGCAATCGTTGAAAATTGGAGTTCACAAAGCTGAGAACTTGTAATCCTTTTAACTTGCTAAGAATGGCCACATCCTCTAGGAAACAATGCTGAAGACATAGAGTATGTAAGTTCTCCGAGAACTGAAATGACGTCAATGAACGAGTGAGACGAACTCTAGTAAGATTTAAGACCGCAAGTTTTTTCATAGAGTTGAAAAATGAATATGGAATCTCGAGAGATTCGTTGTAGTTGAAAAGCAAAAACATGCGCAATTCGGGGCAATCTAACTCTTTGGGAAGCTCCTTTATGTGAATATAGGGAAAGCATATCACTGAACAACTTTTGAGCCTCTCATTTTGCAATTGTGTTGCCAAGATATCTTTATTTTTCAACACGAGAATAGGGCGATCTCTTAAAACGAACTGGGCAACAAAGTCATGAACCAAGTCATGTATCTTGAACCCATCTGCGCCTCCATTGTCTAACAAAAGGGATGAGGCTTGAAGAGTGCGGATATGTGTGCTCAACCTATCCCTAGCTTCATTCATGCTGCTATCTTTTTGAAATATCCCCAAACCATAGCCATACCTCACCAAGTTTTCAAGAGAGGAATTAGAGACGCCACAAGCAACGCAAAGTTGTAACAAACTTTTTGCCTCCTCACTTTCTAAATGATCATAACTTACTTGCAACATCTTATTTATCACTGCACTTATTCCTTCGTTTGAACACCGCTTAATTTGATTCAAAGCATCCCTCCATTCAGATAAACCAGCATATTTGAAATGTTTCGCCACTGTGACAATTAGCAAAGGCAAACGTGCGCACTTACGGAGTGCTTCATTTACCAAGGGTCTGAACTCGTTCTTGTGAGCTTTGTCTCCCACCATTCTCTCAAACAATGTTCTTGCCTCATTCTCCTCCAGCCTATCAAGTGGGAACTCCTTGTCGCAGCCCATTTCCCTTTGCAAAACATTTCGATCTCTCGACGTCAATAACAACTTGCATCCTACGACTTTGTTGTCATGTCCGCAAGGAATGCCGACTGATTTCAAGTCGAGCCGTTCCCATAGGTCGTCCAGTATTATGAGGACATTTTTTTCCTTCCCACCAGCTTCCAACCTCTTGCATAGAAGCTTCGCTCGCACGCTGACAAACTCTTCGTTCTTGAGATGTAGGCCCAACTCGTGCGCAATCTCTCCTTGAATCCTCTTGATGTCTGGATTTGCCGACACGTCGGCCTTGGCGACCAAATCGAACAAGGTCTTTTCCCTTATTCTCTTTTCAGCATCCACCAAAAGGGTGGACTTGCCGACCCCGCCCATCCCGTGAACTCCGACCACACTATTGCTGTTATTGGCAAGAGCGTCTATGATGTCCTGTATGATCGAAGCTCTAGATTCAAAGATGCCATCATCCCTCAGCTTAACTGACGCCGAGGCACAAGAAGCGGAGGCCATCATAGTGGTCGACTGGACGGCATCTGTGCCTTCTCTCGTAGCCGGAGTTGGGGCAGCGACATTTCCCGGAGCAGGATCGCTGAAGGAGATGTCCCTGAACACACTGCCTTCTTGGGCGAGTTGCTGAATGTCCTTGATCTTGTCCTTGGCCTTCCTGCTGAACTGATAGTGGCAACAGGGGTCGGGAAGAGTCCCGTGGCAGCAAGTCTTGCTCGACTCTTCAAAGTCGCCCAACAGGTCTCGTGCCTCCTTCAAGGCCTGCTCAGCACTTGCCTCCCACTCCATGACGTGACTGTAGACATTTTGAAGATTGTTTCTGGCCACTTCGGCAGCATTGTGGATCCTCTCAGCCTCGTACGCCAGCTTCCCGACTTCCTTCTGAAGATTCTGAGCGTAGCTCTTGGAGGATATCACGTATCCGAATTGACGCTTGATGGGAACAGCTACCATCTTCAAGACATCCCATACAATTGCAACAGCGGGATCGATCAACATTTTTCTTTGATTTTTCTTTTCCGAGAAACAAAAAGCAAGAAGACGATCGGAAGAGATTCGAGTGCAAAGAAGATCGCCGAAGAGCAATCAATGGAGAAAAAACACAAGTGACTTTTTACTGGAAGATTTGATCATCAATGGTCGAGATTCAGAACAAGCAATCTAACAAACTATGGAGTTCGCCTGAACTAAATCCCAATTATTCCTCAGAGATCCGACAGCTTAAAGTCATCACTAGGCAAAAATAACAATAGAAAATGACCGCTGTGGACCTTTTGAACAACCGAGTCATAGAAATAGGTGGCTTGCACCTATATATCTATATATAATAAAGAAGGATTAATATTATGAAAAATCCAAAATTGATACACTTGATAAATTTATCAAAATCAACTCCAAATTAATATGTCTTTGATAAATTTATCATAAACTGATACACTTTGTGACAAATTTACCCTATGGTAGTTTCTTTAAATTTTGTTATCAAATTATTAAGTCGAATGATATGTGACAACTTGATTAGTATATCAATTTGTGATTTTACTCTCCGTTTACCATAGTTATAATTTTTGTGATTTTTTGTGGTATTAAGCTAGTTTAACGGAAGGTATATTTATCACAAATGTATCATTTTAGAGTTTTTGACAAATTGAATAAATTAATTTACGATAAATTTATCACAAATATATTAATTTATAATTTTTTAAGATATCATAAATATATTAATTTGAAATTTTTCATAATTTAAAAATTAATTTGAAGTGATTTCCTGCATTTTGCTTTATATAAACTGTAACCCCGGACAAGAGAACAAATAAGGACGGCTCCACCCACGTGACATGTACTTTATACACTCTGCCATCAACTCAATTTTAATGTGTACCACACACCAGGGCAGAAGCACATGTGGACGCTTGGAATTCGCAGAGTACTTAAGAAAATACGTGGAAAGACACTTTATTATTTCTTATTATAATAATATTTTCATCGACACTGCACGTGAACGCTTGGGTGAATCGACACGTTGACAATTAGAATTTGGAATGTGTATACCACCGTTGCAATACCTAGTTGATTAGACAATGTTAGCATTCAGCAATAGAAGTTCTAATTGGTGCCCGATGGATGTTACCCTGACTTCGGTCGAACTAAAGTCCAGATAGTTTCAAATGTATTCGTGCAACGCATGGTAAACTAGGAGGACTTGGAAAAGGTATAAAAAAAATCATAAATTTATTGTATTTGTATTATTTTAGTTCTAAATATTTTAATTAGACCAATTTTAATTCTAGACCTTTTCACATTGGTACTAATTGACTCAATTTGGTCAATTTATGTTAGAAATTGCTAACGTGAATGTAAGTTTCATACATGGCACGACCAAAGGCAGATGTGGACATTTTATATAATTTTTTATTATTATTTATTATTTTTTATTAATTTTTTCATCTTTCATTTTCTTTTTTCCCTTCTCTTTTCCTTTGTTTCTTTTTTGCCTTTCTTATTTTTCTTTCTTTCTTCCTTATCTTCGTCCCCCCACCTGCGATCGGTGGAGGTTGTTGGCTATTGGTGAGGCCGAGGGTCGAACGCCCTCGCTAGCCATAGGCAAGATTGGTCGTTGCCAGCCTTTGGTGAGGGCCATCGAGGGCTAGGCAAGGCCGCCCCTCGCTAGATTCATCAAGGGAACCCTCACTTAGCCCTTGCCTACGACTGGTGAGCGCTAGGAAACCCTCGTGCAACCTCGCTTGGATGAGGACGCCCTTACCACCAGGTCTCCTCTCTAGCTAGTGAGGGGCCTCATCTAGGCAAGGCTGGTGAGGGCTTACTAGTGCTTGCCAGCCCTCGCCACCTCTCACCAAAGGTCGATGATGACCTGTCTTGCCTGTGGTCGGCGAGGGCATCCCAATACTCACCCTCACTCGCAGCTAGCGACGTCCGCCGATCGAAGGCGGGGAAGGAACATAAGGAAGAAAGGAAAAAGGAAAAAAAATAAGGGAAAGAGAAGAAAGAAAAAGGAAAAAAATTAATGAAACATTCAACAAAATAATTAAAAATATATAAAAATGTCTGCATTAGTGCCACTCATGCCATGTAGGATGACCGGGATCCAAATCAACAATTTCCAGCATTAATTGGCCGGATGGACTCAATTAATACCAATGTCAAAAAGTTTAGAATTCAATTGATACAATTAAAATGCTTAGGATTGAATTGATACTAATGTGATAGGTTTAGAATTAGTACTTTTCCCATGAGAACTTCTCGTGCTACTAAATGTCATCTATCAGAACACTTTAATAAGATAAAGCCGCGATTAATATGGATGGCTCCACATATGTTTGATATTGTTTATGTGTAAATTCTCCGAGGCCAACAGTTGCCCTTTAAGAGCGCGCACACTGCTATAAAAGTGAGTCCTTGGACTTTTTAGGAAAATTCTCCGTGATTATGTTGATTGTGTTTTTAGTGATAAGAAAGAGATGGATTACCAACTCTTTCCGGAAAATGCAGTGCAGTAATATTCTCCACTCGAAAAAAAAAAAATATCAAATGTATTGTAAGATCTTTTACTAGGCGAGTTTCTTGCTTATATTGAGAGCACCTCACAATTTGATTTTTTTTTTAATCTCACGTAAGACTCACCATGTCAAAATTTGTGATTGACCCGAATACATAACATGTTTTTTGCTATTGAGCATCCTCATTGTATTTAGATGATAGACAAGCTGATCATTTAATTAAATTCATTTAATTAGGAAAACATCTATACATATGATAAAACTCTCTCGAAGTTTGTCATGACCGTCCCAAGTGTAGTCTTACTGAAGGGGAGTAGGTTTAGCGGATTGTTGAGCGGAAGGTAGCATTACCTCTGGTCGAGGTTTACTTGATCTCAGTCTGCATAGATTTTCCCAAACTCTTATTCGTGCGATGTTGGAAAATTCAAATTCAATTGATCGAGAGATGGGATTGTATCATGTAAGAGTAGCCATAAACATGTTGTGATTGGCTAAGAGTTAAGAACTAAGTAGAACGTGAAAGAAGGTTCTATTTTCTGCGAATCAAAGACTTTAAGAACTGGATCATACTAATCGTCTAATTATTGCCATTTCCATACCTAAACTTGATTTGTTTGCCTATAAGTTGGTTCATGTGTCAAATTATGGAATCCTAAGATTCTTTCCGCTAAGTGTTCTTGCACAATTATTCAATTTCATTTGTTCCTAAAGTGGGTCATACTCGCTGAAAATAGCTAAAGAAATCAAAGCGTAAAAACCATATAAGGAATTCAAAACAACACATCGAAAGGATAATGAAAGACAAGTAAGAGTAAAGTAAGGAAAAATAAACCCAATATGAGTTGCACAAAGATTATTACATGATCTTGTTATTAAGCCCCGAGATAGGAACCTCTGTAATGTAAAATTAAAGCCTCATGTCACTCAAACATGATGAAATAACAAGAGTATAAAATGTGGTAAAGTAACCCAATACGAATTAGGTAGAGAATATATACTATCTTGTTATTAAGCCTCGGGACACGAATCTTTGTGAGATAAAAATTAAAGGCAAAGTCTAATTTCCGCTAAAGAGAATTCCCTACTAAAAAAATTGTATAATGATATTAAAGACAAAGACATCCATATATATATAAACCTAAAAGTAATCCTATTATAAACGCAAATTAGATTTATTTATCTTTTTCTTTTTCTTTTTCATCCTATTATCTATTTATCTAAAAGAAAACACAATCTAAAAGCATATTGATTATGATTGTCACTTTAACAAGTCCCTAATTCTTAAGCATATGTTGTTTATGAATTCTATTTTGCACTTTAGAATGTCTCTTATTGTTAAGCATATATTGTTTGTTTGTATACAATTCTATTTTGCACTTTAGCAAATCAGTTTTGAAGATCACTTTAACATAACTCTATATATAGTTCTTAGAAGAGCTTAACAATGCCTAAGGAAATTGTCCGATCAATCCCGATCTTATTGATCAAATGCTAATCTAGTCCTAAACTTTCATAATTTGTCAATTTAGTTATAAATTTTTGCCCAAAATTCCAATCGAGTCTTTTAAGCCAACTTTCTTAGAAAACCATTGATGTACAATGTGCCATAAATGATGGCCAACAATAACTAGACTACCATGTGAGTGATTTCTAATGAAAATTGACCGGGAGAACTACCTTGGAACTTGGCATAAAGCTTTTGGACTAAATTGGAAAAAAATTAAAAGTTTATGATTAAATTGGCAGTTGCACAACAAGTTTGAGATTGATTAGGTAATTATCTCCTATAGATACTTTTCATTAAAAAAGGTAATTTAATATCTCTATATATATATATATATAGAGAGAGAGAGAGAGAGAGAGAGAGAGAGAGAGAGAGGGTGTTTTGGACCGTAGATATTTCAAAAGATATAAATAAATATGTAATAACTTATGAATTTTATAATTAAATAATTGCGTGGTTCCTCATTATGACAAAATATTTTGTTGTATTTTACAAGTAAATCATTAACATTCGATAGAGAGAATACATAACGTGATAGACCATATTTAACAAAATGATGATATAAACATTAATCAAATCTCTGACAAATAAGAGGCTTGATGTCCAAATATCTTTTATGACACAATTATCCATATTTGACAGTAAATGATGGTAGCAAATTAAAAGAAGTATCTGTCATCATAAAAACAAAATTATGGTACATGCTTTGCAAATAAATAAATTTAAAAAAATTAAAAGAAACAGCCGATGGCAAATCAATAGGATAAACAATTATACATTACTAGAAAAAGTCCATAAAACGAAAATAATAAATATGTATAGGTCAAATAACACGATGATGCATGTATCATAAATAACCATAACTAAATGCATAATTGTTGATGACACCTTACTTATGGTGTAGAAGTCAAGTAGCATCACAGCATGCAAGGCATGAAATGTTTACAACCTTCAACGACGAGAGTTTAGCCTACATAAATACGTAAATGAACTTAGTTGTTGTCGGATACTAAGCATTTTAGTCATTATAATAGTGAAAGTTGAGTATCATACAATACATGATGAGTCCATAACCTTGTGCTTTCATTTGAGAATTTAGCCAATGGATATATTCAAGTAAACTAAAATTTGCAATTGGCAACCGCACAAACAAGTAGACCAGAATATATCATTTAATGTGTAATACGTTGTACTGTAATTTTAGATTAAAGACTGTATTTAGATCACATGCTAGTTACTTAATTATTGAATTCGATTTGTTTGGCAAAATGTATAATTGTTTACATCAAAAAATGACCAGGTCTTTGTAAAGGAAATAATGTCGATAAAATTGGGTATGGAGTTTGTAACAATTGATATGGTTTTTGGTAAGTTAACGATAATAGAAGCGCTTATCGATGGCTATAAACAATAATTATAGATGACTTAGAGATACAGCCGCGGACGTACGATACGATGTTGACGATTATCAACTACTAAATTTTGCTAAATGTTGGACAATGGGAAAAGAAGAAAGGAAACAGTGAAGATGTCGATTGAAGACAAGGGCACCAAGAAATGGTTAACCCAGTAACGATTGTAATTGCTTGTGGACAGGATCCATACGCTGATAGGAGGCCTAAAATCTCGAGAATGCAGCTACGACTGCATTTGGAATAGTTGAGTCTTAATGAGCGGTTAGGGCTATGTAATTATTGCAAAGGATTATCATGATTACTTTTTTTCCCTCTATGACCTTTATCAATTTTAATGGCAACTCCTGTTTAAGATCGCCACTACACCCCTTCCATTAAATTCAAAGATATATTCTTTGGTGAAATGTAGATTACTGCTCAGGTTAGAACCCATTTTGAGTTAAACAATAATACAATTTGTGGATGATAATTTCCAATGTGATTGATGATATTGGACGTAGACTAATCCTAGGACATATGGATCAATTATAAAATTGATTTTTAAGGGGTATGAGAAGCTAAGCTGCAATATTCATCGCTCATTATATCAACAATAAATAAAGAGTTCACATATCATATTTTGTGGATCTAAACAAGTCCTTAAAAGGTTCAAGAGAGAAGAAATAGATGGAGGATCTGCCTTGAGGTGAGAAACCCTATTCCCTATTTTCACTCATCTAGGAAGAAAAATAAAGGATGGGAATTGAGGAGGAGGGGTGGGCGGGAGTGGCGTCTGGGCACCGGGACAATTAAATAAGGGACAATTAAATAAGGCGTTCGCCTGGCTGGGCGCTGGGGTCTTCCCAGACTACCGCAGGCAACCACTCTAAGGAGCTTGCTCCTGGCTTAGTCAACCTGTTCTTCGCACAGTTGTGGTAACCAACTTGCTGACTGGGTGCCCTTGACATAAGGATTGATTATAAAATTAATTTTTAAAGAGATATGAGAGCTGCAAGATTTTTTTTTTTTTTTTTTTGTGGAAAGGAGGAGCAGAACTGGGCCATACCGACAACACGCCTTACGAACGCTCGGCGACACGCTTGCCCACCACACACGTGTCACCAGGTAAGTCACCTAGTGACTCCGCCAGCCTCCCTGCTTCACAGGGGCTTTGAACGCTCGACCTCTCACCGGGAGAAGGAACGCCTACCCAGCAGAGCCACCCTAGTGGGTGGTTGAGAGCTGCAAGATTCATCAGTCGTTATATTAACAATAAATAAGAGTCCACATATCATTTTTTTGAAGTAGGTTCTTTTACTGGGAAGGAAAACCCAACTCGCAAGACTCATGAATGGTCCACTAGTCACGTGGACAACAAACTATAGATCTTCGTAAAATCTAATCTTAGTTGAGGCCTTAATTAAACACTATTAATTCCTTAATTAAGGCAATTAGCCGTCGCATCATAATTGTGGAGTAAATTGAATTATACGAATACTTTATAAAGTAAAAAAACAAATTATTACCAACTGCTAAAATAACAAAATGATATGACTTGAATTATATGAATACTTTATACACTCCGTCACATTGATATAACAAATGTAATTAAGAAAGAGCAACAAATAGAAAGATAGGTGGCACCCACGTGATAAGGACAGGCCACACCCACCCATGCACGCGGTAAGTAGCATCTTTAAACTTTTTCATAATATTAATATTTTCATCGATATTTGTGTGTGGGCACTTTTGTGAATCAACACGGAGTGACAATTAGAATCTGAAAAGCATATAGCGCCTTCAATCAACACGCAATTATTAAAATGACTGGACTTAAATCATTGCTTATGAGCGATAGCTACCTTATGTAGTTTGTCATTCTTCGACATAGCAAATGTAATTAATGAAGAGAACAAAAGGATGAGGACATATCAAAACCACGCGACCCGTAGTTCTATCTGGAGGTGGCGATATGTGTTAGAAACCCATTTTCAACTCAATTTTAGTCTCACGGGGGAGTATATAAGACACTCTAAATTTTTTAGCTAGTTGAAATGATATTGAAAAAAAATCATATTTTGATTCCATGTGAGTCTACGTGGGTTTGCACCAGACTCATTTTCAACCCATTGTGAGTCTAGCAAAATGAGCAAATAAATTTCTTACTAGTATCATGGGGAGATCTCCTTTCAGCGTCCCCAAATACTTTTTAATTAAAAGTTGAATATGGTAATATAAATGGTTTTCTTTTTTCTTTACCTGACCAGTCATCATCACCAGTGTGTAACTTTCCACATCCTTACCTCCACCTCTACTAGAAAAACATTGATCAGGTACTAGTCCTAAATCTGCTTCTTGTGCGAATCAATGAAATCACATTTAAAATATAGAAATTATATTATAATTAATCAAATTAATAGATTATAGTGTCAAATGTAATCGTTCCATTATATGTAACTTCAATTGGAATTGTTAGATTCAAACTTCTAAGTAAATTAAACATTTTCCATTCTTTATTAAAAATTTTAAATTAGTTTACTTTCTTAAGTATTGCTACTCTTTACAGGACAAAATTAATATGGGAAACGATTCCGAGTCACCACTAACATTGTTTCGTGGTCTCTCATTTCGATTGGAGTTTCCCCTTTTCTTTCAAATGCTTGGGTCTATTTGGAGTGTTTTACTTTTAATATTTATTTTTCAAATATTGCAGTTATCACAAATCGGTTTTAAAAATTTTCAAAAATATAATTATTGACAAGTAAAGTTATGTGGCTTTTGATAATTTATAACCCTCAATTTACTTTCTATATTAATAATTTGGAAGGATGGGGAGCATCGAAAAACAGCAACATTTTGCTGGAAAATTTACAATAAATGGCTGAGTTTTAATACTGGCTATCCAACGATTTAAAAATTTAAGAATGACTCAGAAACCCAAGGAAGAAAGAGGAGATGGAGTATGGCTGGAGCTCCACTTGGGAAGTTGAGTAGTGAGCAGACTGGCCCTGCGTCGTTGCTGGTCAAAAATGAAAATACAAAAAGGCCGGTAGGTGCCGGTCGCTCCATCAAGACAAGAACAATAATAGACTGATACACCATTTGATCATAGAAATAGATGACTCATAAAAAGTATATGTATGGAAATGGATCAATTTTTTTTTTTTGTTACATTTTGCTGTCCCCGATCAGTACCATCACTAATGTCCAAATCTCCGCGTCCTTTCTTCCACTGGTCATGGACAACTATCTAAATGCACGAATGATTGCTATAATCAGGGTAAGTTGTGGGAGAGATAGAGAAAGAATAATTGAGGGAAGTTGCAGGAGATGAGATGGTTCCTACATTTTACTGTTCTTTTACTTGAGTAGTCACCATCACTAATGTCTACCTCTACGTCCTCTTGTCCACCGCTACTGGACAAAACATCTAGGCATTCGTAAATTGACCGGCTCCTCTCCCTTGTCTCGTAGTATTCATTGAGCTGTCAAAATTTTCGTCCTCTTCTTTTTCAAATTCCCTACCGAGCTGCTCCATTTTCCATTATTGATGGATCCGCTAGAATCATATCATTGATTTTTTGAATGTACTCGATGCGCTCGGATGGTCACACCTTTTGAGGAGGAGTATCGGACAAACGCATCTTCTTCGGTGAAGACTGATAAGGACTTGATGGTACATAAACAGAGCTCAAAGGGACATGTGTTGGCATTGGCCCACAAAGTAGAAGTAGCTTGCAGACTCTGCGCATCATGAAGGAATCAATAGGGCAACATGTGAAATAAAAGAAACAATATTTTTTTTTTTTTTGGGTAAAGTAAAAGAAACGGTATTCATTCATTGCATTTTCCAAAAAAATAGATGATGGCTCAAACCAATTTTGGAGCTGGATTTGATAATTAACAAGGGATTTAGGCATCATAGTAATTGAATTTTTTGCAAAAATTGTAAGTAGGCCTTTAAACTCTTTTTTTTTTTTTCCAATTGTGTCCATACATTGTAAATTTTTTCCATTTTGTCAAACATGCAAATGGAGTTCATGATGTAGATAGTCCATTGCGAAATGCACCCACATTGTATGTCTACCATGCCATCAGGATGATAGAAGGAAATAAGCTTTGTGATGTCCCATTAAGGACTAAAGAGATGAGTGATCTCGATGATATGCCAATGTAGAAATTATATATTAAATAGCAATTTTTGTTAATGTTCTTCTTGACAAATTCGATTTGGGCCTAGATCCTTATATCTAATTAATATTAACCATTTGTTGAAATTTCATATATTATCTTTTGTAAATTTGTTGATAGAAAGCTCCTCTAAATGTCCCTTTGAGCAAAAAATGTTTTTACATAATAGATGAACCTATTTTGTACCAATTTTAATTTTCTCGAGGGAAAGCAAAATGCAGAAAATGTTTTCTTTAATGTAAGTGCAAACAAAGAGAACTAGAAGTTGATGAAAGTGATGATCGAACATCGTGTGGAATCTTTTCAGAATCAATCTTGTGTAAAAAAATTAAGTAATCGATTGAAAGTTCTAACTCACAAATGAATAATTTAAAATTGTAACCGGTCCTCTCAGTTCGATTCCCAAATTCCAAGATTGAGAGCTGGATCAACTGGTCTTGGAAGCGGGAACCGGACCGATTGACCCAATCGGTAAATTTACTATTTTGGACCCAAAAAAATGAAAAATAAGAGAAATTTAGAGGATTTAGAATTTTTTCTTAAAAAATTTTAAAATATGATGTGTATATATATATATATATAATTAATCGGTTGGGAATTGGACTGACCAACCATCGATTTCAAAAGCGAAAACCGAAAATTAGACCACCCTATTTGAGAACCACTCAAAACTAACCAGGCTGGTCCGGTCCTAGGTTTCGCGGTGCATACCCCTACCAGTCATAGATGATTTTCTAGCAAACGCCCAAATCACAGGGAAAAAAGAGGAAATCGGTAGATACTACGGAGCCCATTAACCTAACTTTAGTTAGGCCTTAACTATACACCAGTCAATTCCTTGAGCATGAAAATGTATGGTTTTCTATATTATTGTTCCTTTACTGACAAGTCACCATCACGAACGTCCGTATCTCCATCATTTTCTCCATTGCTAAATGGACAAACGTTGATGGGTTATCCATCCTTTCCTCCTTTCCCCACGGCTGATGTACTAGTCTTGATCCATCGTTTCATCCTTTCCTCCATCATTAATGGAGAAACACAAATTAGGTACCAGCCCTAAACCCTCTCCTGTGGGGAATGAAAATCATATTTAAAAAATTAATATAACAAAAAATCTCAAATAAATTAATTATTAATTTTTTATTATCGAAAATATCAAATTAATACACTTGTCATATATTTATCTAAAGCTAACTTTTTGACCTTCAAAAATCACAAATTAATACATTTATGAAAAATTTACTTTAGTTAGTTTCTTTTAAATTTGATTAATATCATGAAAGACCACAAATCAATACACATATAATAAATGGAGGGTAAAACCTCAAACCAATACGTCCGTTAACTACCACGTGTTATCTAACTTAACGATTTGGTAATAAAATTTTAACGGAAGTAATGAAGAATAAATTTGTCACGTATATACCAATTTGAGATTTTATTTGGGGTAAATTTATCATATATGTACCAGTTTATGGCTTTTTTGTGATATTAACCATATTTAAAATATAAAAGTAATACTATAATTAGGCAAATTGTTAGATTAGAATGTCAATTGTAATTCACATGAGATGTAACTTCGTGTAGATTTGTTAGATCAAAACTTCTAAGTAAATTAATTATTTTAAACCAATTTATTTTTTGAATAATGCTGCTCTTTACATGACACAGTTAATATGAGAAACAATTCGAGTCACCATTGGCATTGTTTCGTGGGCTCTCATTCCAATTGGAGTTTCCCCCTTTCCTCTTAAATGCTTGGGTCTATTGCGAGTCTTTACTTTTAACATTTATTTTTCAAATATTAAAGTTATCACAAATTGGTTTTAAAAATTTTCAAAAACATACAATTACTACCTAGTGAAGTTATGTGGGTTTTCATAATTTATAAACCTAATTTTTCTTTCACTTTTAATTTTTTTGAAGGACGGAGCATAAAAAAATAGCAACATTTTGCTGAAAAGTTTATAATAAACGGCTGAGTTCTAATATTAATTATCCAGTGATTTAGAAATTTACAAATGACTCAAAAACCGAAGGAAGAACGAGGAGATGTGATATGCCTGGAGCTCCACCTAGGAAGTTAAGGGTGCTCCTGACAACATTTCTATTTCTCTATTTCTCTGTTTTTCTATTCCCGAGAACAAGTTTTGAACAGAAATCCGTTTGGTAACGTAATTTCATTTTTCTATTTTTGAAACGGATTTCTATTCCGTAAAATAGATTTAGAACAAAAATTAGAAGTTAAAATTTTTAACTTTTTTATTTCTAAAACAAAAATGATAAATCAAAATTTTTCTTATCGTTTACTTTCATCATAGCCCGTGGGATGCTCGACGCCTGCCGCCGATTGCCGGCCACCCTCCCTCCACCAACCTCGACCATCGGCCACCGGCCACCGGACATCGACCGCTGATTGCCAACTGCCGATTGCTGGATGCCAGACGGCCACTGGACGTCGGCCGCTCATCGTCAATCGTTGGTGGTGAGATGCTGGATGCTCACCACCAACCATCGGATGTCCGTCGCCAACTGTCTGCTGCTCGCCACCGACCGCCGGATGTGTACTGCCTGTCACCCGCCATTGGACTCCAACCACTGGCCACCCGCTGCCAACCTCCGGTTGCCGAACTCCGAATGTTGAATGTTGGACGTCGAACTCCGGACATTGGACGTGGATTGCCGGTTGCCGAACTTTGACGTTGGACTCCGGACTTCGGCCACCCGCCATCGGTCATCGGACTCCGGTGCTGGACATCGGACTTCAACTGCCTATCACTAGTCACCGGATACTAAATGCTATCGCCGGACGTCGAACTTTGACCACCGGATGCCAGTCGTTGCCACCCCTAAAATATAAATTTTATTCTGTCATCAAACGGATTTTTATTTTAGAAGATAGACATTTTGAATTATTATCAAACGCGTTTTTTTTGCTCAAAAAATTGTCAATATAAATTGAGAAATTAATTTTTATTCCAGAAATTTTATTATGCGCGCCTAAGTGGTAAGCAGACTGTCCCCATGTCGTCGCTACCCAATAACAAAAAAAAAAAAAAATTCTATAGTGATGCTCTTCCTTAGAAAGATTTGTTCCCGTCTTCTTTTCTGCTCCCGCATTCTCATTGTAGTCTGGAGGTTTGGCAGGATTAGGAGTCGGTTCTCTAGTTGGTGCTGGTTGTATCTTTCTTGTGGGTTGTTCCCTTGTCCCTTTTACAACGGATCCCCTTCACTTTTGCCTTGGCTAAGAGTGTAGGTTATGGATCCGTTCTTTTGTACATTGGCAATCTCTTTTATATTATTATTACTTTTACCAAAAAAAATACAAAAAATACAAAAAAAGGCCGGTCGCTTCATCAAGACAAGAACGATGATGGACTAATAAACAATCTATTGATAGATATAGATGCCCACAAAAAATATATATATGAAAATGGATGATATTTTTTTGCAATTTACTGTTCCTTGATCAGTCCCCATCACTAATGTCCAAGTCTCCACATCCTTTTTATTTTCATTGCTCATGGACAACCATCTAAATATACAAAAGATTGCTTTAATTAGGGCAAGTGGGAGAATGGGAGAGAGAGAGTAATTAAGGGTACTTGTAGGAGCTGAGATGGTTTTTTGCATCTTACTGTTCCTTCACTCGACTAGTCACCACCATCACCCATGTCTACCTCTACGTCCTTTTGTCCGCCGCTACTGGACAAACATCTAGGTATTTGTAAATGCATGAATTGACCGGGTGCTCTCACTTGTCTGGCCTTTTTCCTTTTACTGCCGAGAGGAACGTTGCTTTCCCACTTTACCCCTCCTGAAGCAATGATGATTTAAGCAAAAGAGTCCCTAATTATTAAGCTAAAACCGACAATTCTCGAGACCCAAACGAGCAAGCTTTCCCTTCACTTCAATTAATCCCTTATTGTGTATGGATATGTGATGTCCCATTAAGAGTTTAAGAGATGAGTGATCTAGATGATTTTTCATTGTAGAGATTATATATTGAACAACAGTTTTTGGATAATGTTCTCCCTATTAATACATTAGACTTTGGCTAATTTAGATTCTTATGTCTAACTAATATTAACCATAACTTAGAATTAAGTCTCGACTTTTTCATATATCATCTTTTGCAGATTTGTTGATGGAAAGCGCCTTTCAGTGAAAAAAAATAAAAACTCAGTTTGCAAAATAAAATTGAAATTGCTTAATTTTTATGCCAACCATAATCATTAGATTAGAATGTGAAGTAGGTATCATAAAATTGCCATATGATGATATGGTTGGAATTTTGTTAATGTCTCTCTGTTCTAGCTCTTTTAAAAGTTACTTTTTGACATGAGTTTAATGTAATTTTTCCTATTATTCTCAAATGGCAACATCAATAGATAAATTTCATTGGTATTTCTTTTGAGAAAGAGAAAGCAAGTCCCACACCAATAATGGATAGCAGACTCAATAATAGAGGCCTATGGGGCATGGTGCAAGACAAGACACCTTACATAGTACACATAATGAGGTGTTTCTATTCACTCGAAGTAGTCATTAAGCTGTCAAAACTTTCTTCCTTTTGTCCTTCAAATTTCCTGACAAGCTGTTTCATTTCCCACTCTTAAATGGTTTGTTTGGATGGATCCCCTAGAATCATATTATTGATCTTTTGAATGTACTCGATGCACTCATATGGTCGCACCTTTTGAGGAGATAGGAACTTGATGGTACATCAACGGAGCAAGGACATGTGTTGGCATTGGCCCACAAAAAAGTAGTTTGCAGACTCTGCACATCATGCACGAATCAATAGGGCAACATGTGGAATAAAAGAATCGGTTTTCATTGATTGCATTTTCTAAAAAAATAGATGATGGCTCAGACCAGTTTTGGAGAGGGATTTGATAATTAATAAGGAATTTAGGCATCATAGTAAGTGAACCTTTTGTGAAAATTGTCTATAGGTCTTTAAACTCTTTTTTTTTGCCAATTATGTCCGTACATTATATATATTTTTTATTCTGTCAAATCCTTTTTGTCAAACATGCAAATGGAGTTGATGATGATGTGGACTATACACACGAGATGTGGATAGTCTACTGCAAAGTCGCATCAGGATGACAGAAGAAAATAAACTTTGTAATGTCCCGTTAAGAGTTAAAGAGATGAGTGATCTTGATGATATGCTGATGTAGAGATTATATATTAAATAATAATTTTTTATAATGTTCTTCTTCTTGACAGATTTGATTTGGGCTTAGATTCTCGTATCTAATTAATATTAACCATTGGGTAAAAATGAGTCTTGACTTTCATGTATTATTTTTTGTAAATTTGTTGATAGAAAGCTCCTCTAGGTGTCCCTTTAAGTGAAAACCAAAAAAATTCAGTTCACAAATAAAAGTGAAGTTGTTTAATTTTATGCCAACCATAATTATTATATTAGAATGTAAAATAAGTATCATAAAATTGCCATATGATAATATGGCTGGAATTTTGTTAATGTCTCTTTGTTCTTGCTCTTTTAGAAGTTACTTATTGATATGAGCTTAACGTAATTTTTTCTATTATTCTCAAAAGGCAACATTGATCGATCGACAATTTTCTTTGATTTTTCTTACCAGAAAGAAAGACTGAGTCTCACACCGACAATGCACAGTGGACTCAATAATACAGACTAGTGGTCAACAACAATGATGATTATGTGGACTATGTACATGGGATGTAGACCGTCTACAGTGAAATGCGCGCGCGTCATTTGTCTACTGCGCCGTTGGCACGATAGGAGAAGAAGGAGTGAAATGGAGCAAGAATGAAGAGAGATGAAGAAGGTGAAGAGGTTTGGGGGCAAAAAAGAACGAAGGGCGGCATCAAAACACTGCAACTCTTTGCTGGAAAAATTCGATAATGTCTGAGTAGTTGCATGCTGCATGAGGCGTGCTTGGACCTAACAATCAAAATTTCATGATATCTCTGCATATTTTGCTGCCAAAGATCTCATTATAATCACCTTGGTTTATCATTAATCTATTGATTTATTTCCACAATGTAGCAAAAGCTTTCATCTATTTAGTTTTTTCAAAAGCATCTTGGACTCGCGAGAGACATGAGACATCCCACTATTTAATGTCTAGTTAAATTATTGCTTCTTCTGGGCCTAAACAACATGCAAAGCTATTTTCCAGCCGCATAAACTCTATCAAACAAAAGAGTACACATAGACCCCACTCTTGTGTGCATGGTTCAATCATGGGATTGGGGTGATAAGGCATTGATGCCTTGTTGGAACATGATGTCACAGAAAACGAAAGTATAGAATAAAAGTACCGGATGCTATTATCAAATCATTCGTCATGTAATGCTTATCGTAAATAGAGACTCATAGTTTTAAGTACTTCCCATTTATAAAAGATGCAATTTAATTAAACACTAGTGAGAAAAAACGTGACATATGAAACTATAAGTGACCCTACCAAACTCTTGTGATTGGAGTTCAAACTTGACAAAGAAAAAGGTAAATGCAATTTAGTCCTTGTCTTTTTGAGAAGATGTGATGGATCTTCGGCTTCACCGTGCACAATCTGTCTGAATGCCTAAGAGTTGCAATTTGATTATTTCCCTTAATAGATCCCTTGAAAAATGCAAAGAGAATTGTCTGCCTGCATGCATATTTGAACAAGCGATGTATGACTACAAAAGACCATAATATAAGCACATTGAATGAGAAAAATTAGATAATATAAAAAAGATGAGCTATTTCGACTTAAACAATTGTAAAAATAAAAATAGAAAAGATCATATTGACCTTGACTAATGATGAAGGATGTTCCTTATTGCCATCGGAGCCAAATTTTGTAGAAACAAAATGGTTTTTTAATTGCATGAACCCCATCCTCATGAGCCCAAATGGTCTCATTCTTTGTATTACGTGATATTCATTTGGATCTAAACGTTGAAACACAAATATCTTTGAAACATCACTCTATCTAGTTACTTTAATAGTGTGGAGTTTTTAACATGTGGAAGTAGAGTTTCACGATGAAGGGAGGACATCAAATTAGACAATCAAAATTGACAAGAGCAAATTGTCAATTTGTTTGAGAAATTCGGAAATCTACGAGGTTAAGACTGTGTCATGATCAATATGGAGACATACTCAAGAATCTTTTTTTTCCCATCAAAGTTCAAGGTACTGGTGTTTTAGTATTAAACATATTATACAAAATGTAATCAAGTTCTAAACTTTTCAATTGAATCAATTTAGTCTTTGACGCTTTGAGGAATAGCGTAATCAAGTTCTCTCGGCCAAGTTTTGCAACATCGGCATTAAACATATTATACATAATGTAATCGAGTTATCAATTGAACCAATTTAGTTTTAACTCTTCGAGGAATTGTGTAATTAAGTTCTCTCGGCCAAGTTTTGCCTCATTTATTTGACCTGTCAATCTAATTATGACAGATTATCCTATGCGTAAGGGTGATGGTGTGATATGAACTAAATATGCATGAAATGACGTTATTTGATCTTAGATAAACGTTATTGTTGTTTGGTTGAGTGGCTAGAGGCCCAAATTATCAATGGACGAGGTAGTAATAGCTCCAGCCACGTCTTTATCAAATGTGGACTCGACAGGGAGTAGGGACACCCTAATATCTAATGTCTAGTCGAATTATTGCATCTCTGGACTTGCCCACGCGCATAGCCCCTAAGCATTCGTAAACGTACGACGACGGACCGAGTGCCTCACTTGTTTGTTCTCTTTCCTTTTACTACCTGAGAAATATTGCTTTCCCACTTCACCCTTCCCAAGGCAATGATCAATTAAGCAAAAGATCTCGCCAATTATTAAGCTAAAACTTCCAACTCTCTTGATGAGACCCAAATGAACAACCTTTCCCTTCACTTCAATTAACCCTTATTGTGTAAGGATATGTGATGTCCCATTAAGAGAGGTAGAAGGATGGGTAATCTCGATGATATGCTAATGTAGATATTATATATTGAATAGAAGTTTTTGATAATGTTTGACACATTAAATTTGAGCTAACTTAGACTCTTATAACTAATTAATATTAACCATGAGATGAAAATTTTTCATATAATATCTTTCCTTGATTAGTCAACAAAAAGCCCCTCTAGGCGTCCCATTAAGTGAAAAAAAAAAAAAAAAAACTCAGTTCATAAAATAAATTTAAAGTTCTTTAAATATTACGCCAACCATAAATATTAGATTAGAATGTGAAATTGCTCCTAAATCTGTATATCTATGATGACTATTTGAAAATATTGTGACTAATTTCTAAATGTTATGACTAATTAAAGTCATGAGAGACGTTCTCTTTGTAATTAAGTTGATAAGGATAATTTGCGTAATAATAATCTAGTCTATGATGAATTAGTGCATATAAAAAAATTATAATGTAAAATTCATGTGATTAAAGTCTTAGAAATGACAGAGATTGCTCGGTGACCGAGGCAAAGATGTTTGACCGTGTCACTGAAGCAAAGTGACAAAAGTTGCGATAAGATGTTCAAAGAACGTGCAAAGCTATTTTCCAACCGCTAAGCCCTATCAGACAAAAGAGTGCATATGGACCTCACTTTTCCAGGCATAGTACAATCATGGATTGTCGTACTACTGCATAGCTACTTTCTTATAAATAATAACTTTAATAATCAAATAGTCCACCATGTAATGTTTACTGTTAATAGGAACCATATTTTCAAGTACTCGTCATATGTAAAAGACGTAATTTAATTAAACACTAGTTAAAAGATCTTGATGCAAGAAAAAACAAGTCTTACAAAACTGAAAGTGATACTATCAAACTCTTATGACTATAGTTTGGACGTGGCAGAGATTATGACAAAGGTAGTTTAGTCTTCATCCTTTTGATAAGATGTGATGGATCTTAGTTTCATCGTGCATGATATATAAATGACTTAGTTGCAATTCAAGTATTATATATGCCGGTTGCCTTCATCAAGACAAGAATGGTAATAGTCTTATAAACAATCCAGTGAAAAAACTAAAAATAGATGAAACATAAAAAGAATATATGTGGAAATGGATGATTTTTTTTTTTTGGCAATTTACTGTTTCCTGATCAGTCACGGTCCGTCACTAATGTCCAAGCCTGCACGTCCTTTCTTCCATAGCTCATGTACAACCATCTACATATTTAGGGTAGTTGTGAGAGAGGGAGGGAAGGAGTAATTGAGGATAGTTGTGGGAGTTGAGATGGCCTTTAATGCGATGAGTCCCTCTTCTAGAAATGAATGGTTTTCTGCATTTTACTGTTCGTTTACTTGACCATTCACCATCAATGATGTCTATCTCCTTGTCCTTTCGTCCGCTGCTACTGCACAAACATATAAGTATACGACCACCGGCCGTGATGACTTCGCTAGGTAGGCTTTAAACCTCCAAACGGGAGGTTCTGAATTCAAAGCCCCTGCAACTTGTGTTGCAGGGAGGCTGGCGGATCATTAGGCAATTTAATCGTGGCGCTCTGGTGGTGGGTTATGGGCTAACGTAATTTGGGAGTTTACGTAGCGGCTGTCAGCCAAAGCGGTTCCTCAAGCATAAAAAAAAAAAAAAAAACATATAAGTATACGTAAGATTGCTTTAATTAGGGCAGTTGAGAGAGACAAAGAGATTAATTGAAAATTTAGTCGGGGGAAGCTGAGACGGCAACAACTTCCTATTCCTGCATCCTCATAAAGGAATAACAACTGACCAGATGCCCTCACTTATCTGGCCTCTTAGCTTTTACCATTGAGAAACATTACTTTCCCACATCGCCACTATTGAGGCAATGATTAATTAAGCAAAGGGCCGCCAATTATTTAGCTAAAACTGACGACTCTTTCAATGAGGCCCAAATGAATTGCACGCTTAGTTTAAATTAACGATTGCATTGTCCTACAATTGTATGTGTCATGACATCTGAAGTGTTCTCATTGAATAATGTTAGGTGAAAAGAAGTTTCCTTTATATTTGGAAAAAATGGGGTGAACATGACCAATAGAGTAATACTCCGTTAATCCTTGACACCATTTCCACAGAGAAAAGATGTTATTATTTTGCTTTTCTAGTTCTATAGTCCAGGTTGAACCAGCCAACGCCTTAAGAAGCATCGAGGGGAGATCCTTTCCACAGCTTCTCAATAAACGTTTTGGGATTAATTCTTTATTATACAACAACTCATCATAGTAAACTGAAGTGCAGAAAGAAAACGAAGAAAACTAGGAAGTTTTAAATACTACAGCATGGCTGCAAGATCTATCCATGAGCAGTGCGCTGCGCATTGAATTGTAGTGATAGTCGCTTCATTTCACAGGGTTATAGGCTAGAGAATTCAAACTACGGTTTACACGATGATTGGTGCAATGGTGATGTAACACGGCTTACTACTGGCGTGAGACATGGGACAGTGGGGTTTGGCAGGACAAAATGGTCATGCCAAATCCAACGGTTGACATCCATTTTCTTTTATCTGATGGCTGGGATCGTGCCCGTAACTTTGAGCCTGCTACTTTGTTACATCAATTTTTATCGGTTAAATTTATGTATCCACACAACTGCTCTTTTTTAAGAAAAGTACATAATGGTAAGTGTGTTTCGGAAACCTGAACATCACGTGCAGCACCACCGTACAATTTATCACGATTGGTTCACTACAATCGATGAGGGGTCCTTTGAAGATATTATCATAGTCTAAATAAGGACAAATAGATTTACTGTTGACAAACATTGCCTTCCCACTTCACCCCTCCCGAGGCAATGATCAATTAAGCAAAGAGCCACTGATTATTAAGCAAAAACTAACGACTCACTTTATGAGGCCCAAATGGCCAAGCTTTCCCTTCACTTCAGTAAATCCTTGTTTTGCGATGATAAGGAAAAAAAAATTATAAATTTATTACATTGCTCTTAATTTATTTTTTTTCATATTTTTTCAATTCAGTTATAAATTTTTTCATATTTTGTTAATTAAATGGCTAATGTAGACGCTAACTTTCCAACGTAACATTGTTGGTGATGACGTAGATATTTTTAAATAATATTAAATTTAATAATTTTTTCTTTTTTTCAGTTTTCTTTTAATTTTTTTTGGCTAGGGGTCCTCTTTGCCACTGATGAGGCCAGGGCAATCCTCATTCACGATAAAAAGTAAAGAAAAGAAGAGCAAATAACCAAAAAAATTTAAAAATCATTATAATATTATTTAAAATTATCCATGCCAGTGCTAATGGTGTCATGTAAGACTATTGACATCTATGTTATAATTGTCCGAATAAATTTAGTTTGCAAAATGTGAAAATAATTATAACTAAATTGGTATAATTAAAATGTTAAGACAATAGGTTCATGAGAAGAGAAAAAGGGAGAATTAATTTTGCATGGTTTAAGCGGACAGACACACACTTTTTAGATACTTTTCCCTGATATGTGATGTCGCAGTAAGAGCTAAAAAATTTGAAATAGTCCAAGGAGTTTATTATTTTCTCATAGAAGGTGTGAAAAGAGTTACAAAGGTGGATTAGGTTAAGATAAACTATAAATTCATTTAACACCCATATATTTTTGGATTTTGATATTCTAAACCTATTTATAACCCATTTTCTGAATATAATTAACTCATATAATGATTCATCATCAAATATGAGTCCATTTTAATAGATCTAGTGAATTGCATGCTAAGTTTATTTTATTGGTTGCATTTTTGTGCAACTATACGTCATCATAATATCTCCCAAGCACTCTCATTGAATAATATTAGGCAAAAAGAGGATTTCCCTTGATATTTGAAAACTATGATATGAACATGACCAATGGACTAAAGCTCTGTGATTTCTCGCTACCCTTTCTGTAGTGAAAACATGTCATCATTTCACATTTCTAGTTCTATAGTTTGGGCTGAACCAGCCAGAGCCTTGAGAAGCACCGAGCTCTAGAGATCCTTTCCACATCTTCTTGAGGAAATTCTTGGAATTAATTATCTATTATAAAAAAAAAAATTAAAGCAACATGTCCATGACAATAAGTTATCATAGTCAAACCGAAGTGCAAAAAGGAAAGGAAGAAAACTAATAAGTTTCAAATTCTGCAAATTGGATGCAAGATCAGTTTCCATAAGCAGCGTGCTTCAGTATGGGTGCGCATTGAATTTTAGTGATAATTGCTTCATGTCAAAAGTGTAAAGCTAGAGAATCCTTTGATCAGTGCAATGATGATATGGCTCAGCTTATTTATTTTTGGCGCGACGTATGGGACAGTGGGGTTTGGCAGGACAAAATGGTCTTGCCAAATCCAACGGTTGACATCAATTTTCTTTTATTCGACAGCTGAGATCGTGCACATAACTTTGAGTTTAAAGAAGCAGGGGACTACAGAAAATCTGTGAATCCGTGCACCTGCTCTTCTTTTCAAAATAGTAAATAATTGTTGTAAGGATGCTGTGGCAATCTGGATTATGTATAGTACATTTCATTGCGATTGGTTCATGACATTTGATTGGAAATCCTATGAAGATATTTACATTCATTACAGTCTGAAGAAGGACAAATTAATTGCTCGGTGACCGAGGCCAAAATGCTTGACAGTAAGACATGAAAGCGAAGTGAGAAAAGGAGTAACAAGGTGTTCGAGGAACAGTAAGACACCAGCAATGTCACATGATGGATGCTCTATATTGATAGATCGACCCGTGACTAGTTTGGCCGAATGAAGCGACCAGCAGAAGTTGCTTCAAAGGACAACTTTAGGCCGGTTCTTATCCGAGAGATATATAGTCCAATTTGCTATGTCGATTCCCCTTGGATGAGCTAAAGACAAAAAAAAAAATTGTATGTAGTATTAAATTTCGAAATTGCATGAATTTTATGAAACATCTAGTGTAACTATGGCCAATCTCATGTGCTCCCAAATGAAGTAATTTAGTGCATCCACGTTATCGCGTCTTTTTTGCGTTGTATCAATTATTTAGATTCCCAAGTGTAAAGTATCTAAATTTATATTGAGTTAGCATACGTTTCATGAATGGGTTAAAATGTGATCCCAGCGAGCTCTTGCCAATTCTTTAGCCCGTAAAAAAATACGTGGCTTGGGATATTTTAGCCCAAAGACTTGGCCCAAACCGAAACCATGCCATGAGGCCCAGAGCCAATACGATTGGGCATGGCCTGAAATCTGAAAAATGCGTGTATGTTTTTTTTTTTTTTTAACTTTCCATCAGAAATTCAAATAGCACGTCCTAAAACTAAAAACCTTGAAGACATTAGAACAGGCTAGTAAGAACCTGTTTTGCTACTTGCTGGAGAGTGGGGGAACGTGAGGGAGGCCATGACTCGAGCGAGCATATGGTGAGTGGTGGGGCTCGGCGGTTACAGTAGGGGCTCGATGGTGCCACGGTGGCTGCTTAGTGGGGACTGGATGACTCAATGAGCATGAGAGAAGAGAGAATGAGAGAGGTTGAGACCGAAGTATTCATGAAAAAGTAAGATGGCGTAGCCTTGGGGAGAAGGAAAACGAGACATTATTTCTAGTTTATGAACAGGGCGGATATGGGAGCTTTAATTAAAATCCAAATTGCTTATATCGGGCCAAATTAAAAGATTTTTATCGAGGCATGGTGACCTGGCTCGGGACAATTTTAGCCCCAAAAAATTGGTCTGGCCTAGCAGTTTGGTCTTGATTTTCTGGCCCATGTTTTTTTTATTTTTTTTTTCTGTTTTTGGGCACACCCCTAGTTGTAATATTAATAGTAGTGGTATAGTGTTATGACGATTATATAACTCAAGTTTACAATATTACATTAAAAAAATGGACGTGGAGAAAGTATTGAGTAGTTAGAATGTACCACATCTTATGCTGACGCGGTATGCATTTTGGAGGTCCAATCATAAAATGCCATGTGTTGATGATGTGGAATAAATAAAAAATTAAAAATCTCACTCTCTCTCTCTTTCTTTTTTTTTTTCTCTCCATTCTACGTTGTCCCCAACCATTCGCAGCCATGGTCCTCTGATTTCCAGATCTCTTCGAGCGTCGGCAACTCCACTGGTGGCTAGAGAACTCGTTTTTCCAGCGTGAGCTCTGATGACTCCCGCCGGTGGCCATGGACCTTGGATTTTCATGTTTTTGTGAGCGCCCAAATTCCGGATCTAGACGAATAACATCAATGATGGCCATGGACGAGCGTCGACATTGCTTGCTGGTCTCATATAATCATATAAAGAGTTGTTAGACAGATTTGGAGCAGCGCCAATTTCCAGATTTGTACAGAGACATATTTGATGGCCTTTAAAGATATCAACCTTGAGTTTTTTTTTTTTTTTTTTTTGTTTTCCTAATATGATGGACCTTCACTCCGGTGGCGTATGCTTCAGTGGCTACGCCATTGATGGTCTCAAAGTGAGATTGACTTGAAAGTCTCTACTTTTGGTTGACCGCTTGGGGAAGCAAATGGACGAGCTGCGAGTTATTGTAGGTTGCTAGCTCGGCCATGAACGGGCAATGAATGCGGGCCGGCGTGATGACAGAGCGGGTGGCTCGACCATAGACGATCGCCCCGGATGTGGATCCGGCGACTCTGCTGATGATTGCAGATGGAGGAGCTGGCTATGGACGGCAGAGAGAGAGAGAGAGAGAGAGAGAATTTTAATTTTATTTATTTATGTCCACATCATCGACACATGGCATTTTTTTGATTGGACTTCAACAATGCCACGTCCGCCTATGACATGGTGCATTCTAACTACCGAGTACTTTCTCGTCAGGGAGAAACTTAAAGTAGGAGGGGAAAGAGGCCAAAAATTTGCAGTGGATCATTTATCATAATGTGAATTTATTTCCAAAAATTAGAGGATCCCACCTTTCGACTAAATTTCTGATGCATACATACATACATACATACATACATACATACATACATACATAGATAGATAGAGAGAGAGAGAGAGAGAGATTTCATACAAAAACTGATTTAAAAAACATCTATATGACATGATACAGGACCAAGAGCGAGATTTACTTAGCCTAAAAACAGAAAGTGAATGATGAAGTGCACCGTAGAAAGGACCCTATTTATAAGCCAAACTCAATTGGGTGTTTTTTTTATATTATATATATATAGTAAACCAAATAAGAACCAAAAGGGAGGACCAAAGGACCATAGGATGACATAAGTATGCATCACATAGAATCACACTTATTTTCATGAGAATTCTATAGGCTCCAATTCTCATGAGAAGTGACCTAAACGCGACGCTTATGTACAAGGTGTGCAATTGGCGATCAATATCGTGAATTGGAAGATTAGGCAGGAGCTTCAAGTCAATTACTAGTTGATCTAAGGTCTAACACCATGACCCGAGACTACTATGCCAGTGCTTCTTATGACGATGCTCAATGCGTTGATTATAGAGCATGTATTGTTGAGCTGGTACAATCAAAATGTGTTACAGATATGATTTTTCGCTTATGCTCAAATTAAAGAGCTAAGCCTATCCAGTGTTAGATCACTGCTTCAATGCAATACAAATTCACTAAATCGATCAATCAATTCATTTAAATTTCAGACGAGATTACAAGTCCATTTTTAAGGATAAAGGGTCTCCATGCATTTTTCCTCCCTTTCGTTGGTTCAATAAGGAGGAAAGAGGCCACGAAGCATTAAGTTTACAAAAGCTGACAATTAATGATTAAATGAGGGCACATAAGGTTCACTGATATTTAAGTAAAGGAGGGGCTTTAGAGTTTCATCGTCGTTGACACGTGGATTTTTACTGGCAATAAATATTTAAGTAACAAAAAATACAGATGAAAGAAAAGAAAAGAGAGGAGAAAATAATAAAAATACTCAGCTCCTTGGTCGGTCTCTCTCTCCCGATTGCTCCGTCTCGATTCTCTCTCTCTCTCTCTCTCTCTCCTTGATCTAATCTCAATCCAGCGATGCACATTGAGCAGAGAAGAATCTCCTTCTCTCTCTACGAAACCAAAAGGGAGTGAAGCTCTCAATTGGAATCTCTCTACAGCTGACGCTTCCCTGCATCCACGAATGGAGCTCCCACCAGCTATTCATCCAGATTGAAAAACATCGGTTGCAATGTGGAGGAGGGAACCGAGTCTGCAAGGAAGGTGTTCTGTGGTATGACGAAACTGGGCTTCGTTTTGAAGAATACCTCTTTCAAGAGGGAGAATTAGTGAGCTTTATCTGGCAGCGAGAGCAAGTTCGAGTTCAAGAGCACAAGATGTGGTCGATTGTAAGACGAAAAGCCACTGCTGAAGGCTTGAATGCTCTATTGTTGAGAGAGAGGTTGCGGAAGAATCGTGCTGCGGAGATGCGGGTTGCAGAATTGTGGTGCTGTGGCGAAAGAGATGAGTGTGAAAGAGGCTCTGAATACGGTGCTTGATTGCAATTTTGTACAATTGTACATCATCATAATGGGACTTTCAAGATCATACCGTTCAAATAAATCAATAATCATCTCCCTACGCAACGTTAAGTATTTTTGCAGTAGGTCATTGCTAGATGCGAAGCAACACACAATCAGGTCGTCAAAAGCAAATTACTCATTCTCATAGTAGGATTTACAAGATGCATATAAAACAAACCAAGTGAAAACCAACATCACTTAACACCTTCAATCATTTCCACTAGAAAGAGAAGATTGATAAAATCCTTTGTTTGAAGAAAAAATAGGGAATCCATTTATACTTAATCAATAAAAACAACATGCATAGAATAGTCAAGAAGCCAAATCTCTTTGAATTTTCCACACAAATTGACAGTGTAGTGCCCGCTTCGAATTTTGGGCTTTGTTGACTGAAAAAGCTCCAAATCCCAAACTCTAATGGGTTAAAGTGTCTTCCTTGAGCTACCAATCTGCCATTTGGACTTACTTGCTTTTGGCTCAAGAGTGAAACCCTATCTCATGTTTTTGCTTACGCTCTTGTGCTCGCAAGACAAGCTTTCCCTTATATTCGTCCTTTTGAAAGAATGGTAGACCTTAAGTTCCAAAATGAGAATTATTATATTCAAACCACTTCACATATATTAGAATTTGCAAGGAGAAGGGGGAGTGCCGATTTAACAAATTTTTGTCGGTAATGCCAACATAGAATTTAAATTGGAATTTTAGACTCTAAAATTTGATTAATTTTAGAAAGGGAAGAGCCTTTTCTTTCCACCCTTGTCATCATTTTTTGCTTTTTGGAAAATATTTCCAAATAATGCAGTAATCAATGTAGAACGCACTTGTCAAACAACCAAATTACGAACGTGTCGAGCTTTCGATGGCACTAATTTTAGTGTTATCACATACATTGTCGACACCTAAGCTTTGTCAACAACTCAAGCATATGTAGTTGTAAAAGTACCAAAAAAAGAAAAGAAGATAGCAACAAAAAAAAAACACAAAAAAAAAGAAGGGCGAAAAAAGAATAGATAAATATATAAATAATGAACTAATTATATAAATCGGCTCCAGCCCATTGCATCCACCAAGTAGGCATTCCCTTCTTCTTTTACTTGCCCTCTCTGAAGATTGGAGGCGCGCATGGAAGCCGTGGGGGAATCGCGAGATTCGCCAAGCGGAGAGCGCAGCGAGGGGAACGCGTTCAGCACGAGAGAATTTCATGAAGGTGCTCAGGAATAGCTAAGCATGACATTAGAAGGCGCGGTTTATCTCATCCAATCATGTGTATCAATTAAAAATAATCCCACTCCTACGAGGACTAGGAATGCTACCCTAAGCCAGGCTCCATGCCAAGGACATCTAGGAGGGATAGGGCGATGGGACCCTAGTGGTGGCTCGATGGCGGCTAGTAGACGGCAAGTAGATAAACACTGCACGTGGTTTAACTAAATCAAAACAACCTAATTTTTTGCTGGGAAATTATTTGATGAAGAATAATATAAATTCAGAAAAATTTAATTCTGAGATTTCAACATCACAAATAAAATTTCACTATAAATATATCACAATAAATCTACTTTAAGTTTTTGATGGCTCTTTCAAGAATAAGAAAAATTAAAAGGAAATGATCACAAGATATTGGACGAATCTTCCTCTCAACGAATTCCATCTTTTGAGCAAGTCTTCTTTTGGAGGGGCTTCTTGGACCGGCGGGAAATCCAAGAGTGGAACCGAAAAATCTCATCCTTTGAATAGACGGATCCTATCTAGATGATGATGATCCGTCCAATCTCAGCTCGGCGATTGGATAAAGCTCTTGTCAACAATCACCCTAACATCCCTGAAATGAAGGACGCGAGCAACGGCATTGGAATCCGAATGGCAGCGATGAAGTGGGAGAGAACAAAACAAGGCAAGAATCAACGGAACGTATTTGGAACGAATCGAAATTTGACTTGGGAGTTGAATTGGATATGAAACGACCTTGATGGGGGAAGACTTGGTGAATATTGGAAGATGACCAAAGAGAAAACGATGCTTGGTCGAAGATAGAACATGCTGCATTCCTCTAAGCAAAAGGTGTTCAATGAATTGCACTAGAGAGAAATAGAGAGCGAGACGATTCTGAAACAATAGGTGGAGGAAGGAAGATCGTGCCATAAGAAATTTCCACAAACAGCCGGTTCCTTGTGACATTCAGACGATGATGATGTCCGTCGATCGACAGTCGTACTTACCACCGGGTCATTTTCATATCCGATTCAACTCTAGAATTAATTTCGATACGTCTTGACTTCGTTCGTTGATATCTCTTTCATTATGTTTTTCTCCAATTCTCTTGTTGTCTTCTGAATTTCTAGTGGATCAGTGGTCCAAATGCTCGCAAAAAGTGTTAATGCTTGATATTCTCACAGCAGGCAAGACAAATTCTAGAAACCAACTGGGTATAAGGGAATCCCAAATCCCATATATTAAGATATTATTGTCCTTACAATAGAGGTTTTCACCGTGAAACAACTTCCAGCCCATGTCAAGGATTACAAAGAGGATCCTATCCCTAAAATACTTTGATAAACGACGGAAGTGCAAATGAGCAAACAATGCAGGATAAGTTACAAAGTTTATAATCATCAAGAAACCTTCTTTGCATATCACCAAAAGACTTGGCTAGCGTATTCATGATGATTTTTGGTTTTGCGGAAAATATTTTTAGGGAATGTGTTAATTAATGCAGAATGCACTTGTTAACCAACCAATTCACAAAAGTACCGGGCTTCCCATAGCACTAACTTTAGTGTTATCACGTCTGTCGTCGACACCTGAATTTTTATCAACAATTCAAGTGTCCGTATCTATGAAAGTAAAAAATAGAAAGGAGCAAAACCAACAAAAGAGAGCGAAAAAGAATACATAAACAAACAAATACTAAACTAATTACAAAATAAAAACGTTTAGAAAATGATGGGTGCTCAAAAGGTGGGCCTTTTTGGTTCGTGGTCCAATTCACATAGCTCTGACAAGATGAAATTTCGTCTGAAGTCCATCAAGCCTAATCGGCTGCAGCCCCTCTACAGCCCACCCCACATGCTAATAAAGCCACGACCCATTCCCAACCGAAGATCACTTGAAATCTTGGAATCCCTCATTTCTGACGCCATTCGTCGTCGTACGCCATTAGCCGGAAATGAGATTGGGTCAATCTTCCAATCAGAGGAAATTTAAATAGAAATATGAAGTCGAAAGACATGTGGAAATTAAAAATATTTCTACGGAATTGAAGTTGCGAGTAATAAAAGTGGAATTTTCCTTTCACAAATGACATCAAAACACCGTTCATTCAAGTAAGAATGAGTCACAGGCGATAGATTTGCATGATTTATGAAAGCGAATTTCAAGCCGCGAATTCAACATTTGAGCAATCTAGAGATGAAAGCGCTTTCCTAATGCTAATAGGGACAAGGACAACTGACATAATCACCACCAAGGACATCTAAGAGGGAAAGGGCGATGGGAGCCAGGTGATGGCCGATAAGCAACAAGCAGATGGACTTGCTTCCATGAGAGAGATTGACATATTCTCAATTATGAGTTGTGACTGATTATTGATGAATCCAAGAAAAAAAGGGGGAAAAATCATAAAAAAATTCTAAATTTTACCTATTATGACACATTTACCTTAATTTCTTTTAACATATTTACCCTCTGTCAATAAGTATGATTAAAAAATTTGCTTATATGGATGATGAAAAGTAAACAATGTTGACGTCATATGAAATAAGAACAACTTCAATTGAAAAAATTATAAAATCATCAAACGAAATCTTAATAAAAGGTGAATGTCATACTGGTACAAAATTAGGATTTTTTATGTCATAAGAAAAAATTTAGGATAAATATGCCATGGACATAATTTTAACAAAAAGAAAAATAAATGCGACAAAAATGAATATAATTTGGAGTTTTTTACCGGCTTTTTTCTAAAACGACGATGGGTTCTTTTTTTTTTTACTTTTTGTTATATATTTTTTATTTTCAAACTCAATTCCTTTCTCATCCAGAACAACCCCAGGCTTCTCCCGTTTGCGCCTTTTTCCCACACAGCAACATCCGATTCATCTCCATCCCCCAACCGCTTCGATTCGCGCCTTTTTAATTCTCGTTTGTTTTTTTCTCTTGGTGCTAGCCGCCGCCAATCTTCACGCTCGGCGTATCGTCTCCGATGATGATGACAGGTTCAGATTGGCCTCGGCTGCCGCGGTTGACGAAGACGCCGGACCGTGTAGAGTGCCGAATAGAGCGGAACCAAAGAATCTCATCCTTTGATTCGGCAGATCGTATCCATCCTTCGATTCGATGATGATGATGATGATGATGATCCATCCGACCTTAGCCTTGGCAATCGGATAAAGCTCTTGTAAACAGTTAACACCACCGGGCATCCCCCTTTGCGCGCGGCGTGGATGGGCGAAATAATGGAATCCGAAAGACGGCGGTGAAGTGGGAGCGAACGGAACGAAGCAAGAATCGACAGCACATATCCTGGAATGAATCGAAATTTGTCTTGGAAATGAAACGGGCCTGACGATGGTTCAGCAACGATGGCGGCATGGGCCCAAGATGGCCCGGCCACAGATAAATCTGATCCAGACATGGATAAGGACAGGAAAGCGACGACTTGAATCGGAGTGGCTGCGACTCGAGTGTGGAATCTGGTGGTGTCGTTCACTGTGGGGATGATCTGAATTGCTGGAGATGAATCAGGGGAATCCAGAGCCACAAGAAGAGAGAGATGTGAAAAAAAATCTGGTCGGAGAAAAATTTGTCTAGTTTGCAAGGAAGGTGTTTAATGGAATGACGAAGCTGGACTCTGTTTCCAAGTATACCCATTCGATCGAGAGAGAGAGAGAGAGAGAGAGAGAGAGAGAGAGAGAGAGAGAGAGAGAGAGAATTAGCGAGCTTTATCTGGCGGTGAGAGCAAGTTCGAGTTTGGGAGCGCATCATGTTGTTGATTCTAATAGGAAAAGCCACTGCCAAAGGCTTGGATGCTGTGATGTTGAGAGAAAGGCTGCGGAAAAGTTGTGATGCAGAAACGCCGTTACATAGTTATGCCACCACAGCGAAAGAGATGACTGTGAGAGAAAATAGAGGCGATTACCCGTGTGAGTGGGCTAATCTTATATCTGTCCGACATACATCTCAACTTAAAGTAATGCACTAAGCATTAAGATGCATAAAGATCAAACAAAGATTCATAGGCATTAATGATGAAAACACAAATTCATCAAATTGTGAACACTTAGGGAAAATACAATATTTAGTACATCAGCCTCTACGCAATCCTAGAGATTTCATATGACCACAAAACACATCTCTAGGTATTGGCTTTGTCATAGGATCTGCTACCATTCCATGCGTAGTATGTACTCTAAGTTCACACCTTTTCGTGCAACTATATCCTTGACAGGATTATACTTGGTATCTATATGTTTGGTCTTGCCATGATATTTTGGATCTTTGGTGTACACTTTTGCTGCTTGGCTACCACAGTTAACCAATAATAAATCTGCAGCACTTCTACTAGCACTTAAATGATCCAAAAAATCTCTTAAGCCAAACACTCTCTTACACCGCCGCTGATAATGCCACGAACTCAACTTCCATCGTGGACAAGGCTATACACTTTTGTTTCTTACTGCTCCAACATATGGTGCCATTATTCGGTAAGAAAACAAATCCAGAGATTTTCTTTCATCTAAATCTCTCTCCAATCGATTAGAATAGCCTTTGAGTTGCAGATCCTTTCCTTAATAACTCAACGTATGATCAGCAGTCCTCTTTAGATACCTCGGATTCTTTAACGGTTTTCCAATGTGCTTGACCTGGATCGGATTGGTAACTACTCACCATTCCAATTGCAAAACATCTGTCTTGTACACATCATAGCGTACATAAAGCTTCTAACACTAGCATAAGGAACATGTTTCATTTGTTCCTTCTCTTGTGGAGTCCTTGGACACAGAGACTATGGCTCAACCCTTCACCTTTTGTAATAGGAGTGTCTATGGGCTTACAATTTTGAAATCTTAATTCCAAGAATGTATGCAACATCACCCATGTCTTTCACCTCAAAGTTGGAAGACAACAAATTCTTCACAAGATTAACAAACTTCATATTACTTCCGACAATTAGTATATCATCAACATATAATGATATGATCACAAATTGATCATTGGATCTTTTGATATATACACAATGATCATCGTCAATCATTGTAAAATCATATGCCACTATGGCATTATGAAAATGTATATACCTTTGTCTCGATGACTGCTTAAGGCCATATATCGACCCCCAAAGTCAACATACCTTTTCTTCTTGGCCTTTCACTATGAAACCAGTAGGTAGTTCCATATACGTTCCTTCCTCTAATTCTCCATTGAGGAAAGCGCTTTACATCCATTTGATGTAACTCAATCTGATCCAGACATGGATAAGGACAGGAAAGCGATGACTTGAATCGGAGTGGCTGCGACTCGAGTGTGGAATCTGATGGTGTCGTTCACCGTGGGATGATCTGAATTGCTGGAGATGAATCAGGGGAATCCAGAGAGAGAGAGAGAGAGAGATGCGAAAAAAAATCTGGTCGGAGAAAAATCTGGAGTTTGCAAGGAAGGTGTTTGATGGAATGACGAAGCTGGACTCTGTTTCCAAGTATACCCATTCGAGAGAGAGAGAGAGAGAGAGAGAGAGAGAGAGAGAGAGAGAGAGAGAGAGAGAGAGAGAGAGAGAGAGAGAGAGAGTTTGGGAGCGCATCATGTTGTTGATTCTAATAGGAAAAGCCACTGCCAAAGGCTTGGATGCTGTGATGTTGAGAGAAAGGCTGTGGAAAAGTTGTGATGCAGAAACGCCGTTACATAGTTATGCCACCACAGCGAAAGAGATGACTGTGAGAGAGGCTTTGAATACTGCATTTGACTATGAAATATCTGCAGATCCTAGAGTCTTTCTAATGGGTGAGGAGGTTGGAGAATACCGGTTTTTTTTTTTTTTTGGGGGGGGGGCAGAAGCATGGACCTGAGAGGGTTGTTGATACTGCAATCACAGAGGCTGGTTTCGCTGGAGTTGAAGTCGGTGCTGCTTTCTAGGGTCTCGGGCCTGTTGTGGAGTTTATGAAATTCAATTTCACTATGCAGGCGATTGACTTACGTTCTAAATTCTGCTGAATGAACTTCATGTCGGCTGGCAATACATCAGTCCCTATAGTTTCAAGAGGAGCTGCAGCAGGAGTCAGTGCCCATCACTCCCAAGCCTCGTGAAGGCGTCGCCATCCCACCTGGAGGAAGCTTTGCTGGATCCGGCCTCATTAGATCACTTGTCACCCTCAGGATCTATCAAACCCGAGAATGGCTCATGGTGTGCGAAATGAGAGTTGCTCATAAATGGTGTAGCATCTCCGGTATGTCCCTCCAACAAAGTGCTTCCTCATCCTCTTTTTTTTTTTTTTTTTTCAGATTGGTACTCACTAATTTATTAATGCAGTGTGTTTAGTTGCATTATTTGAATGCGTTGTTGTCAGGGAGTGAATATTTTGCGTGGTCGCAAATTTAATCGGTGTTTACTCAAAGTCTCCTTGATATTAATATTATGATGGGATCAACATAAGCACAGAAAAATGAGATAATACACGGCACACGTGCCCATCATAAGATCGTTGACGCAAGATGGGACCATTGTAATTACTCTACTTAACTCAGCTTGCAATTTTTGGTTTTAGCGCCAGAAAGTTTCATGTCTCCTTCTTTTGTTTGAAAGGGTAAGCAATCATTCACAAATTCTGGACATGCTTGTCTTGTTCCCAAGCAGTAATTGCTTTTGCCATTCGATGTCTCTTTGCCCTCATAAACTCTGATGGGTGACCTGTTGTTACATGGCTTAACTAATGTTCTCTAAATTGTTGTTCCATCCGGTAATGAGGGTAACTAGTCGATGATTCAGTCTCGTCGATTTCTATTTGTTAATTACCTGCTCTGCTGTTCTAGGGGTTGAATTAATTTATTTTGGGTCTGCTTTACTTCATGGTTATTAGTGTCAATATTATGTGTTGTTTCATTCTGTTACAATGCAGGGTATAAAATTGGTGAGCCCTGAAAGCTCACTCCTAGGCAACTTCTGCATTGATGATAGGCCATTTGCTGCATTTGTTTTTGTATACATGTATCTTATGACGGCAGATTAGCATAAAGACTCCGGAAATACAAATCATGGAGATCTGAGGTAGTGTCTTCGTGGATTTTCGATACAAAATGTGGGGAAGAAAAAACACATAGTTATGTGGAGGTACCGAGTCACAGGTAGTGATAAGCACATAGTATCGAGAAGCTATTGCTGCAAAGAATGCACGCCTTTAGGTGATTATCTTTGTTCATCCATTCATGCAGACATTTACTACACGCAAATGAGTTTCTCTTTGAAATGCACATCAACCAGAAGAAAAGGACACAGACAGAGCCCCTCTTATGAGTCTATGGCTCCCAATGAACTTCATTGTTGGAATACCTAAGAGTTGCTCTTTGCTTCTCTTGAATATGTTGCTTAATGAATTCATCCAGAATACTCTGCACATTTACATGTTCGAATGACTAAGCTATGAAATTATATAAGTGAAATGAGAAATCCAAAGATAAATCGGAGAGCAAAGAGCGGGTAATGATTTGAAGTCAAATAAATCAAAGGATAAATTTATCTGTTTAAAAGTGCTTGAGGATGAAAGAAATTAATAGCTAACATCATTTTTTTTAATACATGTTATTAATGAGTATTGTTCTAGGATTCTATTGGCTTCAACTATAGACACTATATAAATGGAAAAAAAAAAAAAACTCCAACAAGTAGACATCGACTACTAAAACAGTCGCGGTATCACTGGTGCTAGCAATTATAACTAAGCTCCAGGTATACTGGTGACGCATTAAGCTCAAGATCTTATCAAACTACTCGTATAAGACGTGGAATCACCATTTTGAAAAAGGATAGCTATAAATCGAATTTGCGGGCTAATTTAGGAGTAATGAGAGGTCTGGAAGTGTAGGACCATGAAAAACCAACTCATAATGGCTCAATCTGCATATGGACTACTTGCCATTTCTATATAAATAGAAATAATAAGGCTACTCCTTCCAAGCTAGGGGACTTTCTTTATCTATATCCTATGATATCATATCATTTGGCGGCATGGCTGAGGATAATAACGTGGGTGACTAGAAATGCTTCTTTCCACAGTTGAACAATGAGCAATTTTGTAGACATTGATGTAAAAATTTCCTTAATTTACTAACCAATGAAAAGATGTAACATAGATAACTCGAACGTGGAAAGAATTTGAAAACAGAGCCCTAGCCGAAAGAGAAGACGACGACGATTGAGGAGGAAGGTTTTTACGAAACCAGCTTCCTACTTCAACTTATTCGCGCGCAACAAGACATGAAAATCGGAAGAAATTCTGGCAGAGAGGAGAATCGATGGGCGGAGGAGCCGTGAACTTACTGAGTTTGCTGGATACAAATGGCGGGCAAGGGGCGAAAGAGCGAGGACGTGAAATCGGACCTGATGTGATGTTCATCACGGTTCCACACGCTGGACGTGTCAAATTCGGATGCCAACACGGTTATGTCTAAGCAAAATGCTTAAACACGCGGAAGGCGCCGGTTGACAGGAGGTTTTAGACTTGCCTGACATGCGAACTCGGGCCAAAATCAACAAACAACGGACCAGCAAAACCCGACTTCAGCATAGGGAAGACTCATCTATGTTCAATATAAACACGAACGCCAGCAAGTTTCGGTCATCAATGAAGAATACGAACGTGCGTTTAGCTTCGACATTTCGTCGAACGTATGGCGGAGGGGGGAAAGGCTAGCTCATTCGGGACTTGAATTTGCACTCGGGTTTGCAACAATCAATCATCCAAAACCACAAACGGTCGAGCAAAAACCCGGCGGGGCCGAAATCGCGTGAGCCGGACCACGACGAATCTCAGTTCGGCAAAGCCCAGAACGGGACAAAGAAGGCAAGGAAAAAGAGGAGTCGAAGGTGCTCCCTACCCGGCTCGGCCGCGTTGGACGGCGGACAAGCTTGATAGATCGGGCTACTTCCGTGCGCCTCGCGCGTCTCCGCGCCGGGATCCTCGGGAAACCGACCCCAAATCGGACAAAAATGAAAACCGGCGAACCGGAACCCCACCGAAGCTTGGCGCGGAGAGAGGGGCGACACCCGTGGAATTTCGGCCTTGACGCAGGCACGGCTGTCACCGGAGTCGTTCTCAGTTCTCTCTCCCTCGATCTCCCTCTCCCTCACGATTTCCACCCCCCCTCGCGGCTCACTCTCACCGCACTTTACCCGTCCGTCTGTACCCGGGGCAGGTGGGCCTGCCGCCGGCCGGACGTCCGGCCAGCTGCTCTGGTCACGTTGCCCACCTTCTCCGCTCCTCTGCTGCGGCGTCCTCGGTTGCGGGAGGGAGAGGAGGAAGAAGAGGGGAAAGGAGGCCGGGCCGGGCCGGGCCGGGGGCGAGCTGGCGAGATGGGCCCGGGCCCTCGCGGAGGGGGGAAGAGAAGAAAAGGGACTGGGGCGAAAACCCAGCCCCCGGGCCCCTTCCGAAATGAAGTAAAATAAAGAAAAATAAAAATGAAATAAAACTTAATTTATGCAAATAATATTTATACTCGCGTGTCGCGTTACTTAATGAAAATGGATAGGGCTAAGTCGATTTCTAATTTTTTACGAGTTTCAAAATTTAGCTATCGACACTACATGCGATGTTTATATATAAGGTGTGCAATGGTGATTAGTATCGTGAATTGGAAGATTAGGAATGACTAATATAAGGTCCAACACATGACTTACGGGTTAGACTATGCTAATGGCTCTTATGATAACACCCAATGCTTTAGTCGCTAAAAGTGTGTTGTTGGGTTGGCGTCGAAATGTATCATGGGCATGAATTTTTGCTTATGATCAAATTCAAGAGTTATGCCCATCCAATGTCGAAGCATGGCTTCAACCTTTTGACCGTAGCATCAAATAAGAGCAATGCGGATTCACTAAATTATGAATGAATTCTTTAAATTTCAAACGAGATTGCAAGTCCATTTTTAATAATAAGGATCTTTAAGCGTTTTTTCTCCCTTTCGTTGGCTCAATAAAGAAGGAAAAAGGCCGCGATGCATTAAGTTCACAAAAGCTGACAATTAATGAATGAATGAGAGAGCACAAAGGATTTATCGTTATGCAAGTAAAGGAGGGGCTTTAGAGTTTTATTGTCGTTGACACATGGATTTTCACTGGCAATAAATAAATAAATAACAAAAAATATAGATGAAAGAAAAGAGAGAAGAGAAAAGAAAATTATAAAAATTCTCAGCTCCTTTGTCGGTCTCCCTCTCCCGGTCGCTACTCTCGATTCTCTCTCTCTCCTTGATGTAATCTTTACTCCAGCGATGCTTCGCTGTAGCTGATGCTTCGCTGCAACCGCGAATGGAGCGCCCACCAGCTATTTATCTAGATTTAAAAACGTCGATTTCACTGTGGAGGAGGGAATCGAGCAAGGAAGGCGTTCTGTCGAATGACGAAGCTGGGCTCTGTTTCGAAGAATACCCTGTTCGAGAGAGAGAGAATCAGTGAGCTTTATTTGGCGGCGAGAGCAAGTTCGAGTTCGAGAGTGCAAGGTGTCGTCGATTCTAAGACGAAAAGCCACTACCGGAGGCTCGGATGCTGTGTTGTCGAGAGAGAGGTTGCGGAAGAGTCGTGCTGCGGAGACGCGGTTACAAATCTATGGTACTGCGGCGAAAGAGATGAGCGTGAGATAAGCTCTGAATACGGCGCTTGATTGCATTTTTGTACAATTGTGCATCATCATAATATCACCTATTAGTCGAACCTTCTCCTTCAACTTCACCTTTTGAGCCATCAACATCAATCTAACTTCTTTGCGATGAATCGGACTTTCAAGATCATAGGGTTCGAATAAATCAACAATCATCTTCCTATAAAACATTAAGTATCTCTATAGTAGGTCTTTGCCGGAAGCAAAGCAATACACAATCAAGCATCAAAAGCAAATTACTCAATCTCATAGCAAGATTTACAATATTTATACAAAACAAAGCCGATGATAACCAATGTCACTGACACCTTCAATAGTTGCCACCAGAAAGAGAAAATTGATAAAATCCTTTATTCAAAGAAAAAAATGGAGAATCTATTTGTACTTAATCAATCGAAACAACGTGCATAGAATAGTCAGGAAGCCAAATCTCTTCAAATTTCCCACCCAAATTAATAGTGCAATGCCCAAACATTTCGAATTTAGGGCTTTGTCGACGGAAAAAGCCCCAAGTCCCAAACTTTGATAGGTCAAAGTGTCTTCCCCGCTCTACCAATCTTTCATTTGGACTTGCTCGAATGTCAACATAGAATGTAAATTGAAATTTTAGACTCTAAAATTTGATTAATTTAAGAAGGGGAAGAGCTTTTTCTTTGCACCCGTCATCATTTTTTGTTTTTTTGGAAAATATTTTCATGGTATGTGTAAATCAATACCGAATGCACTTGCGTAAGTATTGAGCTTCCAACGATACAAACTTTAGTGTTACCATGTATGTTGTCGACACCGGAACTTTTGTCAACAATTCAAGCGTATGTAGTTGTAAAAGTACCCAAAAAAAAAAGCAAAAAAAAAAAAAAAACACAACGTAAAAAAAGAAGGGCGAAAAAATAGATAAATAAATAAAATGAACTAATTATATAATTCGGCTCTAGCCCATTTTATCCACCAAGTAGGCTGTTCGCTTCTTCTTTTCCCCGTCCTCTCTGAAGACTGGAGGCGCGCGTGTAAGCCGAGGCGGAATTGCGAGATTCAACGAGCAGAGAGCGCAGTGACTGGAAAGAGCTCAGCGTGAGAGAATTTCATGAAGGTGTTCGGGAATGGCTAAGCATGACATTAGAAGGCACGAATTATCTCATCCAATCATGTCCTTCGATTAAAAGTAACCCTACTCCTATAAGGACTAAAAATGCTGCCTCAAGCCAGGCTACATGCCTAGGACATCAAGGAAGGAAAAGAAGATGGGAACCCAATGGTGGCTCAATGGCGACCAATAGACGGCAAGCAGATGGACTTTTATAGTGCTTCTTGTGGCTTAAGTGAAATCAAAATGGCCTAATTTTTTGCTAAAAAATCATCTGACAAAGAATAAAATGTGTTGTGTGGATACAAATTTAGAAAAATCTAATTATGAGATTTTCACATCACAAAAAAAAAAATACTTAAATTTGCCGCAATAAATCTAATATGGAGTTTTTGATGGCTTTTTTTAAGCAAAAGAAAAGGAAAAATTAAAAGTAAATGATGGCGAGGTATTGGATGAAGCTTCCTCTCAACAAATTCCATCATTTGGGTGAGTCTTCCTTTGGACTGGCTTTACGACTGACAGGAAATCCGAGAGTGGAACCGAAAATTCTCATCTTTCAATCAAGCGGATCCTATCCAAATGATGATGATCCGTCCGACCTTAGCTCGGCAATTGGATAAAGCTCTTGTCAAAAAACCACCCCAACATCCCCTCTTGCGGCGTGGCGTAGGAGGGTGAAATGAAGGACGCGAGTGACGGCATTGGAATCCGAAGGGCGGCGATGAAGTGGGAGAGAACAGAACGAACCAACAATCGATAGAATGTATTTGGAACAAATCAAAATTGGACTCGGAAGTTGAATCAGATATGAAACGACCTCGATGGAGAAAGACTTGGTGAAAAATGGAAGATGAACAGAGAGAAAACAATGCTTGGCCGAAGATAGAACGTGCTGCGTTCCTATGAGTAGAAGGTGCTTGGTGAGACGATTTCGAAACAACAGATGGAGGAAGGAAGACGGCGCCATAAGAAATCTCCACACATAGACAATTCCTCGTGACATTCGGGCGATGATGATATCTGTCGATTGACAGTTGTACTTATCAAGTCGTTTCCATCTCCGATTAGACTCTAGAATTGATTTTGATATGTTCCATATGTGTTTCATTTCGTTCTTCTCCAATTCTCTCTCGCTGTCTTTCAAATTCCCATTGCTGTCTATTACACTATGGAGGGGGAATCGAGTTTTCAGATTTACAGTCGCTAATTTATTAAATTGACCGTCGTCAAGGACTGGATGGTTTGCGTGGTCGCAAATTTCATTCGCGTTTACTCAAAGTCTCCTTTTCAGACATAAGCGCAGAAAAATGAGATAATGCATTGACGCATATGCTCAACATAATATGGTAGGCGCAAGATGGGACCATTGTTATTACGCTGATTTCATCAGCTTGTAATGTTTGGTATTAGTCTCAGAAAGCTTCACGTCTCCTTCGTCTCTTTTCCTACCTTCTTTTGTTCGAAAGGGTAAGCAACCATTTGCAGATAGGATAAGCAACCATTTGCAGATTCTAGACATGCTTGTCTTGTTTTGAAGTAGTAATTTGCTTTTGCTATTCAATGACTCTCTTTGCCCTCATAAACTTTCATCAGTGACCAATTGGTGCATAACTTAATTGCTGTTCTCTAAATTGTTATTCCATTTGATAACATGGGTAATTAGTTGATGATTCAGTCGTGTTGAATTTGATTTGTTATTTATGTGCTCTGGTGTTCTAGGGGTTGAATGAAATTTTACTTGGGTCTGCTTTGCTTCATGGTCATTAGTATCAATATTATGTGTTGTTTTGTTCTGTTACAATGCAGTGTAGGGAATTGGTGAGCTCACTCCCGGGCAACGTCGTCATTAATTATACACGTATCTTGTGACAACAGATCAACATAAAGACTCCCTGGAAATACAAATCATGAAGATCCGAGGAAGTTTCTTTGGGATTCTTTGACACCACATGGGGAAAAGAAAAAGCACGTAATTATGTAGAGGTATCCAAGTCGTGAGTAGTGATAAGCACAAGCTGTTGCTGCAAAGATTGCAGGCCTTTAGGTGAGCATCTTTATCCATTCATTCATGGGGGATCTTATGGTAGAGTTTGGATAAATGGCTCATCCATTTTGATGTTATTCTGCTTGTATATTGTTATTTTTTTTTCTATTGAAGCAATAACTCTTTTGAACATCAATGAAGAATCGGAAATTTATGAAAATAGAACTACCTAGAATTCTTGCCTAATTTGTTACGTTACAAATTGATGCACAAAAGCCTTCATAAATGGTGATGATGTTGCCATGGGATTTGACATCAAGGTTGCTGCGAAACTGAAGTATCAAATCAGAGCAGTTGAATGAGAAATGTTTTGTAGCTCATTCCAGTGGCTTCACACGCAAACCATAGTGGTTCCTAATCTTATGTCTAGGGATGGATTATTTTATTTGATTCAATGTTGAATCCGTAACTTTTGAATTATTCCACTACCCGCCAAGGAAAGTATTGTATTAATAGTGGAAATGAAATCTTGCAGGAATTTCGTTTTCTGGTTTTTAACCAACTTGTGTCTCATTGTCTTGATTTGGGCTTCTACTACATATATTCATCTTCATTTCTCGAGATGTAAATTCTGTATATTTAAAAATGTTAAGTGATGCAATCACTTTTGAAGCTAGCTTTAGAATGAATCATGTGATGCTTTTGCCTTTCAAATTTCTGGTTAAGCCCTTTCTAGTTCGACTTGGCGATCATTGAGTTACCTTTCACACCGACTGGTTTTAATATATGTCCCAAGTGCTAAGTTCCATTACAACTGTAGAGAAAAATAATGATCAGAGAACTCCTCTTAAACAAGCTTCTACACATTTCTCTCTCGTCCCTATGCCCCATTCTCTATGGAAGTAAGTAATCTAATGCTTAATGTGTGATTAATTTCATACGTTAGTTAGTTAACGGAGCATCTGTTGTTTTAGTGGATTTGATTGAACATCTTTTATTGTGGTTTTTCAAGTGCAAGATGGTAATAGATCGTTTGAGTGCTTTAGTAATATATATCCTTCAAATTTGGTTCTGTGTCTTTTCTATTTCAAGTGGAATAGTATGGCAGTTTCACTATTCTTGGATTGGTTTCTCCTTAACGGTGTCCACAGTTGTGGCGTTTGGTGGGAATGTAGTCAACATTGTCATGATTGCCATGCAAGGCATTACAAATAGGAACAAACCGAGAACTTGGAGGGTATGTTTTGGTTCCTACATGAATCACTTCAACCAAGAGGTTGTATCATATAATGTTGTTTACTAATCTGTTGATGTGCATTTGATTGTTGATGTAGTCAGATCGGAATCATGACAAATAGGGAGGTTCACCGGTCCACCGAACGTCTTGAGTGTATGCATTGCATATAGCTCATGTGCATGCATGGGTTCTTTACCCTCCTAACTTGGCATTGTGGAAGTTATTAATGTGTTTTGACTAGTTTGATAGGAACTAAATCACGGAGGTGAGGTATGTTCTGCTCAGCTAAGATAATCATTCAGCTTTGCTGTCCATCCAAAGAAAGTTCATAAAATCAGTTTTCTATGTGTTTCCAATCCTTAGAGCAAAGTCTCTCATTTGTAGCCATGGCTTTCCCACCAAACGCTACATTTTATAGAGGCTTGGTTACATATCATTCATGGCTTTTCAAATGTTCTAGGTTTGCAATTTGAATGAGTTTCTTAGCCATGTTGGTTTTACCTCATTGAATATTTTGCAGCATTTCCTAGATATCTTCTTATGTAGTTCTCTTCCTTTTTCTTTGCAGGCACTCATGATGCAAGCCTTGAAGTGCCCCTACAGTGCCTTCTTTAATAAGGATGTCTCTTTTATATGCGGTTTTTGATTTGCTTCATTCCAAAGTACTAAGTGTACTAACATTGTAAATATGATGCAAATTAGACAAAATATCATCATCAAGAGTCCCCAAGGGCCATGGTTTTCCTCGTGCTCACAGGTCTATTCTTGCTCAGTTTCAAATACTCTTGATTGAGAAACTGATGTAAATAGGAAGAAACTCGAGCAAAGAATGGGGTGGGAGTGCAGAGGGGGAAGGATACTTCTGGTGGGAGCTAATCGAAATAAGTAAGTGCGCATCACTTTTGTTTATGCAAAGAAAAAAACACCAATACTAGCAGCCACCTACACATGCAAGAACCAGAGAAGGAGATAATGAAGTCTTAGCATAATTAGTCCGCATGTTGCGACAAAATTAACATTTACAAAATTGATAGGCATGAATAATAGATTACCACCATGAGGACCAAATTTTGGAATACCAAACGGAACATCTAGATAATGGTGGAATCACACGGGAAGAACCAAAGATGAAAAACCAAATGAAAGCACCTAATTTGATACGATGCAAGAAGTACTGCGGCGCTAAAAATTTAAGAACTCCCGTTCAACAAATCCAAAAAAATATTGGAGCATGCGACGCTGCAGCTGTATCAACACGGTGGAAGATGGCATTTCGATCCAGCCGAATAGGTAGAGAAAATAAAAAGAGCCCCCAACTCTCTTTTCCCTTGGCCCGGCCCCCTTCCCCTTTCCCTTTCCTTCCTCCTTCCTCTTCCTCCTTCTTTGCACCTCACGCGCGAGGACGACCTACCAGAGCACAGCAGGGTAGGCCGGCGATGGAGGGGACGGCAGAGCAGGACTTCAATGCGGCCGAACTGAGGAGCAGAGCACGGCCAGACCTGCTGCAGAAGGGACGGCAACTTGATGCCGGTTTGGCCAAGAGGGAGGCCTGTTCAACATGCCCAGAACCGGCAGCTGGACCACCTCCGTCGACCGGGCTCCCTGCCTATAAATAGCCGGGCAGTTAGCTCGGTTCAAGTGGGGGTGGAGAGAGGGGAAAGGAAATCCTGAGCGAAAGGTTTGGATAGGGAGAGAGAGTCCCAAGAGAGGGAGATCTGAGAGAGAGAGAGATCTGAGAGAGAGAGAGAGAGAGAGGGTCGCGAGTGGGAGTTCGGGCAAGGAAAGGGAGTTGGAGGGAAAGACCGCCGGCCACCGCACTTGACGCGCAGCCAAAGACCCGTCGCCGTGCCCCCTTTCCCGCGCCAAAGTTCCGGTTAGCCTCGGCCCTGTTTTTGCCCTGTTTTGGGGCATGTTGGGCCGGAGCTCGCGGCCGTCCGGTCGATGCGAATTCCGGCCCCCATCCGCCCTGCGTACGGTTGCTATGGATATCCTGGTTCATTCGTCAAGAGTACCGACTCGGTATGAGTCTCGTCTGAGCCGGGAGCCCCTCGGTTCGTTATCGCGCGCCGCCTGTTCGATGAAACACCTCAACAAGATCTAGTTTTCGTGTCTTCGTCCTTGGCCGAAACCGAGACGACCGTGCGTGTCCCGTTCTACTGTGACGTTCCCTGATGTTTGGCGACCCCGAACATCGCCCGTTTGGCTGTTTGCCACGTTTCCACCATCGTCGTCATTCATTTGGTGGTTTAGCCGAGGGGGGTGTGACCAAGCCAAGACGAGCGGCGTCCCTCGTTGCGGCCATACTCGTCGAGCGCGAGGAGAAGGGATGCGAGGGGGAACCGGGCCGGCTGTGCTTGGAGCCGGGTCGGGTGTGAGGGCTAGGTCTTTAGGGTTTGGTATTTGGGCTGGGCTGATTTAGGCATATTGGGCTTATTTCGCTTTATTGGGTTAGGCTTAGTTCATTTAGTTCTTAAAGGGCGTGACCCCTTTTCTTTTCTCTTTAAGCCGGACTAGGCCGGCGAACCAGGCCCGGTCCGGCTGAGGGCGCTACGACCCGTTCAATGGACCCGGCCGGATCCGGATATCCGACCCGTACCCACTTTTAAATATAATATAATATTATTATTTTAATATAATTTTTAAAAAAGACTAATAAAGAAAAATCAGAAAAATCCCAAAAAGTTTCGTTTTTTCTATAAAAAAAAAAGGAAAAAGCTAAAAAATATTTTTTTTGAGTAGTTTTCTCAAAAAATGCATGAAAAAATCCTTAAAAAAAAAATTCAAATCTAGGGGTTTTAAACAAGATTAACTATTAGGAAGTGTTAATTGATTAATAGTGTAATCAAGTCATCAATCTAAAATAAATATTTCTCTCAATATTTTACTTGGATTTCTAATTGACCAATTTGCACAAAATCTATTAGTGGTGAATTTCTAAATGAAAATGACTTGCAATTTAAAAGCTCAAACCTTGGGAGAGCCCTTGAGAAACTATAAGCTTAAACTTGATAAACCATTAACCTCTGTGCCTAGGAGGGTTCAAAGAGGTCGCGATAGGTACTAGTGAAAAATATGGGATTGCACACAAGTTAAAATAACAGACTTTTCAACCCCAATTAAAAGATAGAGCTCTTCCAAGTAATTTTTTGAAACAGCCAAAAGAAAAAAACCATTTTACATTGTCAATTTTTCTATTTTCTCCTGTACCAAGAGCATCCCAAATAATAGGAGAAATTACAGCTTGCACTGAGGTTGTTTGGCTTGCCTAGATTTCACACGACGAACTCATGCAGAACACTTGCACATGATCAACTCTTGATTTCACAGAAAAAGAATCTAATCTCTTCCTTTTGCCTGTAGCAGAAACTACGATAATTAAAGACGGATGCATGAGTTTTCATTTCTCTGACAAACAAATTCAAAAATGACAATTACCTATGATTCCGAAGCAGAAGCAGACTATGCGGTCCTATATCAAATGATTTCAGATATTTATCCCCAAAAGTTTTCAGCTCAACCTTCAAAGACCGAACCAAAATGGCCTCAAAAGATCGCATAACGGCCATTCAGCAGGTCTTCATTCGACGAAGATAGGGATAAGGTGGTGATTGCGGCTACGAGTGGCCGCTCGGTTGAAGGGGAAAAGGACAGGGATTGATGAGAATTTTGTAAAAGTTTGATCAGGTGAGGCTACGCATTCAAATTTGTTAAAGAGAACAACAGATGAGAACATCGTAGAAGACGGCGGACTTATATCCTTGCGATGTGTATCCAAAAGAACACAAATGTTACTTTTATTTACTTAAATAATTATATAAGACTTACTAAGATTGACTTTCAAAATATAAGACCTATAAGATAAATCAACTGTGATGGCTTAATTACATAGCGCATTTTCTCAATCCGATTATTGAATTTTGCTTTCAATTGTCGAATGAACTTCAGAATTTGTAACTGACCGAAACCCGATCAAATCATGGCCACTTCATGGATGTATCTAGTAATTTTCCTTAGTGGGGGCAAACTTCAGTAAATAATGATTATTTCAGTTAATAAACCAATGCTCTTGAGCGTAAAAATATGTGATAAAATTACCATTGTGTCAATTTGGTTCGTTTATGGCAACTAGATTTTTCATGATTCTAAATCGCTTATTGAGCATCATTAATTTGCGGGGCAAATTGAAATGAAAATATTCATTATAGACTCAATCATATAAATTTTTAGAAAATTCAATAAACATGGAACCCTCTTCTGAAGGAGACGAAGGTTTTTGACCTTACTTGTGGCAAACGAATTGCTAGCCTCTCTTTTAATTATTTTTATTTTTTTTTTGGCTTTTCTTAATTGAGACTCACATGGTGTGTCATGTCGTCATTATAGCCTCTCCAATCGGATATGTAAGACTACCACGTCAATATTGCATAGAAAAATTGTTAGAAAAGTTTTCATAATGCATTGATTGCAAAAGGGAAAAGAAAATAATGTTGGTGCATCCAGCAATTGAAATCAAAGAAAGTTTAGTGACTTGATTGTACATAATGACTACATATGAAATTTACCTGACTTACAGAAAAATTTCATTTGCACACCAATTTGGTAGACCGATTATTTATACCTAGTACTTTTGTACCATCGACCACGTTGACCATCGGGTACTATGTGACTCTAAGATATTCCCACATGTTGGAGGAGAAATTATTACATTCTAGATGTATTCCATATAGGATGCGAAGCTAGCTTAGCATGGAAAATATTGAGACAACCTACTGAAGTTATTTGAGTAAACGCAAAAACTTATGTTCCAAGGTTTCCTCAAGTCGAGATTTTTGTCTCTTGGAGTCCTTAAGTGAAAATAAAGTAATAAACAAATAATATTGTTCAATAGAATCAAAACAAAAATTAAATTTTTAAGCAAACGTCATCATACGTGAGGTTGGCGAAGAAATCCACGAAGCTCAAACCCTATAGAATGTACATTGCTGGATGTGCTTCCAAGCGATAAATCAAAGAAAGACAAGACATGAAATCTATATTCTCATGACTCCTTCACAGAATTAGGTACAAGAAATATTTATTTTCAGAACGATGAGGTGCTTCCTGTGAACAAAAGCATAGAAGGGCCACGCGAGCACTGAGCACTCACGTCATATGTCAACAAACATATAATATAATTCTTAGGATTAGTTGAGGCAGATAGTCCATATATCCCCCATTATAAAAGTCAAAAGAGTGATGGAAGTATTGAAAGGTATAAAGCAAGTTCATATGAGACATTGTCTAAATTAGGATTCAAGCAATCAATCGTGGACTAATTCCTGTTGACCTTAAGGAGAGAAATTTCATTGATCACGATGTTAATTTATGTCGATGACGCCTCGATAACCGGGAATGACATCAGGTTAAATTTTCCAATTAGAGGAAATTCAAATAGAAATCTCAAATTGAAAGGCCTAGGAAAAATTAAATGTTTCTATGGAATTGAAGTTGTGAGAAATAAAATAAATCCTTTCACAAATGACATCAAACACTGTTCATTCAAGCGAGAGTAGACCATGGATAGCTAACGCATGATTTGATAAAGTGGATTTCAAGCCATGAATTCAAGATATGAGCAACACAAAAGTGCCTTCCCAACAGTAACCGGGACAGGAACAACCAACATAATCGACACTAATCAACATGAGCAACGAAAACAATAAGAGATGAATGATTTGAGATCGAGTCCAATTTGAGAAGGATACTCAACAAACGAAGCCTCAACAGATAATAGTAGCATGAAAATGGCTAATTGTGACGTTGGAAGGCACAACAATGCATTATCTCATCCAATCATGTGCATCGATAGAAGTAATACTACTCCTATGAGGACTAGGAATACTACCTCAAACCTAGCTCCACACCAAGGACATCTGGGGGGTAGGGCAGCGGGAGCATGGTGGTGGCTCAATGACAGCTGTAGACGGCAAGCGGATGGACTATATTTCTGATTAAAAATCTACCTAGATAGTTGATGGAAAAGACAAACAATGTTGATATGGCGCCCATGTGACTTAAGTGAAATAAAAATGATGTAATTTTGGGCCGAAAAATCATCTGGAAGGAATTTTGATGAAGGATAAATGTGTAGCATAGAAACAAATTTGGGGTTCTTAATATCACAAGAAAAATTTATGTCATAATGGATATAATTTTGAGATTCTAACATCACAAAAAAAAAAAAATTCACTATAGATGTGTCACATTCATAAGCCAGATACTCAGCAGTTGTAAGGGCAATTCGTAGAGTGATGATGTGTTCAATAGTTGGATCATTGGCCTAAACAAAAGAGCAAACTTCGTAAAATGAAATATAGGCACCTGCACAACCCTTTAATGAGCAAGGATATCTATATCACAAACTCAATCTACAAAATTGCAAAAATTGCCAGAAAGAAAAAATCTGCAAAACAATTAACTATCAGCTCATTAGAAATTACTAGATTAAGGAAAAGGGTCACTCTCTCCATTGACCATTTTTCCTCAAAGTCACGTTTGAAAAATTGCACAATTTCCATGTTCACTCCTAGCTGCAAATACTATAGCAAAGTTGTCCTCTTTGTCATCCTACATAAAATTGCAGCACATCTTTGTAAATGATATTGAAAAGAGAGTGTTTGGAATAGTAGAGCAAGATGAAGACTTAGAGCATTGAATTCTCAAAGAAATGCAACAAATAAAATAAGATCAGAAATCTTCACAAAGAATGTATTTAGCATTTGAGAAGTCTAGCAGATAATAGTGGAGCTAGTTAGTCGAAGGATAAAATACATTTTAGGTGAATTCTAAACCTTCACTCCAAAATCATAGGAAAATTCTGTGAAACTAATGGTAGTTCATTAAATTATTGAAGCAATAAAACTCGTATAACATTGGGTATATAGGAAAAATGCTACATATACCTTGGTAATACCGTTAGCCTTCTCCACTTGCTTCACAAGACCAGCCTGGTGGCAAATCTAGGCAACTATTTCGTTATGCGGAAGACCAGCAGCGGAGAAAAGTAGGATCTTCCGTCCACGAGCTATGGAATTCATTACATCAATGGTGGAAATTCTTGTTTGTATATCCTCTCTTCTGAGTAGGTTCCTTCACTAGGATTTATAGAACTTCCTAAGAAAGAGAAAGTTTATCCATTCTATAAGACACCACAAGAAAGTTCTTGGGATAGCCACAGGTGCCATGGAATATAAATGGCTTTATGGCCAATCAAAATTAATGTCACAATGACACAACTCACCAGAAATATCTAGACAAGCCTCTGGCAGAATTGGAGGGCCATTATCAATGGGCTTCCCAAAACCATTAAATATGTGCACCAAGCATATCCAAGGATGCAGGTGTTTTCAGAACTTGCATCAAAAGAAAAATGTGATAACTCCACAATAAATTTCTAAAGGTTCTTTTATTTATCCAAGATTAAAGAGAGTAAATGCTGATACAGCTGAAAAGATTTGTGAAAGCAGAAAAACAATGCACTTTTGACACCCTTTATGAGGCCAAGGCCATGACATAGCCCAAATTATTTCTCATGCTACAAGTGAAATCTTGTTGCCAACATGTGGGAGTATTTAGTTCCCAAACACAGAAAAAAGAAATCTAACTATTTATTTCTATAGGATGATGAAACATTGTTTTATTAGGAAAACAAAAACAATCAGCATGCATAATTACTCACCAGTGAATTGCACAATGATGTATTTGTTGTCAAACCCAGAAGTCCCTTCAAAAACCTAGCGACAAGAGAGTGAAACATGAATGACCAGAAAGATTTACATATTGGAAGTCTAAGATGAACAGCCACCGGTCACACAAGCATGAGTAGAATACTCATATCTAAATTTTATTGACAGAGAAACTAGTGAATAACAGAACCTACAGAAGTTTGAGAACAATTAGAGACATATAGGAAAGATTATTAGCCTTTTTCAGAGCCAAAATAACCCACACTGTGACTGGACTTCCATCACTCGAGAGTGGAGAGGATCTATAATTGCCTACACGGAATGCTAATTAGACTCTTGACAATGTTCTCCTCAAGAAACTCAAATCACAATTTTTTGAATTATTATCCCATATGATGTTCTCACATTTCATCACATGTTCTGCTTTTTCTAATGCTTGCAATGAACGACAGAGAATTCACTAGGTCATTAGCTGAAAAGTATTGCACACAAAAGTGACCCAAGTAATACAGTCTAACCAACAAAAATGCAGCATCAAGAGAGCTAAAGGAAAAAAGAAGAGGCTGGCAACTTAGACTGAACTTGCACAGCAACTCTCTCTATCAACTTCAAGGACTTGCCCACGTCTAGTCGTTCCATCTTCCAAGCAGATATTTACTATCTCTTGATACTTTGGTCCCTGATATACAATAAAATTAATCCAACATGTCCATATAGGAGTTCACTCAACCTCGTAAAATTATAACCAGTGAAATTTACCTGGACTTTGTTGAGTATAACCAACGGCCCAGCAACACCAGAGACACACCAGTCCTATACTCTGCAAGTAGCAAGCAATTGTCTGAACAACCGATAACAAGACCCAGCAACTAAGGCATGCTAAAAATTTGACTTGGACAAGAGCTAAATAATTCCTTACCTCTCAACCAATATATATGAAATGATAGAGATTGTGTAGATCTAAGTAATAAGTGTATTAACCGTTGTCATAACATGGGCAGCATAAACTTTTCAGAAACGAGAAAGCTACATGGAAAGCCTCGAAAACAACATTATCCCATGATTAAAGTTATGATTCGGAGCACTGTGAAATTTAGATGGCGAAAGACATGATAAGCCACAAACAAGGAGACGAAGCTACTCCCCACAATACAGACAAAACTTAATTACGAGATTCAAGCATCTCAGTAGATTTCTATTGTCTGTAGCTCAGAAAAAATTTAGAAAGCGGAGAGGGCCGAAAGCTTACCCATGCTGATCTCCAGAGTCCCCTCTTCCATGTCATAACTCATCAGTGCCGCTCCCATCTCCAAGTCCCAAGCTGCTTGGAAATCTATACAGAGAAAAAGCGTTAACCGAAGAACCAATTAGGAATGGCTAGCGAGTCACCCTCGCACCACAACCGTATCGAGAAGTGACTATAGGATACCAAAAAACAGAGGAAAACCAAACCATTGTTCGACCGAGATTAACTCTGTACAACTCTCTTTTGCTGTGGCCATTTCTCACACGTTTTCACTTCGATCTTCGCTCATTTCCAAGTGGTCTTGGACTCACGATTGAAAACAAAGGAAACGAAAAATCTGACATGAACTCCATTGATGAGTAAAACGACAAGAGCATTAAACATCACTCGAGGCCACTAGATTCAAACTTCTGTCAAAACACGTAAGAATCCACAAATCGAAAACACGATTCAAACCGGAAGAAGGAGAAAAAAGAAGAAAAGAGAAGATCACCGAAGTTTCTAAAGACGGCAACAGACGGAATCAATCACGAGGCGAGTGCAGCTCGGTTTCAAGGCAGCAGTAGATAGCGAGGGTGATGGTGGAACGACTCGGAACTCTCTGAGCGGGGGAGTGCGTCGAGATGGAGGGAGAGATCTGATAAAGTTACGTGAAGCGAAGAGGCGCGGCAATGGCGTCGGTGATGGTGTCGTTTGGAGTTTTTGATGCCTTTTCCAAGGAAAAGAAAAAGAAAATGATGGCTGAGTTATGGGATGAATCTTCCTCTCAAGGAATTCCATCTTTTGTGCAAGTCTTCCTTTTGACGGGCTTCGCAGACCGGCGGGAGGGCCGAGAATGAAGCCGAAGAATCTCATCCTTGAAATCGGCGGATCCTATACACCAGCTTGACATCCCCTTTGTGCGTGGCGTAGACGGGCGAAACGAAGGACGTGAACGACAGCGTTTGGAATCCGAAAGGCAGCGATGAAGTGGGGGAGAACAGAACGAAGCAAGAATCGACGAAACGTATCCTGGAATGAATCGAAATTGGACTCGGAAGTTCAATCGGATAGGAAACGACCCCGATGGAGGAAGACTCGGTGAAAAATGAAGATGGACATAGAGAAAACGATGCATGGCGAAGAACTTGACCCACGGAGTTTCCTGGTCGTTGAATGTGCTGCGTTCCTCTGAGCAGAAGGCGTTCGGTGAATTGCGCAAAAGAGAAACAGAGAGCGTGACGATTCCGTAACAAAAAGCCAAGGAAAGAAGATCGCGCCATAAGAAATATCTGCGGACGGCCGGATCCTCACTGACATTCGGGCAATGATGATATCTATCAAATCGATAGTCGTACTTGCCACCGGGTTGTTGCATCTCCCATTCGACCCCAAAATTAATTTCGATAATAGCAGTTTCGTTTTGCTTTTCTCCAATTCTCTCACCGTCTTCCGAATTCCCATTGCCATCGATTGCACTGTGGAGGAGGGATCGAGACTGCAAGGAAGGTGTTCGATGGGATTACGAATTACATCTTTTGTGCAAGTCTTCCTTTTGACCGATTTCTCGTGGGTTCTTTATATTTTCCTTTCATCTCTTTTTTTCTTCCTTTTTCCTTTTTCCTCTTAATTTATTATTATTTTTATATTTTCTACACTTTACTTCCTTCTCGTCCAAAGAACCACCATCGGCTTCACCTCGTTTGTCCCGTTTTCCCCACAATCCCCACGCAAAATCCGAATCATCTCCATCCGCTGCTTCGCGCCTTTTTATTCTTCGTTGCTTTCGTTTCGTGCTCACTGCCGCCAATCTTCACGCTCGGTGTATCGTCTCGGATGATGATGACAACTCAGATTGGCCTCGGCCGCCGTGGTCGATGAAGCGACGCTGGACTGGTGAGAGTGCCGAGAGCGAATCCCGAAGAATCTCATCCTTCGTTTCGGTGGATCGTATCCAAACGATGATGATCCATCCAACCTCAGCCTTGGCAATCGGATAAAGCTCTTGTAAACAGTGAACGCACCACCCCGCATCCCCTTTGCGCGCAGGGTAGACAGGAGAAACGATGGAATTTGAAAGATATTATGAAGTGGGAGCGGAACAGAACGAAGCAAGAGTCAACAGAACGTATTTTGGAGTGAATCGGAATTTGACTCGAAAGTTCAATCGGACATGAAACAGCCCTGATGATGGTTCGGCGGTGATGGCCGCGTGAGCCTGAGATGACTCAATGACAGACATGGGCAAGCAAAGGAAAAGCAACGACTCGAATTAGAGTGGCCACAACTCGAATATGGAAATCTAATGGCGTGCTTCACCGTGGGGATGATCTGAGTTGGTGGAGATGAATAAGGGGAATCCAGAGCGATGGAGAGAGAGAGAGAGAGAGAGAGAGAGAGAGAGAGAGAGAGAAGATGCAAAAATAAAAAAATCTAGTCGGAGAAAATCGGGAGAGAGAGTCCAACCGCGAACGAAGCACCCGCCAGCGATGCATCGAGATTGAATTCTCTAACAATTGTTGCTTCCAGCACCAACTGAAACACAAACAGTGTTGCTACCGGTTCGAAGATACCAGTCACCTTGCAGCCACGACAGCGAAACTCGACCACGGAGTTTCCTTGATCAACAGTCACAATTGTCGGGACGTCCCATCTCCAGGATGTTTCGCTTTTGTTTTCTCCCATCCTCTTGCTGCTCTCGAATTTCCATTGCCGTCGGTTGTGCTTTGGAGGAGGTATTGAGTTCTTGCAAGGAAGAGAGAGAAGAGAATCGGTGAGCTTTATCTGGTAGCGAGAGCGAGTTCTGAGAGCGCCGGGATGTTGCCGATTCTAAGACAAAAAGCCACTGCTGGAGGCTCGGATGCTGTGTCTGTCAAGAGAGTATGCTGAAGAGTCGTGCCGCAGCGACGCAGAGACGCCAGCATATTTGTTTTGTCATGCATATCAGCATTCAGCTAATATTGAAAAAAAAGAAAAAAAGAATTCCGAGAGCCCTTCACATGAGAAGAAACCGACAAACTTCAATTTGCGCCCACATGCGAAAAGACTGATCACGAAATCTTCAAGAAATCAGAAAGAGACGATGAAAAGAATCTGACGTAAGTTCACCGGAGCTTGTAAAATCATGGTCGCGCCTTGAAATTCAGACTTGGTATAGGGCTCAAGGGAATTGGATTCGATGTTACAACCATTTACTGTGACACCCATTATCTGAGATCAACTCACATGACTTGCTTTATAAATTAGGGGAGATATTAATTTTAGGAATAAAATAAATTTCATTCTAAGTTGAGTCATAAGAAGCTGAACTTCACTTGACTATATTTATCAAAAACTTTGTTTACGTATACATCAGGAGATGAAGTTAAGGAGGGGGATTTCTACCAGAAAAAAAAAATAATAGGAGCCACAAACACTAAATATCTCGCCTCTTATCGAGTATGTACATAGATTGACAAAACAAAACTCTCCCACACTTCGAGCGCTCCTCAGTCACCTTCTAACCTGAAGAAAAGATAAATAAACAAGTATTGACTTTTTAAAATAAAAACTCAGCAAGTGGGCGGTTAGTCCTAACTTGGATTTGGCCAATAACAAGACAAATAGGTAAATAAGTCATCAATTTGCTGAATCCACAAAAAACTAGCTGCAACAATCACCCAGGGGGAGACGATACTCCACCCTGAACCCCCTCGCACCTAACCTGGCATCACGAGATCCCCTGAGAAGTTATTCAGCCCTTTTCAGACCTCTGGAGAGAATACTGTTATTCTTCATCACCCCTCTCCAGGCATCCCGACACCCGGGGTCTCACATTGGCTTATTAGCCAATCATACATTCATAGTTCCTCCTTGTTGCAGCATCAACAACTCCAATGCACAAAACAGCTCTCGCTTTCCTAAAGTCAAGTATGAGTCCTAGACTTAAACAAACTTGGGTATCACAAGCTATCTCATTAAATTCTTAAGTAACCAATGTCTTATTGAGATCAAAATCACAACACCAGACAATATGTCATATGCAACACCATCAGAAAACCATAACTTGGAATTTGTTCACCTTCCCCATGAATTTCAACAAACTCAGAATATGGGCAACCTCAACCAGAATGCATACTTTCGGGAATTAATTTGAAAACCATATGAAATGGGCTTGAAAGATCCTAAAATTTTAGTATATTATAAATAAGACATTAACGAACATTTTTCACGGAGGATGCTGAACCTAATTATTTCTGTACAGGAAGCGACAAATCACACAACTAAGACTCACAAACTGAACTGTTTTCCAGCATCAGCGTGCACAATTAAGAATATGTTTCAATACCTAAAACTTCACCAATTTCTACGAAATTTTTATATGTCATACATGAAGATGTCGGCTACAACTTTCATGAAGGAATCGTGACCAGAATCAAGCTAGGAACTTCTATAGAAAATTCGCAAGGTCACAGATTCACATGTACTATAGTTTTGCACAGCATACACCCGCTAGAAACTTATGTCCATACGCTGACTATTTAACCTCAGAAAAATCCACGAAATGTATATGTCATAGTTTAAGGTATCTTGCACAACTTTCTTGAAAGAAGTTTCACCCAAATCTCAACACAACAAGCCACACAAAATTGACAAACCAGCGAGGTCAAGAGTTCTCAGTTCTGGAAAACAGCAGGCAAAACTCAAAACACTCACAATCACAAACCTAAATTAAATCTAATGGAACCAATTAACCAAACGGAAGTCTATGAGCGGTCAACTAAGCAATTCTCGACACTCACGACTCGCTGGAATTAAGTGGTTACACCAAAGGCCTACCCAGTCCAAAACGTGCATTCCAGTACCCAATCTTGGACTTAAACAGCAATCTCAATCCATAAATCGCACATGCCGAGCTACGATGAGTTTATCCGAACACCTTAAACCCCAAGGACAGCTATACACTCAGCATCCAGATAGTAACGAACCCATACGTTCCCAACCCAACTCTGGACAGAGCTTTTGTGCCCAACTTCTGCACCTAAATCACAATACCAAGTCCGAAATCGACTTGCACAGCTAGGCAAAGCTGATCCATGAACTCAAGACCTTACTAGCAGCCCTACTTGCCTGGATTTTCTTCACCGACAGAAGGAAGAGGAAGCGTCGGGCGAGTTGGGCTTCGCGGTCGGCGGCAAAAGCTCCAAGCAAAACCGAACGGCGACGATTCTTATACTGGATGGAGGCGCCGATCGTGAAAGGCCGAGATGGGGTTGGGCTCGGTGGAGACGAACGAAAGTGAGGAAAGGAAGGGTGGTGTGTTTCGGTAGAGAAAACACAGATGGGGTGGGTTCTTCGTAAAAGAGAGAGAGAGAGAGAGAAGAAAAAAAGAAAACGGAATACGTATAGCCTCCCCTCCTTCGACAACATCTGGACACGAAGAAAACATCTGGACACAACGTGGGGAAGAGCAGAACAAGTGTTTCTCTTCTCTTTTTTTATATATTTTTTTATTTTTTATTTTATTATTTTTTTGACTAAATATTTCTTCTTGAGTTTTGATTTATTTTTCTGGGTTATTACTATTTTATTTTTATTATTTATTTTATTATATATATATATATTTTAAATAGTCTCAAATATGCTCAATCTAACTAACGAAATGTTTGGGCGTCAGATTTACAATTCTAAAGGTCATGTTGAGCCATTAGAAACCTTAAAGAAGCACGTTCAGGACCATTCCATTAATTGGAACAAAACTCATGCTTTTATCTAGTTTGCCGAACTAGAAGCAGAATTCAGCCTAGCAATTCTGTATGTTCGGTTCTCACCAAAAGTGAACTAAAAGCGATGCTTCCTTTGCTGCATCGTATTGCATAATATTATTATACACCCAAGTCTTATCAATGGTTCTAAAGATGGATACTCTGAACACGACATCGTCCCTTTCTTTAAAGCTCAAAGACACGCGTCTTCCACCTTCAGAGAAGTTTCTCTCATGAATGCGGCCCAATGAGCAGATGACTTTCCATAATGTTCGTGGCTGATGAATATGAGAGCCACGGTCTGCAGGCTTTTCTTAACGCGCATCTTTGGGAATGAACCACGAACTCTCTGCTCAAGTAGACATTTCGCAACTTTGTCATCACGATGAAGAAAACAACCAATGATTTCTGAAAAAGACAGTATGAGATTGCTTTGTGTGATTTAAATCCAAGAGTTGTCATTATCATGAGGATCTTACTACATTGTTTTTCTTCAGATGTATTAACCTCACCGCAATTTCGGAGAAAGGATAATCGAGTGTAAATTTGCTGGCTGGTTCGAGAGCTCTACACAAGCCCCGCTTTTTCAGCTTTACCTGCAGCAGTCGCAAACAGAACAAGAAGAAAGCTTTTTGCATTTTAGCTGTATTCTATTCTTGTTATGTAAACTCATATCTGCCGACATAGCAACCCTAAATCAATCAATCTGAGTCTAACTAATAGTCTAGCTTCCTAAGGCTTATATGCACACCAATACAATTCTCAGCACAATCAAATCTGATATGACCAGCTCGGCTTGTTTCCATTATTTATGAAATCCTCCAACACAAGCATATTCACACACGGGAGAACTATAGACAGAGAAACACTACAAGAGTGAATTAGCTCTAACACAGTTTCTCTTAGCCTAACAATGTGGAGAGTTCCTGTATGGAATTTGAATCAAACACAAGAACAACACAGTCATGGGGAGAATCTGCTAATATATTAAGATTCACCTGGAAAATCTCGTGACTAGCAGTTTGAACTTCTGTCCCTCTCCAAACTTTTTGCTAACGAATGTGCATGGGAATTGCCATGAACTTTGCAAACCTGATCAAATTCCATTGCCATACAAAGCTGAGGACACTTGGCTGAATGCAATTCATCCCCCAAGACTTCAAGCTCAACCAAAACATCATGGCAATCATCGGCACATATAGTCCTAACACATACATATGCACACACGGGAGATCTAGAGACAGAGAAACGCTAAGAAAATGAATTAGCTCTAACACAGTTTCTCTTAGCATTAACTCTAATGTAGTTTCTCTTAGCCTAAAGACATGGACAGTTCCTGTATGGTATTTGAATCAAACATGAGAACAACACACTCAAGGGGAGAATTAGCTAATATATTAAGATTCACAGATTCACACCTGGAAAATCTTGTGATGAGCAGTTCGAACTTTTGTCCCTTTGCAAACTCTGCTGATGAATGTGCATAGGAATTGCCATGAACTTTGCAAACCTGATCAAATTCCATTTCCATACAAGACTGAGGACACATGGCTAAATGCAATTCATCCCCCCAGACTTCAAGCTCGACTGAAACATCACAGCAAGCAAAGGCATCTTCCACTTTCAGCAAGACAATTACACAATTGCTGAGGCTCGGTTCCTCACATTGACATTGAATTGATGGATATTCCATCTCGGACATCCATTCATCAATTACAGTGACATGGAAAATGGAGTCCCCTCCAGATTAGAAGACCAAAAATTGGCCCCCACAGTAGTGCTCTGCAAATTCATTCAAACCCTTTGCTAGCCAAACCATCTCATCACATTTTTCCAATTCCACAGGCCAAATAATTGCACCATTCTCTCAAAAGCATCCTCTCAAACCTTTTTGTTATTCCCTGCAGGAAAAATAAAACCCATAATCTTAATAAGCCTATGAGACCTGATTTCAAATTCAAAACGAAGAACAACATAATAAGAATGCATAAACCAAAAGGACATCTTGAAGCACATGCTTTTCAGTTCATTCAGATTTGGAATGTGGCATTAATGAGTGTGCATCTGGATTATGATAACCTCGTAAAACCCAATCGGCATAGAAGTGCACTTCCTTGATTCCTCAAGACTATATAAAGGAGTTATTATTTGGAATGCAGAATTCATTTTGGACCACCGAAAGTGACAATTCCAGAGTTCATCTTGATGAATGTAAATCAAGTCCTAACCAGCATTAGTGAATATGTAGACTCTGAACACAAAATCATCCCTATCAATGAGTTTCTACATGCAGATGACTTTCTCTTGCAAATGTGGGCCAACCAGCAGAAAAGAACGCCCCCCAACACCAAAAAAAAAAAAAAAAATCTAACCTACAACTCCTTAGCTTCACCATCCATGAACTGTCCAAATACCTGAGAGTCGTGATTTGCTTAATTTCCTGAATATGTTGCGTGATGAATTGAACAGGAGTAGACTACCCATCTACATGGTTGAAAAACCAACATATGGTGAAGAACAGACCAAGACATAAGCATACCCTAATGAGAGAATCAAATTGTATACAACGTGAGTTTTAGGCATTACTTGCTAGTTTCAAGAGTTTAATAGACAATAAACCATACAACAAAAGCCATTAATCCAATGTCAAGGTCTAATCTATGCTTCCAGAATGCAATAGGGTACACATTCAGAAGAAGCCTTCCAGGTCCTCAATATATTTAAAAAATATCAATTTCAGCCACACAATCACAATCACGGGGGAAAAAGCAAATAAATTGATAACTAGAACATTGATAGAATTGATAATTTAAAATTAAGCTATTTGATTCTTTCAAGCGCAGCTCAAATAAGGTTTTATCAAACTATTGGTTCAATTTGACAAAGTAAAATCATCTTTTTTCCCCCAAATCTGATTAATATAACAAAATACAACAGTATCTCCCATTTGAAAACAAAATTATCAGTCATTAGATCTACAATGAAATTTCATAATCATAACAAGCCACCCCCTTATCTATTAGGTATTTCTCTTTAGTTATGAAGGCAGCAACATTCTTTGCAATTTGCTTGTCCATATCAATTTAGTCTCGTGGTGTGATTTACATATATATTCTACGTTTACAGCATTGAATAACATTGTCCAATATCTCCATATTAGAGAACTTGGATTATATTCTTAAGACGCCTCAGCAATTACTTTTCCAACAGCATCTATCAAAAAAAAAAAATAAAAAGAAGATGATTGTTATCTTTTCGAACCTCCAACCACCAGCTTATGTCCCAATAACTGTCCTTTCATCTTTTTCCCTGCTTCAATTACTCCAGTGTTAAGATATTTATACCTGGTTTTAAATATACATCCATGGACACTTCAAGGAAAATAACATATCATGTGATATACCACACAATGAAGTAAACTTGGAAATACACTAGAGTATAAGCAAAGATCTAAACAGCATTGATGTATTTGATTTTCAGACATTGCCAGTCTGAGTCAATAAGTGTGAGATCATACCAAGCCATACTGAACATAAGAGGGCCTCATCACGACCATAAAAAGAGATGCTCCATTGGAAAATTTGTCAGCCGATTTAAGAGCAGTGAGAGGCCTTGGACGCATGGGACCATAATAAACCAGCTCAGGATGCCTCAATCTGAGGCAATTGAGGGCCAGGGACAGACTCTATACCAGGGAATCCAGAGAGAAATCCAGCTTTAGCTGCAACAGCAAGAAAATATAAATGTAAATTCGGCTTCATCATCCACATATCGCTAATCTCACGAATTTACCACGCAAGATCTAGTGCAATTCAAGAAGTGCAAGGGTATACCAGATTCTTTAATTACATCAGACGATGTGCGAGAAAAAGACAAGAAGCTTTACTACTTCAGTGCATACATCCCCAACCAAAACACCGGTCGAGGTTGTTTTTCTTCAAGTGCACCATGCATATCCACATCTTCTACACATGATTCTACTCTCATTGACATCATCTCCCCCAGCCAATGAAATGAAGCACATGCCTTCCACGACCATCCTAGTTGCGTCGACTTCTAAAAGGACGAACAATCGACCAATGGGACCACCTAACTCTAGATGTATCCACTATCCAAAACTTTATCATACTGAGTACCGCAGGCTGTGAAAGCCTTCTGTAGTGGATGCACATCTAAGAGCATGACTTTATACTTTTCAACAGTAGAAGCTCAGAGTCACCCTTCTCTTTTCACAAAAACCATTCCCCCACCAAAAAAGACGAACACCTGGAATTCCCTCCCATTGACTAGACATGCAGTATGCAGAAGCAAAATAGGTAAACATCAAATTCAAAAATGGTCAGCAGAAACTACTCTTTGAAAGGAACCAAATGAAAACTGAAGCTAATTCCATGCTATTGCTCTAGATAAAAGAAGAGCCAGACGATGAGGCCGCCCGAGTCAAGAGCAAAACGAACCCATAGAAGAAGAACGCTCGTAACTGTGCCTGGATTCGACCACAAGAGGATGGCGAGCAAAGCAGCGAGAGAGACAGTTCTGTGAAGAGGCAGGTTAAGCACACTTCATTAGTTTGACTTGCCATGAAAAGATTTAGCATAAATTGGAAACAAATTTAATCCTTGCAGCATCTCGTAACCAATCTAGAACAAGAAACAGGGCTTCAAAAAAATTATTCTAGAATTTGAAAAGAACAACGACAAAGAGAGTTATGCAAGCAGAAACAAAGACACGTTAAACCGCAAGAAATTCCCATGAGGATGAGCAGTTCGGACTATATTGAGAACAAGTCGTAAAAGTGGCTCCCTCATATTTTTGACAAGGCATGGAATTCTCTCTGAATATTTTCAAGTTTCATGATGCTTGAGAGATATCTCTCCCTATTTCATCTCCATCGATGAGAGCTCAAACACGCAGAAATGTCCTACGCAGACGCGTTTCTCTCGCCAATGCTCGAAAGGAAAGCACTGAAGATGTGGATTTAGGGGCAATAAAATTGCTAGTTTGAAGAACAGAGCCCTAGATGAAGAAAAAGAAGGCGAGGATTGAGGAAGGTCTCTATGAAACCAGCTTCCGACTTCAACCTAATTCATGCGCAATAAGACACCAAAATCGGAAGAAACGTGAACTTACGAGTTTGCCGGGTTCAAGTGCGAGAGAGAGAGTGATCTTCTTCTTGGATGATGTCAGTGGAGGACCTCCATTGGTCCATGATCTGAGGTAGTGGATTGAGAAATTTACACAGAACGAATTTAAAAAGTAGAGCCCTAGCTGAAGAAGACGACGACGATTGAGGAAAGTTCTCTACGAAAACCGGAAGAAAATTACGAGCAACAAGACACAAAAGTCGAGAAGAAATTCTTGCAGACAGGAGAAATGATGTGTGCAGAAGCGTGAACTTACGATTCGTCGGATACAGATGCAGAGAGAGAATGATCTTCTTCTTTGATGAAGTGAGTGGAGGATTGACTGTCCAGAGTCGGCAGTGCCATCTTCTCTCAGTCCTGGCAATTCCCGACGCTTCCTTTTCGCTCCGTCCTCCGTGAACGCAACAGAGAGAGCCTCTGGCGTCAAGAAGGAGAAGCAGAGCGTTGCTTTGTTTCCTGCTGTTCAGTGAAGGAGGCGAGATCGATCGATCGATCGATCGATAGATAAGGGTGATGATGCTTTGATCCGACGGCATCAATAATAGAAAAGATACAAAAAGAAAAATTTAAAAACTTACCGTGCTACCAAAAAATAAGAAAAAAGAAAAACGAATGGATGAGAGAATGACATCAATTGAATCTTTACCAATTTTATGTGCATTTGTTTATGCTGATAACTTTTGTATGGTTGTATTGAGATCATCATCCTCCTCCCAGTTCTCATTCCAACTTGTATCTAAACAGGCTCACCGAACTATACGGCCAACATTAGTTGTGGTGTGCTTAGCGTACCCTTAGAAAATGTCTTCATTTTCGGACACTCTTCCACTTTAATAGTCCATAAGCATGGGAACCTAAAGGTGCAACTCGAGATGGAGGAGAAGCATTCTAGGCTTGGCAGATCTTGGAGTGTCAAATGGTATAAATTTCCAAAAAAAAATCACATTTCCTTCTTTATTTCCATTATTGGCCACTACTTCTTTCATTCTTTCACATCCTATTATAGTCAGGTCATTGAGATGCATCAAATTTGTGACCGTTGAAACTGTTACTAGATGTACCAATCCAGAGGAATTCTTCACCACTAACTCCGTCAGATTCTGGAAGGATGCCACGGTTGGAAATATTGTCGTCAAACAGGGACAATCCCAAATCTCAAATTTTTTGATGCTTTGAAGAATTTTTGACACTAAAGTGTCTTCTCTCCACACACGCTTCAGGTTGTGTAGCTTGTTTAACTTAATTTCTCTTAAATTTTCAAGCATCGGATGTTTCCCCTCTTCAATAAGCCCTTCATCCAGGAATATATCTTCAAAGGAGCTATAGAATACCTCAAGGCTTTGTAGATTTTGAAATCTCTCTAAGAGGAATATAGAAGGAAATACGGCCTTTTCATCATGAAAGCATGCCAGTGTTAGTGCTTTTGGTTTGCTAAAGATGTCATCGGGAAAATTTCCATCTTGTATCATCTGAATATTGTTATTGACTAATAAAAGTCTCTTAAAGTTGGGAAAGTCCTGTCAAACAACCAATACAATAAGAGAAGTAAATTCTACGAAGTTTCGGCAATAAATCATGTGTTGTTAAAAGTAAACCTATTTAGATGATTTGCATGGAAGGTGGCCATCTTCCTAAAGTTCATTATATCTCAAGAACCTTTTTTCCAAGACTCAAGCTTTTAAAAGTCTCATGTAGAGGTTGGTCTGGTCAAGTGCATAGAGTGAATCTAAATTCAAGATCCCTGCACTCACTAAATTCATCTTTCGTTAGGAATTTCTTATCTTGTCAACAAAAATTTATCATCTTTGGAATGTTATGTAGTGGGATGCACTCATGATGTTACTAAAACATATGGGGTCCACAAATTTAGAAGTGTGCTTAAGATATCAAAAATACCTTACGTTGTCCACAAACTTATAGGAAAGGGGTTCTAGTTTTCTATAGTATTATAACAAGACAACACGACGACTATGCAATGCACTAGTGTATTAAAAAATACAATAGAAAATAGTGCACTAAGGTACTAATGTTATTTTTGTTTTAAAAAAAAAGTTCGAATTGATTTTTTTAGAGTTTGTAGAAGATGAAATATAGAAGAAAAGTTCAAATGTGACACGTGTCAATAATTGAGAGGACCTCTTGTCAAATTCTTATTGATGTCACCAAGGAGCACCATTAGGTTAGATTAGGAATATATTCTATTGTCAATAGAATACTATTAATATTTTTGTAACTCTAGGTAATGGAATATCTTATGCATGTCCACAATGAAAGTGTAGGTAAGATATTAGAAATATCTTAATGTTGTCGACAAACTAATAGGTAAGGGAGATCATCTTCTCTATAACAATATAGCATGACATGATATGCAATGGATATGATATTAGTGACTACTTTAAAGAACAAAGTAGAAACTAAGGGAGAGCAGCTATAATCATACCCTCTCAAATGAAGAGTGTGCTTCTTGATCTGAAAGATCTTGTTGATCATCTCGTTGAGCCCAACCGTTCATGGATGCCACAAAGGATAACATGTTCAGTTTGTCACAGTGAGTCACTCGTAATTCCTCCAATAATGGCCAATTCAAAGTGGGCAAATTAGGACATAAACTCTTGACTCGTGGCATGTCATGTAACACCAAAGATGTTAGTTTTGGGAAAAGATCTTGAGTAGTATTGGAGTGTGGAGTGTCATCCCCACTAGTGACTATTTCCTCGATCTCACAAGACTCCACTCGAAGTTTTCTAAGTTGGGTTAAACTTGTAGCCACCCAATACGGAAACAAATTTTCAAGGCTCTTGCAGTTCCAAACCTCCACTTCCCTTAAACAATCAAAAGTTAGAGTTTCTTGAGGACCATCAATCCATATTTTGCTTAAATTGTCCATGTGGGAGAGATGCATCCGCGTAAGTTGAGGAAATTGTACCTGCCATATTGAGAAAAAAAAAATAACACAATGGATGTGATTGCATTGAATTATGACCTTAAAGAAGGAATTTCCAGACTTCCCTTGTTCTCACAAATCATGAGAAGTCAAGATCTTGTTAGTGACATAAATAGGGAGGGTTGATCGATGCTTTTATACAAGTTGACTGATGACTAAGGCCAAGGGTATTGCATTGCAACAAGCATGAAATTATAAATGCTTTTATAAATCAATAGTATGTTCAGCATCGACTTTTTGAGTGGCTTAATTGACGATTAAGGGTCCATAGATTTTGAAGTGACGAGACAATGTTGACTTTTCTTGATTACTCGGCAAATCATAGCGATAACTTAGAAGTCCATGAATTAGGCAAGTGGGCCCTATGCACGTGGAACTTGGGCTCGTTCAAATGGTTGCTAAGCAGGTCTCCCTCTTGAGTCCTCATTCTTTTGATATTAGCTCTTGCGTCACAATAAGTAAGAGAGAGAGAGAGAGGGGCTATTTCCAATTGGATGCAAGAGCATCTAAAGTGTAAAAAACCTACAATGCAAAAGTGAAATAGAGAGAGAAATGAGAGCCCTCCTATTTATGCTGATGCATGAATGGAGCCATTGACTAAACATTAATGACAGCTCACTCAACTGTTTCTCTACGAAATTAAAAGAGGACAAAGACAAAGAAGAACAAAATATGAATCCCACAAAACAATGTTGATGCCATGGAGGAGTGACAAGTTGTATTTTTGTAATGAATAAGCACGAAGACTGGCAAAAATTTTAGGGAGCTTACTAGGTAGTTCAATAGAACTATTGAAAAGAGCAACATTTAGATTCATTGATATAGACTGTAAATTTCCGTTATGTTAGTTTTGTCGGCAAAGATCGATTATGTTTTAGATTTGTTTGCTTCAAGGTGAACATGCATAACAATTAGAGAAAAAGTAAGGGCATGGCGATGATGAGCCAGTCAACTAAGGATATGAATAGCGGGTCCGAAGAACTTAAGCAATGTATGTATTGAAGAAGGAATGGATGAAACTAATGCTTGGCTCAACGTTATTTCCTCTATTTACTATGAGCACTGCTACTTACTCATACTAAATTGCAAACGGTACTTATGAATCTTCTAATTAATACAGTTCACTAAAGAGAAGAGTCATGAAATTTATATGGCGAACTAGATATAAAAAAATATATAGTAACTTCAATTGTTCACAACCTTTTTCTTTTTTATGTATGGAAAATTTTTGTGTTCAAAGAAAATAATTTCTTAATAGGCATGGGCAACATAACGACTTGAATAAATAACATAATGTTATGATCTCAGCAAAAGCAGGTTAGGTCAATTTACTAGTTTTACATTGGACCATTAATAACATCCTTGAAATAATATTTATTCAGATTTGATGTGGAAAAATAAAAATAGAATCTTGCGGTGTACAAGTGATCCACCCCTTGGCAAAAAGTGTGTGTGGCACTAATCGCATTTTGTTTGTATGGAGAAAATCAAGAGTGTTTTTTTTTTTTTTACTACATCATGACCTCCAAGGAATTGTCCATTGAAAAGCAAGTATTGATATTTTTCATTTGGTACAATATAATTAATGCAATTACGACTTGTCACAAGAAAAAAAAAAAAAAACATAATAACTTTCCACACTTCCTTAAATCTATCAATATTCTTAATTGAGGATTTTGATGAGTTTTTAAAATTATCTAATAATGTGGGAGAAATCAATTATTATATGACAGCTCATATTTGACACTAAAATGAAATTAACGCTATCACAACTTGTCACTATCAAAAGATCATATGACCATTTTCATACTTCCCCAAATTTATTAGTATTGTTGTTGAGTGTTATAATGACTTTTTGAAATATTCTTAGAATGTAGGGCTAGGCATTATATAACAACTTATACATGCAAACGACATTATAGATAAATAATTAGTGATAACTCTTACAATTAAAAAGTAAACAAATGTGTAGATACTTGTTATAATTAAACATTCTACTTGCATAAAACAATAGGAAGAATTGCGTAAAAGTATTAGAATAAGGAAAAAAAAAAAAGCATTTCGTCCGTCAGTAAAAAAAAAAAAAAACAAAAGTTGTATAGAATTTGTAATAAAAAATGATATCGCGCATTTTCAAGTGCCTCAGTTTCGACCCAAAAAAAGAATCGCCGGAGGAGGTCGTCATTTACTGCGTTGAGTCTTTATGTGAGGAGAATTTCATGAGACGTAATGGAAGTGTTGACTGGATGATTATTTCCTATTATTTTTAATTTTTTATGTAGCTATGACATTGACTAAACATTGGGCTTCTTTTTTTCTTTTTTTTTTTTTTTCAGATGACTAAATATAAAAAATCTCAATCCACCTCACTTTCCTCCTCCATCTACGCTCTCTCCTCCATCTCCAGCCACATTGAGCCCAACCTTCCCGCCTCCCTCCGCCGTCGCCACCGGCAGATTTGCCGGCGCCGCATCTAAGGCGACCATAGCCGGGCGTCCAACCCTCTCCGTCGTCTTTGAGGTTTGCCCGTTCATGACGCCATCTCGTCCATGGCCGTGTTCAAGCTCCGGCCGTCTCATCCATGGCCACTCTTCCCCGACATCTATTCCTTTGTTTTTTCTTTCGCTGTTTGACCTCGCAGTCCATGGCCGTCGGGATCTCAAACTCGCCGTCAAGGCTCATGGCCATGGACAAGCAGTGGTCGCCAGATCTGTGGAGGAGCCTCCTCGCGAGCCATGGACAAGCTAGGCTTGCATCCATGGACGAAACTAGATCTGGAGGCACGACTCCAGTCCAGATCTAGAGGGGCAACGACCACGAGCAGCTGTGATGATGGAGGGGTGGCTCGGCCATGGACGGGGCCGACCATGAGCCGACCGCGGGCGTCGACCGAAGGGACAATGGCAATCCATAAGCCGTTGTTTTTCACGAGGGGACTTCCAGATCTACAGCCATGGCTACAGCTACAGCGGCTCGTCCATGGCTGCGAGCGACGGTGGTGGACTTCCAGATTTGCAGCTCCGTCACTATGGACGGCCAGATTTCGAGATCTGTAGAACGATGAGATGGACAAACAAAGGAAGTCGGCCATGCTCGACTTAGACATAGCGAGGGTCAGCCTAATCAAGGCGTCGGTGACTCCGCCATTGGTGATAGCGGAAGAGGGGCGGAGGTCGGGCGGTTGTGGACGAAGGAGGAGGAAGAGAGGGCTGAAGAGAAGATTTTTCAATTTTTCTTCGTCGGAATCAACACCCCAACCGAATCGACGCCAAAATCGCTTCCGCATCGGAGATCCACTTCGACCCACCATAACCAACAAGCTCCGGTTCGCGTAATCACTCGAAACCCATGGAAGCACGCACATAGAGAGGAGGCGAGCTTCAGAGAAGCGATTCTGAAGCTTCCGATTCAACCGTTGGACAGACCACCCAATCAATCGCCCCCAAAAAAACAGAAGGTAAGACGAAATGACTTCTTAAGAGGGGGAGAAGCTAAATCATCAAATAGACTTTGTCTAATTTCTTCCTTTTTTTCTATTTTTTGTTTTCTTTTTTTCCTTTGTCTAGTGAGCGCCCGCAACAGCATTACAACAGACGGAGGCCAAGGCCACCGAAGAAGGAGATAGAGAGAGAGAGAGAGAGAGAGAGAGGGAGCAAAGCCACACCAGAAAGAGGAAAGAGAGCTTTCCAATAACGGGGTGTTATTGAAGGGAGGGGGAGCTAATATTTTAATCGTTCAACTGATTGGTGGGCCCAGTTTTACCACATGTCCATTTGCATATGATTTAATACGGATTCTACATGGTGTATTTAATTCACCTAATATTTTCTCTTTTGTAGTATTGTTGATTGGATAATTTATTTCGATTTTTTAAAATTTTTATTTTAGCTAGGACATTGATTAAATGATCTAGTTATGAAATTAGACTTGCAATGTCGGCAACCACCCACAGAATTTCTACTATTTATTACCCAGCTATCCTTTTCTCTCTTTCATTTTTTCCTTTTTTTCGCCATTTCTTTTTTTGGAAAAAGTAATTTGCATTTTCTCTTGCCAAACACAGATTGTGTGCAGTATCACACTAATTATCACTCAATATGATAATTCAGAGTTAATATTTAGTGTATAATACAAGCACCTAATTTAATAGGTTATTGAGAGTATAGTGATTCAAGTATGATTTACGAACAAATAAGACGAATTGCGTCATGCATATGTACCTTTTTTTTTTATTTATTTTATTATCCAGACCTAGCTTAAGCATTGGCGATTTTTAGGAAATAAAAAGGTTGATTGCATTGATCATTATTGAAGTTTAGAGCACTCCAGTTAAAAGAGCTGCACTCTCTAATTCCTCCAATTTCATTGATTGGGAAGATGATTATGGTACAATGAGCTGTAATTGCTAAGCAATTTGTGAATTGGACTTTTATATTATGAAGTTTTCTTTTCCCCTTTTCTTCATGTTTAATAGAACGATGCTAGTTTGCTTCTGCACAAGAAAATATGAAGTGGCGATACTACATTTTTTTTTTTTTTGTTGCCATTTTTAGATGCTACTCTATGTTTATTGTTAGCTATTTATAGTTGAAATTGCAAAAATTGAATGTTTTTACATGGTTATTGTGATAACTTTCTTAAGAACCTCGCTAATTAATTCTCAAGTACCACGCATGATACGATTCCATGAATCAACACCAACTTAACACTTCCAAAAGGATATGGAGATGTACATTTCATAGTTATATATCTTGAGGATAAGAATATTTTTAATCTTTTAAGTAAATATTAGAAGATTATGTATATAAACCAAAATGATTTTAAAATTGCAAAGCACAAAATTTGTATCCTGTACCGTGCATCTTCCAATACTACGAGAATATGTTCGAAATGAAATGCCAAAAATGTATTTGTTTGAAAGACTTACCTGGGGAGTGAAAAGTGAGGGGGTGCCATGGTCATTCTCCATCCAAGATTGCCAAATCAAACTTCTCATCTTGGGGCAATGGGTAATGTTCAGCACTTGTAATGTGGGGCATTCCAACATATGATTTTTTTCCAAGAGGAAACAAGTCAAATTGGGCAAGTATTCCATAGTCATCTACGTGAGCTTTGGGAATGTAATCTTCTCCATTGTGCTTCCCTCTCCTTCTTCCTCTATGATCACTCCTTCCATCTGATCACACTCCTTTATTTCCATTAGTTCAAGATTGGCAAGGCACTGAGCCATCAATGGAGAGAAAGCATGTCCCAAGTTGCTGCAATTATAAAGGGTGAGATGTTTTAGAGAATTGAAGCATAGTGATTCTTGAAGATCTTTGTTCCACAGTCGCCTCAATTGTGGTAGATTGACCAAGTTCAATCGCCATAGCTGAGGCAGCACTCGAGTGCTTTCCACAGCCTCCAGCCCTTCCAGATCAAATATTTCTTCAAGCACCTTGCAATCATGCACTTGCAAAAACGATAAATTTTTTAAAACAAGCATCAATCTTGATGGAATAGCGTTAACAAATGATGGACATTTATCTACCACCAATGATTCTAATTGCCAATTCGACTTGATGGGATTAAGTTCGTTATGCCATTTTCCAATCAGCTCGGGGAACTTAGATAGCAACATGTTCTTTGCTCCAACAAACGTAACCTATCCAAAAAAAAAAATGCATCATTAAACATAAACTTCTAGCTAGCAAAAAGCGATTATTCAATTTGTGGTCAAAACCATCCAATTGCACGAAATTTGGTAATCAGTGCATACCATTTTTTCAAACATATTCTGGATGGTGATGTTGAGGCTTCCCACCCAAAACCATGATGCTTTTGATACTTGAACTCTCTGCAACTTTGATGCCTCTATTGGTCCTTGAGAGAAAAAATTCATGTTGGGACACCTAGTCACAATGATATCTTCCAAGAGCGGGAACATAAAAGTGTATCCACCTGAGCTAAAACTTCTCAACTCTATCAACTTATCAAGCTCCATATACTTCAGTTGATTGAAAGCCACCACAAGTTCATATTCACCTTTCTCATCATTAATGACTTCTGTCAATATTCTACAATTACTTATCCTCAATTTTGTGAGTGCCACCAAATTTTCAACAATTGTCGGTGTGAACATTTTTGATAACCCATCACAACGTGATACATCTAGAGTTTGTAGATGAGGAATATATCTTGAATCCTGCATATCGAGCACAATAACTAAATTTTAAAATGTTGAGTCTCATGTGATTCAATGGAAAGAAATGTGCCTCATGAAACAAACATTATCGTTGATCTTTTATATTTGACTCGTATCCATATTTGAACTTGATTAACTCCTTAAACTCACATTTCTAAAGATATATCCCTTGTGAAAATAACTTATGCATCAATTACAATCACAATTGCATTAATTTCAATTGTTAATGTCAACGATAATGTCCCATCTTTTCTTTGTTAGCATAAGATCAGCACTCTTTATAGGGTTCAAATTAGACAACACGCTTGTGCCATGGTAAGATCACACCACATACCACGTGTTTTTTTTGTCTTTGTGGTACTTGAAAGAGAGCTAAATGATTGGAATTAGCCTCTTTTTTTTAAGGGGATTAATGAGTATGCATTTGTTACATCAAACATTGACAAGAATGTTCAATCAATACTCAAAGAACATATGATGTTTCAATGTTGCAATATGTCTATGGATTCAAGGAGAGTTGTACAGTTTGTATCTTCGCTTGTAAAAGCAACTTGTATGAGATGCATAGCTTAACCATCACTCCAAATATTCACTATCAAAGAAAAACAAATAATATTGGATCGTACCTTTAAATCACTTACAGACAAGGAAGAATAGATTTAGAAAAAAAAAGAACCATGTCAAAAGGGTGATCAACGTTAGAAGTTACGGAATTGATGTAGTAAAAGAAAATTGTAGTGGATCACTCAAGGAAGAATATTAGCAATTAGAAAGAAAATGATGGAAAGATTGAGATTAAAAAGCCAACCAATCATCCATCAAAAGGTGCAATGCAGTAGAAGGTGTGATTTTCCCTAATACCGAATGCCTCAAATCAATATTATATCACTCTAAAGCAATTAAAGAGGGAGGCTAAGAGAAAGCAATTAAAAAAAGAATTGCTTGGGTCAAACGAACAAATCTTACTTACATCATTCCCCACTTGAAAGAACTAAATATACTTAATCGATTGAATTTTCCCTTTAAAATTCATTAATTTTTATCCATGTTGGAGGACCCAATAGTTAGATATCAAAGATAGATCATACTTATACTCAATTCAAATAATTGAAGGTTTTCTTGAATATCCCATTATAGAAAATTAAAATTATTTAAGAAAGTCGACGTATTAATTTTGTGGAAGGGCCCGTTTTCACAGCCTCTTTGGGTGCATAAACAACATTTTAGGTAAACAGCCTATGTTGCTTTTAGTTTAGTCAAAGTGGACTCACCTATAAATCACTCTATTTCATCTTCCTTTGAAACATTCTTTCACTATCCACTCAACAAGACATATGACGCAACTAAAATATCTTATTTGCGAATTGTATTTTATTTCTCTAACAAGAGTTTCATAAGAATGGTCTTGCAGTTCATATAAAAACTAAGCAGGGTGATTTCCTAAGCCCTAGACCCTAGATATCTTGCTCAGTTAGGGGATGGAGAGAGCTTAAATTCCTTTTACTGGTGCAATTAAGAGAGAGAGAAAAGCTTCCTTTGATCAGGAAAATAAATGAGATCTTGCAAGTGCAAATGATGTCAAGTGAGCGTATTAAAGGCCCTTCATCTCTGGCCGCTCGAACTTTGCTGCTCACTTTCCTCTCAACTGTTTTTTCAATTTCTTTCAATGTACATGAGTGCAATGTCTATGCCATACATGTGAGGCTGATGAGAGTTTCAAGTTTTTTTGGAACATCGGAAAGCTTTTAGAGATCCTATGTAGCAATCGTATTACCCATTCATGCTTTGTGCAAGTACGATAAGAGATGTTCAACCATATTTATGGAAACTATTTGTAGAGAAATTGAAAGTAAGAAATTGCAACTCATGCATGTCAGCAACTTTGAACATTTATGCTTGTACGACACTCCTTTTCTATAAAAATATTTTAACCAAAATATACAACATAAGTAACTAAGTTTTTATGTTGGCCATGCTTGTCTCCAGTGTATTTAACATTTTAACGTAATGTTAATCACTTACCTCTTGATTGAAGAGTACAGTGGCACGTGATGTGGCATGATCTTGACTTCCACTTTCTCGTACACCTGTAATTGGTATTTCATTGGATGAAAAAAATATTACCATTTGTATTGTAGAGATGAATATATCTACAAGACAATCTTCAATGATAAAAACAAAAAATCAATCTTACACTTTCCACGAGAGAAGCACGTCAAACTTTTCAATCGTTTTAAGTGTAAATCGGATAACATCGGGAATGCCAAAATTTTTGATGTTTCCATTCCCAACCCTTCTTCCTCCATAATGATCGCCTCCGTCTTCTCACAATCCAATATAGTCAGTTTTTTTAATTGTGTGAGAGATTTAACCATGGATAGGAAAAATATAAACTCAATGCTATCCAAGCCAATGATTTCTAATGTCTCCAATCTCTGAAAGGCAACCTGTGAAATTTGCTCATGGAATTGGTGATTAACTTAATCTCGAATTCATGAACTTTCAAAGAGTAAATATAGATGAGTGCCAAGTGGAGAGGGGGATTATTAAATTGCACAAAAGGAAAAAAAATAAAAATAAAACAGAAAAATGGATTAAAAAAATCTCCACACTAATGTCATTTCTAATTGCCAGTCTTTCCTTTGCTAAAAAACTTGCAATGCTAAGATTAATTTGATGAGTGAGCTAGTTTTATTCCATCCGAAGAATTTCTCCTTTGGAAATGGATTAGCGAGAAGAGCATTACTTGTCTCTTTTTGTATAATAAAATCAAACTTTAACACTTTCCACCTCAAAATTCTTCCCAAAAATAGTTTGACTGGTATCCATGGCCAGTGTCCAATGAGAACAATGGCGAAAGTTAAAAGCCCCAAAGACTACGGCGATTAAGAAAAGACGAACACGTAAAGGATGACACACACTACCTTGTGGAACCCACAACAAACATGTCCAGGGCTCTCTACTGACGGGGAAATTAAGGGCGCGCATGTTTTTATTTCTGTTCTTTTTTCTCGTTCCGGGAACATAAATAAAAAAAAAATGTTTCTGTTCCGGAAACAATTTTTGAATAAAAAAACGCGTTTGGTAAATTTGTTCTGGAAATAAAAAATGAACAGAAACACGTTTGGTAAATTTTATTCTTTTTTTATTCTTTTAATTTTTTTAATATTTTTCTTTTATTTTTCATTTTTTCCTTTCTTTTTTATTTTTTCTTTTTTCGGTCGGCAGCCTCGCCCAGCCACGGCGGGGCTCGTCGGCCCCCGGTGAGGCTAAGCGTCGCTAGCCCCCGGCGAGCTTGAGCTCGCCTAGCCAAGGCGAGGCCGAGCGTCGCCAGCCCCCGGCGAGGCTCGGCCTCGCCGGCGTGGGCGAGGCTCCGGCGAGGTCGCCGACCCTCGACGGCGTCGCCGGCCCTCGATGGCGTCGCCGGCCCTCGACGGCCGGTCGCCGGCCATGGCCGAGGCCGGCGACCGGCGAAAGAAAAAAGAAGAAAAAAAGAAGAAAAGAAGAGAAGAAGAAGAGAGAGAAGAAGAAACGTTTCTTCAAAATTGTTTCTGGAATAAGAAGTAGGTTTTTTTTGTTTCTTTTTTTTGTTCTTTTTGTGTTCTGGGAACAAAAGAACAAAAAAACAAAAAAGTGTTCCAGGAACACTTTAGGAATAAAAACATGCACGCCCTAACATATTGCAGGAGTCTTGGGCCATGCGTATGGCATGGGCCTCGGGCCTGCAACGCTATAAGGGAGCAATCTTGTCTAATAAAAAAACCCCAGTTTTCACCCATATAAAATACAGTCGTGGGCTTTCCTTAATTGAGGGCATTGTTTATCCTTAGTTTACTAATTCTCTTTCATGTTAGTAAATTATTATACGTAGAAGTGCAAATAGGACCATAAAATATATCTACAGCGGCTTAACATCATTTTCATTGATAAAAACAAATAACAAAAAAAATTCACCTGTACTTGCTCCCATTTTTAAACTTGCATGATTTGTCATCTTCTATAAACTTGGTGTAGATATTACATGAAAAGGATCTCCTATAAAATATTATCACTAAAGCTAGTTAAATTGTTAACTATATTTCCACCTACTAGTCTAGAATTGAATATACTACAAATAATCGCCGTCAATTTCAATTGAATGCAATTAATTATTTTTATGCGGAGCTACTTTATCAACTTTGTAATTGCTCACCGTTGTTGAACTTGAATGATTTGTCATCTTCTTTAAACTTGGCGTAAAGATTATACTAAGATGTAAAAAGATTACGATGTAAAAAAGAAAAAAGCAAAGCCATAAAGGCTTTTTGTAAAATTTCTCCGATGTAGTTTCATTATCTTTGAAAGCGCTCTCTCCATGCAAGCTCAAAGCAAGGGAAGAAGACAAGTCACACACTAGTGTGAGGATCCACAACTTAAATTTCCACCGCTTTTTGCTAACGGGGAAGCTAATCTATTTTGTGAGTCTCATGCCCGATGATCAACTTAAGTGATAATTGGGCCACTATAAAAGGGCTATCTTATCTAGTCAATTAAAAGGCTCTACTCGTAGCAATATTTTCCCCGTGTAAAATAGCCATGTGCTTTTCTTAGTTGGGCAATTGATCATCCTTAGTTTACTAACTTCTCTTTAATGTTAGCAAATCACTATCAATAACCAATTTAATAGGATATTAAACACAGATTGTGGATTTGTTTTTGTGATGCCAAAAGTACGTGTGTGTATATATGTGTGTGTGTGTGTGTGTGTGTGTGTGTGTGTGTGTGTGTGTACAATATGCATGCATGAACATGCACAAAACTCTATACTCTTATAATTATGGGGTTTATATAATGACTAACTGCTTATTTAAACAAGATACACAAAAGACATGCATCAATTACATTAGCCTAGTTGCTTTATTTAAAAAAAAAAAAAAACCTGGTCCTCCTTCCCATTTTTCGTATTGATTTTTAAAGTCACCTATATTATACATTTGGTGGATAATAACAAAGTTTGATAAGTAAATTCAATCAAATCCATATCAAAAGATTTAAAATTACTTATAGAATTACTTTAGTGCCAAAATTCTCTTTAGTTTTGCTTTATGAAACCCTATTAATATAGATATACTAGTAGCATTTAAATTGAAAATAACTCAGAACCTACCACAAACTAAATTTACATGGGTTTCAAACAATTAGTTGGATTTCTATGCAATGAAGAGAAACTGAAGATTGATTTATCTAATTGCGAGAAAGGCACAAACAGATAAGGTTATTAGGTAAAAAAATAAACTGAAAATAACAAAATGAATAAGCAACATGATATGTTGTGCATCTAATTAGCAAAGGTAGGAAAAAGTAATAAATATTATATTCTTTCGATAGAAAGTTACCTGTTGCCCATTGAAGAATGCAATTTGAGTGCCAACTTGGTCCTCTAATATACTACTCAAAAGAGTTGTTCCAGTAGTGAAAAAATTCTTGATATTTGGTAATTGGTGCAAATTCATTATACGCAAATTTTGCAACTCCGCTTTGCCACAATCATCAACATCGACAATCCCATGCATTAACATGCAATCGACAACTTTAATCTCTTCTAGTTGTGGAAGTGCTCTTAGTAATGAAAGAGAAAACAAAATTTCCATCTTGTCACAACTTTCGACTTGAATTACTTTTAATTTACTGAAGGACCTGGAGGAGGAATTATGGCTATAGCATATCTTTGTCAAGTTGTTGAGCTTTATGAGATGTAATGACTCCAACATCTCAAAAGCACTAAGGGAACGACACTGGAGGATGTATTGGATAGAGAAACTCTTTTCAACCAGTAGATGCTTTAATTTTGGAAAGCCTTCTTGAGATAATGCGCAGATACTTTGCTCGCTTCCGTCCAACTCGGTCAAAAATAGATCGTCAGTTCTACTTAAGATACTTTGTATGCATCTTTTTTGAAGAACATCACTCATTGGAACCAACTGGAGGTGCAAAGTCCTCGATCCTTGGTCCTTTCTCCAATGCAGTGCATTACCTATTCGGATTTTATACTTGGTTAATTTCTTGACATCTAGGTCCTCTAGGAGTGCTCTTGAATCGGGAATGGAGACATGTAGAGTGCAAAGATTCTTTAGGTGATTCAACTCAATCATACTGGCATTAGTTGGTTGAGTTTGCTTCACAGGACTCCATTGATGAAAGCTGTTTTCAATATACAACTCCTCCAATTTGATCAATCTTCCAAGCACACCTGATTCAATCATCTGAAGCTTTAAACAATAGTTCAACTCCAACAACCTCAGCTCTGTTAGTTGCCCAATTTCTTTCGGCAATCGTGGAAGGTAAGAGTTCGCACAGCTGAGAACTTGTAACCCTTTTAGCTTGCCGAGAATGGTCACATCCATTAGTAAACAATGGTGAAGACACAGAGTATGTAAGTTCTCCAAGAATTGAAATGGCGTTGGTGAATGAGTGATAAATACACATCTTAGATGTAGAACCGCAAGTTTCTTCATAGAGTTGAAAAATGAATATGGAATCTGAAGAGATAATTTGTCGTCGAAAAGCAAAAAGATGCGCAATTCGGGACAATCTAATTCTTTGGGAAGCTCCTTTATGTCAATATAGGGAAAGCATAGCGCCGAACAACTTTTGAGCCTCTCATCCTGCAATTGTGTTGTCCACATGTCTTTATCTTTCAGCACAAGAAGAGGGTGGTCTCTTAAAACGGACTGGGCAACAAAGTCTCGAACCAAGTCATGTATCTTCAACCCATCCGTGCCTTCATTGTCCAACAGAAGGGAGGAGGCTTGAAGAGAGCGGATGAGTGTCCTCAACCTATCTCTAGCTTCTTCCATTCTGCTATATTTTTGAAATATCCCCAAACCATAGCCATACCTCACCAAGTTTTCAATAGAGGGCTTAGAGACACCAGAAGCAACACAGAGTTGTAACAAACTTTTTGCATCCTCACTTTCTAAATGATCATAACTCCGTTGTAACACCTTATTTATCACTCCACTTATTCCTTCATTTGTAGACCACTCAATTTGTTTCAAAGCATCCCTCCATTCAGGTAGAGAAGCGACTTTTAATTGTTTCGCCATTGCGTCAAGTAGCAAAGGCAAACCTGCACATCTGCGGAGCGCTTTATCCACCAAGGGTCTGAACTCGTCATTACGAACTTTTTCTCCCACTATCCTCTCAAACAATATTTTTGCCTCTTTCTCCTCCAGTCCATCTAGGGTGAAGGCCTTATCACAGCTCATTTCACTTCGTAAAACATTTCGAAATCTCGATGTCAACAGTAACTGGCATCCTATGACTTTATTGTCAAGTCCGCAAGGAATGCCGACTGATTTCAACTCGAGCCCCTTCCACAGGTTGTCCAGTATTATGAGGACCTTCTTTTTCTTCTCCTCCTCGTATTTCAACCTCTTGTGTAGAAGTTCCGCTCGCCCAGTGGTAGTCTCTTTGTTCTTTATTTCAGTAAGGCCCAAGGCGTCCGCAATATCTCCTTGAATTGTCTTGATGTCTGGATTTTCCGACACGTCCGCCTTAGCGACCAGATCGAACGACTTGTTTTTCTTTATTATCCTTTGGACATCCACCAAAAGGGTGGACTTGCCGACCCCGCCCATCCCGTAGACCCCGACCACACTATTGATGTTATTGGCAAGAGCGGCCATGATGTTCTGTATCATCATAGCTCTGGACTCGAAAACGCCATTGTCCCCAAGCAGAAACGACGTCGAGGCAGAAAGAGGAGGGGCCGTTGTAGTGGTCGACTGGACAACATCTTTGCATTCTCTCTTGGCCGAATTCGTAGCAGGGACATTTCCCAGAGTAGGATCGATGAAGGAGATGTCGTCCAATTCTTTGAATCTGCTGCATTTTTGAGCCAGTTCCTGAATGACCTTGATCGTGCCCTCGGCCTTCCTGCTGAACTGATAGCGACATTTGGGGACAGGAAGAGTCCCCTAGCAGCAAGTCTTGGTCGCATTTTCGAAGTTGCCCAACAGGTCTCGCAACTCCTTCAAAGCATCGTCAGATTTTTTTTCCCACCTCGTGAAGACATCATGGAACTTCCGAACATTGTTTCCGGCCTGTTCCGCAAGAACGTTGACCCTCCGAACCTCGTCATCAAGAGTCTGGACTTCCTCCTGAAGACTGTCGGCGAAGCTCTTGGAGGACATCACGTATTTTATTGGACGCTTGATTGCAGTAACTGCCCACTTTAAGAGATCCCATGTAATAGAAACGGTAGAGTCGGCCGACATTTTCCTTTGCTTCTTTTCCTGAGAAACAAAGAGCGAAAAAACAGAGATATAGAGAGAGAGTGATGAAATAGAGCAGCAGATACTGAAGAAGGAGAGGAGGAGGAGGAAGAATGGTTGAGCCGAGGAGAAGAAAGAGCGAAACAGAGCGAGAAACGAACGAGGCGAAAAGACTTGAGCGCAAGAAAGTATGAAGGAAGGGGAGCGTGGAATAGCAATGACTTGTAGAACGAAAGAGATGATTAGTAGCGGTTAAAGCAGTAAACAAGTGACTCGACTTAAACCTTTGCCCTCGGAATATGTACTATACACAGTGTGTCAGCATATAATAAAGTGTAATTAATAATGATAATAAATAATATTTTCTCATAAATGGACAGGCTTTACCCACGTGACACTATCACCTACCGTGATTTCCTTAGGGTTAAAATTCCAAAAAAGAGCTGACAATTGAGAGAACGTTCACACAGTGCTGTCGGTGCTAAGGGTGAGCAGTTCCAGGTTCCAGTTCGGTTTCAATAGATTTTTTTTTTTGGTTATTTTCAAATTTGAACTATAACATATGCGCACATTATCCAAAAAAAAAATATAACGTACGCGCACGTTACCAAAAAAACTATAACGTACGCGCACGTTACCAAAAAAAACTATAACATATGCGCACGTTACCAAAAAAAAATATAACGTATGCGCACGTTACCAAAAAAAACTATAACGTGCACGCACGTTACCAAAAAAAAACTATAATGTACGCTATACTACACGGTAACTTCCCATTGACATGTTATCTTGATACATTAACTTCGCACTGCACAACAATAATAGAATATAATTAGAAATTTCAAAACAAATAGCAAACTAGAAAGTAGAAATAAAACACCACTAGAACAAGAATATCTAGAGGTACAAATTTTGAAAATAATTTCGATTAAACCCCTAAATGAACTCAGAAAATTCTGAAATTTGGACACGTTGTATTTAAGACCTAGAGGTACAAGTTTCATGAAGAAATCGTAGTCCAATTCATTCTGGATTAAAAGATAAAATCAATTTACTTTTCCTATTCTCTACTTGCACAGTTTTTGAAACATTTTTGGTTAAATAGGCAAATGAACTACAAAAATTACGAAATTTAAATATGTTGTAGGGAAGACATGAAGAGAGATATTTCATTCAGAACACATTTCCAAAAGAATCTCATACAAAATGATATAATCCACGCATTGCAACTTACAAGATCTGAACACATCAGATTGCACAGTTTTAGAAAAATTTCCGATTAAATACCCAAATGACCTTCAAAAATTATGAAATTCGACTATGTGATAGCCAAGACCATAAGGTAGATACTTCATGAAAACATCGAAGTCAAATTCGTGCTATATAATTAAATATGGATGGTTAAAATCTCTGTTCGTAGTACTGTAATTCCAGATCTAACCATCTCCAAAGGACCACGATTTCACCTACCTATTCTTGTTTTTTTTCTCTAAATTTTTTATATGTTGTACCTCAGGATGTCCTTTACAACTTTTGTTAAGAAACCGAAGTGAAATTTCGACAAAAAAGTTGCCTTACAGTCCATGCATTCATCAAGGGTCGGTCCCAAAATCTCCAGATCCAGTCTTTCCAAAGAATAACAATTTCACCCACTTATACTTGTTTTTTTTGTCCCAAATTTGAGTATGTTATACTCCAAGAAGTCCTTTACAACTTTTATTTAGAGGCCAAAGCCAAACTTCAACTAGAACATCACATACAAGTCACTAGAACATCCAAGGTTGAGCTTTTTCTGGCCTAAGTAACCGGTTTTGGGACCAGTTCCGGTTCCGGTTCCGAAACCGGAACCGGAACCAGAACTGGTCCCCCTTGGAACCGGGAACCGAACTGGACCCTCCTCCGGTTCGGTTCCGGTTCTCGGGTAACCCGGGAACCGCGCTCAGCCCTAGTTGGTGCCACATACCAAGGCAAAAGCGTGGAGACCCTTGGAAATTCAAAAGTACTTAAAGAAAATTCGTGATTTTTTTATATGTAATTAGTACATGATATGATGATATGATTGTGATAAATAGCGTCTTTAATCCTTTTTCATACTATCAATATTTTCATCGATATTTATACGCAACTGCTGGTTTGAGTCAAAAGAGGGTGATGATTAGAAATTGAAATGTATAGAACGCCTTGACTTACTGATTGTAATATCTAGTCGATTATAAATATGTTATGACATGATAATCTATATTTGACAAATAAATGACACTAGAGAATTCAAACAATTATCTATCATCATAAAAACAAAATAATGGTACATATTTGTAGATAAATAAATATTAAAAAGTAAAAAAAATTGTTAGAAAATAAATAGGATAAAAGATTATCTATTATTACAAAAAGTTATAGAACGAAAATAATAAACTTTTAGAGGGTTATATTAAATGGATATGCATCTATCATTTGTTAATATGACTAAATGTATAATTGTTGATGACACCATATTAATGGTGTGAAGTCAAGTAGCATCTTAGCATGCAGTGCATGATAGTTTTTAACCTTTCACGACAAGAGTTTAGCCTAAATAGATATGTAAATAAAATTAGCTTTTGCGGGATACTAAGCATTTTAGTCATAATAACAGCATAAGTCAAGTAGCACGCGATACATGGTGAGTCCATGACACTGTGCTTTCATGGCAAGAATTTAGGCTATGGATATAGTCACGTAAAATTAACTTTCTAAATTGACAACCATATGAACAAGAAGATAGGAATGTATCATTCAATGTGTAAATCCCATATGACCTCCACTGCAGGCTTTTGCACAGGGTTGGTAGTACATTTTATTTAATTTGTTGTACCATAAATGTTAAAACAAATATTTTATCATAATCACACAATAGTTGTTTAATTATAATATTTAGTACAATTTCTAACTTGATTGATGAGCTCAAGACATTCATTTATAAAATTGATTTTTCAATAGATATGAGAAGCTACGGCTGTCATCACTCTATATAAATAAGAGATAATATATGATATTGTGAATTAATATTTTAATGGGAAGGAAAACCCAACTCGCAAGGCTCATGGATGGTTTGTTGGAAATTTCTTATAATATGGGCTTATATTAATTAATTAATTTTCTATTTTAAATAATTGGGTTAATGGATATTTCAATATTTGTTGAATCCTACATTGATCTTATTGAATTGGGTATCGACATCTATTAATAATAAGTCTAGTTGAGTAATAAAGTGTAGGCAATTGTGTTTAACTGAAGATTGTAATGGGAATGGCTTAGTTGACACGCTGTTAATTAAGGTTTGCTAAATCCCCTCTCTAGCTTATAAAATGATATATTATATCTATTAGTTACTTGAATCCCATTGAAAACTGCTATACTAAAATAGGTCATATAGAGGAAGATTTGACATTCCGATAGATCTCTCATTATTAGAGTGATTTTTCAAATGAAACAATGGTTCAAACAGATACGCTTTAATTCCGCTATACTTATTAATCTCGGTATTTTACAGTCATATATGGATCCGATTCTTTTTGATTGATTAGTTGTTTTTGTAAATAATTTTCTACATGTGGTATTAGAGCTAATCATATATGATTGTAGAACTCAATTTTTTTTAGTAGAAAAATTCGAAATTCTCCACTTTGAGCCGAATACGGGCATTATTTTTTCATGTGGATTTTTTTTCGCTAACAGGACCTAACCATAATTGGCCTCTGCCACCCCGCCTAGGATCCATAACTCATGCAACTTTGCATCATGAAGAGAATCTCCAAACTCTGAAAAAGCCGTAAGACCATCACCACACCGAGAAAAACCATCGCTAACGGTCTCCGATTCCACTTTCCCCCGCGACGCGAACCCCCTACAGAACCCAGATTGGAGCGGGGAATCGATTCGAAGCGAGTTAGAGAAAGCGCCACCTGTTGTTCGGATAAGGGCTTGCACTGCAGGAGCTGAGAGACGTGGCCGTCGATGCCGCCGTGCGAGTGGGAGGCGGAGAGTGAATCCGAGCTCATTTCTCCCTCGCTTGCTGCTCTCTCTCTCTCTCTCTCTCTCTCTCTCTCTCTCTGTGAAGCTCCTCCCTAATCCTCGCAATTTCCCTTTCTCATTCCATCCAACCGCCTGATGATTATTCATGCATTGAAGTCTCAGTATAGTAAATGTATCTACTACGAGCACAGAATTCTCAGTGATTCTCCATAGAATTCTTTACTGGAAAAAAAGGGTAATGTTGAACGGCTTTCACTAAATTGGAATTAAGTAAAAGCTTTTCCTACCTAGACGGCAGAATGATTTAAAGATCGTGATGGCATGTAGCAATATATTTCATATCTAACTTATTAAGGAAATCAAACTATCTCTAGCATACTTTTTCCATGGAAAGATGCCACAATTCTACAGGGCGTCCACGCAACCAAAACCAGAACCAGATCACTACGTTATTCTCCCCAACTGAGACCCAATACGATTTCAAAAAAATAGCGAGCATAACAACGGACGCTCCTGCACAACAATTGCTAACAAACCAGTTAAACCAGTCTCAATCAAGCTCCAGGATTTTAAAAAAAAAATACACAAAACGAGGGAGCTTGAGCAAGAGCTCGCCCTAGGAGCGGCCGATCGCTAGAATGTACTCAAGCTTCAAGATCATCGATCTAAGCAACACATTAGGGAGATGTACAAAACGCACGGAAAGAACCATACCCAATGCGTATGGACTAATCTACTAACATGAATCGCATCGAAAACCCCAGAGATCAAGTCAGCAAAATCGGCCAAAACCCTAATCGCTTGTCCAAAGGGGAACAAACAATCAGCGAAGTAATCTCCAAACCAACCATTGTTACCGTCAAATTGAAGAGAAAAACAAAGGCAAAACTAGAATGTAACTTGAAAATTAATTGCATCACTTTTTCGTGTGGATTTTTCGCTCGATTGATCCTGAAACCATAGGACTTTTGTTCTACATGTCGAGATCTTTTCAACAATATATAATTTGCATAATTTCGTTGAGAATTGAGAGAGAATTTAAAATTTGAAATTCTAGGGTTTATACATGAAAAGTTCTAGAATTTTCAAATTACTTGCAATTGATTGATATTCATTGTAAATCGTTACATGGATATTGTTATATATATATATATGTTTTAGCATACTTTTGTTGTATTAAAGTAAGTTTTTAGGGCTTAAATTTAAGAAATTCGAAATTCGGCCGTGGGAGGTTTAAATCCGAAACTTTGAAACTAGTATGTGGTAGATTTACTTGATTTTTTTTTCTAAAATTTAAATTGCACGCACATCGTGTAGCTTCAAATTTAAAAGAAAAAAAATACATATAATTACCAGCTATCAAAATAACAAAAATGACTCAGCTTAAATCATGGCCCGCGGAATGAGTGCTTTTTACAGTGCTAGCATCAATATAACAAAACGTAATTAACAAAGGTAACAAACGGACAAGGATAGGCCGCACTCACATGAAGCGTAGGTATGTGTAGAAGTAGCAATATGGGTTATAAATCTATTTTTCAACTCAATGTTAGTGTGTTTGATTGTAGATGAGTCAATTAAAATTTTAAAACTCAATCAAGATAAGTTAAAAACATCAAAGCTAAGCTCCACGTGGATCTTTGTAGGTTTGCAATAGATTCATATTCAACCCATTTTGATTATTAACTCAAGCCGAAAATGTAATTACGCGAAAAAAAAATCATTAACATCCATGAAAACGGCATCATTTTGTTGAATAATCCATATCACAACTTGGTATTCTATGTAAAATTGTTGATAATGACTTGACTGCCATGTCAAATAAATCAAGTGAGATTTGGTTGGAATGACTGGATTGTATTTTCCCTCAAAAGGCTTGCACCAACATTGGTTTAATTAAAAATATAAGAAGGGATAGCTCATTCTCTATCAAAAGAAATCATATTCTCATGGATATAGCACAAAGTAAATAATTAACCAAATTTGCCTGACATGGAGGCAATCAAGAAAGCCGCATACGTGAATATATAACCTATAGAAAAATGAGCTAATCCAACCAATCTTGCTTATACAATCGAAAGAGCCACTGGTTTAACGAAGCTACTGAAGCAAAATCAATGCGAAACTGCCTAAAGGGAAAGACAAGCATTGAACAGCGCCAAGGTCATAAACAAATGTAACCAACGTTTTTAAGACTCGATTGATTTTCATATAATAAGTTTAAAACTAATTGTGCAATTATGTTAATAATTTATTTGGTAGCAGTGCATAATATTATTTGATGTGGAGCTTAGATGGCCACAATTCTTTTGGACAGTGAATGAAATTAATTCTTAGAGGGAGCTCTTGGGGTAGAGGGTGTAATTACAAATTATATAGTGGTAGATTTTCACATTGATTTTATTTGTGAATTTTATACACAATTTTATATCATAGAGCATAATTTCCCAAAAGAAAAAATCACACCAAACATAATCAAATTCAGTGCACTTTCGACACAGAGAGATACCGTAGGTGAAAATGGAGGAAAAAAGGGCAAAGTAAAAGTAACGGCAAGCTAAAAATGTGAAATGTGGGAAGCTAACCATAACAAAATAGGTATTTTAGCATTTTGTCCTTTTCGGTCTCTTAAGGAAATATTAAATGTGAAATTTAATTTTTTCATAGCATCCCAAAAAAGCAAGACTACTTTATGATTCCGTACATCCTCAACAATTTATATTTTTCTTTTTAAGAGGAGCATCGTCAACTAATTCAACATTAAAGTTAGATCTCTTAACATTGAAAAATATTACAAGAATCCGTAGAGATAATTTTTTAACATATTGATAAGGCTGCAGGTTACTCTTAATAAAAACTACTTGTACTCGGTAAATGTATCTAATATAGGGTAAATGATTTTCATATTTGATGAAATATTCCATATGTTGTAATAACACTCATTAATAGCAAAAACATGTAATTTTTCAGTTGTGTTTTCTTTGCATCAGTGTAATATCAACAAAAATAATCAACTGAATCAAATAATGATTACCAAAAGAAAAGCCAGAAACAAGATTAATAATATACATATCAACTTAGAATAAAAACACATTTTGGGCAGTTTTAATTGTCAAACACTCAAAATGAAGGTCGGTTGTGGTTAAATTTTATTTCCCTGCTTTTAAAAATTCAAAAGAAGAGTACCATTGAAATCCAAAAAATTTAGTGAAGTGTATGCCAGCTGGAGCGAGTACAATAGCTATCGCCTTTGACGTCAGAAATCTGACTTTTGAGAACCCATGTCCCAGTATCTACCTCTATTATGCGCTACAGTTTCTATATAACCCCGGATACAACAACTGACAGTCAGCAATATAGACTTTGCCTGAAGGGCATTCTTGCAGCGGCCATTTCACCCATCCCTTCTCACATTAGGTGCGGGAAATTACTACATCCGCCTATCTGATGATAGCCACTCTGACGTGGGGCCTCCTAATTCTCAATATATATTTGTCTTCCCAATTAAGATGAAATATGGAGATGACATTATAGGATTTTTTTTGACAGATCTCCCATCTATTTTTTCTTCTGGGGTCTTTTAAGTACTTGCTCAAATCCAAAGATTAATAATACATACCAACTTAGAATAAAAACACATTTTGGGCAGTTTTGATTGTCAAACACTCAAAATGAAGATAGATAGGTTGAGGTTAAAATTTTTTTTCCAGCTATTAAAAATTCGAAAGAAGAGTATTATTGAAATCCAAAAAAATTAGTGACGTGTATGCCAGCTTGGGCGAGTACGATGGCTATGGCCTTTTGATGTCAGAATTTCTAACTTTTGAGTAGAACTCATGTTGTTCTGGTATTTGTCTCTATTATATGCTACAGTTTAATTAGTAATATCTAACTATTTCGAGCTCTTCACAACTTTCTTCTTCATGTTACTGTTAAGTGTACACGAGCTCTCTTCGCCGAAACTTGCACGTAATGATTTTCTTTGACAGCTGCCCCTTTTGCAAGATAAAAAGTTGATTTCCTATTTATTGACAGCTGCCCTTTTTGCAAGATAAAAGGTTGATCTCCTTTCTATTGACAGCTTTGATCTCTCTCTCTCCCCCCTCCATTGTATGAGGAAAATATGAGGAAAATGCTGTTTTTCTTGAATCATTTTTTCACTAGGACAAAGCGTGGTAATGGTAAGTGAAGGTGGACCCGCTGATCTGCAGTACAACTTGACCCTTGGTGTGAGAGGCCATTTTACTAGCGGTGACTTGAAGTCTTTTCCCAATCTTCCTCCATAGTAAATTCCTTAAGAAGCTAAAAACTTGCAAGACGCTGCTCCAAGTCGTCACTGGTCAAAAATAAAAAATAAAAAGATGACCGCTTTCAATTGCTTCAATCAGGACAACAATGTGGACTTATAAACAATCGAGCAATATAAATATCAATTCGGTACTGGTGCTAATTTATAAGTCACCATCTTTATATGTATGTATATTAGGATGGATGATTTTTTGCATTTATTGTTCCTTGACTGATCACCATCACCAATGTATGAGTCTCCATCCCAACATTGATTAACTATCCAGTTTTTCCTCCACTATTTATATATTGAAATATTGATTAAAAGGTTATAAAATTTTTCTATAACAGTAATTTAATTCTAAACATTTCAATTTTATCAATTTAAATATAAACTTTGTGTTGTTGATCAATATAGTCATTTTAGTCAATTTTTTTTATGGAAATTGCTAATGTAAATGCCAATCGCCTTAAGTGACACAACTACTAAATATTTTCCTATCAAAATTATTTGGAATGACTACATTAGTAAATCATCAAAAGTTTTCGGACTCAATTAGTAAAATTAAAAAACTAAGGACTAAATTGGTTGTCGTACAATACGTTTAGGATTTTTTGAATAATTATTTGTTAATAAACAAATAGTGATTAGACATACATAAATTAAATATCTGTCCTATCCTACATGGATAATGATTGATTAACTACTACTCCTAAACCCAGTCCTTGTGTTGGTCCATGAAATCATATTAAAATTATAGAAGTAACATTATAATTGGGCTAACTATTAGATTGTGATGTCAAATGTGATTGTTAGTAACTTCAAATGTGATTGTTAGGTTAGAAGTAATCTCAATAGGTTTATGACTTTTTAGATAATTAATCATTAATAGGCAAATAGTGATTAGACAAACATAAATTAAGTATCTGTCCTATCCTTCACGAATAATGATCGATTAACTACTACTCCTAAACCCAATCCTTGTGCTGGTCCATGAAATCATATTAAAATTATAGAAGTAACATTATAATCAAACTATTTGTTAGATTGTAATGTCAAATGTGATTGTTAGGCTAGACGTAACCACAATTAGAATTTTTAGATTAGACCTTCCAAGGAAAATAAACTTCTACTATTTTTACTAACATTATAAACTAGTTTACTTTCTCGAATACTGCTACTCTCTACATGAAAAAATAATTAATATGGGAAATGCTTGCATGCCACATCTAACTCTGCTTCATGTTCTCTCATTCATATTGGAGCCCCCCTCCCTCCCTTTTCAAATGCTTGGGTTTATCTAGAGACTTTTACTTTTCACATTTATTTTTCAGATATTGCGGTCATCAAAGATTTAATTCTATTTTTTTAATATGCAATAATTGTCAAATAGAGTTATATGGTCTTTCATAATGTATGAACCTATTTTGTCCCAATTTTAATTTTCTTGAGGGAAAGCAAAATGCAAAAGATGTTTTTTCTTTATGTAAAAATAGCCAAATAGAACTACAAGTCGATAAAAGCGAAGATGGAATGTCGTGTGAATACTTTCAAAATCAATCTTGTGTATTAAAAAAATTATAATGCTTAAGTGATCGATTGAAAGTTATGACTCTTAGATGAATATTTTGAAACATAAACACTGTCAATGGACATAGAAAAGAATTATTTTTTAGCAAGCACACAAACCATGAGGAAAAAAGAGGAGATGGGCAGCTAATATGGAGCTCGTTAACCTTATCCTTAGTTAGGCCTTAACTAAACACCAATCAATTCCTTGAGCATGGAAATGAATGATTTTCTGCCTTATTGTTCCTTTACTGACCATTGACCATTCACCATCACCAAAGTCTGTGTCTCCATCCCTTCCTCCACCGCTAATGGACAAACATTAGGGGGTTATCCATCCTTTCCTCCTTTCCCACCGCTAATGTACTAGCCGCGAATCCATCCTTTCATCCTTTCCTCCACTGCTAATGGACAAACCCTAATTAAGTACCAGTCCTAAACTTGATCCTTGTGCGGGTCAATAAAAATCATATTTAAAAAAATTAATATCACACAAAATCTCAAATTAATAATTAATTTTTTTACAATTAAATATTTCAAATCGATAATATGACAAAATTATGTTTATAAATCATGAAAACCCATGTAACTTTAATTGGAAATAATTGCATGTTTTTGAAAAATTTTAAAAAACTGATTTGTGATGATTGCAATATTTGAAAAATAAACGTTAAAAATATTTAAAAGGAAATGGATGATTTTTTTTTTTTTTTGGCATATTATTGTTCCTTGATCAGCCATTATCACTGATGTCCAAGTCCCCATGTCCTCTCTTCCACAGCTTAAGGACAACCATCTAAATATACGAAATATTGCTTTAATTATGGCAAGTTTTGGGAGAGGTAGTTGTAGGATTTGAGATGGTTTTGTGCATTTTACTGTTCCTTTCCATGATCAGTCACCATCACCAATGTCTACTTCTGCATTTTTCGTCCACTAGACAAACATCAAAGTATTTGTAAGTGCATGAACTAACCGGGTGCGCTCACTTGTCTAGCCTCTTTGGGCACGTTTGAAAACGATTCTATTCCCGGAAACAAATTCTTATCAGAAATGATTAGTTTTATTATGTTCCCGGGAACTGATTCTGAGTAAAAGAACGAGTTTAATAACTGTACAATTTTTTTTTTAATTCTGGAATAGAATTATGTTTGGTATCATGTTCATTGATTATGTTCCAAATCAATTTATTTTAATTTTAAATAATTTTTATAATTTTTTCTTTTTTCCTTTTTTTTTTTTTTTTTCTCCTATTCTTCTTCTTTTTCAGGCCGGTCGCCGGCCCTTGGTGAGGCTAGCCCTCATTGGCCGAGCCTCGCCAGTGGCTGGGCTTGCTTTCGGTGAGCTCGTCGGACCGATTGCAGGCGGCGGGCGGCGGCGGTCGCGAGATGGCGGTCAATGAAGAAGAAGAAACAAGAAGAATAAGAGTTTTGATTCTCAATTTTGTTCCCGAACAATAATCAACTTTTTTTTTTATTCTTGATTCTCTTCCAAATCTGTTCCCAGGAACAAAAATTTTCCCAAACATGATTTTGTTCCAAAACTACTTCCGGGAACAAAAAATCAGAATCTGGCACTATTGAGATGGTTACCAAACATGCCCTTTCCTTTTATTGTTGAGATTGCTTTCCCACTTCACCCCTCCGAAGGCAATGATCAATTATCCAAAAGAATTGCCACTTATTAAGCTAAAACTAACAAATCTCTTGATAAGGCCCAAATGAGCATGCTTTCCCTTCACTTCAATTAACCCTTGTTGTGTGAGGATATGTGATGTCCCATTAAGAACTCAAGAGATGAGTGATCTCAATGATTTGTCATTGTAGAGATTGTATATCGAATAGCAGTTGTTCTTTTTTTAATAATTTCTCCTTATTAACACATTAGACTTGAGCTATCCTGGATCCTTATATCTAGCTAATATTAAATATTAGCTAGAAATAAGTCTTGACGTTTCATGTATTATCTTTTGCAGATTTGTTGATAGGAAGCCTCTCTAGGCATCCATTTAAGTGGAAAGAAAAAAAAATCAGCTCACAAAATAAAATTGAAGTTGTTTAATTTTTATCTCAACCTTAATTGTTAGATTAGAATGTGAAATAATTATCATAAAATTGCCATATGATGATATGGCTGGAATTTTGTTAATGTCTCTTTGTTCTTGCTCTTTTAAAAGTTACTTATTGATATGAGTTTAATGTAATTTTTTGTGTTATTCTCAAACGGCAACATCAATCGACAATTTTCATTGATTTTTCTTATGTGAAAGAGAGAGCGAGTCCCACACCAATAATGCATAGTGGACTTAATAATACAGGCTTAGGAGGCATCGCATCGTGCAAGACAAGTTGCCTTACACGATACACACAATGAGGTGTTTGTGTTTAATCGAAGTACTCAATGAGCTGTCAAAACTTTCGTCCTTTTCTCTTTCAAATTTCCTGATGAGCTGTTTCATTTTCCACTCTTCAATAGTCTGTCCCAATGGATTCGCTAGAATCATATTATTGATGTTTTGAATGGACACGATGCGCTCGGATGATCGCATCTTTTGAGGATTCTCGGACAAATGCATCTTCTTCGGCAAAGACTAATAGGAACTTGATGGTCCTTCAACGGAGCTCAAAGGGACATGTGTTGGCATTGGCCCACAAAGTAGAAGTAGCTTGGTGACTCTGCACATCATGCACGAATTATATAAGACAAGATGGGAAACAAAGCTGTTGTAGACACTTTATCACTTATAATGCGTGCACCTCAAAATGTCTTGACGTTTCATGTATTATCTTTTACAGATTTGTTGATAGGAAGTCCCTCTAGGCATCCATTTAAGTGGAAAAAGAAAAAAACTCAGTTCACAAAATAAAATTGAAGTTGTTTAATTTGTATGCCAACCATAATTATTAGATTATCATGAAATTGCCATATGATGATATGGTTGGAATTTTGTTAATGTCTCTTTGTTCTTGCTCTTTTCAAAGTTACTTATTGATATGAGTTTAATGTAATTTTTGTGTTATTCTCAAACGCCAACATCAATCAACAATTTTCGTTGATTTTTCTTATGTGAAAGAGAGAGCAAGTCCCACCTCAATAATGCATAGTGGACTCAATAATACAGGCTTATGAGGCATCATGCAAGACAAGATGCCTTACACATAACACAATGAGGTGTTTGTGCTCAATCGAAGTACTCAATGAGTTGTCAAAACTTTTCCTTTTCTCTTTCAAATTTCCTGACGAGTTGTTCCATTTCCCACTCTTCAATAGTCTGTCCCAATGGATCTGCTAGAATCATAAATGTTTTGAATGGACACAATGTGCTTGGATGGTCCTATCTTTTGAGGATTCTCGGAAAAATGCATCTTCTTCAGCAAAGACTGATAGGAACTTGATGGTCCTTCAACGGAGCTCAAATGGACACGTGTTGGCATTGGCCCACAAAGTAGAAGTAGTTTGCTGACTCTGCATATCATGCACAAATCAAACAAGGCAAGATAGGAAACAAAGTTGTCCTAGACACTGTATCACCAAAATGTGAACACCTCAAATGATACTCAATAATATCTTGTGAGTTACGATGCATATTTTAGCAAAGATTGATAAAAAAAATGGTTTTCATCCATTGCATTTTTCCAAAAAAAAAAAAAAAGACGATGCCTCAAACTAGTTTTGGAGCAGGATTTGATCATTAATAAGGGATTTAGGCATCGTAGTAATTGAATTTTTGGTGAAAAAAAATTGTCAAAAAAATTGTCAGTAGGTCTCTGAACTATTGTTTTGCCAATTGCATACGTATACATACATACATACATACATACATACATACATACATATATATATATATATTCTTCAAATCTATTTTGTCAAACATGCAAATGGAGTTGATGATGATGTGGACCATATACATGGGATGAAGATTGTTTAGTGCGACATATGCCCACGTCATATGTCTACCATGTCATTAGGATGATAGGAGGATGGAAGAGCATATGCTAAAGAAAAAGAAGGAAGGAGGAGGAAGAATGGTCGTGCTGAGAAGAAGAAAGAGTGAAACAGAGCGAGAATGAAGAGAGACAAAGAAGGGAGGGCGGCGTCAAAGCACAACTTTTTACTGGAAAAAGTCGATAATGTTTGGGTGGTTGCTGCTGCTTGAGGCGTGCTTGGACCTAACAATCAAACTTTCATAATTCTCTACATATTTTGCTGCCGAAGACCTTGTTATGACAATCTTGACTTATCATTAATCTATTGATATATTTTCACATTGTATCCAAAATCTCGTGTTTGATGCTCCGCTTTCATCTATTTAGCTTTTTCAAAAAGCATTTTGGACTCGAGAGGGAGATGGGACATCTCACTATTGGTACGTTTGGTAACAATTATGCTCTTGGGGACAATTGCTGTTCAGAAATAATTTTTTCTATTTCTATTTTCTGACGAGTTTATGAGAAGAACACATATGGTAACTGCACAAAATTTTTATTTTCAGAATAGAAAAATAATAGAAATACTTTTGGTACGACTATAAAAAATTTTATTCTCATTTTTTTTTCATTTAGTTATAAAAATGTTAGTGGACACTTAACATAGATATTCTATCTTCATTGACTTTTGATGATGTTCACCTATGGACATATTAGACTTGGAGTAACTTAGACCCTCATGTCTAATTAATGTTGACTATCATCGGAAAATAAGTCTTGACTTTTCATGTACTACATCTCTAGTTTTTAAATATTTGACAGCAAAACCTCTCAATATATCCTTTTAAATAAATTTTAAAAAAAACTTGGTTTATAAGGAAAATTTGAAGTTGTTTCATTTTTTGCCAACAATAGTTGTAAGAATAAACTGAAAAATTCAAGCAAGAATTTTAAGCCATCATAAACTTAGTTTCATTGTTGGTCAAGTCTATGTATTTGTGCAACTACTCTTCTTTGCAAGAATAGCAAATAATGGTTGAGGACAATTGATTGCGAATCCTTCGGAGATATTCATATCATTAAAGCCTAAGAAAGGACAAACACATTGCTCGGTGACTAAGGCAACGATGAGGAGTTCGAGGAATGTGCAAAGCTATTTGACAACAACATATGCTTATTGTTGATAGGAATTCATGCTTTCAAGTACCTACCATTTGTAAAAGATGGCATTTAATCAAACACCAGTTAAAAGATCACGACACGAGAAAAACATGACTTAGACAACTACAAGCGACATCAACGAATTCTTGTGATTGTAGTTCGGACTTGGCATAGAACAAGACAAATGTAATATAGTCCTTATCTTTTTGATAATATGTGGTGGATCCTCAATTTCTTTGTGTATGATGACTAAACAACTCAGAGTTGCGATTTGATTATTTCTCTCAATATATCCCTTGAAGAATATGAAGAGAATTTTCTGTCCACATGTATACTTGAACAAGCAATGTATGAATATGAAGAAAGACTATAATATAAGCACATAGAATGAAGGAACACAACAACACGCGCGCGCGCGCGCACACACACATATATTCACAGCACTTGACATTATTTGCTAGTTTCATGAGTTATAACTTGTGGCCTTCACTAATACAACAGTCACACGCACACATATATTCACAGCACTTGACATTATTTGCTAGTTTCATGAGTTATAACTTGTGGCCTTCACTAATACAAAAGTCATTTATCTTAGCTTGTCAAAATTTGTGCTCTTAGACTATACATGGAATACAATATATAATCTCAAGTTTTAGCCACAGGTTTAAGGGATAAAGTAAACGAAGTGAAACTGGAGTTGAAAACAAACTAAAATACAAGGTGAGCTTTCAAATTTGAAGACATGCCACTAATGAATAAAGCTTGGGATCTTTTCATAGATATTTTCATATTAGATAGCGGCATCACCGCTTTGAAAAATGGATACTCTGATTCAATTTTGTTGAGAAATTGAATCCTAATAAGAATAATGCGTTTGGAAATGATTGATCAAACGATGTGATAGTTTGACTAACTTATTCGTATCACTTTTATAAATCTATTTTATAAATTAATTCTTTTTGTTATATTATTACTATTTCTTGATAATATTCAAACGATATGTGTGTGAAAGAATTAAAAACTTCTATCTTGAATGGTGCTTGGCGAGACGCAAGCTTACTCTGAACACTGGGCCAAGAAGAAAATTAATTTCAAAAATAGTAGTACTCGAAAAAGATGAGCTATTTCGACTTTAACAATAGTAAAAATAAGAAAAATAGAAACGAACAGTTTGACCTTGACTATAAGTATGGCTTAGGAAAATCCATCACACCTGAGTGAACGGTGTTCCTTGTTGCCATCGGAGCCAATTTCTGAAGCAAAATGGTTTTTTAATTGCATGAACCCAGTCTTCTTCCTTGTTGCCATCGGAGCCAATTTTTGGAGCAAAATGGTTTTTTGATTGCATGAACCCAGTCCTCATGACCCCAAATGATCTCACTCCTTGTATCATGTGATTTGCACTTTAAACGCAAATGATACACGTTGAAACCCAAGTATCTCCCCAGTGCCACTCCATCTAATTATTTTAATAGCATGGAGTTTTTAACATGTGAAACATGAAGGGAGGATATGACATAAAATTAGACTATCAAAATTGACAAGCATAAATTATCAATTTACTCAAGAAATTACGAAATGTACGAGGTTAAGATTGCGTTATGACCAATATGGAAACGTACACAAGAATCTTCTATTTTCATCAAAGTTCGAGGTACTGATGTTTTAGTATTGCTGGGAATGTTGCGTAATCTGTATTAAACATATTGTTCAAAATGCAATTAAGTCCTAAAACTTTAAATTGAACCAATTTTGCCATAACTCTTTGAGAAAAAGTGTAATTACGTCCTCGTGGTCATGTTTTGCTTAATTTATACGACTTGCCAGCCTAATCATGGTTGATTGCCCTACATGTAAGGGCGATGGTGTGATGTTGAGTAAGATTACATGAAATGGTGCCACTTGTTCTGAAATAGACAGCAAACAACGTGGTTGATTGGTCGAGCGGCTAAATCAAATTACCAATGAACGAGGTAATTGTGGATCTAGACACATCATTTTTGAATGTGGACTTGAGAGGGAGTGGGGACACCCCATTTATTTGATGTCTAGTCAAATTATTGCATCTTGTGACTTGAGCAGCATGCATAACTTTTTTCCAATAACAGAGCTCTATCAATTGAGAATCCTATGAAGATATTCAGATCATTATAGTACTAAAAAAAAGGACAAATAGATTGCTCGGTGATGGAAACAAAGATGCTTGACAATAAGACATTGAAGGGAAGCCAAAAAAAAAGGAGCGACGGTGGTTCTAGAAACACTGGCTGCCATGAAGCGATGCATGGAATTTGCTTCACAGGAGAACATTAAATTCACTGCATATAGTACTAAATTATGAAATTGTATGGATCTTAAGAAACATTTGGTGTAACTGATATGACTAACTATTTGGCAAATCTCAAATGAAATTAAGTGGTTTAGTGCATTTGTTGTTATCAGATCTATTTTTAGCAATAATTCGCGAGTGTAATGTATCCAAATTTATGTTGAGTAAGCATACATTTCATGGATGAATTCAGGCTATTTATTCTATTATGATTTGTCCAATATAATATAACTCAATGTAATAGCTATTACAAAACTGTTTTAATAATGCTCATAAATTATTTAGTAGCTAAGATAACAAAGGAATACGTCGGAGTTCCTGTACATTATACAAGATTGTTCCATTTTTTTCTGAATATCCATGACTTTTTTTGCTAGATCATATCCAAACTCCTAAATGACTGAATCAAAGGGCTCATTTCATGCCGCCATTTTTTTCCCTTTGCTCCAGGGGCCTGGTCCTTCAGGCCATTTTTATTATATTGGGCCAATCAATGGCCATTAGCCGTGTCGTTCTCAGGCTGAGCCCAACCCATTTGCCCAAATAGTGTTTTTGCAACCAGTGAACAATCAACACAAAACCTTCTTTAAAACCCACATGCCCAAATAGTGTTTTTGCTCTGACCAAAAAAAAAAAAATAGTGTTTTTGCCCCCTTCCGAGGTCGTGTGGTAGCCAAACTTCCGAGTAGTCAACCTGCTCGACAGCTCTAATGCACTTAATTAGCATTGACATAGAAGATTCAACTAAGTTTGAAATTGATGGAAATTAGGATGTCTCAATTGTATGGTTGCGGCCAACTGATTAAGATCATGGTTTCTATATTTGGAAAGAAATTTTAAATATTTAATGATTGTCAAACAATTTTATTTTTTATTTATCACTTAGGATTGTTATTATAAACATTGAAAGTAAAATTATTGTTCCAACATGGGTCCTTTCCTTTGCTTCTCTCTTTGACATCTCCAACTCGATCCAAATTTCAATCATGTAGTCATTCCATCCTTGATTGAGGTTGATAAGAAGCAAGATCTTCCTCTAAATATTTGCTCTTCAAAAAATTTTGTTCTTCTAAATCTTCTCTTCAAGATTCATTTTTTTCTCTCAAGATATCACTCTCTCTAGCCAAACATTCTCCTTCAACTTCACCTTTGGAGCCATCAACATCAATATAACTTCTTTCACCAAAAAAAAAAAAAAAACATCAATATAACTTCTTTGTTGTGAATGGGACTTTCAAGATGATACCATTCAAATAAATCCACAATCATCTTCCTATGAAAACACTAAGTTATCTCTACAATAGGTCTTTGATAAAAGCAATACACAATCAAGAATCAAAAGCAAATTATGCATTCTCGTAATAGGATTTACAATATGCATTGAAAACAAACCCATTGAAAACCAATTTTACACCTTTAGTTGTTGCCATGGGAAAGAGAAGATTGATAAAATCTTTCGTTTGAAGAAAAAGCAGAGAATCAATTTGTAATTAGTTGAAGCAACGCACATAGAATGATCATGAAGCCTCAGCTCTTTGAATTTTCCCCACAAATTGACAGTGCAGTACCCAAATATTTTGGATAGGGCTTTGTCGATGAATGAAGCCTCAAATTAGAACTCTAATGGGTCAAAGTGTCGTCCCCATGCTACCAATCTTCAATTTGGACTTTGCTGGCAAACCCTTTGCTAGCTCAAAAGTGAAGTCCTATCTCATGATTTTGCTCACACTCTTGTGCTAGCAAGGGAAGCTCTCTCTGATACTCCTCTCTTTCAAATAATGGCAGATCTTGAGTCCAAAAATGAGAATTATCACATCCAAACTACTTAAATGTATCAAAGCTAGACATGAGTCCGCAAGGAGATGGGGGAGTAACAATTTAACAAAAAATTGCCGGTAATGCTAATATAGAATGTAATTTCGATTCCTATGCTCTTAAATTTGACTAATTTGAGGAGGGGAGGAGCTTTTTCTGTCCATCATCATTATTATTTTTGGTTTTGTGGAAAATATTTTCGAGAAATGTGTTAGCTAATGTAGAATGCACTTGTTAAACAATCAATTTACGAAAAGTACCAAGCTTCCCATGGCACTTACTTTAGTGTAATCACGTATGTTGTCGACATTTGAATTTTTTTTTTTTAAAAAAAAAAAAAAAAAATTCAAGTGTTTGTCTTTATAAAAGTACAAAAATGGAAAATAACAAGAAAAACAAAAAAGAGCCAAAGAATAATAGATAAACAAACAAATAAATAATAAAAAATAAAAAAATTAAAAAATAAAAACTTTTATAAAATGATGGGTTTTAAAAAGGGAGGCCTTTCTGGTTCGTGGCCCAACTCACCAATTAGGCTGTAGAAACCGCAGCCCATCTAAAGCCCACCCTGTATGCTAATAAAGCCACAACCCATTCCCAGCCGAAGATCCCTTGAAAATTGAAATTATGGAATCCCATCATTTCCCACGCCATTCGTCCTCGTACGCCATTTAGCCGGAAATGACATTGGGTCAATTTTCCAATAAGTGGAAATTTAGCTAGAAATCTCAAGTCAAAAGACGTGGAAATTTAAAATATATCTACGGAATTGAAATTGCTATAGATAAAAAGCGGAATTTCCTTTCCCAAGTGACATTTAAACACTGTTCATTCAAGCAAGAAAGAGGTGTGGATAGTAGAGTCACGCAATTTACAAAAGCAAATTTCAAGCTGCGAATTCAACATATGAGCAATTGGAAGTGCCTTTCTAATAGTAAAAGGGACAAGATCAACTGACATAATCACCACCAAGGACATCTAGGAGGGATAGGGCGACGGAAGCTCCACGGTGGCCATAGGCGACAAGCGAATGACTTGCTTCTATGAGAGAGATCAACATATTCTTGGCCCTGAGCTATGATTGGTTATTGATGAAGTCAAGAAAAAAAAGGAAAACCTATCAAATATTTCGAATTATGCTTACTGTGACACATTAATTTTATTATTCTTTTTTTTTTGTGTTATCTAAGATTTCAAAATATATTTATGTAACACATTTACCATTTATGAATGAATATATTGATGGCGGAAGGTAAATAATGTTGACATCAAATGAAATAAGAACAATTTCAACAACAAAAAAATATAAAATCATTAGACAAATCTTAAGAAGGTAAATGTAGGTGTCATATTAATACAAATTTACAAATTTTGATGTCATAAAAAAAATTAAGGTAAATATGCCATAGATATAATTTTGAGTTTTTGCCGTGATAGAAACAAAAATAAATGCAATGAATATAATTTGGAGTTTTTTGCCGGCTTTTTTGAAAAACGACGATGGGTTTTTTTTTCCCTTTTTTTTTTTGTTTTTTTTTTATTTTCCAACTCAATTCCTTTCTCGTCCAAAGAACAGCCACCGGCTTCACCTTGTTTGCCCCGTTTTCCCACCCCTTCGCTTCGCATCGCGCATTTTTATTCTCCGTTGGTTTCTCTTCATGCGTGGCGTATCGTTTCGGATGATGACGACTCAGGTTGGCTTCGCCTGCCGCGGTTAATGAAGCAACGCCGGACCTGCGGAAGTGCTGAGAGTGAACCCGAAGAATCTCATCCTTCGAATTGGTGGATTGTATTCAGATGATCATCCATCCAACCTCAGCCTTGGCAATCGGATAAAGCTCTTGTAAACAGTGAACACCACCCCACGTCACCTTTGCACGCAGCGTAGATGGGCAAAACAATGGAATCCGAAAGACGGCAATTAAGCGGGAGCGAACAGGATGAAGCAAGAGTCGACGGAGCATATTCTGGAGTGAATCGGAATTTGACTCGGAAGTTCAATGGGATATGAAACGGCCCTGATGATGGTTCAGCAGCAATGGTGGGATGGCGGCGTGAGCTCAAGATGGCCCGACGACAGATAAATCTAGTCTGGACACGTGCAAGGATAGGAAAAGCAATGACACGAATCAGAGAGGAATTAGTGTCGCCGTGACTTGAATGCGGAATCTAATGGTGTCGTTCACTGTGGGGATGATCTGAATTGGTGGAGATGAATCAGGGGAATCCAGAGCGAGGGAGAGAAAAGATGCAAAAAAATCTGATGATGCAACTGCGAACGGAGCACCACCAGCGATTCATCGAGATCGAGCTCTCTGACGATTGCTGCTTCCAGCACCGATGGAAGCACCAAAAGTGTCACTACCGCCAAACGGTTTGAAGATGCCGCTCGCCTTGCCGCCATGACGGCGGAACTTGACCACGGAGTTTCCTCGATCAACAGTCACAATTACCGGGATGTTCCGTCTCCGAGTGAACTCTAGAATTGTTTTCGATTCATTCCAAATTTTGTCTATTTGATTTCCGTTTTGCTTTTGTTTTCTCCCATCCTCTCGCCATCTCCTGAATTTCCATTGCCATCGGTTGCACTTTGGAGGAGGTATTGAGTTCCCGCAAGGAAGAGAGAGAGAATCAGCAAGCTTTATCCGGCGGGGAGAGCAAGTTCAAGTTCAAGAGCATCGGGATGTTGCCGATTCTGTGTTTGTCGACAGAGAGAGGCTGCAGAAGAGTTGTGCCGCAGCCACGCAAAGATGCCAGCGTATTTGCTTTTGTCATGCATATCAACATTCAGTTAATATGAAAATAAATAAATTCCGAATGCTCTTCACATGAGAAGAAACTGACAAACTTCAATTTGCGCCCACATGCGAGAACACTGATCACAAAATCTTCAAGAAATCGAAGCATTGGTTCCGGATCCCTTGCCTTCCAAGTGTTAATGCCTGATATTCTCACAGCAGGCAAGACAACTTCTGAAACCAACCGGGTATAAGGGGATCCCAAATCCCATATATCAAGACAATCCTGTCCATGCAATAGAGATTTCCACCGCGAAACAATTTCCAACCCCCATGAGGGATTCCAAAGAGGATCCCATTCCTGAAATAATCTGATAAAAAAAGGGAGTGCAAATGAGCAAGCAAAGCAGGATAAGTTACAGAGTTCATAATCGTCAGGAAGCCTTTTTTGCATGTCACCAAAAAGATTTGGCTAGTGTATTCATTATTTCGTTCATGTTATTCAATTGTTTCTTCTGGTGTTCTGCCTCAGTTTGCAGCTTCTCCTTTTCCTCTTGCAAGCCCAGAGCTGTCTCCTTCTCATTCCTCAGGTCCCTATCGATCTTCTGAATATCCAACTCAGCCAGGTCCACAATCGACCTTATATTGTGCCGCAGCTCGAGCATGGGCTTGGGCATGGGAACATCAATTTCCCTCGCCTTCTCTTCCGCGTTCAGGTTCTCCACGTTTGCTAATACACTAACCTGAGGTCCACGCACGTCGAGTACCTTTTGCACAACTTCAACGCCCTGTTCCTGCTTCTTCGCCAGCAGCTCTTCTGCTGTAATATATTTCGCTTTGTTTTTCAGCGTCGCCTTCTTCGCTTGCTTAGACCAAAAGCTTCTCCTTACCGGGCACGTCGGGTAATGGCTTCTTTTCCTCTGGTTCCAACGAGGCAACAAGTGCCTTTGCAGGAGTTGCTTTGTAAGTTGTTGAAATCCATACCCATATTCTTAGGACGCAACTTTGCTTCAATGAGCGTCACAATACCCTGCTGGTTCTTCCCAAGACCCCCAAGCCCGGCCTATCCTCATCCATGGCAGCGGACTCGTCATCCTCGTTCTCTCTCTTCGAGTTCTCATCAATCTCTCTGTTCGGCATGACCGTGCCGGTGGACATAAAATTCACGGGTTTCGACAGATCGGCCTTACTTAGGAGGACCCTGTTCTTCCTCCGCTTCCTCTTGGAGGAGTCGCCGTGGTCCCAATCGGAGTCCCCCGAAGCGAAGACGCCGTAGAGCGCGTCGTCCTTGGTCTAGGCGTGCTTCTCCCACCGCCGCCGGTAATAGAACTCCCCGTCGATCCACTGCCCGCCCTCGTAATCGTTATCCATCCAGAACCTCTCCATCTCCTGGTCGTCGTCCATCTTCGAGCAATCCTGGAGAAATGAAGCGAGAGACCTACGGTTTCAGTGGGAGTGTTCGGAGGAGGCGGAGAGAGGGGCGGCGCTGCCGCCGAACGCCTAGGTGGCCCGGCGGCGTGGATGCGGCAGCGGCGGTTGGAGGCCGCGATAAGACGGTGCAGCTCGGCTCGAGGGTTGGAAAGAGCGAGAGAGAGAGAAGAAGCAGAGAGTGACCGAATGCTCGAAGCGCAAGAACTGGAAAACCTAACGGATCTTCTTCTTCTTCTTTCCTTTTAATTTCTCAGATGTTAACAATTGTTGATTTATTTAATTTTTCCTATTTACTTCAAGGAGAGAAAATTCATTTATCATGATTTTTTTAGTTTATATATTGATAATCGGGAATGAAATTGGGTTAACTCTCCAATTACAGACCTTGGGAAATTTAAAAAATTATATTTCTTAAAAATTGAAATTGCGAGAAAGAAAAATGGATCTTTCCCTTCAACAATTGAAAGTATTTACTAGATATTATTAAGGATGAAAGAATGACACAATGCAAATCTAACAATTTCCTAATGAAGCCTAAAAGTTAAAAGTAATTAGGATTTCTTTGTAAACGCTCCAAGTCAATTTATGGAAAAACCAAAAGAAGGGCATTTGGTATTTAAAATGCCCGAAGGAATTTTTCTATGGTCAAATAGCGATTCGAAATTGAAGGTATTCTGTGAAAAAGGACATACCAGACTCCTATTAATCGAATCGGTGTCAACACGACTGGGGCCTAGGGGTCTCTAATCAAGCTGCTACAATGCCAAACTTGAAATTGGCTCACCTCCTTACTCAGTGTTTGATTTGAGTTCGACCAAGTATTAACTTCATGCTTATTTTGGAGCTTGTTTCGAACGAAAAGTCAATACACTAAATATACTTGTATGTGGATGATAATATCTATGTATAATTATATAACAATCAAAATTTTGAATTAGGCTTACAAAATTTATTGAGCTAAGTATTGGTGAGTTCAAGGTTTCAATTTGTAAGATACTTGAGTAGCTCAAGTTAGAGCTTGACTAGATATTAGTTCTCGAAAAATCATCAACCCAAGCTCGAACAATTCATGAATAAAGTATGCACCGGGTGTAAGTAACAATTTTCCAAACTCAATTAGCTCGACAAGGGATCATATCTTAAGCTAGCATTAGTCGGCTATTTTACATAAGTTCTCATTTATAAATGAGAATATCAGAGAGTATGATTTGTAAAAACACAATAAATTTGTAAATTCTTTAAGGGGAGGTTCCTCTTATGTCACTCAATCTAAATTACCTCAAAAACCCAATTATCATAATAACTCCAATTAAATTTTAAATGAATTGAGGGACGATTTTCTTCATTTTGTACTTGGAAAATGAAAAATCGTCAGTTATGGCCACTCTCCCCTGCCCTCCACTGCTCTCCACAATCTAAATGTCACTAATTAATTGTGAAACAAAAATAATAAAAAGGTAATTGCATCTTTTTAAAGAGGGACTATCTATCATTTAAAATTTTAAAATAAAAATTTAAAATAGCATGTACGAAAATCAAAAACCATAAGACATCAAAACAAGCTAGTAAGACCTGTTTTTCTATAGGTAGAGAGCGAGGAAGCGTAAGGGAGACCAAGATGCGAGCAAGCATAAAAGGGACCGAGGGAGTGAGCGAGACATATTAGATGGAGGCCATATGATGAGTGGTGGGGCTTGACCACGGCAGCGATGGCAGCTCGGCGGTGGCTAGATCTCGACCAGCATGAGAGACGGGAGAATGAGAGAAGTTGAGGCCTCAATAGGTGAGAGAGAATTGACATATGGGGACATATATATGTATAGTTTCCGATCTATGAATTGGGCTGGTTTGGCAATCATTCTGGTCTCAAACTCAAGGATAGTTTGAGGCCTAATGGCCCGGCCCAAGGCTATTTGAGCCCAAAATAATCGGGCTAGTTCGGGTGGTTCGATCTAGGTTTCTGGGTTTTTTTTTTTTTTTTTAATATAGACTCTTGATTAGTAGTATTAATAGACTCTTGAGTAGTAGTATTAGGTTATTAGCAGCAACATAAGTATGGTGTTATTTGGATTATTTAAGTATTACAAACTCCCTTAGTTACATGACCTAAGTTTACAATGTTACATATAGAAATAGATTCAAGACTCATATGTAAGGGAAACGCGTGTGTGCAAAGTAAGCAAAGAAAGATGAAAAAAAAGTGAAGTGTGTCATTTAGGGTACACGTATGATAATAATTTTATTTCTTTATTTTGTTATTTTTCTGTTCTCGAAACAGATTTGGAACAAAAATCCATTTGATAACGCCATTTTCATTTTTCTATATCTAAAACAAATTGTTAGCTTGGAAATACTAAATGAGAAGTAAAAATTGTATACTTTTCTATTTCTGAAAAAAAAAAATGAGAAATAAAAGTGAAGTGGTTCTTTTAGGGCCGCCACTCGCTGGCCGCTCATCTTTGCAAGACTTTTGGCAGGAAGAACTAAACAAGAATCGACCATCTAACGGATAAACACGCATTGCAGTGAACGTTGATTTGTGATTCAAATTATTAATATGAACACTTCACAGTGAGCACTTCAGGCGATGATCATACAAAGCACTTATAGCGCGCATATAGACACGCCAGCAGTGAAATTGACAACAAAAATCACACAAAAATGCTTGAGCCTCTCTTCATGAAGCTAAGAACGAAGAAGAAGATTATAGTGTTTATTTTGTCCGATGCACGAAGGATGATCGGATCATAGGAGGAGGTCATCCGAGACAATGACGCTAAGGATCAGAGCCAGCGAAGGAGAAACGGACAAGTTCAGAGCAGTCCAAGCAAACTCACTAGAAAACAAGTGCTAATAGAGATACGGCCTGCCGGTGGAGCAATGACCGGAGATGATGCTAGTGGCGCCAGGTGATCTGTTGGAGGTCACTAGACGAAGCAAGAAGCCGAGAGAGATGATTCTGTGAATGTTCGGAAATCTCTGAGCCATCCCACCGTGTGCCCCGTGCTGAGTGCACGAGAGTTGTCGTGGCCGGCGATGGTGGACAAGCGATGGTGGGAACCGGTGGATTGAGGCGATGGAAAGAGAGCGAAGATGGAGAAGCGTCTGGAAATGGGTTGATCCGATAGAGAATTTTCCGCTGAGCTCCCGTTCGTGTGTTCCTCTTCCCGAATGCGAGCGCCTCGTGAGCATCGATGCTCTGCGGCCCGTGCGCCTCGTGAGCGTCGATGCTCTGCTGCCAGGACGCTTGACTTTTTGTGGACGAGGTATGCAGTGGAGAGCAGTACACTGATCGGGATGATTATGCCTTGGCATTCTACACCGTCCCGTGCAATCTGAGGCCCACCGGAAAAGGGGTCGACTACTATACGCATGGTTCCTTCCACCATGCCGAGTGCTTCGGCCACGGTGCATGCAGTGGTGCGCGGGCACATGCCGACCGTGCGCAGACACAAGTCCAGAAAGTGTGTGCATACATCGTGTCAGTGTGCAGCTTCGCGATTGTAGACTTTGGTACGAGCAGTATTCATTTACGGAATAACCTGAGCTTTTGTTGGAAAATATCCAATGTCATGATGTGCCATGTCTTAGGAAATCAGTACTTCAATAATATCTCATTACAGTGTGATTCGAATATGAAATGAGTGGTGTTGTTGGTGCCACTAATATTTGTATGTGTTTGGACTAATTAATCGTTACTGACCAAAAAAAAAAAAACTAATTAATCATCTATAAGTACGGATCAATTTAATCCAACATTGTGTGGGCTTGACCCCACTCAAAATTGACCGGTTAGATCTTGACAATACAAAGGTATCTCAATTAGAAAAAATAAAAAAAAAAATTGAAGAAGACGGATTTCAATCTCACATTGAAGGCCTGCATTTGTTGTTTTAAAGCGTATTATAGGAATGTGGTGGGTGGGTGAGCACATATGAGTGGAATTGGTGATGAGAACACAATTGATAGTGAAGGATCTCTTAGTTCTTAGAGAAATTTTCTTAGGCTTAAATCTATAGCGAACTCACATGATTTAGTTTTTCCACACCAACATTTGCAAGTCGTCTTCTTTTGCCTGATTCATAAGGTCAATTTGGGCATTGTCTGATGTGGACATTCCCCGAGACGTGTTTTCTTAAAAAGAAGAGAAAAGTAATATAACTTACATGAAGCCCCATTAATCGTGTGTCATTTAGAATTTATTTATTAGAGTTTATAATTACACTGAACTTTCACTATTCTCTTATGAAATGCACCCCCACTTTTCTCACCCCAACTTGAGTTTTCCAAATTAGTTGAAGGGTAATTTAGTCTCTCAAGTTAATCTAAGACACAAATTGAAAATTTTTAAGTATCGATAGCATGCAAGGTGGTGTGTGAATCAGGAACCAATCATGAGGACGGTATTGGAAATTTTATACAATTAAATTTATGGGGAGATCCTTGGTCATGGAGTGTGCAAGCAGGTACTAGAAATCAACTCAAGCATGAGTGTAGCACACAATTGGTACTCAAATTCAAATTAAGGATTATAGAGCTAAGTATGATAACTATCCTCACTAAATGACGTTGCAATATTGCACAAATAAGAGACTGTAGTAGAGTCGGTTGTGAAATTATTCTTTCCCCAGCAAGTTGAACATGCTTTTTTGTAAAGGTAAAAAAAAAGAAAAGAAAAAAGCAATAAAAAAAATGTTCCAACTCAGTCAGAATTGAGAGGGCCGGTCCGGTCTGTTGGGTCTGATCCACAATCGTGGCCCAGATCGTGCCAGGCCCATTAGAGTAAGCCTCGGCCCAGACAGTTTCCCTCACCGCAGCCCACGATCCACAGTCTCCCTCTCCCCCTCTCTCTCTCTCTCTCTCTCTCTCTCTCTCTCAGAGTCGACACCAGAAATCCACCGTCCGCCATCTCCAATCACCGAAACAGCCACCGTCGAGCCACCATTGACGGCCGCCTCAGGGTTAGCGATCACAACAGAACGCATATGCTGAACCTGACGAAGAAACTCTCTTCTCGGGAATTCTTGAGGCTTCTTCGTCAGTTCTCTTCTCCGTCGTCCTCCAGAGACCATTAGCCACCACCGTAGCCGCTCCTCCGTCGCCGGTTTCGCTGCAGCAAGGCCAGCTCTCGTTCTGCTCTGTTTTCTGATCAAGACGCCCGAAAGTGCACGAACCCTTGGTCGTTCCCCCTTCGCCGGCCCCGACTATCGACGTGGTCACCACCGGGAACTTTGTCACTGAACGAAAGAGAGCCAGTGAGCTTTAGCTAATGTTTGTGAGTCAATCAGTTGCGGTTGAAGCTCGATTAGAAACTCGGACTCATAAGGTTATTTTCGTGATGATCTGAAAGTGAATCGTTGTTTTGTGTATGGGTACGAGCTCCTTGGTCGAAATGCCTATCACTTGTTTGATGAAATGCTTGAACTAGATCAGTATGTAACTTCGATTCAATCCTTGAACCGCAGAATCATATTGCATCAATTCAATTTGTTCTCGACTTATCAAACCCTTATTATGGCCGAATTCGTTCGTGTGCTCAACAAATGATGTGAAAATTTGCTCTTTCGTGGCTTGCTGAATCTTTCTGGTTCGAGTTAAAGTGTTCTATACGAACGGAGTCGAGTTTTGAATGTGAATTCTGTGGTGAAGGAGTGCGAGTTCTGCATGGTCGTGTGCAAAGATCTGGAGCATGGTCTTCCTTGTGTTGTTCTTGAAATGCTAGTATGGAGCGTAAAAACACAATCGCCATCGATCTTCCTTGGGTGTTGTTCTCCATGATTACAAACGTTTAAGCTCTCAAGAGACAAGTATATGATCGAAAGTCGCTCAGACTTTGGAATTATAAATTCTACGCTCTGTCTCTTACTTGCTCATCGGTCCATGATCTCCTTAAATACTCCTCCACTTCCAAACTACCCGTTGGACAGTATCCCGGAGAATCGTCTTCCAATATACCCATTGGACAGCTCTGTATCTAGAAGATTTGGTAGTCGTTGAGTGACAAAGGTAAAATCCCAAATTGATTCCGATCGCCCATACAAACGAAATCTTGGTTTCCATAAATAAAGCTTCTTCGTGTAGAAAGTTCTTGTCTTCAAGATCCAATCGTCAATCAATTAAATCAATCTTGATGTGGAATCCAAACCAGATCACTAGCCGTTGTATGATTGGGCTTGAGTTACGATTCATCGAATCTGGATGTAAAGTCTGAGTCTGTAGACTTTACGATATGAGTCTTGAGACTTTACAATCTGGGTCCGTAGACTTTACAATCTGAGTCTTGAGTCGCGGTCTTGGACTTTGACACGTAAGTCTGGAAATCTTCGAGAATATACTCTAGACATATGTTACGTTCGATCTTCCGGTCATCTTCTGACTTTGATAAAATCCTTTAGATGTTTTATCATCTGCATGGTCTATTACTCAACCATCAAACATGTTAGTAGCCTTTGATTTATTTTGTCATCTTCAAAACATCATAAGGGATTTCCCTAACAGTTCTTCCTCATTTTCTGCTGATTTGTATACAAGAGGTGGAAAATTTTTATTTAGGCTTGGGTTTAGTTTTTGGACTCACCTCATGGAGTTTTTTGTCCCGAGGCTTGAGCATGAGGCAATATATATTCTTTAGCCAACATCATATCGGATTAAATTCTTGGACTATACTTTCCGTATTTTACTTACTTTTGATGCCTTGATTATGAGCTTGGATTATTAGGTGATGTTTTCGTTTACTATATTTCGATTATGTGATTTAAATCCGAAAGCAGTCATTGTTGCGAGGATCCGACCACATTGTTTTCTTCAGGTATATTCGTCTCACTGCAAGTCATATATAAATTTACTGATCGGTTCAAGGGCCTGCGTGCATCTAACTCTTTCAGCTTTACCTACGTTAATTGCAGACATAACATGAAAAGAAAGCTTTCACTTTCTAGGCATTGATATGTGATACTTATATCTACCAATGTAGCGACCTTAAATCAATAGATGGAGTCTTTTTAATGGTCTAGCTTTCGAGGTCTATAAGCATAACACCAATATCATTTTCAGCACAATCAAATCTGGAATGACCAGTCCGGTTTATTTCCATTGGCATGACATTTATGAGATTTCCCAACACATACATATGCACACAGCTGAGATACGGATAGGGAAACATTATGTGGATCAATATGCTCTGACATAGTCTATCTTTGCCTAATGACGTGGGCAATTTCTGTACTGAATTTGAACCAAACAAGAGAACACGGTCGTAGAGAGAATGAGCTTGTAGATTAAGAGATTCACATTCGAAAATCTTGCAATGAGCAATTCGAGCTTTGGTCTCTCCCAAACTCTTGCCGAAATTGATGCGAATAGGAATTGCTATGAACTTTGCAAACTTACAAAGCTGAGGATGCTGCTTAGGTGAATGCAATTCATCCCCGAAGACTTCAAGCTCAGACTGAAGCATCATGGCCATCATTGGCATCTTCCACCCTCAATGACATTTGATATTTGGCGGTGGATATTATAATTCAGACGCGGCTTTTATCGAATATGATTTCATGGAAAATGGAGTCCCCCTTCTTATCTGGAGACCAAAAATTGGCCCTCGTAGATTCATTCCAACCCTTCGATAACCAAACCATCTCATCGCACTTTTTTTCCAATTCCACAGCACACTCTCAGAAGCCTTTTTACTGAAGTTCGTCAAAGAGAATGGTCTTGAAGATATGGAGTGTTTCCGGCACGAAACATAAAATCATTTTCTTTTGCAGTTGACCATAAATTTTGTTTCTCATTAATATAATGAAACTTCCGACAACTAAAACCATTTGAATCAGGTTGTAGCATAAATGATTTAATTTTTAAATTTCTCAAAATCAATAAGGATTTTGAAAGATATATAATATCTTGATGTACAATCGATACCTACAATTTCATGAATCCCAATTTGTTGTTAAATCTCATTCAAACAGAATATAAAAATATCACATGGCAAAACCCATCCATGAGATGAAATAGCCACATATCAGGGTTTACCATGTTTAGTTGAGAATTGAGAATAAGAGATCTTGGAATTTTTTTTTTTTTGATTAATTTGGATCGAATTATCATTATTGATAGTTATATTAACATCTTATTCAACGTTTCGGTTGTGCTAACAAGGTAATTTCCAGTTAAAGCAACGGTAAACATGAATAATATATCAGAACAAAGATTTGATATATTAAATGCTCATATACTTTTTCGGGATTGGTTAACTGAATGCTTATGTTAAACATCAACAAGATCAGAATCACGCAATTAAATTCTATAGCTTTTTCAAGGGCAATGAGAGCCCTTGGATGAGTAGAACAATGAAAAACCGACCCAACAGGGCTCACTCGATATCGTCCCTTTCAATGCATCTCGAACACCACCTTCAGAGGAGTTTCTCTCATGAATGCGGCCCAACGGACAGATAACTTTCCAAAATGTTCGTGGCCGATAAGCTTCAACAGTCATGATTTGTCTTGAAATACGAGAGCCATGGTCTGCCGTCTTTTCTTAACTTGCGTCTTTCTGAATGAACTGGGAACTCTCTGCTCAAGTATAGAAATTTCGCAATTTTATCATTAGAAAGAAGAAAACAACCAATGATTTCTGAGGAAGACAGCATGAGGATCCTTTCCAAAGCATGTGAAGGACAAAAAAGAAACTATCGATCGACACACGATTAATCTAGCGCTAATATAGTCTAGCGACTCCATGTGTTTTAAATCCAAGAGTTGTTATTGTCACGAGAATCTCATTATATTGTTTCACCTCACCACAATTTGGAAGAATAATAGTAAAGTATAAATTGGCTGGCTAATTCAAGAGCTTTGCACAAGCCCGGCTTTTTTAGCTTACCAACAGCAGTCGCAAACAAAACATGATGAAAGCTTTCGCTCTCTAGGCATATACTATTCTTGCTTTGTGAAACTCATAACTACCAACATTTTACACCTTGGACCCCAATTACTTGCCTTTTCTAGTCTACTGAGTTGCCTATTTTAATTGATGACATTTTACACTTTTTAATTAATAAATGGTGTGTTTTGGCTATACTGAGAGTGGAAACAGAGGTAGTCTATATGAAATTGGAAGAGGATCTTGAATAATTAGCAAATGGAGGAAATGAAAAAAAAAATAAAAACATTAATTTTGCTCTCAAGAGGGTTCTGCATAAATAGCTTGCCGGCCTTTTCCACACGAAGTTGTGATATTTCTCTATAGGTCCTGACAAATTTAGGAAAGCTATCAAGAAAGAGGAACTTACATTTTTTGCACTATGATATTTTTTGTTAATTCATAGCGTGTACTAAAATTATGATTCGATAAATATTGCACTTTCACATCTCGAAACTACATGATAGGCTTCAAATCTAATTTATTAAATAAAAGTACAAATAAACTTTAGTAGAGATTTTGATTGATGTGAATATTCATTTTGTAATAATTTTCTATATATCATTTCTCTTGCAAAAATTTACGTCAACACCAACATTAAAATAATATAACAAGTATCACATTTGCATGATGAGAATTCCAATAAGATCGTGAATAATGAGATTTCTCAACAACAACCTTGCTTTCGGGTTTTGCACGTGAGAATCCTCGACAGCTTCAGGGACACGTAGTCATCAATTAATCCAGTTTAGTGTCAACATGGCTGGGCCTTAGGGATCTAAACGAGCAGCTACGGTGACCATTGACTGGACTTGTGAGAGCTCGACTTAGTTTCACTCCCGGCGGAACATCATATTGAGCGTGGGTAATAATTTTCCCAACTTGACTAGCATGACAAGGGATCATAACTTGTGTTGGCAGGTCGGCCATTGTAAGATAAATTCTTATTTTTATGTGTAAAGGATACGAGAGAGCATGATTTGCCAGGACGTCAACAGACTTGTATTATACACTATATATGCTGAATTCGTTAGTTAAATAGAGGGGCAAAAACCTTCTCATCCAATGAAGATACAACCAATACTCTAGAATTGGAAATGGCAAAGATATTCTATTGAATTAAAAATCAACATTAAAAATGAATTACTGACTGAGAACCCTATGAGGAATGAGCCCTATTTATACCCAACTCAATTTGTGTGTTCATCTACACCAAACAAAAGATAGTTTTTTGAGAGGGAAAGACAGCGAACGTTGTCATGATGTCCGCAACACGCGAAACCGCAATCTTGTTCATAGTACTTTCCCACTGTCTTTGTATCACAAGAAGCGATCTAGACATGACTTTTGTGGACAAGGCATGCAATGGAGCGCGGTACTACAATTGGGACGATTATGCCGAAGCATTCTACACCGTCTTGCAGGATCTGAGGTCCAGCATGGCTGAGAAGGGGTTCGACTACCACACCCATGCCTCTGTCAACCGTGCCGAGTGCTTTGGCCACGGTACGAGCAACGGCATGCTGACACAGGCCAATTGTACTGGCTGCATGGATTTTGCATACGATGAAATCCGGAAAGTGTGCCCTTTTAGTGTTGGCGCACGACTTCAACTTCGCGATTGTAGGCTTAGATATGAGCAATATTCGTTCATGAAATAACCTAAGCTTTTATTAGAAAGTATCAATTATCATAATATGTCACGTCTTAGAAAATCAATAATTCAAAAAAGTCTCATCAAAGTATGATATGACTATGGAATGAGTGGCGTCGTTAATGCCGCTGATCTTTGTATATATTCAAACTGGTTAATCATCAACAAGAAGGATCAATTTGATCTGACGAAGTTTAGGCTTGACCTCCCTCAAAATTGGTAGCATTATATCTTGACAAATCCAAAGGTAATCTATATTAAAAAGAAAATATTCAAATTTAAAGAAGACGGCTTCCAATTTCAAACTCTGTTAAGAGATTTCATGAAAAATCTATATCTGTTATTAAAATGTACCGTAGGAATATGTTATAACAAAGTGGACGAAATCATGACCATAAAAATCAAGATCATTGTCAAGTAACCGCATGAATATATGGAAAAAATAAAGCATACACCATTAATGTAAAGAAAATAGATACATACAAGCGATCTCATACCTATATTTTGAAGATCATAATTACTTACTCTCTTAAATTGATAATGTATTACAAGGACGGTGTATGCTATAATTGCACCAAATATATATTTTTTGAATATAATTCAAGTCAATAAATAAATTTGTCTCTTTCAACATTTACCCCTCTTCAGACACATTTCAATTCTCTTCTTGCAACACGTAGGCATGTGTGCTCCTTCGCCACTATAGTACAAAAGAAGATCCCCCGTGATAAAAGCCAACTAGATTTCTTATTAAAGTGTTTTATTTCGTCATTGTTAAAATGATCTTATATTTAGTGGTGGACTCCGGTTTATAAAGAATTTTAGGGGCTTCTTAAAACAATACCATTTTCAGGAAAAATAAGAAGAGGATCCTCGATATTTGATATTAAAATTATGGGATAATGACACAAATAATTCATGAATTTTGGTTCAATGTGCAATGTGGTCCTTGAACGTTAATATAATGCTCAATGTGGTCCTTGAACTTTTAGTTTGTATAACGTGATCCCAAAACTTTGGGTACATATTCAATGTAGTCTTTAAATTTTATGAAAATATAATCATTTAATTAATTCAAAATCAGGAACAATATTTAGTTTATAGACTAAATTGAATAGGTACCAAAATTTTAATGACTATATTAGACAGATTAAAAGTTTAGAGATCACATTGCACATTGGGCTAAAGATCCTGGATTATATTGAACAAATTAAAAGTTTAGTGACCACATAGCATATTAAATCAAAATCTAGGGACCGTTTATGTGATTTTCCCTAAAATTATTTGTTTAGGTCAATGAAAATAGCATACACAAGGAGGAATGGAGATACCATGCCACGAATCGTGCTATGATTTTTTGCCTCAATTAAGAGCTAGCAATGTGTTCCCATTTTATTTGGTATTTAACCGTACATGAGAAAACCTCTCAAAAATCCAACCCCCCCCCCCCCCCACCCGCCCCTTTCTTCTTCTTCTCTCGCACCTTTTCTGCTTCTAGCATGTCCGGCCCGACTTGGACAACCATTGACTCCAGCCACTGTCATCTATGATAGAGAACTCCATCGCACCATCCCTAGCTTCGCTGACCCTCGAGCTTCTCTCTCTCTCTCCCCAATGTGCCGACCGTGAACTCATAGCAGTATTGAGTCTGTCGATCGTGACGGAGCTCGGTGCAATGTGTCGAGCTCTGTCTTGTCGTTGCCAACAGATTAGTTGTTGATGGTGACAGAGATTTGGAGGCCCTACTTCCACATCTGTTTATCCTCGTCGTATCCCGGGATATCTCAGCTGAGATGGCTAGATGAAAGAGCCACAAGATGATGGCGTGATGACTATGGAAGCGTGGTTGAACGCATATCAGATGAGTGGAATAGGTGGTGAGAACACAAACCGGATCGAAAGATCTTTATCCCTTAGGGTGCATACGTAAGAAATTTTTCCTAAGCTAGAAACCAACTCCCCAACTAACATTATCAATCATGGGATTAATTAAGCATAACTTTTTATTCTAAAGAATAATGTCATTTGCATTATGTGTCATTTTGAAAATATCAATGTTAACATAATATTATCATATTACTATTGGTCAATAATTGCAAGATAGAGAAGCCACGTAAACATGACTTTTAAAAAAAAAATTAAAGAAAAAATATACGTCGCGTTTTGTAAAATTTCTTGTGAAAGGATAATCTCCGGTTAAATGGTTAATTTTGTTTATTTTGATGATTGATTTGTATATGATTGATGTGGATGTGAAGCTAAAATGACAAAATTATTTGACATGGCAAGTGATAAGATCAGACTGTCTCTTAAAATTTGGAATATTCCATAATCTTTGTTAATTGAGATAGTTTGTCTGCATTTGTGGGATTCTAATGGAGGATCTCCGGTTCCTAAGCTAGAAACCAAGTCCCCAACTAACATTATCAATCATGGGATTAATTAAACATAAGTTTTTATTCTAAAGAATAATATCATTTGCATTATGTGTCATTTTGAAAATATCAATGTTAACATAACATTATTATATTACTATTGTTCAATAATTGCAAGATAGAGAAGCCATGTAAACATGACTTTTAAAAAAAATTTAAATAAAAATATACATTGCGTTTTGTAAAATTTCTTAAGAAATGATAATCTCTGATTAAATGGTTAGTTTGTTTGTTTTGATGATTGATTTATATATGATTGATGTGGATGTGAAGTCATAAGGATTAAATTATTTGACGTGGCAAGTGATAAGGTCAGACTATCTCTTATAATTTGAAATATTCAATAATCTTCGTTAATTGAGACAGTTTACGTGCATTTGTGGGATTCTAAAAGAGGGTCTGCGGTTCCTAACCTTGAAACCAACTCCCCAACTAACATTATCAATGATGGGATTAATTAAACATAACTTTTTATTCTAAAGAATAATGTCATTTGCATTATGTGTCATTTTGAAAATATCAATGTTAACATAACATTATCATATTACTATTGTTCAATAATTACAAGATAGAGAAGCCACGTAAACATGACTGTTTAAAAAAATTTTAAAGAAAAAATATACGTCGCGTTTTGTAAAATTTCTTAAGAAAAGATAATCTCGGGTTAAATGATTAGTTTTGCTTGTTTTGATGATTGATTTGTATATGATTGATGTGGATGTAAAGCCATAAGGACAAAATTATTTGGCGTGGCAAGTGATAAGATCAAACTGTCTCTTAAAATTTGGAATATTCATTAATCTTCGTTAATTGAGACAGTTTGTCTGCATTTGTGGGATTCTAATGGAGGATCTCCGGTTCCTAAGCTAGAAACCAACTCTCCAACTAATATTATCAATCACGGGATTAATTAAACATAAGTTTTTATTCTAAAGAATAATATCATTTGCATTATGTGTCATTTTGAAAATATCAATGTTAACATAACATTATTGTATTACTATTGTTCAATAATTGCAATATAGAGAAGCCATGTAAACGTAACTTTTTAAAAAAATTTTAAAGAAAAAATATACGTCGCGTTTTGTAAAATTTCTTAAGAAAAGATAATCTCGGGTTAAATGATTAGTTTTGCTTGTTTTGATGATTGATTTGTATATGATTGATGTGGATGTAAAGCCATAAGGACAAAATTATTTGGCGTGGCAAGTGATAAGATCAGACTGTCTCTTAAAATTTGGAATATTCATTAATCTTCGTTAATTGAGACAGTTTGTCTGCATTTGTGGGATTCTAATGGAGGATTTCCGGTTCCTATGTGACATCCCGATTTTCCAATTCTATTTTCAATGAATTGAGACGGGCATTTCGTTGGCATGCATATAGTTCTTTTCCTTGAGTCGGCCACTCATGTGAAAACTAGTCTCGGGTGAAGCCGCTAAGAGTTTCTAATGCATCAGACTCGAGAATTTGATCAGGAAGCGACCTTTCGACCGAACTAATCTGCAAGGGTCATTACGACACAAATAAAAATCGATTAAAGACCGGAGATAGGTCGACTCGAAAGAGGCATGTGATTGAGTGTGGGTGATTCCACCAGATGGCACAATTCTTGTCGATCGGCACTGGACCGACTTTTCTATCGATTGGGTACCCTGTGTTCGTATTTGAAACCTTGAGATTACCTCGACAACCGAAAGTCGTTAATGTTTCAAAGATGTACATTGTGGCTTGAGATGATCAACCACATGTCGAATGCATGAAAATTTCTAAAGGCTACCCAGTAGGCTGGGCTGCGCTAGTATCGTGCCAAAGTGAAATTAACCGTGGAATTGAGATCGAATTCAGAAATTGGGAGTCTGGGTGTGTCACAAATCATTTCAAGATCGTTGAATCAGCTTTGGGAAAATTTTTCATGCAAGCCGAGCTTTTCAGCAAAATAATCAAGAAATGGCTAATTTGGCTCGAGAAATTAGTGGGCCCGCATTTGGTCGCGCTTTTGGGATTTAAGTTTGTTCTATGGACAAGTGAAGATGTGAATTAAAGTGTGATGGCATTGGATTAATTTTATGAACTTCAATTTGATTCAATTGGAAGAGAATCAAATGGAATTGAAGAAACTGTTGCACAAAGTGTTGGACCCCGGCGGAAAATGAAAGTGCACCCATTGGAAGAGGTTGTGGGAGTGAGTGGAGTATGTCATCATGGATGATGTCATGGTGGGCCACTTTTTGTGGATTAAAGAAAAAGAAAAAGAAAAGGAAAAAGGCTCCCCTTCTCTCTCCTCCTTCCCTCTCTCTCCCGATCGTCCCCTCCATCTCCATTTTTCTTCTCCTTCTTTGCACGCCCAGCCATGGAAGAAGCCGAAGCAGCAGCCAGCCACGCCGCCGTCGCCCGTCGCCGCCAGCTCGCCGCCGGAGCTGCCGCGGTCGCCGTCGTCCGCGCGAAGCCCGCGTCCGCGTGTCGCTCCGCCCAGCTCGTCGTCCCGAGCTGCTATTCAGCTCGCGCAAGAGCTGCCGGAGCCACCGTGGACCGCCATGCGCCGCCGCCTTAGCCCGCTCGAGCTGCCGCCCCTCTTCTCCGCCGGTTCCGCGCCCGAGCCGCCGCCGTGCAGCCCTCCGTTCGGCCCCGATCAGCAACCCAGAAAAATGGGTATGCAGCACCTGTTTGGCCCGTTTTGGCCGCCTTCCCGAGCCCGGATGCTCGGCCCGCTTTGAGGAAAGTCGATCCTCGCGTCGTCCCCGTCGTTTTGGTCCGCTCGGCTCGCTAATCCGGTGAGTTTAACTCACTAAATCTTGATTAGAGGGTTAATGATGCCCTAAGTGTGCTTAGTCTAAGTTAAGTAAGATTAGGTTGGTAGATTAGTTTATTTAAATATGGATTAGATTAAGTTGTTTAATTAAAGTTAAACATGTTTAGTTTAAGGGTTAAGTAGGTTTATTTTTAAAATAAACCTTGATGTGACATAAAGGAATTTACTTTTGATTTATTTAAACATTTCAAAATTATTTAATAATTTAATATTATATCATTATTCGAAATTATTAAAATATGATTATTTAATTATTTTCGGAATAAATTTAATTATTTATTAAATTCCGAAAATTTTGCCGGACCCTAAATTCTCAGAATTTCGTGCCGGTCGCTGCTGTGTATTCGGATTTTGAAATTGATGGTCGGATATTATAAATTGAATGTGGATTGTGAAAAATAGGAATATGATTATTTAATTAATTTTCGGAATAAATTTAATTATTTATTAAAATTCGAAAATTTCGTCGGGACCTTATATTATCAGAATTTCGTGCCGATTGCTGCTGTGCCTTTAGAATTTAAATTTGATGAATGTATGTGGCAAATTGAGTGTTGATTGTGATAAATAGAGATTTTATTGATAAAAACCCAAGTATCGGGTTTTGATGCAAAAATTGGATTTTAATTATTATATTAAATAGTGGGGTTTGAAAAAGAGAGATATTGGCTTGTTGATTCGAAATTAGCGTGTCCCCACACACGTGAGTAATTTCTGGAATATTTTTAATATGAAGAAAAATGGCGGGATCACTATTTTAAGTGGAAGCATTGATTTAAATATAAAGTGTCCTGGGGCCGAGTATGCTGTGGCTGTGTGATAACTAAGAGGAACCGTCCTGGGCTGTTGAGCCGGACTTGCCCCTATATGGGATGCCCACGCGGTGGATGCGGGTCGCAGAGATTCTCGGGCCCATGCTCCTTCGGGAATGCCGTCGACATCTTGTGACGAAGCCGCGCTCCATGGGGGGAGGCGATGCCTGGCATGAGTGTCAGTAGATAGCCGAACAGCGAGTAGGCTATGCCCTTGTGTGGCAGTGAATAACAATTGGAATGCATGTTGAGTGTTGTTGATGTGTCGGATTATGGGACGGAATTGTGTGGCATGGAATGGGACGTGTCATAACGATTTAGTCTTATAATCAGGACCCCCGTGGTTGTTGGTTATATGAAAGAGAATGCGTTCTGGTTGTTAAGTTCATATTACTATCTATGATTGAGTGATTTGAAATTGTGCTAACCTGCAGGAAGGAACTGAGGCGAGGTAAGTCTTCTGTATGATGTGGCTAGGCCACCCGGGGTGTATTTTCTTTCTAATAGGGGTTTAGGGGGTTGAACTTGCTGAGACATCGTCTCATCCCGGTTGTGGGATTAAAATTTCAGGTCCCTAGATGGCGGTCGTGGAGGACCCGAAGCCCTAAGTCTGGAAAGGTGGAGACTGAAGTATCGGTGAACGTGTCCTGCTAGTTGGCTTTAGGATAGTTCCCTATTCGTTGACCTGGTCTAGTTTGTAGACAGTCCAGAGTTGTATTTAAACCTATGTGTGTGCGAATGAGTGTTTGGTATTGTTATTGATTGCGTGCTTTTCTATCCCAAGTTAAATGTTGTCAGGGGATTTGTTTCGCTTCCGCATGCGTAATAAAATGAATGGGTCAGCGACGTATCCTGGGATGTCGCATATTTGATCGACCGCAGTGGGATGTGCGCGACCTCGGGGTTCGGGGCGTGACATCCTAAGCTAGAAACCAACTCTCCAACTAATATTATCAATCATGGGATTAATTAAACATAAGTTTTTATTCTAAAGAATAATATCATTTGCATTATGTGTCATTTTGAAAATATCAATGTTAACATAACATTATTATATTACTATTGTTCAATAATTGCAAGATAGAGAAGCCATGTAAACATGACTTTAAAAAAAAAAAATTAAATAAAAATATACATTGCGTTTTGTAAAATTTCTTAAGAAATGATAATCTCTGATTAAATGGTTAGTTTGTTTGTTTTGATGATTGATTTATATATGATTGATGTGGATGTGAAGTCATAAGGATTAAATTATTTGACGTGGCAAGTGATAAGATCAGACTATCTCTTATAATTTGGAATATTCAATTATTTTCGTTAATTAAGACAGTTTGCTTGCATTTGTGGGCTTTTAATGGAGGACTCTGGTTCCTAAGCTGGAAACCAACTCCCCAACTAACATTATCAATCATGGGATTAATTAAGCATAAGTTTTTATTCTAAAGAATAATGTCATTTGCATTATGTGTCATTTTGAAAATATCAATGTTAACATAACATTATCATATTACTATTGTTCAATAATTGCAAGATAAAGAAGCCACGTAAACATGACATTTTTTAAAAAAAAAATTAAAGAATAAATAGACTTCGCGTTTTGTAAAATTTCTTCAAAAATGATAATCTCCGGTTAAATGATTAGTTTTGCTTATTTTGATGATTGATTTGTATATGATTGATGTGTATTTGAAACCATAGGGACAAAATTATTTGACGTGGCAAGTGATAAGGTCAAACTATCTCTTATAATTTGGAATATTTAATATTCTTCATTAATTGAGATAGTTTGCGTGCATTTGTGGGATTCTAATGTAGGATTTCCGGTTCCTAAGCTAGAAACCAACTCCCCAACCAACATTATGAGTCATTGAATTAATTGAGCATAAGTTTTTATTCTAAAGAATAATGTCATTTGCATTATGTGTCATTTTGAAAATATCAATGTTAACACACATTATCATATTACTATTGCTCAATAATTGTAAGATAGAGATGCCACATAAACAAGACTTTTAAAAAAAAATTAAAGAAAAAATGTATGTCGCGTTTTTCAAAATTTCTTAAGAAAGAATAATCTCCGATTAAATGGTTAGTTTTGCTTGTTTTGATGATTGATTTGCGTATAGTTAATGTGGATGTGAACCCCTATTGTGATATTTTTGAATAGAGCCAATAACGTATTTGCTATATCTTAATGCCACTGCGGTGCAGCTACACACAAAGGGAATATAAGTGATATTGATGCAAGGAATATTCGATTACTCCCTTCGTTTTTTATAGTTTAGGTGAAGGGAAAAGAGACGAGAAGAAAATTATCTAATGTGGCAAGTGATAATGTTACATTGTTCTCTCATGCTTTGGAAGGATTTGATAATCTTCACTAATTGAGACACCCTCTAGTGGCTTACATGACACATGAGAGTTTATTTTTGACAAATAAGCAAATTTAACTAAAAATGAAGTACATGTTCAATTTTCATGTTGGTAAGCTATGATGAAGAAATCATCTCTTTTTTAGTCCACTTCTTCTAATGATCAAAGGGCACAAAAGTTGAGGCGCGACTACCTAGAGACCTATGATGGTACGGCCTAGACGTTGCATATATCGTTTTTTTTTTTTTGGCAATTTTATTTACATTTTCAATTGTTATTTGTTTACTTAATACTAGAAAAAGAGCACAACTATTGCTTATCAAAAGAAATAGTGAGAAAATAAAAAATGTTATAGACTAATCAAATAAATATACCAGATACTTCCTTGCGCAAGGACGATGGAGCTCGGTAACCTGGCATTAGTTAAGGCCTCACCTAAACACAAATCGTTTCCTTAGGAAGTTGAAAACTTGGTAGCACATTGCTACAAGTTGAAACTGGCCAATCTATAAATTAAAAAAGACCATTGTTGGCCACCTCAACCGAGACAAGAATGTTAACTTACAAACAATTGAATATTATAAATGAAAAGAGTCGGCTAACTTATTTATTTATATAGTCATTATGTTGCTTTCATCTTGACGTCGATGGGATATTCTTTTTTTTATTGGAGGCGGCATCATGATTGTAGTGGAGGTTATTTTACTTCATTAGATAGGAGAAATGATCTTGTTTACGAGACTATTTCAATAAAAAAAAATCATTTATATAGATATTGACTTATAAAAAAACACTAATTAGACGACTTGGTGCCGAGGTGTGAAGTAGTTGGAAAAGAGTCAAGCACTAATTATTTGTCTTTTCCCCAACAGGATAGGGATGAAAATCCAGTTTAATTAATCTTTCCATTCACTTGCTGATCCAATTTCAGTTTTCTAGTTTTTCAAGTCAAATTGCGTGAACAACCTCAGTAGGAATTTGTCCAATTTCTCCAGATTCTAGCTCTTAAGACTTGCTTGATCTACTTTCCATGTAATTTTGAACTTGTGTTTTGACCGTCGACCAATTCGAGCTTAAGACAAATTAATATATGAGGCAATCTATCAAATTTGAAGACATGCCATGAATTAAAACCCTGGAGTCTTTAAAACAAAAGCCCAACAAAGGGGCATCCAAACGTAAATAATTCCATAAAGATTGGAGGGATGGGCCACTCAAGAGGGAGGGTGAGCATTCGTACGTTAGGTTTTCACGACCCAATCATCCATTTTGTTTGTGGACCGGTGACAATGGGCCAAGGAGAGAAAGTAAAATTGGGCCCAAGATAGCTGGGCTTTCTCTATTAGAGTTGTCTTCATTAGCACTACGTTGACCAGCTCTTCCCAGTCAGACTGGAGCTCCAACACACTCTCTCTCCTTGACTGAAAACGTTTCAAAGCTTCGAGCAGGGGAATGGCTTCCGCCAAAACGCCGGCAATGCTGGAACTTTCGTGGTAGAGCCATCCAGTAGAGCTCCCGTTTCATTGGGAAGAATTCCCAAAATAGCTCCAACTGTTTCACCTTCAAGAAAAGCTCTGCCGTCATTGATTTTCAAGGTCCACGGCTTCGGTGGGTTCAATTCTTTGCCGATTGAGACTTGTCTGGGTAAAGTTTCAGATTATGGCAATTCCATTTACAGAAATTACTGAGCATTGACTTAGTATGAAATGATTTAGCATACACTAGTAGTTAGTATTTCCATGGAAAATCAGAAAAATAAAATTGATGAAATCATTTACATCCCCTTAACATTAGAGCTAGTTACCCCACCAATTAATTACAATCTGCACTTCCCGAATATTACCGTATATATCAACATCCGAAACGTTGGTCAAAAAGAATTAAAGAATTGGGAAAGAACGAAGAAAAGGCACTGATAAAGGTAGAAACATGACTGATAAAACTACCACTCACACAATCATATTCTCATGATGAGTGAGTAATGGCCAGTTAGATACTTCGCTAGAACAAGCTAAAAGCGATCGAGATTGTAGGAAACCCTCTAAATCTTCGAGTTTGACAATGTCATCCCTTCCTTGTTAGAAAATCTTGCTCAATGAATAATCTATCTCGGAAGCATCTTTATTGAGTATTAACACTTCAAAAAGGGAGTTGTCTCCACATTTGAAAAGGTTGAGATGAAAATAAGCAATGGGATAATGCTCCATAACATTCCAACCTCCTCAGTACTCTTTTCTAGTTGCCTAGGTTGAACTGCTTGTGACCTTTGGAAGCATCAAATTCGGGAGAGTATATCCATATCTCCTCAAGAACTTTTTCATAATCCCCCATTAACAACACAACGCAAAGTGAGTCCAAGGCCCTTATTAATCGCAAGCTAAATCCAAAGTGCAAAAGTGCAAAGAAGGCAGAGATTTGAGAATTTATACATTTTATGCCGTCAGCCAAAGAATAGCTTCCTCCAGGTAGTGTATGTGCACGTGTAGATTGGGTTCATTCCTATACTTGTTCATGTGAGTCTCACATTAATGTTGCATATGTGGTTTAGACAATCAACCACTGACATAGACTCCGCCCAATGGACCCGGTATAGGTAAGAAATTCCCCAACACATCAATTGTTAAGACTCATTGGATCCATAAATTGTGAAAATCCCAAAGCCTACTTAAAATAAGTACTTGAATTCATTCAAATATCGGCATGACATTGGCTATTGATGAGATAAGCCAAGATTGACATACAAGTCCAAAACTACAACACTGCTTCATTCAATTCTTACTCTACGATATTTGCAGCATCTCTCACTACCGAGAGAGAATGATTATGACTCAACAAATGAGAAAATGCTTTTTGATCTTTTCCTGATGTTTGGGCTATTCATTTACCATTGTTTGAGTCTACCAAATCTGATGAACATTCATTCCGTGAACATCATCATACCCAGCAGCGAAATTAACAAAAAAATTAGCTGCACTTACATAACACTAATTCCTTCTAGCAATTCAATGTACTTTCAGCAGCAAATGCCACAAAGTAGCCAACTAAGGAAATACTCCATCCTAAATATTTATAATGAAATATCGTTTGAATTAATCCAGGGCAAAGATCAAGCTCATACAAACATAGAATTCTGATCAACAAAAAAAGGGAAAAAATTGAGGCTGATGAAATTTAATATTTCAAATTTTTTACAACAAGCAACGTTTGGGAAACATATTGAGAAATGAATCAACAAGACCGTATCACATAACCAGGTACACAAATTACAATGTGACTCGTATACTGAAAGCGGACCATAACAGGAGCCGAAGTCATTTGCAGAAAGAAGGATTAATCAACCAAGAAGTCTGCAATACTGTTTACCAGAAAGAGAGCAGAGCAAATACCAAACGTTCAAAAGAGAAATAAAGATACCATATGCTCACAAAGATAATCCAGAAATCGGCATCATTGCTCAAAAGCAAACTTGTTATGCTACGTCGCTTCCATTTCCTGCAGAATAGAAATTCAACAATTGTTGCTTGTGTCTTTTACACTACAAACTGTAGCCTGCATCACTCTCTTCCTTATTAAGCTAACAATTCAAGCAATCGTATTCCTTCATTCAGAACAACTGAGGGCCTAGCCACCAAATTCAAATTCCAGACAATCGAAACTTACCTTGGATTGTTACTTGGATTCATCAATATTTGAATTCAAGTTGACGGAAGACGACTTACCTGATTCCGATGCACAAACAGCAATTAACCCCGGAATGAATGTTGAATTGCGAATGAATCATGAACAAAAAACTATCTCACGTCAGTCTGGATGCGATCACGAGGAAAGCACCTGATTTCCATGGCGTAAATGCAAATCATTCTCGTAAAGAAGAAAATGGAACGCCTTGATGGAAAATGGGAGAGAAAAAGAAGAAAAATTTTCTGAATGTATGTTTTTCCAACAACTCCAACGGTTGTCTTCAGGGGTCTTTTATATGACCCCATCACACCCCTTCATTGTAGCATATCAAGTTCAAATGGTGCAGTCCAATCGCACCCCATCATGGACGTACTAGCTAAAGTACAACATCTCCCACTCGGACATGATGGGCTTAATATCGCTCTATCAAAAATATAAGGCATTCAACATTCATCAATTTTACAGAACAATTCATACTGGCAAATAAGCCGTGCGACTAGTGAGTATACCTGCACTTGGGAGCTCAAATTATGCACCTGTTAGGGATGACATAATGGCTACAACTCCGAAAAGAAATAAACAATCGATGTCTCACAGTGCCCTGGACATATTTTGTTATATCAGTCCAAGTATACTTATCTCTTAAAGGCTATACTTGACTATTCTAAAAAACACCATGTATTTACAATTACATCCGCAACCACAGAGGGCAATATAATTGATTAACCAGTAAATACATGTGATAGATGTAAAACAACAATAATCTTCCTTCGCACTCATGTCTCTTTTAATTTCAAAACAACTGCTTTCCTAGACACGTCCCATAGGCCATATCTATTTATGACCGCCCGTAACATATTAAAGTAGCAACATTGATATTTCACTTTAAGAACATAGTCAAAAGTAACATAGGGCACATAATGAGGTAAATTATAAATTACTTCAAGGGCTCACACGATGAGCAAGTAAATATAATTTTACTCATCTTCCCTTATTAGTCGTACAATGCACATGTAGTATGAATTACATGCTATAGTGGATTACTCTTTCTATAAGAGCGTATGTCATTTATCAAATATATCCACCATATGAATCTTAGCCTAAATATAGTCACGTGCTTCTCACGTACTCATGTTTAGCCCTAGTGCTATATCAGCTCGCTTTCTATAGTGCCCAATTAAGTACTCGTATCCAGCATTTTTTAGGTATACATGATTGTGGGAATATCATGTTCAGTCTTGTTATAAACAAATCACAGACCTTGTGACATCCAGATTTTCGGGTTCTGATTTTGATTAGATAAATAGGGCCATTTTTGTTCAGTTGAAGCCGATGATTAATTCTGGTGGTGAAATTGAGAAGTATGAGGGATTTTTGGATGAGGAAAATAATCAATTTGATGAGTGAGACATCAATTGATTTTTGGGAATCAATTGAGAGAGAATCAAGAGGGATTTGATGAGCAATTGAAGCCAAGGGAAGCCAATTTCGTAGCTTTCCCTTCCCCCTAGCAAAATGCACCAATTGAGAAGTTGTAAGTGGTGTATGTGCGAGTGATTGTGAGCCAAGGATAATACTTGGCCAAGAGTGAGTCTAATAGGATAGACTCGTGGAAAAATATCTAGCCAAAGGGCCCCTCACTCATCTCTCTTTTCCTCTTTGGCTTCTCCCTCACACACGGTTTCCCCTACCCGCTCGCTATTTTCTGCCTCTGCTTTCATTTCTCTTTCGCACGAAGCAACCCCCATCCAATCTCTCTCTTCTGCTGCCGTCCGAGACGTCCAAGAGCTGCGCCATCTCGCACTCTGCAGCAGCAAAGAAGTCCGCAGAAGCAGGAATAGCCCACGTCTTCGCCTTCATCGGTCTCTCCTCCCCTCAACTACCACCTGCCAACTTCTCGATCTGGTTCGGTCAACAACGAGCCACCGAGACTCTTAATTTGACCGAGCAGCTTGGCCTTGCTGCCACTTGGCAGTGTTTGCTCTCGGCTCAGTCAACAACAGCAAGCCACTGAAGCCTTGGTTGACCTGCAGCTCCTTCGTCCTCTCCACACGGCAAGGAGTCTGCCTACATCTATTGTTGCCTCTCATGCCTGCAGCTGTTCACGGTTCCACCAAATTCTACAGCTTCTTCGAGCGGCCCACGACTAGTCCACCGAGATCTCCACCCATCGGTCAACACTGCAGCATCTTCAACGTCCACCGGATTTCTCTGCTTAGCATGAGTCAACAAGCTGAAGCAAAGCCGATTTCTCCAGCTCCATCTTCGCCCGTGTATCGCCCGTGGCTTCCTCCTCACAGCCAGCAAATCCGGTCGTGGGCCCAGCAAATTCCAGCACCTGTAGTCAGCCCATTCCAGCCCAATTGAAGTCCAAGAGCCCACAAGAATTTGGCCCATCAATCCAGCGAATTGAGTCAGCCTATCAGTCCACAGTTGGGCCCATTTTTCAGCTTACTTTCAAGTCCAGCAGGCCGCGAGCCCAGTTGAGTTCAGCCCAAGTCCAACAATTTGCTGTGGGCTTGCAAGCCTTGCGCCCAATCTAAGCCCGTTGGTGTCGTTGCGAGCCCAAGTTCGGCCGCTGCTGCGCCGTCGTCGCGGTGATCCGGTCCTTGCTTTTAATCAAGTGAGTTTTACTCACTAATGCCTTCTTAGTTTGCTAATTATACTTAAAGGTTGATTAGTATTAGTTGAGTATCATTAGGTGGTTAGATTAGAATTAATTAGTGATTATTAGTTAATTGTATTGCATATTATTTGTTTGGTTAGTGTACTTAGATAGAGAATTGCCTATAGTATTTATTAGATACTTCTTGAGATTTTTCCCGACCCTTATCAGGTGTTAATTAGGTAATTCGGGCCTAATTGAAATTTTTAGGAATTAAATATTAACTTTTTGAAATTAATTATTTAATTATTTATTTTCTGGAATTTCAACTTTGGGATGGTCATGACTGGGATTTTATGCTGATGATCGTGGTGTAGTCCGTTTATTTAATTGAGCTTTACGTTGTGCCAAATTGGAATTATTGTGTTTATTTATTTAATTTTTGAAATAAATTATTTAATTATTTATTTTTCGGAAATTCAACCGGGATGGCTGGTGACCTAATCTCGTGTTGATTGTCATGGAGCAATCCATTTATTTATTTGAGCTTTAATTCATGTTGAATTGATTTAATGGTGCATTTTTAAGTTATATTCTTAAATAAGGCAATTTTGGCTATGTGATTGAGGATCGGTCAGGTATCGGTTGTCAATATCGCAAGTGAGTGGGTAAATCACCTGGAGAATGCATGTGGCCCGGTGAATTGGAATGTCACCTGGGAAGGACACGTGGCTCGGTGATTGGATATGTCACCTTGGCGAAAAGGTAGCCTTAGAGAATGCACGTGGCTCGGAGACTCGGTATGTCTTCTTGGAGAATGCATGTGGCTCGGTGACAGAGTATGGCATCATAGAAAGGGTCGGGTGGAACCATAAAACCACTAGATCTTGAAAGAGTCGAGTGGGACCATAAAGCCACTGAATCTTGAAAGGGATCGGATGGGACCGCAAAGCCATTAAATCTAAGAAAGTTGCTTGGTGGGGTCATGATTACCACCTATAGATAAGTTGTGTCCTAAGGACTGTGATTCATAATTAGGAATTGAGTTGGAATAGTTAAAATGACCGGAAGTGGTCTTGTTGACATGTAATCGACTAGGTCGATTGATTGTTGCCTTGATTTGATGTTGTGGATTGATTGATTGAATGGAAATGACCGTGAGTGGTCTTGTTGGCGTGTAATCGATTATGTCGATTTGATCGATGCTTCGATCAATGATGTGATTGCTTGGGTGCCTATTTGATCTGTGCTAATATGCAGATGGAATCTAAAGCCAAGGTAAGTCCTCTGATTTATGTTGTGAATAGGCAGCCCTAAGGTGTATTAGTTTACTAATCGGGTCTTAGGGGATAGAACTTGCTGAGACGTTGTCTCAGTGGTTATTGAATAACCATTTCAAGACCCAGATGAGGAGCTTAAGGAGGAGGAACCTGACAAGGAGAACCCTGATGAGGAACCCGAAGAGGAGTACGTGGAGGAGGACCCTGAGGATAACCCCGAGTATGACCTAGATGAGGATTGAGATCACATCCTGTCTTGTCAGACCTTGTCTGCATGTGAATATATAGTATTGTAGAATACGAGCAAAAAGGTGTGGTTGAAAATTTTCAATATGAAAAATATGGCTTATTTCTCTATCCCATTATTTTATTATCTGGGTATTTATAACTGCTTTTACATATGCATATATAAATGAAAGGGTCGGCGATACATAGTTCTGAGATATCACATTTTAAAATTGGCCAAGGCAAGAGATGTGCATGTGCTTGAGGATCGGGGCGTGACAGACCTCATCTTGACTCCAATCAAGGCGACATATTTTATGTACCAAACTTGCTCTTCAGCATTTTTTTTGTACATAACATCTCATCTCAACGTGCTATTTAAAGCACTTGAAACGATTGCTCATGTGAGTGAGCCAATCATTACCTGATAACATACTTTTCAATAATACATGTGTGTTTGTGCTAATCTCATAGTAGATTTGTACTTATTGATAAAACATCAAATTACTAATAAATAAACAAGTACAATACATCTGTTCACAAATACATAAACCAATGATTCTCTATTATAACAGATATCACATTCTACGCAATCCTAGTGACATCCTATGAGTTAAAAATATGTCTCTAGGAATAGCCTTCGTAAATTGATCAGCAACCATTTTATTGGTTGAAATATATTGTAAGATTACTTCTTTCTGCACTATTATATCTCATATAAAGTTGTTCTTTATATCAATATGCTTTATCCTTCCATGATACTTGGGATCCTTCACATAGGCAATAGTTACTTGACTATCGCAATAAATTATCACTAATCTTGGAACCTCAGTGACAGTAGCTAAATTTTATAATAAACGTTTTAGCTATACTACTTCTTGTATTGCGGCAGAACATGCAATAAATTCTGCCTCCATCGTAGATAAGGTCGTGCATGTCTGTTTCTTGCTATTCCAAGAAATCGCACCTCCATTGAACAAGAACGCATATCCATAAGTTGATTTACGTTCATTTAGGTCTCCACCCCAATCGACATCTGAATAGCCTAATAGGCATAAATCATTCCCTTGGTAACAAAGTCGATAGTCCATGGTGCCTTTCAAGTATCTCAGGATCCTCTTCACTGCTTTCCAGTGTGCTTGATCGGGATTTGATTGATATTAGCTCACCAATCCCACGGCATAACATATGTCGGGTCTAGTACACATCATAGCATACATTAAACTTCCAACTGCATTAGCGTAAGGAACAATTTCCATTACTTTAATTTCTTCTGGAGTCATAGGATACATCTCAATACTTAAGCCTTCACCTTGCATGACAAGAGTATCAATGGGATTACAATGATGCATATTTAAACGCTCAAGAATCTTCATAATATAAGACTCTTGTGATAAAGTAAGGAGTTTCCTTGATCGATTTCTTTCGATCTTAACTCCTAATATATAAGCAGTTTCTCCCATGTCCTTCATTTCAAAATTAGAGGACAACTATTATTTTATGGTGATAACCAAAACCTTGTCATTTTCAGCCAATATAATGTCATCCATATAAAGTGATAAAATTACAAATTTATCTTTGGACCGCTTAACATTTACACAATGATCTTCCTCGATCATTGTGAAACCAAAAGTGGTTATGGCTCGATGAAAACAAAGATACAATTGTCTAAATGATTACTTAAGGCCATATATTGAGCGATGAAGCTTGCAAACTTTATGCTTTTGACATTTAGATATGAAACGTATCGGTTGTTTTATATAGATTTCCTCATCTAATTCTCCATTGAGAAATGCCGTCTTTATATCCATCTGATGTAATTCAAGGTCCAAATGTGCAACGATAGCTAGAATAAGACGTATTGAGACAAACCTTACAACTGGTGAAAATGTTTACTCATAGTCTATACCCTCTTGTTAAATATAATCTTTCGCCACAAGGCGAGTTTTATACTTTTCAATGGATCCATCCGCCCTTCGCTTAATCTTGAAGACCCATTTGTTTCCAATGGCCTTATGATTGGACGGTAGATCAACCAAATCTCAGACATGGTTTACCTTCATTGACTCCATCTCATCTTCCAAAGCTTTTCTCAATTCTTCCTTATCAGAGTATGAGAGAGTCTCTTGAACAGTCTTAGGCTCGGCATCGTCATTCTGAGCAATCATAAATGATTCCCCTTTAATCTAAAAACGACAATAAGGAATATTTTTACGATTACTTTTACGCAATTGAATTTCTATTGAATTCAATTTGTTAGGCGATGTAACACTCCCACTAGGTCTTGCATGTTGAGGTAAATTTTCATTTCCCTTTACAACATCAGTGGGTGTGTTATCAGGATCTTCCATCTCATATAATTAGAAGCCCTTATCAATCTCACCTCTACTAGAAATATCGTTCTCCAAGAACATAACATCTCGTGACTCCATTTCGGTCACACTTCCATCAGCTTGTTCACCTATGAACACGTACCCTTTGGAGTGTTCGAAATATCTTATAAAGATACATTTCTTCCCTCTATAACCTAATTTGCCATATTTATGATAAGAATCATGAACATAAGCTGCACATGCCCATGGACATAGACTACTCAAGTATGGTTTCCTACCAGTCCAAAATTTATAAGGGGTGGAAGTAACCAATTTTGAGGGCACTCGGTTAATTATATAGGCAGCAGTCAATAACGCATCTCTCCAATAAGAGATAGGTAAATTTGCTTATGCCATCATAGACCTAACCATTTCCAATATGGTTCTATTCCTTCTCTCATTTACCTTATTTTGTTGTGGAGTACCAGGAATAGTCAATTGTCGTACAATATCCTTTTCATCATAAAGAGCCTTTAATTGCTCCAATAGATATTTACGTCCGCGGTCGGTTCTCAATGCCTTTATTGTTTTGTTCAACTGATTTCTACCATCGATATATATCCTCTAAAGTAGTCTAATGCTTTTGACTTATGGGAGATTAGAAAGACATAACTGAAATGTGTGAAGTCATCTATGAAAGTGATGAAATATGAGGCCCCATGCCTCGCCCTCACATTCAAAGGACCACAAATGTCAGAATGTATGAGATGCAATGGAAATTCAGCTCTAGTACCTTTACCGAATGGTTTTTTTATTTTTTTTGTGACCTAGGGAACCTCCGTGCGATGCTTTGCGATGGAGTAAACATTGTGGTGGACTGGGCCACCATCACAGACCCAAGCACAGGTGAATCACGTGGCTTACATTGAAGCATCGACCACGCGAAGTTTCGAACTCCTCCCCCGGCGGTGGTGTACTAAGGTCGAAACAAACGCGGCCACCGCGGGCGGTGGTTTTACGGAATGGTTTTCTAATTGCTTTTCCCGCTAAACAATGTTCATATACGGATAGACTAACATTAGTGAGTGACTCTAAAAGGCCTTTTCTAGCTAATCTTTGCATTCTTTGTAATCCAATGTGACATAATCTAGCATGACAAGTACTTGCATCAATATCAACGTTATTAGAAGATGCAATTAAAGAAAAACAATTATCAACATTAACATTATACTGATCATAGTCAATGTCTAACACCATAAAATCATTCGATACATGACCTAAACCATAATAAATTGTTCCATACAAAATGTCAACATAATCACCATGGAAATTCAATACGTAACTTCAGCTAAGAAGAACAACTATAGCGACCAAGTTTCGTCGAATCTCTATAACATAAAGGACATCATGCAGGAATAGATTTAGACCACCACGTAAGATTAATTTACATGTGCTGATACCCTTCACTTCAACTCTTGAGTTATTTTCAACATATATCCATCTTCTTCTAGGCAGTATCCGATGATACTCCACAAATGCTTCTCGGTCTCTAATTACGTGGTCTGTTGCTCCTGAGTCTACAGTCCACATTGGATGAGATTCAGCAAGCATTACAATACTAGAAACAACAGCATTACTCAAAGTAATGGAGTAATAGGGTACCTTTTTTGGCTCAGTGTATTTACGAGCAAAGTGACCCATCGTTGCTTTGTGTTTGCGTACGAGCACCTTGATCGAAATGCCTATCACTCGTTTGATGAAACGTTCGAACTAGATCAGTATGTAACTTCAATTCAATCCTTGAAATGCAAAATCATATTGCATCAATTCAATTTGTTCTTGACTTTATTGAACCCTTATTATGGCCGAATTCATCGTATGCTCAACAAATGATGTGAAAATTGCTGTTCCGTGGCTTGAGGATCTCTCTGGTTCGAGTTAGAGTGTGAATTCTGTGGTGAAAGAGTACGAGATTTGCATGGTCGTCTGCAAAGAATGGAGCGTCAAAATCGCCATCCATCTTTCTTGGGTGTTGTTCTCTTCCTCATTGTCTGCTGATGCGTGCACAAGAGGTGGAAATTTTTTGGAAATGTGACTTTTCTGATGCTGTTAGAGGACTCATTGACGGAGTCAGATAGCTTGTAATGGATATATTTGGGGTACATTTGTTTCCGGATAAATTCTCCTATGTTTTTTTTTTCTCTAACTAAAAGAATCAAAATAAAAAAAGAAAAGGAAAATTGTAGAGAAATACAAGTCTCGGTTAGGCTGTTATGGTTTAAGAATAAAATTTCATTTGATTCATGTCCTTCAAGATTAGGGAGTCATGTCTCTTGAATCTATAAATAAATTGAAATTTTATGTTGTGTTTTTCTCATATGAAATGGATAAAGAAATTAAATTAAATTAAATTAAATTAAATTAAATGATATAAAAAATCCATTTTTTTTTAATGTTAGGATTACATTTCGGGTCACTTGGACGTAAGTCTTCATTTAGGCTTAGGTTTTATTCTTTGGACTCAACTCATGGAGTTTTTTGTCCCGAGGCTTGATGATGAGACAATATATATTCTTTAGCCAACACCGTATCGGATTAAATTCTTGGACGATACTTTCCATATTTTACTTACTTTCGATGCCTTGATTATGAGCTTGGTTTATTAGGTGATGTTTTCATTTACTATATTTCAATTATGTGAATTAAATCCGAAAGTAGTCACTGTCACAAGGATTTGACCATATTGTTTTCTTCAAATATATTTGCCTTACCACAAGTTGTATTTAAATTTGTTGGCCGGTTTGAGGGCTTTGCACACACCTAGCTCTTTTAGCTTTACCTACATCAATTACAGATAGAACATGAGAAGAAAGCTTTCACTTTCTAGGCGTACACCAATATGCGATACTCATAACTACCAATGCAGCGAACTTAAATTAATAGATCGAGTCTTTCTAATGGTCTGGCTTTTAAGGCCTATATGCACAACACCAATATCACTTTCAACACAATCAAATCTGGTATGACCAATTCGTTTTGTTTCTGTTGGCATGACATCTATGGGATTAGGGGTGAGCGGTTCCAGGTTCCGGTTCCGTTCCGTCTGGAACTTGGAACCTACCCTCGGGTACAGGTTCCTCAAAATGAGGAACCTGGAACCTACCCGTGGGAACCGAGAACCTGAAACCTACCCTATCACAGGTTCCAGGGTCGGTTCCAGGTTCCAACAGGTTCCTTTTTTTTTTTTTGTTATTTTCATATTTGAACTATAACATATACACACGTTACCCAAAAAAACTATAACGTACGCGCACGTTACCAAAAAAAAAAAAAACTATAACATATGCGCACGTTACTAAAAAAAATATAACGTATGCGCACGTTACCAAAAAAAAACTATAATGTACGTGTATACTACACGGTAACTTCCCATTGACATGTTATCTTGATACATTAACTTCGCACTGCACAACAATAATAGAATATAATTAGAAATTTCAAAATAAATAGCAAATTAGAAAGTAGAAATAAAACACCACTAGAGCAAGAATGTCTAGAGGTACAAGTTTTGAAAACAATTTTGATTAAACCCTTAAATGAACTCAGAAAATTCTGAAATTTGGACACGTTGTATTTAAGACCTAGAGGTACAAGTTTCATGAAGAAATCGTAGTTCAATTCATTTTGGATTAAAAGATAAAATCGATTTACTTTTCCTATTCTCTACTTGCACAGTTTTTGAAAATTTTTTGGTTAAATAGGAAAATGAACTACAAAAATTACGAAATTTAAATATGTTGTAGGGAAGACATGAAGAAAGATATTTCATGCAGAACAAATTTCCAAAAAAACCTCATACAAAATGATATAGTGCACGCATTGCAACTTACAAGATCCGAACACATCAGATTGCACAGTTTTAGAAACATTTCCGATTAAATACCCAAATGACCTTCAAAAATTATGAAATTCGATTATGTGATAGCCAAGACCATAAGGTAGATACTTCATTAAAACATCGAAGTCAAATTCGTCCTAGATAATTAAATATGGACAGTTAAAATCCCTGTTCATAGTACCGTAATTCCAGATCTAACCATCTCCAAAGGACCACGATTTCACCTACCTATTCTTGTTTTTTTTTCTCTAAATTTTTGATATGTGATACCTCAGGATGTCCTTTACAATTTTTGTTAAGAAACCGAAGTGAAATTTCGACAAAAAGGTTGCCTTACAGTCCATGCATTCATCAAGGGTCGGTCCCAAAATCTCCAGATCCAGTCTTTCCAAAGAATAACGATTTCACCCACTTATACTTGTTTGTTTTGTCCCAAATTTGAGTATGTTATACTCCAAGAAGTCCTTTACAACTTTCATTTAGAGGCTAAAGCCAAACTTCAACTAGAACATCACATACAAGTCACTAGAACATCTAAGGTTGAGCTTTTTCTGCCCTAAGTAACCGGTTCCGAAACAGGTTCCGGTTCCGAAATCGGTTCCGGTTCCGGTTCCAGGACCGGTTCCGGTTCCTAGAAAAAAGGAACCGGAACTGGAACCGGTCCCCCTTGGAACCGGGAACCGAACCGGACCCTCCTCCGGTTCGGTTCCGGTTCCCGGGTAACCCGGGAACCGTGCTCAGCCCTATATGGGATCCCCTACCACATAAATATGCACACACGGTTGAGCTACAAAAAGGGAAATGTTATGAGGATCAATATGCTCTAACATAGTCTATCTTTGCCTAATGACGTGGGCAGTTTTTGTACTGAATTCAAATCAAACAAGAGAACGACACTGTCGGGGGGACTGGGAGAATGAACTTGTAGATTAAGAGATTCACATTCAAAAATCTCGCGACGAGCAATTCGAGGTTTGGTCTCTCCCCAAACTCCGTGCCGAAATTGATGCAAAATAGGGACTGCCATGAACTTCGCAAACTCACAAAGCTGAGAATGCTACTTAGGTGAATGCAATTCATTTCCCGAAGACTTCAATCTCAGACCGAAGCATCATGGCCATCATCTTCCACCCTCAATGGCATTCGACATTTGGTGGTAAATATTCTATATCGGACGCTGCTTATATGGAATACGATTTCATGGAAAATGGAGTCCCCCTTCTTATTTGGACACCAAAAATTGGCCCTCATATATTCATTCCAACCCTTTGATAACTAAATCATCTCATCACATTGTTTTTTCCAATTCCACAGCACACTTTCTCAGAAGCTTTTCACACTGAAGCTCACCGGATAGAATGGTCTTGAAGCTATGTAGTGTCTTCGGCATGAAACATAAAATCAATTTCTTTTGTGGTCGAGTAAAAATTTTATTTCTCATTGAACATTGATATAATGAAACTTCTGACAACTAAAACCATTTGAATCAGGTTGTAGCATAAATGATTCGATTTTTAAATTTCTCAAAAATATCAATAAAGGTTTCAAAAGATATATAATATTTTGATGTACAACTGGATACCTTCAATTTCATGAATCCGAATTTGTTGTTAAGTCCGATTCAAAGAGAATATAAAAGTATCAGGAGGCAAATCCATGCGCAAGATAAAATCCCCACATTTCATGGTTTAGCATGTTGAGTTGAGGATTGAGAATAAGGGATCATGGGAATTATTTCTCTTTTTAACTAATTTGGATGGAATTATCATTATTGATAGTTATATTCTTATTTAATCCTTCGGTTATGCTAATAAGGTAATTTCCAGTCATGCAAGGTAAACATGAATTATATATCAGAATTAAGATTTGATATAGTAAATGCTCACACACACACACACACACACACACACACACACACACACACACACACACACACACACATATATATATATATTGTGGATTGGTCAATTAAATGCTTATGATTTAACATTAACAAGATCACAATCACCGAGTTAGACAAGACAAGATGAATAACCTCAAGTTTATGGATGTATTTAAACATAAATTGCAGCAAACGATCTTGTTGCGGCTGCGGCAATTATTCAAGATCATCAACAAGAATGAGCTTGCACTTGAGCTTCGCGGCTATATTTAAGAGGCTCGACTTAACATGCGTTCGAAGAAGAATGGATCCACGATCTTGAAAAATCTGAAGTAGAATTGCATTCTTCAATTGCAGAGTCAAGAGAGTGATCCTAGCAATTCACAACATCACGACAACTCGTAGAAAATCTAAAAATGAGCTCAAAAAAGAGAACAAAGACACCTTCGAGGCAAATTTGCGTCCTAATTGGGGCTTAGGGTTTGACTTGCTGAGATTTTATCTCACCTCGTCGTGGGCTAACCTTTTTCACGGCCGTAGCGTCAAGATCTGTTGAGAGTGGATATGGTGGGCGTGAGATGCGACACTTTTTGGCTGGCCCTACCGTTAGCGAAGTTTAAGGTGACCCTGATCCCTGAGGTTTTTGAGAAGGTTGGTTGGAAGTTGCTAGTGTAAGGACTTGTAAATCATTAAACTTCCTAGGGATAACAATGGATAAATAAGTCGTGGTTTTTATGGGTTTTATGGGAAAATCGCGGTTGTGTTTTATTATCCCTATGTTTGTTTATTGGCCAGGTGCTTATTTAATTTTCTTTCGCATGTGCTTAATTGATAAGATAAAAAAAAAAAAGAAAAAGAATGGATTGGTGACGCATCCTAGGACGTTGCATTTTTAGTCGACCATCGAGGGATGTTTGCACGCTCGAGGTTTAGGGCGTGACACCATTTATCTGTTGTCTTATCAAATTGTTGCATCTTGTGGACTTGAGCAACATGCATAGCTTTTTTCCCCCAATGACAGAGCTCTATTGATTTGGAATCTTTTGAAGATATTCAGATCATTATAGTTTGAAAAAAGGACAAATTGATTGCATGGCGATCGAGGCAAAGATGCTTGGCAGTAAGACATTGAAGGCAAGCAAAAAAAGGAGTGACAATGGTTCCAAGAACACATGCCACCATGAAGCGACTGGTGGAACTTGCATCACAGGAGAACTTTAGGTTGGTTTTCATCTTGGAGATATATGGTCCAATTCACCTTGTCGATTCTGATTGTATGAGCTAAAGACAACATTGCATTTTAGTGATAATTGTTTCATTTCACAAGCGTAAAGCTAGAGAATCCAAACTATAATTTATACATTGATTAGTGCTATAATGATATGGAACAACTTATTATTTTTTTGTGTGAGGTATGGCACAGTGGGGTTAGGTAGAACAAAATGGTCATGCAAAATCCAGTAGTTGACATTAAATTTCTTTTGTTCGATGGCTGAGATCATGCACATAAGTTCAAGGCCATTACTTTGTTGCATCAATTTTTGTTGGTTAAATCTATGTATCTATGCAACTAGGCTTCTTTTTAGAATAGTAAATAATTGTTGAAAGGATGTTGTGGAAACCCAAATCAAGCATAGTGCACTTTATCACCATTGGTGAGGGACAATTGGTTATGAATCCTTTGTAGATATTTAATCATTGAAGTAAAAAAAAGGACAAACAGATCACTTGGTGAACGAGGCAAAGATGCTTGACTGTGCATCATTGATGCGAAGTGACAAAAGGGGCAACGGGAGGTTTGAGGAATCTGCTAAGCTATTCTTGTGACATCCTGATTTTCAAGTCCTGATTTCGATCGGATAAATTGAGCTTTTCATCGACACAATTATAGTGTTTTTCTCGGAGTTGGCTAGTCATGAGATAACTAGACCATCTGGGAGAGTCATTAAGATATTTTTAGGTAAATAGACTTGAGAATTCGACCAAAAATTGATTTTTTGATCGTGCTCATCTTTAGAGGCCATTACGACATAGTATAAATTTGATTTGAGATCAGAAATAGGTCAGTTCAATTGAGATGTGTGGCCAATTGTGGGTGACTTCACTGAATTGGAAAATTCTCGTCAACTAACACTAATTTGATTTTTATCGTCGTTTTGGTATCCTATGTCCGTATTTGAAAACTCGAGATTTTCACGACAATCGAGAGTCGCCATTGTGTCGAGTGGGTTCAGAGTGGCTCGAAGAAAATTGACCGTGAGTCATTTGCACTAAAAAGTTCTGAGAACTACCTAGTAGCCTAGGTTACGCTAAAAATGTGTCGAAGTGAAATTAACCATTGATTCGAGTTCAATTTCAGAAATTGGAAGCTCTGTCATGTCACAGGTTATTTTAGGATCGTCAGCTTGCTTTCCGAAGACTTTTCTGCGAACCGAGACTTTATGAGAAAAAGTCATCGTCGGGTCGTATTTGTGCAGAAAGTGCCGAATGTGAGTTTTGATGGCAAAATTGAGATGCATGATGGATGCATGGATGAGGAAAAATAGCAATTGAGCATTGAGGTGCCAATTGATATTTGTTGAAGTCGAATTGAGTAGAATTGAGGACCGATAGGTGGCCAATTGAGGGAAAACTTATGTAATTTCGTATGCCCCTTAGGCAAGACTTATGGACCAATTCAAATGGATTCTAGAAGAAATTTTGAAGCTGAAAAAGGGCAGTGGAGGCTAGCTAGCTTGGTGGGCCATGTGAGGATCAAAAGAGATAAGATTGAAGGGAATTGGTCCCCCAAAAGAGAACCGGTCTTCCCCTCATCCCTATCTCCTTGCTCTCTCCCTCCTCTCTTCCCTTCGTGCGACGCTTTCTGCTTCTGCCTTGCTTTCGTTCTTCTCGGTGTACCGAACTATTCTGCCCCTTCTCCTTTCAATTTTCTTCCTTGCAAAACTACCGAAATTGCTGCCTCAATTCCTTGCAAGCTGCCAGGTGTTCCTTGCTCCACGCATCCAAGTAGCAGCTGAAGCTGCCGCCCCCACGTCCACGACACCAGCAGCTTCGGTGTTCGCGCTTGCCCTTTCAACCACCGTTTGTTTCCCCTGAGTCAACCGAACTCCCCACGCTAACTCACTCCACCGAATTGAAGCCCACTGACCAGCCCTCAGCAAACGAAGCAGCATCATCGCCCCACCGAAGCAACACCACTCGATCTTCTCTCCTACGCCAGCTCAACCTCCACGCTGTCTTCTCCTTTGATGCCAGCAGCTCCGTGTCTCGTGCCTCCACCATTTTGCTCGACGCTAATCCAATGGCTTTCTCACGTCCGGCCCACATCGCAGCAGCCCATCCTCATGTGTCAGCAGTCCAAGAAGCCATTTGAAGCCCACGAAGGTGTCAACAGCCCAAGTTTTGGCCCAACAGCAAGCCCACGTCCTTTAGAAGCCCAGCAGAATCAGAAGCCCGCAATTTTGAGGCTCAAGCCTGCGAAGTCAGCCCGCTTCAGGCCTAGTCCAATTTAAAAGCAAATCTTAGATTTGACTGAGATTTGTTGGTCTGACATTTCTTGGGCCCGTTTTAGGCTTGGCCCAAGTCCGCCGACGCAGCCGAAGATTCATATTTCGGCCGTCGTTGTGCCGTCGTCGCGGTGAACTGGTTTTCACAATTAACTGGTGAGTTTATATTCTAAACTCTTCTTAGTAGGCTTATGATGCTAAGGGGTGTTTAGATTTATTTAATTAGGAATTAGGTGGTTAGTTAGGTTAAATTAGTGATTTAATTATTTAATTGAGCATGTTAGGTGGTTAGTATGGTTTAGCTAAGGCCTAATTAAATTATATTATTTATCTAGAAGGGTTCGAGAATTTTCCGAGTCTGTATTGGTATTTAATTTAATAATTTTGGCCTAGGTTAGGATTTTTAGAAATTAAATTGAGTTAATTAATTAATTTTTGAAATTAACTAATTATTAATTATTTTTCGGGAAGTTAGGCTAGGATAGCCAGTGACTAGAATTTTGTGTTGATTACAATGGTGTGGTTAAATTTTGCAATTGAGTGTTAAATTATACAAATTGAGTGTTGATTGGATTTTTAGTATTTAATTCCAAAAATTATGAATTTCCAATATTTATTTAGAAAATCCTAGGTGTCGGATTTTGATATCGAAAATAGTTTTAATTACTATATAAAATAGTGGGATTTTTAAAAGGAAGAATGTCAATTTTTTTGGGTCGAGTTGACCGTGTACCCACATACGGCTATTTCTAATACGAAGAAAAATGTTAGGTTCACCATTTTAATCGAAGCATTTGAGTGCAATGCACGGTGCCTTCAGCCATATTTGAGTGATCGTGTGATGGTTAAGAGAAATCGTTTCGGGCTGGTAAGTTGGATGTTATCCCTATTTGGGATACCCCTGGACAACAGGAAGCCGGTCGCAGTAGATTTTGGATCCTATGCTCTTTCGGAAAAGCCATCTGATAAAGAGACCTACCGTGCTCAATAGGATGAGACGAAACCTGGCAATGCCAAAAGACCGTCGAACTGAGAGTAGGCCGTGCTATATGTCGAGATCAAAATTAGGAACGCATGATGAATTGAGTTGAATGTGTCTGATTATGGGACAAAATTGTGTGACACGGTATGGGATGTGTCATAACGGTTTGGCTCTATAATTAAGACCCCTTTATTGATTTTAAAATTGAGTGTTGTGTTCCCATTTAATTGATCTTGAGTACTGCTTTGGTTTGTGATATGAACTGTGTTGACCTGCAGGGTGGAATTGAGGCGAGGTAGGTCCTTTATGCTAAATGCGTGATTTTGTGGTTAGGATGCTTCTTAGCGTCTTCCTCTCCTAGTCGAAGTTTAGAGTATGGACTTGCTGTGACCTTGTCTCACTGGTTATTGAATAACCATTTCAGGGTCATTGTGACAGCCTGAATTTTCATAATTTGTTTTCGATTAAATAAATCGGGCCTTTCATCGAAACGCTAATAGTGTTATCCTCTAAGCTGATCACTCACAAGATAACTGGACTATCTGGGCAAGCAATTAGGGAATCCAAATGCAATTGGACTTGAGAATTCGACCAAGAATCGACTGCTCGACCGTGTTGATTTGCAAGGGCCATTACGGCACCGTCAGAGATCGATCAGAAATCAGAGATAGGTCGATTCGACTGAGATATGTGATCAAATTGTGGCTGATTCCACTTGATTGAAAAATTCTCATCGATCGGCACTAAATTGATTTTCTGTCGTTTTGGTACTCGGTGCCCGTAATTAAAACCTCGAGATTTTCATGACAATTGAGAGTCGTTAATGTGTCGAAGATGTACTTTATGACTCAAGATAAATCGATCACAGGTCAATTGCACCAAAAATTCCTAAAAGTTACCCAGTAGACTAGGTCACGCTAAAAGCGCGCCAGATTGAAAATAACCGCGAATTTGAACTTGATTTCAGAAAATGAAAGTTCTGATGTGTCACAAGCTATTTTAGGAACATCGACTCACTCTTCGAGAAATTTTCAGAGATTCCGGGATTTTTGCGGAAAACCGATTCGGACGTCGCGGAAAAATAACAGAAATTCGGATTTGCCGAATTGAAGAGATTTTCGACTTGCAAATCGAGCTACATGGTGAAGGAGACTTGTAGAAATTTTGTGGCTTTTCTACATCAATATTTGACGTTGCATTTGGGAAATTGTTGACGAAATTGAAGCTCAAAATCCAATGAAATTCGGATCTAGAGGAAGAAAGTAATTTTTAGCTTTAAATGGGAAAAGTGGTGAATTAATAATCAAGGAAAGTAATAGGAGACAAAGTAATAAATTAAGTGGATAGGGATTGTTGACTCTTCTGCACGGTGGCTTCCTCGGCAATCTTTGCCAGCTGCTTCACGTCACTTTCATCATTCCCTTGAAGCTTATCCCGATTTCCCCATCGCATGTAGCTCAGCCGAAGTCTTCTGCCTCTGCTTTCTTTCGATTTTCTCATTCGAAGCTCCTTCCTTCATCCCCTTCGAGCTAGCTACCGCATCCTGTGTCGTCTCCAGGCCCGGTCAATCGCCAGCAAAGAAGACCGACTCAGCTTTCTTCAATTCAGTGCCTATGTTTCCAGTTGCTACAGCTCAACACCACCAAAGATCTGGGCCCACGCGTCTTCAATTTTGTAGAGCTACCACCGTCTGAAGAAGCCCCCACCAGCTTCTCCACCGAAACAGTTTCGGTCTTGCCGCGCTGCCATCTCTAAAGCCCACCGAAGTCAGCTGAGTTCCTGCTTTGTTGACCGAAGCTGCCCTAGCCCGTGTCTTCGTACAGCTCACCCACCGACGCGGTAGTCTTCCTCCACGCGACCAGCAAGCCCAGCTCGAGGCTACTTCTTCTCCATGGCTGCTCCTTCGTTCAGCCCAAGTGAAGACCGAAGTCCACGGGAATTCAGCCGCCAGCAAAGCCGAAGATCTCCACCGGAGCTGCTCCATTTGACGCCTGCATCTTCGAGCTCCATGGGATTCCAACGAAGTCTGAAGTCAGGCCCACGGGAATTTTGGCCCACTTTCAGCCCGTGAGATTCAAACCATCAGCCCATCTCCAACAGATTTTGAAGTCCAAGCTCAGGCCCAAGTTCAATTGGTTTTAGCAGCCCATTTTGGGCCCAAGAAGAAGGCCCAAGCCCGCGACCAGCAGCCTATAGAAGCCCAAGACCTAAACTCAGCCTTGCTGAGTTGTGTTGGGCTAAGTTTAGGCCCGGCCCAAGTTTGTCGACACCGCTGAAAATTAAGGTTTCGGCCGCCGTCGCGTCGTTGTCGCGATGAATCGGTTTCCGCAATTAACCGGTGAGTTTATACTCTAAACTCTGCTTAGTAGGTTAATAACGTTTAAGGGGTGTTAGATTTATTTTATTAGGAATTAGGTGGTTAGTTAGATTAAATTAGAAATTGAATTATTTAATTGAGCATGTTAGGTGGTTAGCATGGTTTAGCTAAGGCCTAAATAAATTGTACTATTTATCTAGTAGGGTTCGGGAATTTCTCCGAGTCCGTATTGGTTATTAATTTAATGATTCTAGCCTAGGTTAGTATTTTTAGAATTTAAATTGATTTATTTAATTAATTTAAGTAATTATTTAATTATTAATTATTTTTTTGGAAATTAGGCCGGGACAGTCGTTGACCGGAATTTCGTGCTGGTTGCAATGGTGGGGTTAATTTCTACAATTGAGTGTTAAATTATGCAAATTGAGTGCTGATTTGATTTTTGGTATTTAATTCCAAAAATTGTGAATTTCCAATATTTATTCAGAAAATCCCAGGTGTCGGGTTTTGACACCGAAAATGGTTTTTAGTACTATATGAAATAGTGGGATTTCAAAAAGGATGAAATCAATTTTTCTGTGTCAAGTTGACCGTGTACCCACACACGAGTAATTTCATGTGAATTTCTAATACGAAGAAAAAGGCCAGGCTCACCATTTTAATTAAAGCATTTGAGTGCAATGTACGATGCCCTGGGCCATATTTGAGTGATCGTGTGATGGTCAAGAGAAATCGTCCCGGGCTGTTGAGCTGGACGTTATCCTTATTTGGGATACCCCCTGGACAACGGGAAGCTGGTCGCAGTTGATTCTGGACCCTATGCTCCTTCGGGAAAGCCGTCTGATAAAGAGACGTTGCCGTGCTCAATGGGGTGAGACGAAGCCTGGTAATGCCAGAAGACCGCCAAACTGAGAGTAGGCCGTGCTATATGCCGAGATCAAAACTAGGAACGCATGATTAATTGAGTGTAGCGTTTCAGTTATTGGAGCTTATTTGTTGCTCATGCTCTCATGTTGTCTGTGAGATAAATTGTATTGACTTGCAGGGCGGATCTAAAACAAGGTAAGTCTCCTTGATTGTGTGATTGTGTGATTAGGACACTTCTTGGTGTATTTCCCTCCTAATTGGGGTTTAGAGCTTAGACTCGCTGAGATGATATCTCACCCCGTTGTGGGACAACATTTTCAGGGTCATCGAGTGGAGGACCTGGAGCTGAGAGGAGGTGATCGGAAGCGTAGGTCAGTTAGGACCGCTTCTTTTTGGAAGGCTAGTCTTTTGTAGTCTTTTGGCCATAGACCTATGTACATGACTCAGTGCATATATTAAAGCATGTTTGTTTGTGAATCTATTGTCCTGCCTTTCTATCCCGAGATGATTACTGTCAGGGGATTTCTTTTCGCTTCCGCATGTGCAATAAAATGGAAAGGGTTGGCGACTCATCCTAGGAAGTCGCAAATTATTATCGACCAGATAGGGATGGGCACGCGCTTAGAGTCCGGGGCGTGATAGTCATCGAGCAGAGAACCTGGAGTAGAGAGGAGGTGATTTGAAGTATAGGTCGGATAAGACCGCTTCTTTTGGAGAACAATCTTTTGTAGTCTTTTGACCATAGACTCTTGTACGTGACTCAGCATATGTTTATAAAGGCATGTTTGTTTGTGAAATTGTTGTTTTGCTTTTTTATCCTGAGATATTTACTTTCAGGGGATTTATAATCCGCTTCCGCATGTACAATAAAATGAAAGGGGTTGGCGACTCGTCCTGGGAAGTCGCAAAATATTATCAACCAGAGAGGGATGGGCACGTGCTCGGGATTCGGGGCGTGACAATTCTCCAAACTCAAAGCTCTATAAGACAAAATAGTACATTTGGACCTTACTTATGTGGGCACGGTACAATCACGAGACTGTGGTAATAATGCATGGCTGCCTTCTTCAAATAAGAACTTTAATAGTTAAAATATTCACCTCATATTGCAATCTGTTAATAGCAACTCATATTTTCAAGTACCTACCATTTGTAAAAGATGTGATTTAATTAAACAATATCGAAAGATTGCGATGCAAGAAAAGACATGATTTATAAAACTACAAGGGACATTACCAAACTCTTGTGATTGTTGTTCAAACTTGGCAAAGAACAAGGCATATGTAATTTAGTCTTCATCATTTTGATAAGATGTGATGGATCATCGGTTTCACCATGCACTATATTTGGATGACTTAGAGTTGCAATTTTGTTATTTCCCTCAACATATCCCTCTGAGAATACAAAGAGACTTCTGCCCACATGCATGTTTGAACAAGCAATGCATGAATATGAAAGACCATAATATAAGCACATAAGAAATGAAAGAACACAATAATATGTATATTCACAACCTTAACTATATGAATGGGGACTCAAAAGGGAGTGGGGACACCCCATTTATTAGATGTCTTGTCAAATTATTGCATCTTGTGGACTTGAGCAACATGCATAGCTTTTTTTTTTTTTTTTTTTTTTTAACAATGACAGAGCTCTATCAATTTAGAATCTTATGAAGATATTTAGATCATTATAGTCTGAAAACAGGACAAATAGATTGCACGGTGATTAAGGCAAAGATGCTTGACAGTAAGACATTGAAGGGAAGCGAAAAAAGAAGTGACAATGGTTCCGAGAACACATGCCACCATGAAGCGGCGAGTGGAAGTTGCTTCACAGGAGAACTTTAGGTTGGTTTTCATCTTGGAGATATGTAGTCCAATTCACCTTGTCCATTCTGATTGGATGAGCTAAAGATAGCATTGCATTTTAGTGATAATTGTTTCATTTCACAACTGTAAAGCCAAAGAATCTAAACTATAGTTTATACATTGATTAGTGCAATAATGCTATGGCACAACTTATTATTTTTTGCGTGAGGCATGGGTAGTGGGGCTTGGTAGGACAAAATAATCATGCCAAATCAAACAATTGACATTAATTTTTTTATTCGACGGCTGAGATCATGCATGTAAGTTCAAGCCTATTACTTTGTTACATTGATTTTTGTCAGTTAAATATGTGTATCCATGCAACTACTCTTCTTTTCAGAATAGTAATAATTGTTGAAAGGATGTTGTGGAAATCTAAATCATGCGTAGTACACTTTCTCATGATTGGTGTGGGACAATTGATTATGAATCCTTTGCAGATATTCATATCGTTGAAGTCTAAGAAAGGACAAATAGATCACTTGGTGATTGAGGCAAAGATGCTAGACCGTGCATCGTTGATATGAAGTGACGAAAGGAGCAACGAGAGGTTTGAGGAATCTGCAAAGCTATTCTCCAAACTCAAAGCTCTATAAGACAAAAGAGTACATTTGGACCTCACATATGTGGACATGGTACAATCATGAGATTGTGGTAACAATGCATGGCTGCCTTCTTCAAATAAGAACTTCAATAATTAAAATATTCACCTCGTAATGCATACTGTTAATAGAAACTCATTTTCAAGTACCTACCATTTGTAAAAGACGTGATTTAATTAAACACCGTCAAAAGATTGCGATGCGAGAAAAGACATGGTTTATAAAACTACAAGCGACATTACCAAACTCTTGTGATTGCCATTCAAAATTAGCAAAGAACAAGGCATATGTAATTTAGTCTTCATCGTTTCGATAAGATGTGATGGATCATCGGTTTCACCATGCACAATATCTAGATGACTCAGAGTTGCAATTTCGTTATTTCCCTCAACATATCCCTCGGAGAATACAAAGAGACTTGTCTGCCCACATGCATGTTTGAAGAAGCAATGCATGAATATGAAAGACCATAATATAAGCACATAAGAAATGAGAGAACACAATAATATGTATATTCACAGCCTTAGCTATATGAATGCGGACTCAAAAGGGAGTGGGGACACCCCATTTATCTGATGTCTTGTCAAATTATTGCATCTTGTGGACTTATGCAACATGCAAAGCTTTTTCTTCTTTTTTTCCAATGACAGAGCTCTATCGATTTTGAATCTTATGAAGGTATTTAGATCATTATAGTCTGAAAAAGGAAAAATAGATTGCATGGCAATCGAGGCAAAGATGCTTGACAGTAAGACATTGAAGGCAAGCGAAAAAATGAGTGACAATGGTTCCAAGAACACATGCCACCATGAAGCGACGTGTGGAAGTTGCTTCATAGGATAACTTTAGGCCGGTTTTCATCTTATATGGTCCAATTCACCTTGTCGATTCTGATTGGATGAGCCAATGACAGCATTACATTTTAATGATAATTGTTTCATTTCACAAGCTTAAAGCTAGAGAATCCAAACTATAGTTTATACACTGATTAATGCATTGTCAACATTTGTCATTGGAAAACATCTATTGAGATGCAAAGGGACTGGACCATGATGATGTTATGTGTGTGTGTTATATACATATATATACATACATATATATACATACATATATACATATATATACATACATACATATATATATACATATATATATATATATATATGTATATATATATATGTATGTATGTATATATATGTATGTATGTATATATATGTATGTATATATATGATATATTAAGGTGATTGGTTACATAGTGAGAAACTTCCAGTCTAGTAATTTGGAAACAATCTTTTTGGAATCGGTTCCCAATTTTGAAACCAGATATTGAACTAATCGACTTTGGAATGTGCTTTTATTATTATTATTATTATTATTATTATTATTATTATTATTATTATTATTATTATTAGATATACAATATGCATTGTGTCAATGAATACATGTCTTATAAATAGCAAATAGAATCAGATTTGGTAGATGAGAAGTAAGTCTTCATAGACCACAACTCCTTTGAGGTAATTCATTATGGAAGAGAGATGTGAGATCAAAGAAACCTACTAAAGTGAGATTTTTTCAAGAGGGAAAAGATCAAAGAAATCGAGTATGAGTGATAGAGAGAGTGAGACCGCTGAGAGTCTGTTTGCGCGTGTGCGTGAGAGAGAGAGAGAGAGAGAGAGAGAGAGGGAGAAGTAGTCGTGCGAAAAAGTTCCCAAATTTTGTGTTGGTTTTGACTAGTTCTACCCTAGAACCAACCTTGACAAGTTTGGTTCTTGGGTAGAATCGACCATTACAATGCATAGAAACCAAACCTATCAAAGTCAATTTCCAAATTTTTTACAAAGGCACCAAACTAGTATTTTATGAATCGACCAAGATGGGCTAGTTCCAAGGTTAAGTAGGTCTGATTACACGCCCCTAATATCTATGGCTTTCTTTGTTGGAATTTAAGTGATTCATTCTAAAATAACATTACAAAAAAAAAAACTCTCACAACATCATACACGGTATCAAAGGAAGATTTTTTAAGTTCAAATTATTTAAAACCCCTTATTTGTCTTTTCTATTATATGTTTCCACTCTTAGCCTGAGGACGAAGGCATTGTGGGCCCTCCCTATTGCCAGCAAGAGTCATTAATCGTTGTTGGGGCCCAAGTAATTTCGCTGGCTAGAAATCCTACGAAGGAAAAAGAAAAAAAGAAATTTCATAAAAATTATTAAAATATTACAAAAATCATCATCATCACTTTTGGTATAACTTGAAATATAAAAAAATGGGAGGAAATAATTGTGAAATTTCTATGTATTTTAATGGGTGTAGAAGAAGAGAACATAAGATAGGCTTTATTAAATGACTATCTAAAATAAAATAATAATCAAGGATACGCATAATCCAAATGAAATTTAAGTGCAATCTTGAGAGATAAGGATAATCAAAAGAATATCCTAATTAACTCTAACAATATGTTCGATTAAAATGTGCACATCAAATCCAAAAAAGTGAAAGGCACACACCTGCAGAATTTCAACAGTTGAAGCGTGGACAGTTTAGTAAAACAATTGGAGCATGCCTATTTTTATGTGCGCGAGGGTCGACAAGTCTTCATGCAATGTGGGTTCCATGTATTTGTTTATTTAATACAAGATGCATTAAAAGGAGAAATTGACTTTGAAGACCCAGTTCCATTTTTACTCTTGGTTTTATAAAATTGAAAATTCACTATGAGGAATTAATGTTAGTCCCTCATTAAACATATAAAATGCAATTCATGCTTTGCAGGGTAATAATCATGAAAATTACTTATTTTGGGAATAATGAAAGCATTTCCTACAATATGAATATTGGACCTTTTGTTCAATAGCAGCACATGGACAATTGTAGCTATATCTAGGGGTGAGCATGCGTTGGGTTGGACCGACCCACCTCCTAACCCTAGGACTAACCTGCATAGTACTGATCCTTAATTTTTGGGACTGAGGATCGATCCTATTGAGCTTAGGATTGATGACCGAACTGACCCAGTGTGTTCAATTCGGTTCTAGGATCAACCCGGGACCAACCGATAATTTATTTATTTCATTTTTTATACTCTCTAAAAAGGCAACTGAGGACCGGACCAACTTAATGGGTTTGGCCCGATTTTAGAGTCAACTCGGGATCGACCGATAATTTTTATTTCATTTTTTGTACTGCCTAAAAAGGCGAGCGAGGACCAAACCAATCCTATGGGTTTAGTGATGAGCGAGGCCAGCTAAGAGAGGCAAGCAAAAAATGTTGAGTGGGGTGAGCATCAAGCGTTGAGTAGGAAGCAACAAGCTAGGCGAGCATCGAGCGGCAAATGACACGAGTGACCCAAAGCTAGTGAGGCGAGTGTTGAGTGGTGAGCAGAGAAGTTGTTTATTTCAATTTTGGTAAATTAAAGACTAAGAGGACAAATAAGATAGAAGAGAATGAGTAATGGAGAAGGATGCCGTGAGGAGCTATTTATGCCCTTTTGAGCGTCGTGAGGACTCCCCACAAAAACATTTTTCTCCTTTGTAAATTATGGTTGTTGACGCCATAAAAGACATTAAAAAATCTAAGTTATTGAAAAAAATAGCGTAAAATTACTTGAACTCCTCACGAAGGAGCTATTTAATATTGTTGACACCGTTTATTTTACGGTTCTCTATATAAAAAATTATAAATAATATATTTTATATATATATATATATATATAGAATCAGGGTTGGTCTGGGTTTTACTGACCATAAACTCCCAAGACTGAGGACCAACCCGCACAATGCTGGTCCAAGAATCCCAGGACCAAGGACCACCTTGATCTCCCTAAGAACTGAACTAGGACCAGTAGGGTTGGGTCGGTTTAGGATTGGTTAGAGTTGACCCTAGATCGATGCTCACCCCTAGCTATATCTCTTTGCTTCTCAAAATTCTAAAACTCTTGGAAAGAATAAAACTTACCTTGGAGAGTAGATTTTCAAGAATGTGAATCCATCAACAAATCATATTATTAAATCATCTTTCTTAAGAGTTTAAATCAATAAATTATAAGTCTACTAGATTTATTAACTGCTCAATCCCTCTTCAATTAGTCGATAGGGAATTTTTCTCTATGGTACGCTCACACTTGTACATTAATGAATACCTAACATGGATAATGACAACCCAACAATACTCTTCCTAATGCTAAAGATATGTAGATAGTGCCTAAAAAATGGTACTTTACCAAACACTCAACACAAACTCATTAATTCACAAAGAAAAATAGCACGCACACCACCCGTGTAAAGCAAAAATTTACTCGAACTTTCTATTTGCCCCTACCTGTGTAAAACTTTCTTACGTTACTATATGCTATGGCCACTCTTTCATAAATTGACTTTTGTATCTATAAGATTCCCTCTTTTTAGAAAGTACATCACTTCATTGATGGAAGCATGTCATATAATACAACAAGCACAAGGAGCGCAACATCACTATGCTAGTTTTACTCAAAATTAAGAAAAAATATTAGCTGCACAAGTTGTGCTAGCGCCACAAAGTAGATGCCCATCTATTAAGCGACGTGTCCACAAATGGTCCATTTGTCAGATTTTTCTCTCCTTCTCTCTCTCCTCTTGCAAACTCGAACCTCCATTTCTCTTCTTCTTTGTCGCTTCTCCCTTCTTTTTTATTTTCTTTTTTTTTTTTTCACTTTTTTTCTTCCACAACTTGTGTGGTTAATATTTTCTCACACAAATGGCCTCATATACTCTTAATTTACTCTTTATATCCGATCAATAGTGTACAAAATCACATGCATAGGACTTTTTTTTTTTTTTCACATTACTAGTGTATGTTATGGGCGCTCTTTCATTAATTGACATTTGTATCTATAAGATTCCATTTTCTGGAAAGTACATCACTTTATTAATGTAAGCATATCATATAAAGCAATAGGCACAAGCAGCGCAACACCACTGCGCTAGTCCTACTTAAAACCAGGGGTGCGAAAACTAAGCTTCATATACTCATATCCATGGATGAGACTAGAACTTGCTTTTCAGCGTGAGCTCATGCTGAATCAACTTTGAGAAAACATCCATGGCGTCGCGAGTAAGCCCCAGGGACACAACCAACTCGTCACTCTCCCTGCTCCGGGAAGTGACCACGATGAGGTTGTCAGGGACCGTCGCGGGCGCCACTTGGAACGGCCTCCCGAACCCGAAATCCATCCTGTAGGAATGGAGCTGGCTCCACTTGGTGATGCAGCAAGCGCTGCCCTCGCAGTCAACTAGGACCCTGTTCAGCTCGACGTAGTCGATGGCCGACCTTATGTAACTCTCGGTGACGGTTGCGAGCGCCTCGTGCACGATCCTGACAGCGAATGAGAAGGGATTGCGGGTCAATTCACCCGCGCTGCACTCAGCACATGACCAAACGATGCCGTTCCCGAAGTAGCCACTCGGCAGCGGGGGGTCGAACTTGGGGCGGCCATCGACTGCAGTGAGTAGCTTTGTCGTCTCATGAGGACTGATTCCGAGAGCTTTGGTTTGCGAGATCCACACGAGCGCCGATATGACTTCGAAGGTCGTCGGGACTATGGAAGAGCCATTCTGGGTTGTGATTCTTGACGCTTTCTTGAGCTGAATGAGAGTGTGTGGCTTGAAGCAGAAGGATTTGTAAACGAGGGGCTTGGTTTGGGGGTCGACCACTTGTCCGGGCCGCCGGTCTCTTGGAGCATACTCATGGTGGGGGAAATCGATGTGTGGAGGTCGCCTTGGGCGCAACACCGATCGATCGAGAAAAGGAAGAACTGATGGTGGCTTGGCTCGAGCCAGGTCTGTCCAGCAAGCTATGAAGTCCATGATGGCTTTCCCGTCGACAAGGACGTGATTCATGACGATGCCGATGACGATCCCTCCGCACTTGAACGTCGTCACCTGGATTTCATGATAAATTGTAAGTGGATATCTACTTATGTGCACTAAACTAAATAAGACCGTCGGATCTTGTGAAACCCATCATTTTCAATAGTATTTACCTGCACCGTTAGCAAAGGTACTTCCAATATAGTCGGGGCTCCGTCACTGTGCTTCACGAGTTTTCGCAGCATGGCGGGATTGATGGTGCTGATATCGCCCAGCACTACAATGTCATTCTCCGATGTCGCTTCGACGAACGGGACACCTTCTCCAGTGCATCTCACCGCCATCCTCCCGTCGCTCCCCACAACAAGTCTGCCCGCAAACGGATAGAACTCGACCAATGCCTTGGCCAGTGACTCTCTGATTGTCTCGATCACGGTGGGATGCCTTCCCCTCCCTTCGCCCTTGAAGGTCATCACGTTCTCAATCACGTACGGGAAGGTCTGATCGAGGTTCGAGAGAGCGTAGAGCCCACCAAACGTTTCCCTCGCCGGAGAAACATGAACTACGTTCGCGATCTTCACATCAAGCTTTTGCGTAGCTCCCGCATTTCTTGGTTTCTCATTTCCTGCTTCTTTGCACAGAATAATCGAAGCTGTATTTATTTATTCACAGGCTTTTAGCAATACCATGGTAAATTTATGACTTGCTAATTGCTACAAATAACCTTGACCGTAATAAAATGGTAAATTACAATATCAATTAATATAGTTCACATTATGAAAACTCTTACACTGATCAGTCATATACAAAATTGACCAGCCATATTTGTTTATATTGGTTGCATGAAAAATTACATGATCTTGTTAATTAAATATAAATATATCATTATATATTTGAATAAATGTAGATTAAATTCAAAATGCACATGCTACGTACCATTTTTGCTTTCATCCTCAAATGACTCAAAGGTCCCTTTGAGAATTGCGGTACCCATCCTGTGGATAACAATTATGAAACATTGAAAAAATTAACCGATTAACCAACATAAAATATTCTTATGAGCATTCGTAGATTTTGCAATCAATTTGCCTCACTTTGATTTTTATTATCGGCACCGAACTTTTATTTCTTCGAAATTGATGGCACTTTGACTGGGATCTAACCAGCTTTCCAATCGACTTTGACTCGATAGAGACACTGACCAATTTTCTCACTCATAAGTATCATTGTAGATGTAATATTTAAACTCACATTGATATTTTAATATAAAAAATTCTAGTTAAAATTAATCAAACTTGATTGCATATTCAATGTGCAAGATAAAAAAAAAAAAAAAAGCACCTACCTGAGCAATTTCAACTTTAAAATTTCCGAATGTTGAGTTGCAACAATTAGAGCAAGTCTGTATTTATATGTGCGAGGTTTGACAGGTCTTCTTGGCCAAGCCCTGGGTCGACCTAGCTATGTGGGTTCCATGCATTAATGATTTCAATACAATAAGCATTCCAAAGAGAAAATGACTTTGAAGACCCAATTCCAAAGAGAAAATGACAAATTGTTCTCGCTCCCTTTGCAAATTCCAAGATGTGATCCTCATAAAACACATGAATCACGCCCACAACACAAGCCCACAATCGGCACTAACGCCCACCATATTTGTAGGCATGCATACAGATCGTGCATGTGCATGGGCACGCATTTAATGAGGTGGAATAGGTGGCCACCCTTCCAACATGGAAGGGGGAGGTGAGGGGTTCAAATCTCCACCTCCTCAGGGGGGGATGGGGGTAGGGACGCGTAAGTTTCGAGCGTGGGTTGCGACTCCCACGCCCTGCAAGAGGCAGGGCACAAGTCTGCGAGTGAGTGTAGAGTAGAAATAGAGTAGGACTGACCAAAAAAAAAAAATCGTGAAATGAGGTGGGCCACCGTCTTTGAATTTCTTGTTCCTGGAGAGAAGGAAGCGTTATAGGAGTCTTCTTCTTGCATTTGCAGCAGGTCGTGGGTCCCTTTATTTAATGCAGAAGATTGTGGATGCCTTCCCTTTCGACTAAGGCAAATCACTCTTCTTCGACTTCACTTGCCCACCTAAAAGTCAAAGAACTTAAGCCACTCATGCGGCTTTCTTTGGCTTCTTCCTTCTATGCATGGAGATTAATGGCAAAGCAAAATTTGAAGACATCACAAAGTCTCCCCTGAACTTCGTTTATTTGGCCAGACTTATGCGTATTTGTCTAACGGGTTCAAACTCGAGACATAATTTCACAGTTTACCTTTAGTCTAGCTAGGAAGGATATCTTGCTTATTTATTAGTGTTAAATGCTCACTTTGCCATGCAATTTATTCGATGTCCTTGGTTGCTAGTTGTTATTATAATAATTGTGCATCCACATAATCACTTCACATATTAGGGATAGATCTAAAATCAATCCAAACTACCCGATAAATATATTTTTGTGAAATGAACAACATTAGACAACGGTTATTGTTCATCACTGTTCATCTTCTCCAGTGGAGAAGTCGATCAAAGGCCAACGACCGCCGACCAAGGGGTCATGTGCACTGGCAACGTGTCGATGACTGCTGCCTGAGGTTCGATCGACCCTTCGATCGTCACCGGACCTCAGGCAACGCCTGGCTCGCACTACCCAGGCGAATGATGGCCTGAATCGCAGGTTTTCTTGGCCAAGCCCTGGGTCAACCTAGCTACGTGTGTTCCATGCATTAATAATTTCAATACAATGTGCATTCCAAAGAGAAAATGACTTTGAAGCCCAACTCCAAAGAGAAAATGACAACCTCTTCTCTCTCCCTTCACAAATTCCAACATGTGATCCTCATAAAACACATGAATCACGCCCACAACACAAGCCCACAGTTGGCACTGACGCCCACCATATTTATAGGCATGCATGCAAATCGTACATGTGCATGGGCACACATTTAATGAGGCGGAAGAGATGAGTGATAATAGTCAAACAAACGTGTGCCTGTAATCCTTAAAGATAACCGTGAAATGAGGTGGGCCACCGTCTTTGAATTTCTCATTCCTAGAGAGAAGGAAACGTTATAGGAGTCTTCTTCATGCATTTGCAGCAAGTTGTGGGTCCCTTTATTTAATGAAGAAGATTGTAGATGCCTTCCCTTTCGACTAAGGCAAATCACTCTTCTTTGACTTCACTTGCCCACCTGAAAGTCAAAGAACTTAAACCACTCATGCGGCTTTCATTGGCTTCTTCCTTCTACGCATGGAGATAGGATTAAAGGCAAAGCAAAATTTGAAGACATCATAAGGTCTCCCCTAAAATTTGTTTATTTGGCCAGACTTATATGTATTTGTCTAACGGGCTCAAACTCGAGACATAATTTAACAGTTTACCTTTAGTCTAGCTAGAAATGATATCTTTCTTCTTAATTAGTGTTAAATGCTCACTTTGCCATGCAATTTATTCGATGTCCTTGGTTGCTAGTTGTTATTATAATAATTGTGCACCCACATAATCACTTAACATATTAGGGATAGATCCAAAATCAATTCAAACTGCCTGATAAATATATTTTTGTGAAATGAACAACATTAGACATCGATTACTGTTCATCACTGTTCATCTTCTCTGGTGGAGAAGCCAATTAAAGGCTGATGACTGCTAGCCAAGGGGTTGCGCATGTTGGCGACGCGCCGGTGATCGTTGCCTGAGTGTCGCCCAACCCTTGCGACCGTCACTGGACCTCAGGCGACACCTGGGTCACGCAACCCAGGCAACTGATGGCCTGAATCACAGGTCTTCGTGGCCAAGCCCTGGGTCAACCCGGCTGTGTGGGTTCCATGCATTAATAATTTCAATATAATATGCATTCCAAAGAGAAAATGACTTTGAAGACCCAATTCTAAAGAGAAAATGACAACCTCTTCTCGCTCCCTTCGCAAATTCCAAGATGTTATCCTTATAAAACACATAAATCACGCCCACAAGACAAGCACTCATGGGGCTTTCATTGGCTTCTTCCTTCTATGCATGGAGGTAGGATTAATGGCAGAGCAAAATTTGAAGACATCACAAAGTCTCCCTTGAACTTTGTTTCTTTGGCCAAACTTATGCGTATTTGTCTAACGGGCTCAAACTCGAGACATAATTTAACAGTTTACCTTTAGTCTAGCTAGAAATGACATATTTCTTATTTATTAGTGTTAAATGCTCACTTTGCCATGCAATTTATTCGATGTCCTTGGTTGCTAGTTGTTATTATAATAATTGTGTACCCGCATAATCACTTCACATATTAGGGATAGATCTAAAATCAATTCAAATTGCCTGATAAATATATTTTTGTGAAATGAACAACATTAGACATTGGTTACTGTTCATCACTATTAATCTTCTCTAGTAGAGAAGCCAATCGGAGGCCAACAACTGCTAGCCAAGGGGTTGCATGCACCGGCGATGCGCCGGCGACTGTCGCCTGAGGGTCGCTCGACCCTGGCGACTGTTGCCAGACCTAAGGCGATGCCTGGGTCATGTGACCTAGGCGACTGATGGCTTGAATCACAGGTCTTCATGGCCAAGCACTGGGTCAACCCAGCTATGTGCGTTCCATGCATTAATAATTTCGATACAATATGCATTCCAAAGAGAAAATGACTTTGAAGACCCAATTCCAAAGAGAAAATGACAACCTCTTCTCGCTTCATTCACAAATTCCAAGATGTGATCCTCATAAAACACATGCATCACGCGTAAGTACTGATCTCTTATTCGGGACAGTACTAAGCCTCTTACCTCCTTAATCTAAACCTGAGTGTTGATGCTCTACTCACTTTCATTGATTTGCTTGCCAGCCGACGGTAGGCATGTCGTGCGATCCCCGTTTACTAGCTTGCCATTACGCACCCCATGGCCGCATCAATAACCGACGGAGCTTTGGCTTGCGACACCACAATATGAAGCCATCCAACACCAAGTTATTGACCCACTTGATCGAGAACGTTTGTGTGACATCCTGAAATTCGAGCCCTCTGAGGGAGGAATGAATGTGAATTTCGTCAATACATTGTTGGTTGATCTCACTCGGAATTGATCACTCTTGAGATACTAACCTTGAGGGGAAAGGTTAATGAGGATATAACTCATACGACTAAAGAACTTGACCTGGGAAAACGACTTGACCGTGAGACTTGCATGAAGACGATCATACAGATAGGCAGGATGATTTCAAGGACGACTAGAAGTCGATTCGCGAATAGAACATAATGGAATGACGGGTGATTTCGTTTACTATTATCGAACTTGCAAACGACCCTATGTCAATCCTTAGTAATTGTGTACTTTGAAATAAGAATCTATTCTCCGCAAATTCATGTAGTCAAGGACGTCCATGTGTCAAGATGTCTTGAACATGGTTTGGCACGAGTCGGTTATGCGTGAATCCTCGAAGCCGCCTGTCAGTCTGAGTTGTATCAAAATGACATGTGGGAAAAATTGACATGGCATGAGAGTCCATGATTGGACTTCAAATGTTCGGGACAGACTTTGGATGAAGCTACTTCATTAATTGATAGAGCCAGTTAAGTTGAGTTTTGGAAAAGGGATTTTCGGACTGAGGAAGCGAGCCGATGAGGAAGTGGGCCAGGCTAAGCCAATGTGGGCCTTAGGCTTAAGGTGGGACAGCCACCATGGTGGGCCTCAGGCAAGCAAGTGAGCCCATTAGGCCCAATCAACTATTTCTTCTTCCAAGCCCATTACCAAGCCTTAAGCCCATTTGAGCCCAATCAATACCCGAACCCATTCCTATTCATTTCCAAGCTCATTTCTTAAACCCGCCCATCATTTTCAGCCCAAGGGCAGATGGGAAAATCTGCAAGGTGAAATGACCAAATTGCTCCTAGTTGTAGGGAGAAAAAAAAAGCTAGAGAAGAGAGAGAAAGTGATGATGTCTTGCATAGGGACTTGAAGCATGCATTGAATGGCCTTAATAAGGCCTTGATGGCAGCTCTCCCATCACTCTCTCTCCTCCTCTTTAGCCCTAAACCGGTCGACCATCTCTCTCCCTTGTTTTCTCTTCTTTTAGTTTTTTCTCTAGCTGACCTTTCTCCAAAAACTCTTGTTGTTCATTGCCTTCCCGTGAGAATCAGCCTTAGTACCACCCACCATCGTGCTTAGAAGGCCTAAACCATTTAGAAGAGCCCTACCACTTGTCGAATGGAGCCGTCGGCCAATTCGTATGCTGGTTTGAAGTTACCGGTCACTGGTCCGTCAGTTCGCCTGCAGCCTGCACTATTTCACATTTTTAGCCATTTTTCTCCCATTTCGATCCTTCCTCCACCCATCCCAACCACCACTAAGTCCCCCTTGAGCCTTGCCAACCCCCTGCTCGTCGGAGCTCCGTTAAGCCCGTTTAGCTCCATTTCTCCTCTGGGAAGTTAGTTTTCTAGAATTTTAGAGGGAAGCAAAGCTTGTGGTTGTTGTTTCAGCCTTGGGACTGCCTTTGACCGCTATGGTTGAGGTCCCGAGCATAGCCACCATCATCACGGCCGCGTCTGTGTCTCTGGCCCGCTTAACAGGTGAGTTTAGCTCATAATCCTTCGATTAGTGCCTAAACTTGCTTAGGGTTGGTTTAGTTAGATTTAATTTTAGTTTAGGAGATTTAATTAAGTTATGTTGGCCCTAAGATAGGTGGTTAGATGGATGGATTAGATTATTTTATCATAATCTTGCTTTAATTGCTTAATTGTGCTTATGTCTTTAATTAAGCTTGTTTTGCTTAATTAATTGTTTGTTTGTTTTAATTAATTTTTGTTTAATTTATGAGTTTAGTTTATTATTTATTTAATTCTGGGAATTCACTGTTCACTCGACACTATTGACAATTTTACTGTTTACGCGCACTGTTCACGTGCACTGTTCATCCAGAATGCGAAAAGTGTCTAAATTAATATGTGTTGATTTTATGAGATGAATTTGATGTGTTATTGCATAAACATCCACATGAAATGCATGTTTTCCACAAAGAGGGGAAAATGAATTGCCTAAGGGACATTGGAAGTGGATCGCTATTATGAGAAAAGAGAAAATGATTTTAAAGTATATATACAAGGGTGTGCATTGGCTAAGTGCACAAAGATAAAAAGGGAGTTGTGGTGGTCTGCTTGCGTGATCATTAAGTTGAATCCACCCCCGCTGTGTGTCAGATGGGTGATGCTCCTATGTGAAATGCCTGTGTGGCAACAACCATACCTGTGTGGCAATAATAAGAACATGCCTGTGTGGCGTAGAATGAGCTTGTGTGGTGTAGAACGTGCCTGTGTGGCCTAGATCATGCTTGTGTGGCTGTATTACTATGTGTTGGATAATTGTGCCTGTGTGGCGGTGATCAATTGGAACGTATGATAAGTCGTGCCAGTGTGGCTGTAAGCAATTGGAGTGCCTATGTGGTCGTGAGTAATTGGAATGCCTGAGTGGATCATATTGTTTATGGCACGCATGCATGAATCGATAACGTGCAGGGTATGGCAATGGCCAGGTGAGATCACTTATGATGCGACTCATATGTGATTGATGAACTGCATCATCTAATGGTCATTTGCATTGCGTGTATTGTGCTGAGATATAATGTGCAGGGTATGGCATGCTGGGTAAGGTTGCATGCGAATCAATTATTGATTGTTGGTTGTTAGTCAGGGTTTGTTTGTGGGGTGGTTTTGAAGAGATACCCTGAGTTGAGTTGGTATACAAATTGGGGCTTAGGGGAGGACTCACTGGGATTTATATCTCACTGGTTATTGTATAACCATTTTTAGGTCGCTAGTGTGAAGGACCAGGAGCTTAAAGCAGAAGGGTCAGAAGCATAGATGGCTTAGTAGTTCTTTTTGAGATAGACCTTCTGTATATGAACTTGAGGTGTTTTAAAAGTGTGTTTTGATTTGGGAAATTGTTGTCTTGCTTTTCTATCCTATATATGTTGTTGTCGGGGATTAGTTAATTCGCTTTCGCATGCGCAATAAAAGGAATGAGTCTTGGGAATGTCGCAATTTTTATCGACCATCGAGGGATGTGTGAGCGCTAGAGGTTTGGAGTGTGACAGTTTGACTTTGCACCCTCAAAGGGGTCCAAAGGCTTGTACATGCTGGAAGTTTGGCCTCGTTTGGTTTGGCTTTGGTTCGATTTTTTGGGTGACTTTGGCAAGATGCAATTGCATCTCCAAAGGACTCTAAGGGACCTTAGTCCAAAGTAGGTCTAGAGGTCCATTGGGAACTTGCATTTTCGGAAGGCAAGTTCCCGTTACTATTCATCACTGTTCATCTTCTCCGATGGAGAAACTGATTGGAGGCCAACCACTGCCAACCAAAGGGTCAAGCCTGTTGGCGACGCACCGGCGACCGCCGCCTGAGGGTCGCCCAACCTTGGCGACCATCGTCGGACCTCAGGCGATGATTGGGTCGCACGACCAAGGCGACTGATGGCTTGAATCGTGGGTCTTCATGTTCAAGCCCTGGGTCAACCTAGCTATGTGGGTTCCATGCATTAATAATTTCAATATAATATGCATTCCAAAGAGAAAATGACTTTGTAAGACCCAATTCCAAAGAGAAAATGACAACCTCTTCTCGCTCCCTTCGCAAATTCCAAGATGTGATCCTCATAAAACACATGAATCACGTAAGTACCGATCTCTTATTTGGGATAGTGCTAAGCTTTTTACCTCCTGAGTCTTGATGCTCTACTCACTTTCATCGACCTACTTGCTAGCCGACGGTAGGCACGTCGTGCGATCCCCGTTTACCAGCTTGCCATTGCGCGCCCCATGGCCACATCAGTAATCGATGGAGCTTTGGCTTGCGATGCCATAGTACGAAGCCATCCAATGCCAAGTTATCAACCCACTTGATCGAAAACGTTTGACTTTGCACCCTCAAAAGGGTCCAAAGGCTTGTAAATGTTGGAAGTTTGGCCCCATTTGGTTCGGCTTTGGGAATGAGCTTTGGGACTCTAAAGTCCCTTGGCCAAATGCAAACATGTTTGGTTTGATTTTTTGGGCAACTTTGGTAAGATGCAATTGCATTTCCAAAGGACTTTAAGGGCCCTTAGTCCAAAGTAGGTCTAAAGGTCCTTTGGGAACTTGCATTTTCAAAATGCAAGTTCCGGTTACTGTTCATCACTGTTCATCTTCTCCAGTGGAAAAGCCGGTTGGAGGCCAACGACTGTCGGCCAAGGGGTCGGCACGCGTCGGCAACATGTCGGTGACCGCCGCCTAAGGGTCGTTTGACCCTAGCGACCGTCGCCGAACCTCAGGTGACTTTTGGGTCGCGTGACCTAGGAGATTGATGGCCTGAATCGCGGGTCTTTGTGGCTAAGCCATGGGTCACCCAGCTATGTGGGTTCCATGCATTAATAATTTCAATACGATATGCATTCCAACGAGAAAATGACTTTGAAGACCCAATTCCAAAGAGAAAATGACAACCTCTTCTTGCTCCTTTCGTAAATTCCAAGATGTGATCCTCATAAAACTCATGAATCACGTGTAAGTATCAATCTCTTATTCTGGATAGTGCTAAGCCTCTTACCTCTTCAATCTAAACCTGAGTCTTGATGCTCTACTCACTTTCATTGACTTGCTTGCCAGCTGACGGTAGGCATGTCATGCGATCCCCGTTTACCAACTCGCCATTGCGCGCCCCATGGCCGCATCAGTAACCGAAGGAGCCTTGGCTTGCGATGCTATAGTATGAAGCCGTCCAACGCCAAGTTATCGACCCACTTGATCGAGAGCGTCTGACTTTACACCCTCAAAGGGGTCCAAAGGCTTGTACATGTTGGAAGTTTTTGTTTGTAAAAACAAACTAAGTGCATTTTTCTTGTCCCACATAGGAAAGTGGGAGGAAGTGGGTCAATTAATAAGTGTAGGGTTTCTTTAGTGTACCTAAAGAGATGATTAGGTATGGGTTAGACCTCACCATATCCGCGTGCAGGTACGCGATTTTTGGCGCGATTATTTTGCACAGTTTAATTAACACTAATCCCTTTGTTATTTTATTTTTATTTTTTATTTCGTATGGTTATCTTATTAACTTTAATCAATTCAATGCTTTTTTTTTAATTTATTAAGAATTTTCGGAAATTAAAAAATTAATAAATAATAATTTCGAAATTTTATTTATTAAATAATAATAATTTTTTATTATTCCAAATTTTTGTTTGTGTCTTTTCAAGACAACCTTTGAAAAAGATACTTGTTCAGTTTGCAACCTTTCCCGAAGGGTTGCATTTGTTTGTTTTTTAACTGTTTACGAATGGACCCCTTTGTTCATCTAGGCAATTTTCAAAAGGATACATTTGTTCGCTTTACGACCTTTCACAAAGAGTTGTTTACGTTTTAAGAATGTTTTATATATAAATGTCAGTTTTCAGAAGAAATGAGTGTGATCATTTTCGAGACTTCTCTCTGAAAAAATTTCAGCCATCTTTCCAATTGTTTCCTAGAGAGATTCTGGAGAAATACTAGATTTGTTATCTAGTACTCTCATTTAAGACTTTGTTGTATCCTAGAGGAAATTTGCTGGTGACCGTTAGCAACTTTGTAGGGCAAATAAATCTTTAAAGAAAATGATATCATGCCTCAAAATTCGACTTGATTACTTGATCCGACTTAATTGTTCTACCTAGTTCAAAGTCATATTTTTCCAACAGTACATACGTCCATTGCAAATTTTGTATACTAAGGTGTATGCAATGTACTTTGTTGTTTCTCCTCTTGGCTAAGTGCATTTTGGAATTTGCTAATTAAGTTGGCTAAGGTTATGTATGTTTATTTTTGTTTCTGTTCCCCGAAACAAAAGTTTCCGTTCTTTTGTTATGGAGAACAAAAAAAGAACAAAAACGTGTTTGGTAAAAATTTTGTTCCCAAGAATTTTTTTTTTGTTTTGTTTTCGGGAATATATTTGAAATAAAAACAAGAAGTAGAAAAAAGTTGTTTCTTGTTCTCGAGAACAATTCCGAGAAATAGTTCTTTCTTCTTCTCCTTTTTCTTCTTCTTTTTTCTTTCCTTCTTCTTCCTTTTGGCCAATCACCGGCCTCGGCCATGGCCGACGACTGGCCGTCGAGGGCCAACGACCTTGTTGGAGCATTGCCGGTCCCCGGTGAGCCTTACCTAGGCGACGCGAGGTCGGCCTCACCCTCACCTAGCGAGCTCGAGCCTTGCCCCGGCCGGCAAGGCTTGGCCTCGCCTTGGTTGGGTGAGCTCAAGCCTCACCCCGGCCAGTGAGGCTCAACCTCGCCTTGGCTGGGTGAGCTCGAGCTCGCCCAAATTTAGTGAGGCCAAGCTCGCCTAGCTATCGGTGAGGATTGGTCTCGCCGGGCCACCATTGGGCGACACCGACCTGGCGATGGCCCGGCGAGGCTGTCGACCCTCGTCGATCGGTTGTTGACCATGGCCGAGGCCGGTGACTGGCCAAAAGGAAGATAGAAGAGAAAAAAGAAGGAAAAAAAGGAAAAATATAATAAAAATATTGAAAAATTAAAAGAAACAAAAGAATTATACAAGTTTACCAAACACATTTCTATAATTGAAGTAGAAAATTTTTGCAATTAGCAAGTGCATTCTTATACTTAGAAATTGTTCATTGGAACAGAAAAAAAAAAAAAAACTATTTCTGTTCAAAATTGTTCCCCGGAATAGGAATGTTACCAAACGCGCCCTAAATAGACTTCTTGAGGGAGTCTATCTTTCTTAGGTGGGCGTCGCCCCCAAAATTCCATTTTTCTTTTAGCTTGTGGGTGTGATGTCGTTATCACATTTTACATATGTCCAATTAATTAATACTTTTTCTAATTCAGTATCAAAACTAACTAATGTCATTTAAATCATAAAAAATATATGACTAGTCACTCGTCCAATCCTCAACAAGATTAGTTCTTGGTTTCATTAAATGTTATAATAATCAAATTTACAATGTGCAACATTTGAGGAAAATAGTACTTCGAATCTATCTGAAATTGCCTTCTGTGTGTATGAGCTGGAGACTTTGCACTTAATATTTTTTTTAAAGTGATCTCTTGTGATAATGCCGCTACAATCGAGACATACTCTTTGCCTTCTCATCACACAATGCCTAAATGAGAATGATACAATTTTCTACGTGAGTGGGCCATGTTACCAATTGATCTTAAATGGCATCGAGTAAGCAAGGCATGCCAACAAAATCACATGACATAATGATATACTTAACAGAGACTTCACATTGTACCTAATTTGAAAAGCTGAGATACTTGATTGACCACAAGATTTGAGTACAACATTCTAAGGGGGAAGAAAGTTCAGGTACTTGCGATATCATGAGACTTGGCTATAATAAAACCATTATTTATTGTGTTATGCACTACTTGCTCCAATACACAAAAGAGGTATCGGCACTAGAGGAGCATGAATTTTTGTCTCCTTCAATATCACCTGAACTTTTGTCCTTGTTCAATTGAGTATGAAATGTGACTTGAACTAATGTGTATCAACACGGCCTGCTTGTTCACACGTGACTCGCCTATTCAGCAAAAGTGTTGAGAAGGATTACCAAAGGAAACTTGAATAAATTAAAGGACGTGCTTTCTATTTTTCATTTTCATGTTCTCTTTCCTCGAATGTTTTGCCAAACTCTTTCTCCACCACAAACGCTCCATCACCTTCTTCCTTGTTGCCATCGTCTACCATCGTCAGTATTTGCAGCGGGACCTCAATTAACGGTCACAACCTTCGTTCAAGGTCAATCAACAAAGTTAAGTAGTGGTGGTTGTCGGCAATAGGCAGAGATAGTCTTGAGAAATTATTGGGGGTACAAGTGGGATGCCTCATTTTTATGCAAGTCTATTTAAAGAGTGACACATGTCAAAAATTTTGAAAGCCCCCCTCTCTCTCCCTTTATCTCTCCTTTCTTATGCACCTCTCGTTTCTCTTCCACACCATTTCTTCCTTTATTTCCCTTTCCTTTTTGATCCTTTCTTTGCCTTTGGCTTGCAGCCAGTGCTTGGCCATAGTCGGTGAGAGTTGCTTTTCCTGGATTCGACGAGGGCTCAATCTAGATCTAGAAGTTGTGGAGGGAGGCTGATGACATCGGAGCCATGAGAGACCTCGAGGATGTAGGCGCTAAGAGAAGGCTTGGTGTTGCAAACAATAGGGGGGCTTGGGCTTATTCTTGGACCTGTGTGGGCAGTGGATGACCTGTGGAGGGAGGGGATGATATTGGAGCCGCAAGGGACCTCGAGGAGGCAAGGGTTGAAGGAGGACTCGAGGTTGCAGGTAATGGCAATGGGAGACTTGGGCTTGTTCTTGAACCTGGGGGTGGCCGTAGGGGCAGTGGACAACCTCAATAGTGGAGCCATCATCGGAGTGGGGATCGGTGGATGAAACGATGGTGAAGGCAACTGACTAGGGCGTGGTTTGCAGGAGAGGGGGAGAGAGAACAAAGAGTAGAGGATCGCATGGGAGGGAAAGAGATCGGAGAAAGCATTTCTCACATGTGGGCTCAAATAGGACATGTGTTGCTCATTAAATGGACTTGCGCAAAAATGACATGGCCCAAGTATTTTTTTTTCTATTTTTTTTTTTTTTTTTTTTTGAGGGGGGAGGGGGAGGAAACAAAAAAGTAAAGTGACTTGTCAAAACCAATGGTCATCGTGTCAGCATAACGTATCATCACTTATGGAGTAAGTGCCACATCACAGCATAACGTATAATCACTTATGGAGTAAGTGCCACATCAACACTTCCCAACAAAGAATTTATGGATGGATCACATCGAGCACAATTCACAAAGTTGAAACTACTCGATAGAAACAAAAAAGTTTACCTTATTATCGTGCAAGTTTCACGTACTAAAGTTTTCAAATCCCCAACCTCTTAAATTTTTAGAGCTCTTCAAAACTCCAGCCTTCTAAGTTCCTTCAAGGAATGTCTTCTGGAATCTGAACCCGTCGACATATAATGTCATTTGATTACTTTTATATAAGAGTCTTAAGTAATAAATTATAATTCAACTAGATTTTATTAACTGGTCAATCCCTATTTAGTCGCCCAAAGATGGAATATTGCTTGTAATATGCTCACACGTATACCTCAACAGATAATATATAGCATGAAGAAAAGACAATCCATCAATACTCTTCCAAATGTTAAAAATATATAGATAGTGCTAAAAAAGGGATTACGAAAATAATGTGGTAAAATCGATGGACGAATAAATAGGGCATACTGAACACTCGAAATAGTTGGCCTTGTCATGTAGTGAATTAATTATTTTATAAAAAGAAATAGAGCATAGACCACCAATGTGTTTTAATAATTTTACACAAGCGGATCCTTGAAACCTTTGGCTATAATGTAATTAACATTGCCTTTTTAGCGTATGCTGTGGTTACTTTTTCATGAATTGACATTTGTTTCTCTAACATTCCCTTTTTTCATTGATGGAAGCGTATCATATAATACATCAGACATAAGCAGCCCAACAGGCTCTGCGATAGTCCTCCTTAGACTTCACCCATGTCTACCAAAACGAACACATGTACTCATTTTCATATATGAGGCTAAAAACTTGCTTTTCAGTGCGAGCTCAGACTGAATCAATTTTGCAAAAACATCCATGGCATCGCGAGGAAGCCCCAGTGACGCGACCAACTTATCGCTCTCCGCGCTATGAGAAGAGATCCAGACGACGTTGTGGGGTACAGTAGCTGGTGCCACTTGGAACGGCCTGCCGAACCGAAATCGTCTTGTAGAAAGGGAGCCGACTCCACTTGCTGATGCAGCAAGTGTTGCCCTCACGATCGACCACGACCGTGTTCATCTCGATGTGGTCAACGGATGACCGTATGTAACTGTCGGTGACGCATCGGAGCGCCTCGTGCACAGTCTGGACAGCAAACGAGAAGGGCTTGTGAATCAGTTCACTCGCTCTGCACTCGGCATAGGACCAAACAAGAACAGTCCCGAAGTAGCCGCTCGGCAACGGCGTGTTGAACTTGGACCGACTGTTGACTGCAATGAGAAGCTTTGCTGTTTCATGAGGATCGATTCTGAGAGCTTTAATTCACAAAATCCACACGAGCTTCGATATGACTTCGAAGCTCGTAGGGACTATAGAGGAGCCATCGTTGGTTGTGATTGTGGACGCTTTCTTGAGTTTTACGAGAGTGAGTGGCTCAAAGCAGAATGATTTGTAAACAAGGGGCTTGGTTTGGAGGTTGACTACGCTTTCGGGACGCCGATCCATCGGAGCATACTCGTGGTGGGGGAAAGGTCACCTCGGGCACAATACCAATCGATCGAGAAAGGGACGAATCGAAAGCGGCTTGGCTCGAGCCACATCAGTCCAACAAGTTATGAAGTCCGTGAGGGCTTTACCATCGACGACGACGTGATTTATGAGAATGCCGAGGGTGATCCCTCCGCACTTGAATGCTGTCACCTGGATTATACGATAAACTGTAAGCGGGGATGTACAGAAGTAGGTCATATTCAATCGGTCCCTCTAATAAAAAGAAGTTACTCAGTGAACCAGTATTATAAAAACATTACCTGCACTGTCAACAAAGGTTTTTTGCAATATGGTTTGGGCTCCATCGCTGTTGTTCATGAGTTTTCGCAGCATTGGCGGATTGATGATGCTGATGTCGCCCAGCATTCCGATGTTGTCCTCCGACATCGCTTCAACGAACGGGACACCTTCTCCCGTGCATCTCACTGCCATCTTCTTGTCACTCCCGCAACGAGTCTCCCTGCGAATAGATAGAACTCGACCAGTATCTTGCCCAGCGATTCTCTGAGAATCTCCGTCACAGCGAAATGAAGACGAGCAGATGCTGGGAGGAAGACGAAGTGACCAGATCTGGCCATGGCGGAAGACAAAGACCAACAGACGCTGGGAGGAAGATGAAGCCATGAATGTAATTTTTTTTTTTTTATTGTGGACTACATTAATTGATATTGTAATTTAACGTTTAACGTTTATCGTTTTACGGGGTTTGGTCTAAGATGAGATAGAAGGTTTCTTAATTAGTCTAATATGGGCTGGCTAGTGTGGGCCGAGTTGAGCCTGGCCCGTAATGAGGGGGACTGGCTGGAAACTCTATAAATAGTGCTCAAGTCCCTCCTCTAACCCTAATTCTCACATGTATCCTCACCTAAGGGGCGTTTACCTAACGCTGCACGTGAGAGGGCCGCCTCATTGAGCCAGTGATACGGAGGGCAATAGAGGAGAAGGACTTGCGCGTGGAACATTGTGTTTCCGCTTCCGCTTCAAGAACAATGGATCTCAAAATAGGTGCGTCAATTCTTTCTACTCAATCGTGCATGTTCTTGTTTTAGTAATGGAGATTTGGGGTTTGCGCAATTTGCGTCTAACATGTGGCATTAGAGCCTCCATAATCCTAAAACACGAACGCAAAGGATTTTGCCATAATTTGTTCGGATTAGCCCTAATTAGTACGGATCTTGCCATAATTTGTGATTTTCGAGACCTTTAGTTCAATAAAAATTAAATTAAATTATATATTCGGATTGGGCTCGATGAGACGAAGAAAACCGTGGGCGGCGTGTCGACGGAAGAGGCCGCACGCGCCCCCACGCACGGCCGCGCACCTCCTACGCGTCGAACACGCGCTGCGCGTGTGCTCCACGTGCCGCGCACTCAAGCGGTGCGTGCGGGCGCGTGGAGGCTCCGATTCGCGAGTGGCCGGCGGCGATGGACTCGTATGATTATTTCCTACGTCATGGTACATTTATTTTATATGTTTGATAATTTTATGGATGTGAAAAAACATACAAAGCCCTAAATACGTGAATTTTTAGTGTATTTTTGCGTATTTTTCTTGTATTTTCTGTGTATTTGAAAATACAGGTGCCGGATATAGGTATGTTATCACATGAACTTTATAAGTGTTATTCATTAATAATATATGATAAAGCTTATTTTTATTAATGACTGAAGTAATGTAATTAGCATGATATGTGATTTTAGAGATTACTGCCCCTGTCACTAAAGTTAAAATCACATATGTATAATTTATGTGAGATGAAAATTTTATATCCCTGGTATGAGAGAGTTTCAAGAATTCAATTGAGTTGTGACTGCCAAAGTGGCACACTTGATTGGATTTGAGAAATTTGGATTTATTGAGAACAAAGTAGATCAGTGCATATACATCAAGGTCAGTGGGAGGAAATATATTTTTCTCATACTTTATGTAGATGATATCTTGCTTGCTAATAGTGACATTGGTTTATTACATGAGACAAAGTGGATGTTATCGAAAATTTTTGATATGAAAGACCTTGGTGAGGCGTCTTTTGTTCTTGTCATTGAGATCTATAGGGATCGCTCATGCCGTTCATTGGGTTTATTTCAGAGGGCGTATATTGATCGCGTTTTAGAAATATTCAATATGCAGGATTGCAAACCAGGAATTGCTCCTGTTGTTAAGGGTGATAAATTGAGTCTTTCACAATGCCCTAATTCAGATTTTGAGAAAGCTCAAATGAAGGATGTACCTTATGCTAGTGTGCTTGGAAGCATCATGTATGCTCAAGTTTGCACTAGGCCAGATATTGCTTTTGCAACAGGGCTTCTAGGCAGATACCAATTTAATCCAGGACACGATCACTGGGTTGCTGTCAAGAAGGTTTTAAGGTACTTAAAGAGAACAAAAGATTATATGCTGATTTATAGATATGTTCCAGACCTGCAACTAGTCGGGTATTCAGATGCAGATTTTGCTGGTTGTCAAGATGATAAGAAATCAACGATTGGATACATATTTATGTTGGCAGGAGGTGCAATGTCATGGAAGAGCGAGAAACAGAAATCCATATCTTCTTCAACCATGCAAGCGGAGTTTGTAGCATGTTTTTCAGCTACTACTCAAGCTATTTGGCTCCGGAATCTCATTAGAGAGTTATCAGTTTATGATTTTATGGATAGACCCATACAGTTATATTGTGACAATAACTCTGCAGTGTTGTTTATTAATAACAACAGAAGTTTAAAGGGGTCTAAACACATTGAGGTCAAGTTTTTGACTATAAAAGAATCAGTACAGAATGGTGACGTTGCAGTAGATTATATTCATACAGATGATATGGTTGCAGACCCACTAACTAAAGGCCTACGCCCGTGTGTTTTTTTTATCAACATGTCATTAGTATGGGCCTAGGAGCGTCTTGGGATGCTGTTATTTAGTGGGAGCTGTGTTTTATTCTTTTTTGAATAAAGTTTACATCTATTTTGTTACAATTTAGTAACAGTTTGATACATATATGTCAATTTTGCATTCAATAAAATGTTTTTGAATGGATTGTTAATATGTTGATATATATTGTTAAAAGTCTTAGGGTATTGTTTAAACCTTGAGTGAAGGCTAGGGGCATTCGGGCATCCGGTTATTAGCCTTGTGCATATGTCTTGTGATACATAAAGAAAGGTTAACCATAAGGATAAGACATATGTGGGTTCATTGGTACCATAAAGCATTCTCTTGTGGCACAAGTTTTTGTGTCGCCTAAGGTAAGAGAATGGTGACTGACAAATGGGATCTCTCTATGAGAGATGTTATTCATTTGCCACACTACCATATTGAATCCATATCAATAAAGTTGAGAGCACTCGTGACCGTGGAAGGCTCTGTGTGTATACATGCAGTTACCGCCATGATTCGGTATTTGAGACTTTATGGGATAGGATTGACTATTAAGAATTATCTCTGGACTAATGTGCGCACATAAGGTATGATTTCAATTAATATAGTCCAAGTGGGAGAATGTAAGAGTTTTTCTAATTGTGGACTACATTAATTGATATTGTAATTTACCGTTTAATGTTTATCGTTTTACGGGGTTTGGTCTAAGATGAGATAGAAGGTTTCTTAATTAGTCTAATATGGGCTGGCTAGTGTGGGCCGAGTTGAGCCTGGCCCGTAATGAGGGGGACTGGCTGGAAACTCTATAAATAGTGCTCAAGTCTCTCCTCTAACCCTAATTCTCACATGTATCCTCACCTAATGGGCGTTTACCTAACGCTGCACGTGAGGGGGCCGCCTCATTGAGCCAGTGATACGGAGGGCAAGAGAGGAGAAGGATTTGCGCGTGGAACATTGTGTTTCCGCTTCCGCTTCAAGAACAATGGATATCAAAACAGGTGCGTCAATTCTTTCTACTCAATCATGCATGTTCTTGTTCTAGTTATGGAGATCTTGGGGTTTGCGCAATTTGCGTCTAACAATGAATACTTTCTCCCCGAGTGGTGAGGTGGTCGGGGAGAAAACTAAAATGTAAAAGGTAATATTTTCTCCCCAAGCTACCATGGTGACAGTAGGAAGACGAAGCAACCAGATCTGGCCGGTGACCCGAAGATGAAGACGAACAGACGCTGGGAGAAAGATGACGGAGAGGGTGACTTGGTCAAGCTGGTGGTTGGACAAACGAGGAACATACAGAGGAGAAAGAGAGACAGTGGTGGAATGAGATAATTTCTATTTTTTTTTTTAATTCTATATCAGCAAATATGTGTCAAGCTGTAATTGGATGGAAGCAAAATGATGCTCGCCACGTTAGCTGATGATGTGGCGAGAGCAAATCACTGAATATTTCCTCGAGCTCGGAAGAGAATCGAGGGAGAGGAGAGAAGAGAAGAGAGAGAGAGATCCGGTAAGTGAGACTGGGAGAGAAAGAGGGAGTAAGCTCCAGTTGATCAGCTGAAAACAGATGGAAAGGCAGGGTGAGGGCTGCTTCTCGAGGGGTTTGGCTGAAAACCAGAGACAGCAAGCGCTGCTCGAGAAGGAGACGGTGAGAGCTGCTCGTGGGAGCCACACAAAGAGAAAGAGCAAGCTCGAGAGAGGGTGAGCCAGAGAGAGGCTGGTTCTTGGAGAAAGAAAGAGCGAGAGAGAACTGACTGTGCTCTCAACATCTTCGGCAATAACAGTGTTTTGGTGGCGGAGGAGGTGACGTCGCAGCAGTGAAGGACCGAAGGTGGGGTTGGTCAAGTGCGCTCCTCTCTCACATGGCCGTGAGAATCGAATGAGGAAAGTTCGAAGAACAGAGGGAGATCCGAGCGAGAGCTGAGGAGGAGAGCCTTAGATTTGATTCCTACTTGACGCCGCGATTGTATTGGAAGTCATGCCATAAGCATGGGATCTTAGATTCAATTTTCCGTCGAGCATAACACCAGCGAATGGACTATTAATGGAGAGCACATGAAGAACTTGCCAATGCAATTAAGGCTAGATTTTGTCCTCCTCTCCTTCAATTAGTTTAATTTGTGGCTCTTCTTCTTACAGTTTAGCTATTCGAATTGTAATATTTGAGATTTGTTATTAGATTAAAGAAAATGTGGTGGGATCCACTTTAAATAAAGAAAGAAAAAGAAAACAAAAAGGATAAGAGATAAAAAGGAAATGAAAGCCCACGTTCGGGTAGCAGAAGAAAAGAGGAAAGAAGAAGAAAGAAGAAGAAGAAGAAGAAGAAGAAAGGAGAGAGAGGGCTTTGTGTGTTTACGTCGCAGGCAACTCACCAAGCTTATTTACAACACCTGGACCGCAAGATCGAAGGGTCAAATAACGTGTGTTATTTGATTTTGGGGCATCCCCAGGTGAGTAGTACTAATGTCATCTTTGGTTTTGTGAAGCTCATGTACTAAGGTAAGATTAATCAACATATACTTGTGTAGGAAAGTGAGGACCTATTTGTTGTACAATGATGGATATAGTGCTTGGTAATTTTGAGTTATCGTGGGATGATTCTATTGGAGAAAACTTTCTTTTTTGTTTTGAAGCTGACAAAACATTTCCATCAGTCTAGTCTGAAGACTTATAGACTCTTTCATCAAAGTTTGAAGACCGCCAGACTCAAGATTTAAAGTTTGCCCTCATTGATAGTTTCTAGACCGACGAAGAAGACTTATTCAGATGCGAGTTTTTCTTTAAGGTTTTGATTTGAGTGGCTAAAGAAGTTCTCACAGTTGGAGATAACATCTCAAGATCTATTATTCGTTTTGAAATTAATTCGAATAATTTGTATCCATTGATTGGCAAAGTATACTTGGAAGGTTCTACTTATGGAAACCTAGATCCTGATTGCATGGGCGAGTAGGATTGGTGGGTTATCATCACATTCCTTAAGTAACTCGAGATTTCCCTAATTGATTCTGTCCAATGGCCAATGGGTAGATTGGAAGAACTCCTTTGGAAGGTGCCAATGGTTATGAAGGCATAGAGGAGTATATAAGGAAGACACTCTGGTTATTTGAGTATGTGTGCGATAGATAAATTCCAAAGTTTGAAACTTCTTATTCTTTGCCGATTCAATTGTTGAGCGTAAATTTGTACTCAAAAGAGAATTCATATATTTGTGAGGCCTTGTGGAAGTGTAGCAGAGTCTCTACATTGTGAAATCAAGGACGTGATACTGTAGCAACTCTTTTAATTCATAATGAAATCCAGCCGGTGAGCTGTTAGTGCGGGAGAGTAGACGTAGGCTTGGTCTAAACCGAACCACTATAAACCTTGTGTTCTTATTCTCTTCTCTGACCTCTTTTATTTTGTTCGTAGTTCTATTTAATTGTTAAAGCTTAATCTCGCTCAAAGTTTGCTGCTCTTCAGGTTCAGGTTAAAAGTAAAGGTTTTCACTACATATTGTAGAATTTGTTTTTACACATATTCACCCCTCTCTAGGTGGTAATAGTAGCACTTTCAATTGGTATTAGAGCCTGTGTACCCATTCAAATTGAAGTGTTTTTACTTTAGAGTTAAAGATTCATGGCTAGTATGTTGGCTCCATGTTTGGTCAAAGGGCAAAATAACACTAGACCGCCTTATAGTATGTGGAAAAACAATATGAAAACATTTTTAAGATCAAAAGATCCTCTGGAATGGGATTGGTAGACAAATGAGTCATTCCTAAAGTTACAACAATCTCAGAAAGAGGGAAAGAAGCTGTAGAGGCTAACGAGATGACTCGAAAAGAGTTAACCAAGAGACAAGCTATTAATGCAAAAGCAGTTTATTCCTTATATTGTGCATTACCCCCTACTGAATATAACAGAATATCTTCTTGTGAAATAGCTAAAGAAGTCTGGGATATGCTGCACATTACCTATGAAGAAATTGATCTAGTGAAAGAAACTAGGATCAATATTCTGCTCGGTCAATATGAAGCATTCAAGATAAAATCAGGAGAATCTATCACTGACATGTTTAGTCGTTTTACAGAAATCGTGAATGGTCTTGACTATTAAGGTCAACCAATCTTAGGACCCATGAAGGTTAACAAACTGTTACATGAACTTTCCAAAGATTGGAATCACGTAAAGACTTTAATAAGGGAGACACAAAAAATCATGCCACTCTCTGTTGACGAATTGATTGGCACTCTTCAATCCTATGAAGTAGAGCAAATCAATGAAGAAGAAGATCCTAAAGGTAAAAAATCTATTACTTTAAAATCTAATGATAACTCTGATGTTATAGATTCTGAAGACGATATGGACGATGAAGATCTTGCTCTCATGATAATAAGTTTCATAAAACTGAATAAAAGGGGAAGAAGATTCAATTGGAAGAAACAAAGTTCTCAAAAGTTTCAAAATAAATCAGCTGAGGACAATGAATCCAATAAAGATGTGATTTATTTTGAATGCAAGAAAAATGGACACATCAGACCCAACTGTCCCTTGTTGAAGAAAAAGAAAGGAAAAACTGAGAAATACAGAAATGCACTCAAAGTAGAAACTTGGAGTGATACTGAATGTGAAGAGAGTGATGATGATTATGCTAATATTTGTTTAATGACAAAATCAGAATTAGATTTAGACTCTGAGACATATACAGACTCAAACTTAGACTCAAACAGTAAAATCAAGGTAATTAATTTAAAAATTCATACTAAAGTCTCAAAATATATTAATGAACTTTGTCTTAATCTCAAAACCTCTCTTAGGAGGATTTCCAAGCTAAAAAGGGAAAATTCTACACTGTACACTAAAGCAACATGAGATTGTTTGGAAAGAAAAGTTCGAAAATTTAGATAAAAGTTTATTACTTTAAAAGAAAATGCATACTCTCTTTCAAAAGAAAATACACTTTTAAAAAATGATATTTCAAGTATTTTAAAAAGGTTTTCTATAGAATTTGAGAAATTAGAAAAGATTCTTTCAGCACAAATACCTTACTTTAACAAATCAGGCTTGAGAATGACTTATGAAACCATTCATCTAATAGATTTTCCAAAAGTAAAAGAAAGAATTAAACAAAGACATACAAAAGCCTTTTATAAAAATCATTTTCAAAAAATCTTTGTAAAACTTGTTGGCCGTAGTGCTCTTAAATATTCTAAGTGCAACAGCTTGGAACACTTTGAGAAAGAATGTCTTATGATTTAGAGACTTGTTAAGAAGGATTAGGCAAACACTATATATTACACTAACTCGATTGGACCCAAGAAAATGTGGATACCAAAGAAAACTTGAGTTTCTTTTTTATATGCATGTTACTATCATGAAAAAGGTCAAATGGTACTTGGATAGTGGATGCTCAAGACATATGACAAAAGATTCAAGTTGTTTTATAAAGCTCATCCAAACAAATAGAGGAAAAGTTTCTTTTGGTGGAAATAGAAAATGAAGAATTGTCGGATGCGGAATAGTAAATATTGGAAGCTTGACAATCAACAATGTCTCATTGGTAGAAAGACTAAATTACAATCTACTCAGCATAAGTCAACTGTGTGACACATGTTTCAAAATCAATTTTTAAGAAGAAATATGTTCGGGAATCAGTAAAGACTTCTCTCAGAAATTCACCGGGCGAAGACATGGGAACATCTATCTTTTAGATATTAAACAAGAAAAATCTCAATGTTTAATTTTAATTCAAGAATAAGCTAATCTCTAGTATAAAAAACTTGGCCATATCAACATGAAGCAAATTGCCAAGATCTCTTCAAATAAGCTTGTTCGTGGACTACCCAACATGACATACCAAAAATTTGAATTATGCACACCCTGTGTGTTGGGAAACATGTTAAAAGTTCTTTCAAATCAATAAATCAAGTTTCCACTAATTGTGTGCTGCAACTCCTGCATATGGATCTCTTTGGATCAACTAGAACTCAAAGAATTTGTGGAAAGAGATGTTGCCTAGTAATAGTGGATGATTATTCACGATTTACTTGGATATATTTTCTAGCAAGTAAGTTTGAAACCTTATCTTATTTTTTAAAGTTTGCCGAGAAAGTACATAATGAGAAAGGGTATGTTATTTCAAGCATTCGGACAGACCATGGAAGTGAGTTTGAAAATCAAGACTTTGTTAAATTCTGTAATGAATCTGGTTTTCAACATATGTTCTCCTCTCTATATACTCTCAAACAGAATGGAGTTGTGGAAATGAAGAATAGATCATTGCAAAAAATGGCTAGAACACTTTTAATTGAAAGCAATATTTCTTCTTGTTTTTGGTTTGAAGTTTTTACAGCACGTTATATCATTAACAGAGTTTTCTTAAGGCCTATTATGAAGAAAACTCTCTATGAGTTGTTCAAAAGAAAGAAGCCAATTGTTTCTTATTTTCATGTGTTTGGTTGCAAATGTTTTATATTAAAAAAATGCAAATAATCGAATTGGTAAGTTTGAAGAAAAATCAAACGAAGGAATCTTCCTTGGATATTCAACCACTAGCAAAGCTTACAAAGTATATAACAAGAAGACTCAATCTATGGAAGAATCGATGAATGCAAATTTCAAGACCTTATATAAAATCAATCAATTTAGACTCAACTTGAAGAATCTGAACTTGTTCCATACTCTACAAAGTCTAATTCCTCGGAAGTAGCTCAAACATCAGAAGGTCAACAACGAATGAACGTTGAAGAATCAACTGAAGAAAAAGTTCAGTAGTTTGTCAGACTAACCAGTAACTGGAAGCACAAGTCTAGTCATCCCAAAGAACTTATTATTAGTGACATTGATGAAGGGATTCGTACAAGATCCAAAAGACATAAAGAGTCTAGCGTTGTGACTTTTATTTCTGAAATAGAACCTAAAAGCATAGAAGAAACTTTAACTGATGAAAGTTGTATTGAAGCTATGCAAGAAGAACTCAGGCAATTTAATGTTAACGATATTTGGGAATTAACTCCTAAACCAAAAGGTAAATCTATTATTGGAGCTAAATGGGTTTTTAGGAACAAGATTGACAAAAAAGGAAAAGTGATAAGGAATAAAGTAATACTCGTGGCCAAACAATATACGCAAGAAGAAAGGATAGACTATGATGAGACTTACGCACCGGTAGCAAGGTTAGAAGCAATTATATTATTACTTGCTTTTGCTTGTTATAAGAATTTCAGGTTATTCCAAATGGACGTTAAAAGTGCATTCCTGAATGAATTTATCCAAGAGGAAGTCTATATAGAACAACCTCCTGGTTTTGAAGACCAAAGAAAACCAGACTCTATATTCAAACTCAAAAAGATGCTATATGGTTTAAAGAAGCACCTCGAGCTTGGTACGACAGGTTAAGTAAGTTTTTAATCCAAAATGGCTTTGTCAAAGGTAAAGTGGACACTACTCTGTTTATTAAAAGAGAAAGTAAAAACTTTTTACTTATTCAAATCTTTGTTGATGATATTATTTTTGGGATAACCTAACGAAAATCTATGCAAGAAATTCTCTAAATCTATGCAAGATGAAGTTGAAATGAGCATGATGGGTGAACTATCATTCTTTCTCGGACTATAAGTGAAACAATTGAAGGAATGAATTTTCATTCACCAAGAAATATATGCTAAAGAGCTTGTTAAAAAGTTTGGTTTGGAAAATTGCAAAAAGGCTGATATACCAATGTCAAGTTCTTCGAAGCTGGACAAAGATGAAAGAGGAAAGAAAGTTGATCAGAAACTGTACAAGAGTATCATTATTTTACTTCTTTATCTTACTGTCTTTAGACCTGATATTTTGTTTAGTGTTTGCATTTGTGCCAGATTTCAATCAGATTCCAAAGAATCTCATCTAAGTGTTGCGAAACGCATCATCAAATATGTTGCAACAACCTCTAAGTTAGGTCTATGGTATCCTAAAGAAGGAGACTTTACTTTTCTTGGATACTCAGACGCAGATCTAGCAGGATGCAGAGTTGATAGAAAGAGCACCCCAAGCACTTGTCAATTGCTTGGTTACGGGACAGTATCTTGGTTTTCAAGGAAGCAAAGTATTATAACTCTTTCAATAGCAGAATCAGAGTATGTGGCTCTTGGAAGTTGTTGTTCTCAAATCTTATAGATAAAACAATAATTAAGGGACTTTGGAATCGAAGACTCATGCACTGAGATCAGATGTGACAACACCAGTGCAATTAATCTCACTAAGAATCCAATTCATCATTCAAGAGCGAAGCATATAGAGATTCGACATCATTTTATTAGAGACCATGTTCAAAATAGAGAAGTCTTGATTCAATTCATTGACTCAAAGAATCAGCTAGCGAACATTTTTACAAAGCTACTGGAGAAAAGTCTATTTGAGTCTATTTGATCCAGACTTAATATCTTGAAGTCTGATGAAGCTTAGACTCAAGGATAAAAGTCTAAAAATGCTCAGACTCAAAAAATAAAAAATTATGACTGTAAGTCATTTCAGTTCTAGCGATTTATCTTTTGGATAAAAACTCGAAAAGGTATGGTTGCTTATTAATCTGCAATTGATTGATGTTATTTTTCCAAGTTTTTGAAATTGTAGCAATTATTCTTTTTCGAAAATGAAATTATCTTTTTTGAGATGGCGGTTATCTATCTTCAAAAAGACAGTTATTTTTTGAAAATACATTTTTTATGACGATCCGTATACCTTGTTCGATTGCTTTATATACTGTCTTTCTTCTTCATTTTTACTCACAAACCCTTGAAGCACATAACTTTACTTTCTTACTTTTTCTTTCTAGTTTAATTCTTAAATTTTTTATCTTTCTCGCGAATCGAGTTTGGAAATTCTTCCAAAGACTGTGATAATGTTTTTCCAAAGAAAGTCCTCAAGGATTGCAAGCAGGGGACCACAACATATGGATGAGGGTCTTACGCATTTTGACCTGACTATGGAAGAAGAATCTCCAAGGCAACAGCAGAGTCCACAACATTCTCAACCGCATCATTCTCCTCAGGCTAGACCACAAAATGTTCAGCAACAACAAGCGGAGGAAGAAATTATAGAGGATGTTGAACCTGTAAGGACTCTTAAGCCTGCTTTTACTTTCAAACACTACTTTGCCTTAAAGGACGGAGGTTCTCTAATGACCTTTATGGATGAATTTTTGTAAGAAAAGGGATACATAAATGAAACCTATTTTTTTTACAAACGATGGAACGTTTAGGAATTGCTCCTGCTAGTTCGGTAGAAAGGGCTTTTGCGAATTTCCCAAGTGATCCTCGTGTTGGAGGATTTAGTCAACCTGATAGAAAAGATGATGATAAAAGATGTTCACTCATTTTAAGTCTAGAATGGGCGTTGCTACGAACATTCGAGGAAGAAGAGTAGATCTGTTTCGTTCTTAGGAACATAAGCGAGTTTACTCTAAGTTGCTAAAGCGAGGGGTGATGAACCCAATGAGTGTGGACTTTGATTTTCTCGACTCCCTGAACGTGAAGTTATGGGAGAAATTTACTTTACTTCAACTTGAATGATTTTGCTCTGAGACAACAGTAGCTCATCTAGAACTTATTGCGTATTTCTATTCCAATCTAAGCTTTTTGGATGTGAATAGATTTTCTTTCAGTGTTAGAGACTAGGATTATGTGGTTGATATGGACACTCTGACTGATGTGATTGGAGTAGAGAGAGTGATGTTCCAATCAATTAATGTGTCTATTGGTCGTGCAACTGTGGAGCTTGTCTGAGACAGAATGGCAGATGTCCAGATTTCGTACTTGAGGATGAGTGCCTCAAATGCCTTGCTTTATAAGATTGTGATTAATTGTCTTAGACCCAAATCCACATCAAAGACTGACGTCTCCAATTCATAAGCGAAGCTGATGTATGCTATTAATGCTGGTCAAAAGTTCTCTCTGCCACACACTATCATGTTTCACATGTATAGGTCGATGGTAAAGGACAAGGGCCAACTTCCTTATTCAACACTTGTTCTAAACTATTTAGACATTTTAAAATTTAGCCTCACAAAATTCTGTGTGTTCGAATTTGCGATCCAATGGTGGTGGGACTGGAGATGGTTTCAAAGATGCGTATGAAGGAGCTAAACAAGGCTTTAGAGAGATTTAAGGAGAAGACTCCTCTTAAGACTCGTCAAGACCCTGTGGTTGCAAAACGGAAAGGCAAGGAGCCTATGTTAGCTCCATCTAAGAAAATGAGAGCACTCATCTTGCAGGATGAAGAAGATGAGGAAGACATTACCATTTCCGCTCTTGCCTTAAGGAACTTACCGCGTCTTGTTCCAGAGACAGAGGATAGAGAGAACCAAGACAGAGAGGAAACAGAGCAGAGGAGTGAAGAGAGGGAAATGATGAGGAAAGAAGCACAGGAAGGAAGAACTGCAGAAGAAGAGCAAAGAGGAGAACAAGGTCATCGTGTCATTAAAGAAGAGACAGAGCATGAAGAGTACTTCTCTCCACCTAAAGGCACTGAAACAAGGGGGAGCTGCTGATAAAAGAGGTACTCCTTCACTCGTTTTTACTAGTGATGATGTCAGTCATTCTTCTGCTGATCCAGAAGATGTATATGCCTCTTAATTTCCTAAAGAAGGTAATGAGGTTTCATCTTTAAGTCTAGGTGCTCATGCTGAAGTTCCATCATTTGCCAATACTCCACAAACTGATCACGCTAAAGCAAGCACTCAAACTGACAACTCAACAGACCTTAGAAGATTGCTTGATGTTCTTATGGAGATCATAGGTCAGATTTATGCCTTGGCATGTGAATTTCAGAATATACAGAGGGCTAATCAAGCCACTTCAGTTTCATTGGTCAATCAAGTTCAAGCCCCTAATTTTCAAGTTCGAGCAACTGCCAAGGGTGTAGAAGTAGCACAACTGACGGAGGATCTAAGAAAGTTGGAGGAGACTGTCAAGTCGATGGGAGATTTCTAGCTTGTTAGCGTTTTAAAATAATCTTAATTTTATCCAATTCTCTTTTTCGTCTCTACCTTTTTAATGCTGACAAAAAGGGGGAGAAGTTGGTGCAGATTTGACTTTATTTTTGTTTGGTCGTGATTGGTTTGGACTGTGTTTTGATCATTTAATGCTTGCAGTATCTTAAGCATTGTTGGTATTCATGGTAAAGATAGTTGTTTTTACAAGACTAATTCATTTCCTGTTGATGTAGATTCAATACCATTTTTATCCTAATCCATTTATCTTTTATGAGATATTCTTATTTGCATGAGTATTGTCTTGTAGGTCAAAAGTATCCAAATCTGCATGAAATTTTTGTCACCATAAAAAAAGGGGGGAGATTGTTGGAGAAAACTTCCTTATTTATTTTGAAGCTGACAAAATATTTCCATCAGTCTAGTTTGAAAACTTGCAGATTCTTTCATCATAGTCTGAAGACCACAAAACTCAAGATTTGAAGTCCGCCCTCATTGATAGTTTCTAGACCAATGAAGAAAACTTATCCAAATGTGAGTTTTTCTTTAAGGTTTTGATTCAAACGGCTAAAGAAGTTCTCACGGCTAGAGATAGCATCTCAAGATCTATTATTCATTTTGAAATTAATTTGAATAATTTGGATCCGTTGATTGGTGAAGTATATTTGGAAGATTTTACTTATGAAAACCTAGATTTTGATTGTATGGGCGAGCAGGATTGGTGGGCAACCATTACATTCCTTAAGTAACTCGAGATCTCCCTAATTGATTCTATCCAGCAAGTAGATTAAAAGAACTCCTTTGGAATGTGCCAACGGTTATGAAGGCATGGAGGAGTATATAAGGAAGACGCTCTGGTTATTTGAGTGTGTGCGCGATAGATAAATTCCAAAGTCTGAAGTTCCTTGTTCTTTGCTGATTCAGTTGTTGAGTGTAAAATTGTACTCAAAAGAGAGTTTAGATATTTGTGAGGCCTTGTGGAAATGTAGCAGAGTTTCTACACTATGGAATTAAGGACATGATACTGTAACAACTCTTTTGATTTATAGTGAAATCCAGCCGATGGGCTGTTAGTGTGGGAGAGTGGACGTAGGCTTGGTCTAAGCCGAACCACTATAAATCTTGTGTTCTTATTCTCTTCCTTGAACTCCTTTATTTTGTTTGTAGTTCTATTTAACTATTAAAGCTTAATCTCACTCAAAGTCTGCTGCTCTTTAAACTCAGGTTAAAAGTAAATGTTTTCACTACATATTGCAGAATTTGTTTTTACACCTATTCATCCCCCCTCTAAATGGTAACACTAGCACTTTCGTATTCAACAAACCTCTCTTGAAGGGTTATGCATGCTGTTTTGGTACAATTAATTTATGTGGTTATGTGATGACTATTGAAATATGATATGTGTTGTGTTGAGGAAATCGAATGTGTTGTGAACAGGTAAAGGACTAAGTGCTACACGACGAGGAAATTTCGTGTGAGTCACCTCTAGGGCCTTGTAGTCAAGGGCTAAGTGCTACATGGCGACTTAAGTCACACGGGAGCCACCTCTAGGGCCTTCCACTATTGACATGCATAGTAAAGGACTAAGGGCTACACGATAATGTAACTTTATGGAAGCCACCTTTAGGGCTTTGTACTATTGCTATATGTGGTCAAGGGCTAAGTGCTACATGATAATGCAATTTCATGGGAGCCGCCTCTAGGGCCTTGAATTTGGATATTGATCATGGAATGAACCATTGATATGAGATAAGATGAGTACGATTATTGGGCAAAATTGGTGATGCTGGTTTTGTTATTATTGATTAATGAGAAGTTTTGCTATTTGATATAGCTAGGTTGAGGTAACATATAGTGCATTTTGTTCATGCAAGTTATCATATTTTTATTTGACAATAATGAGCCATGTCTTGAGTTTTAAATGTAATGTGGAAGTTTGATATGTTTTTATGGTATGTACTACTCACTGAGTTTATGGTTGCTCACCCCTCTATTTCCAAACCTTTTCAGGTCCTTTGGTTAGCAGCTAGTAGGTCAAAGAGTGCTATCGATGGGGACCTTTGGAAGTGAACTTTGGGTATGGTTTGAGGCTACATCCTTCGGGTGGAAGGATGGCCGTGTCACCCCCAACTTTGTAGGACTTGGGGTGTGACATCTTGTGATATCAGAGCTTAGGTTATGATTTTTGGGTATAGATTTTATGGGAACTTGTGAGATTGTGTGTTAGTTTATAACGCTTTAGTCCTTTGTTAGGTACTAGGATGTATGTTTTATTTTGGGTTCAAGTGATCAACGAGTCACATGTTTTATTTTTAAGGGACAACGAAAGCAATCGAGTTATTACTTTTGATATCAGAAATGTATCTTAAGATCCTTGAGGTTTGATTGTGAAAGTTTTATTGGCATTAGAGAAACAATGACCATTACTCATTGTTGTTAAGGACGTTGAAAGTTATGACTAGCAACCCTTACTATAAATAAGCTTTGCACTAGAATCAAGGTTTGTACTATTAAGGCCCTTGGTTTTGGAAGGAACAGGTAAGCAAGGTTTACAGGGTCTTGCGACTCTTACTAGTGGTGAAGTTTTAACTGAAGAGCTTGAGAAATGAAATCGAAACTTGTAGCATGAAGAAAGAGGAAGATCTTCCTCGTATGGTTTTAGCAGCAATTTAGGGGATTATCAAGTAAAAGATGAATTTGGAAAACCAAAAGATAGAACCTATGATTGAGTTAAGACTTGCTTTGAACAATTTAGGTTAGTGCAATCAGAGAACATCAAACAGTGATCCAATTGCAGGTGCAAATGCAGGATGCTGATATTCAAGACAATGGCAAACTTGTTTGTAGTAACAGAAGAATCCTATTCAGAAATGAGTTTTTTTTTTTTTTTTTTTTTGTAAGGTCACTAGAATTGTTATCGGAGACACTCAAGTGGTAGGAGACCAAGATATGCGTTCATTTTGTTTAATTATCTGGCGGACAGGAGCAATGTAGTGGCATGGAATGTATAGGCTAATTGAGAATGACTTGTGGGAGTATAGCTTGAGATACTATTCCTTGACAAAGAGTATATGGAATCGGACAGCATTGAAGAGGGAATCGTGGAGCTTATTTATTTGAATGGGATCAAAAGGCTTGTAATGGGTGCGGCAATGGATAAGCGCCATTTCAAGTTTCAGATTGGCAGGAGGATGACAGAAATCAAGTCCAGGATAGCCATCTTTGTTCGCAATAAAGCGCCCATCTCTTGTCAAATTTGGTTTATCTACGATGGGCAGCTCATTCACACAAGGGGAGCTCAGACGGTTCAAGCAGTTGGAGAAGTTCCTACTAATGTGCCATTGCCAACGACTTCAAGCCCTGGAGACGTGATGCCACCTCCTTCTTCCTCCTTAGATAGCTCTCCAATGCATCCTAATGCGAGATTATATGCTGAGAAGTTGAAGGAAGAACTTGAGAAGGCGATGGAAGAACTTTGCATTGCCCGGGCCTAGAAATCGTAGCTGAAGGACCAATTCGTGGAGACCAACCAGAGCAGAAATGAGTTGGAGCTGAAATCATTGCAAGCGAGGAAATGTTGCGGGCTTTGATACAAGAGCGAGAACCGTTGCGGATCGAACTCGAGAATGCACTCCTAAAGGCCGAGGAGGAGATCAGAAGAAAAGGAGATTCCTCGGGCACAAAGTACTTCTCCGAGTTCTTCTTTACCGAAATCGCAAAAGCTGCGCAGAACTTCGACCCATCTTTGAAGATCGGGAAAGGTGGCTGCGGGACCGTGTACAGAGGTTTGCTTCGACTTACGCCAGTGGCTATAAAGATCATGAATTGTCCTAGCATGCGAGCTCCAATGCCTACTCTTTCGGGATTATACTACTTGAGTTATTGACGAGGAGGCCCGCCTTAGGAATAGCAAATGCAGTGCGAGAGGCAATTAGCGTAGGGACTCTGGCGGCCATCTTGGATTCATCGGCTGGAGAGTGGCCCTATACGCTGGCCGAGAAGTTGACATTTGGCTTTGAGTTGCTGCTAGATGAACAGAAGGAACAGGCCGGATCTCAAGTCGGAAGAGGGGACGGTGCTCCAATCGATCCGAGCTTCCTGTTGATAAACTATTGATTATATAATGGCAACTTGTGCAGTAGTTTCGTTTGATGCTTGTGGGGCAAAAGTGCATTGCTTCATCATTAAGTATGGATATAGAGTTAGTGGGTCTATTCGAAGTGTGCTGGTTGCCACGTATGTAAAATGTGGAGGTCTGAGTAGTGCTAAGTTGGTGATGGGGGCTATGAAGATTGCCGATTTTGCTTACACATCTATCCTAAAGGCCCTCATTTCCACGATGGATTTTCTATTTAAGGAAAGGGGATGAAGAGAGGGATATGCTGCCGAAAAAAAAGGAGGAGAATTACAAGGGGATGAAAGAGCTTACAGTTTGGTATCAATCTAGCATGGTTAAAGAAACCATATTTCTACATCATTGGTTCTCTTTTTCTAACTCAGCATTTGAGTTTTGAGTGTACAACAAACTGTTTTATACCAGGGGACCATACATTCATGGAGTGAAAAGGGTGAGGTCAGATTGGCTCATGTACTACACTATGTATAGTTTTCTTCACTTCTGACGGATTCTAGACTTTATCATGATCCCAGGGCTAACCAAGTTCTCTATTGGGTGGTCCCTACCTTTGGCTAGGACATTTGAGAGCATGCCTATGGTACTTGATATTTCTACTCCGTGAACCCTTCTCGGTTTTTGTAGAAAGCACAATGACATTGAAAATGGGGTGAGGATAGGAAGAAAGCTTGGTGAGTTTCAACAAGACCATGATGGTTTTCACGTGTTATTATCAACCCTATATGCTTCCAAAGGAAATTTAGATAATGTGCTTGAGATTAGAGGAGTTATGGAGCAGCAAGACTGCACAAAAAAAATAAAAATCCCAAGTTGTAGCAGGATTGAAGCATGGAGTAATTCATGAATTTTTGGCTGGTGATAAGACACATCCTCAATGAAAACATACCGAGTATATATGTGAAGATCTAATAGTAGGAAGCTATTTGGGAGTTTAAAAAGAAAAGACACGGATATTCTCATAAGTTTGTTGATTGACATATTCCTAAATTTTGAGGACGAAATTTTTATAAGGAGGGTAGAATGTAATATTTGAGATTTTTTATTAGGTTAAAGAAAAAGTGGTGGGACCCACTTTAAATAAAGAAAGAAAAAGAAAACAAAAAGGAGGAGATAAAAAGGAAAGGAAAGCCCACGTTTGGGCAGCAGAAGAAAAGAGGAAAGAAGAAGAAAGAAAAAGAAAAAGAAGAAGAAGAAGAAGAAGAAGAAGAAGAAGAAGAAGAAGAAGGAGAAGGAGAAGGAGAAGAAAGGAGAGAGAGGGCTTTGTGTGTTCACGCCGCAGGCAACTCACCAAGCTTATTTACAATGCCCGGACTGCGAGATCGAAGGATCAAATAACGTGTGTTATTTGATTTTAGGGCATCCCCAGGTGAGTAGTACTAATGTCTTCTTTGGTTTTGTGAAGCTCATGTACTAAGGTAAGATTAATCGACATATACTTGTGTAGGGAAGTGAGGACCTATTTGTTGTACACTGATGGATATAGTGCTCGGTAATTTTGAGTTATCGTGGGATGATTCGACAAACCTCTCTTGAAGGGTTATGCATGCTGTTTTGGTACAATTAATTTATGTGGTTATGTGATGACTATTGAAATATGATATGTGTTGTGTTGAGGAAATCGAATGTGTTGTGAACAGGTAAAGGACTAAGTGCTACACAACGACGAAATTTCGTGTAAGTCACTTCTAGGGCCTTGTAGTCAAGGGCTAAGTGCTACATGGCGACTTAAGTCCCATGGGAGCCACTTCTAGGGCCTTGCACTATTGACATGCATAGTAAAGGATTAAGTGCTACACGATAGTGTAACTTCGTGGGAGCCACCTCTATGGCCTTGTACTATTGTTGTATGTGGTCAAGGGCTAAGTGCTACACAATAACGCAATTTCGTGGGAGCCACTTCTAGGGCCTTGGGTTTGGATATCGATTGTGGAATGAACTATTGATGTGAGATAGGATGATTACGATAATTGAACAAAATTGGTGATGCTGGTTTTGTTATTATTGATTAATGAGAAGTTTTGCTATTTGATATAGCTAGGTTGAGGTAACATATAATGCATTTTGTTCATGCAAGTTATCATATTTTTATTTGACAATAATGAGCAATGTCTTGAGTTTTAAATGTGTAATGTGGAAATTTGATATGCTTTTATGGTATGTACTACTTACTAAGCTTATGGTTGCTCACCCCTCTATTTTGAAACCCTTTCAAGTCCTTTGGTTAACAGCTAGTAGGTCAAAGAGTGCTATCAATGGGGACCTTTGGAAGTGGACTTTGGGTATGGTTTGAGGCTGCATCCTTCGAGTGGAAGGATGGCCGTGTCACCCCATCTTTGTAGGACTTGGGGTGTGACACGAATCAGACGTCAATAATTATGTCGATGAGAGCACACCAGAGGTTGACTATGTCAAGATTGGTCTATTGAACTGGTGTATTAAGGGGCATGATAAATTTTTATTGAATGTCGAATATGACTGAGTTATAATGTGCCGTATCAATTATCATATTAGTTCAATAAACCAGTTTAATATAACTATATTTAGACTAACATGAGTAATCATCATGAGGTTAGAGGCATCCATAATCTATTCCTTCGCTCTTTCCCCATAATTTGGAGTCACATTGACGATTTCATGTTCGCGGCAGTGTCCTGAATTTGTCCACATATAAATTCATTGACTCCTCCACCAATGAGTACGACTAACCAAAAGTAACAAGATATTGTTAGGATATGTTTTTTAAGTTTGAACTCGTTAAACAAATCTAACCCAAATTGAAAGAGAAAAAATAATCAATTCACTCCTAAACTTACTGTATGAATACTAACTCAGTCATAAAATTTCCAATCTCATCAATGTATTCATAAATCTTTATGTGAAATTTGAATATAATCATTCCAGTCAATTACTGCCAAATATTGTTGATGTGACAATCTAAAAATTGTCCATGTCAGGATGCCATGAAGAAAGGCTATCGACTTGACTTCACATCAGTGATTTCTGAGTGTGAATTCGCTAAAAGAACTATATTGGAATTTTGTGTAAAGGTCTAGAATAACAATGGCAAAATTGAAAAGTTTAGGATGAAATTGTCATCCATATAATTGGGTAATTGTCCTAATTGAATTATGTATGAGTGATGTAGTAAAGTTCAACACCGAATGTTGCAAATTACATAAGTTGTTTTTGTGTTGGAGTTGCGATCAAGAATGGAAAGCTCAACTTGGACTATGTAATGGATGCAAGTTTGTTTTCCTTTCACAAATTGGATTCGGTTTGATACTTTTCGTGTTGGAGTCAGACTCATGTATATTTGGTTTCATGTCTTAATTTAACTCTTAGAATATGGTTGAGAGGACGTTTATTCTTTCTTTTTCTTTTTTTTTCTTTTTATGCCTTTTGGATTGATGGAGAGTATGAAAGTCAAATACTATGAGTTATTGAATGTTATATGAATTAAAAGATACTGAGACTTTTTGAGCAATTCGAGTTAAATTGTAATTTTTGTTGTATCACTTAAACTCTGACATACACGTGGTTGTTAAAGGCTGCCAAAGGCTTTAAAATTTGCATTAGTAGATTCTAGTCTTTTTATTGGCAAGAGATAATAGCCGAATCCATTTAGACGTGATTTTTAAGTGCTGTCAAAGGCTTTAAAAATTACCTTGGTAGATGCCAATCTTTTTATAGGGCTGTTAGTGTTGGGTAGTGGAGTAGGCAGGGTGAAAAGGCTGAACCACTAAATTGCTTTGCAAAGTCTTCAATCTCTTATTTTCTTTACATTTCGATTGGTAGATGATATTTGCTTTGCGTTACATGTTTCATCTACAAACATTGTTCCATCCTTTGTAGTTGTGCACTTAAACACCTCCAAGTTCTAAAAAAAATTATAATTAACTAATTCACTCTCTACGTGGTTACAATTTTAGTCCATTTTAAATGTTATTTGAGCATCGGGATAGGAGTCACTGTGAGCTAAATTGAATTATGTCACTCCAAAGTGGGGAAAGAACAGCAAAAAGTAAAAATAGTTGGTAAACTTAACGGCTTGGCAAGTGAGAACAATAAAATTGATAGAAAATTTGATAAATAAAAAAAAATCAAATTCAATTTGATAAGGAATGGGTGTTGATAAGCCAGAGTTGGTGAGTAACTTGATGAGATAAAAGCTTATTGCACATATAAAGATTGGTAAATTCATGTAAAAGTCAATCAATTTAAAGCGTTTGTAAGGAAAAATAAAATAAAATATGATAAATTAAAAAATCAAATAAAGTTAGTGAGTAACCCGGACGAGAGTTGATAAAAAAACATAAAACTAGTTGATAATTTAAATCACCAAGAAGTTGATCGGTCACCAAAAAAGGATTGGTAAATTTCATATAAGAGTTGATAATAAATATAGATCAAAAGTGGTCATTGGCAACATATCAACGAGAGTTGGCATTTTCATTGAAGTATCATTAAGGTACCATTTAGTTATTGGAAAATCAGGTGAACGATAGTATCTCTTTATCAACAGTTTATTAGCACTCAACAACTGCTCCAGAAGTCTACTGGTATGAGAAAAAATCCATGTTCCAAAACGGAATTGTTGGATCTCGTGGTTTAATAGAGCTGCATGTTGGTCGGCCTCCAAAAAAAAAAAAAAAAAAAAAAAAGATTTCCGAATCGATCAAGTTTTATCTGTCTCACCTCAAAACCGGTGCCGTTTGGTAACATTTACATAATACATATGCTTTTATCCTTTTTTGCATGCAATATTGAATGCGAAACTTTGCAAAAAATAGATGGAGAGATGTAAATGAGGGTTTCTTTGCCGAAATGGGAGAGCAGCATATATCCGGAAGTCTCCCCAGGTATACTATTATGTCCACATGTGATCCATTGACAACGCCTTATAGAAGTTGATTGAGAGAATCAAATGAGAGGATCAGAACAAAAACAAAACTATCAAGACAACGTCATCACACACACAAGCGCGGCGAAGAGACCTACGAGGATAGCCCTATAAATCAACCCCGCTGAATATGTCTTCGAGCAATGAATCGAACTTAAACAAAGACACAGAAGATTGCTGCATGACGACAACACGGAGCACCGAATTCTTGGCTCTAGGGCATGTTTTTGCTATGTTTTCGCCGGTGCTCCCCATACAACCTTGAAGAACAAAATCTGCAATGCCCATAAGTACGTGTCGTGGGATTCGTTCGCGAGACGTTCTGAACGACTTGAGCGCAAACACAGCAAACAATGGGTACGATTACTACAGCAAAGCCAAAAGCTATGGGGAATCGTGTTACGGCCACGGGGCGTGCAGCGGGGCATTGGTGAATGTGGATTGTGCGTCGTGCATGAGTTGTGCTACGGACCGAATCGAAGAAGAATGCGGCAAAAGCATGGGAGCTCAAATCCAACTTCAGGACTGCAGAATCAGATACGAAAACTACTTTCGGAATAAGGGAAGTATTCCCTACTGTGAAATTTTGGACCTTTGTCCAAAAGCATGTGTGAATGGGCATAACTACACATGGACAGATCCTAGCTACATCTTCATTCATGTTTTTTTTTTTTTTTTTATCATAATGTAATGCATACATTTCTGCAATAGACGATCGCCCCTTTAATTTGAACATCGAGTTCAGAATATCGATAGTTACATCTTCTTCATTCATTGGGCCTGTCACAACAAATTTTTTTTTTTTCAAAATGAGAATTATTTGTCAAGGCCCCACGTGTGTGGCAGGCGATGGTCAACCAATAGAGTCATAGATAAAAAATGAAAAAAGAAAAAAGAAAAGAAAAGATTAACAAAAAAATTGAAAAATATTATTTAAAATTATTTATGATGACATCAGCCGGCATCTATATCAATAATTTCTTACCAAAATTGATTGAATAGTTCTATTGATAAAATAAAATTGACAAAAATACAATAAGTTTATAATTTTTTGGACAACTTTTCCCTTTATATTTCCATTGGTCCATCCTTAAAACACTACACGCCCACTTTATTTAGGACAAGCAAATAAACACTGTAATTTGCCTATGAAAACGAGCATTACTTTTTTCAATGAAGGAGAAAGACTTCGGATGTTTACAATTAACGGATTGACATTACCATCGGTAAACAAGTAAAATTTACAATAATTTGTCAACCAAAATGATTGTTGACACCTAATTTTAGCAAATCTAGGAAAATAAGGAAAATAAAAATTGCATTAGAACAAACAAAAGGAAAAAAAATGGAGGAAATTGATTTGATTGATTATGTATGGAAATTTGAAATTCTAACGAATATTTGGATTTTGTTGAATGCATAAGCAATTTAAAAATCAAGTGAATAAATGACAATAATTTTATAAAATAGAAGAAATCTGAATAAAATTGAGCTAATTACGAAATCATGCTTCAATTTACAACTTTGATTTTATGTGACAGAAAATGGAAACTTGGAAAATGCCATATAAATCAGCCGTTCGGAAGCATTATAAAAGAGAGCTTCATTTTTCGTAACTAGGGAAGGATTTCAAAAATTTGAGAGCAAATACGTGAGGAGTTCTTGGAGGTTTGGTGAGTGGGAATTCAAAAAAAAAAAATTCTTTTGGAGAGAAAAGGTGAACTCGCGTCCGCTTTGGTCAAAGAAATAGGGGAGGGCAGAGAGCAGTACAGAGTGATGTGAGAGAGAGGACAGGTCAAAAAAAAAAAAAAAAAAAAAAGGAAAAGGCGCTACAGTGTTGTCTTCTCCGAAGCGCTTCCCCCGACCGTGTCGGCTGTGCCCGTGCCATCCATCGCGCCGGCACCGCCTACGCCACCACTGCGACCCGCCTACGCCACCACCGTGACCCGCCTCTACTGCGACAACCGCCCCACCTTAGTTAGCCCAGCGCCCGAGCTCCCCTGCTGCTACTGCTCCACTTGGCCTGCAGCCCGTTTGCCATCGCTGTTCTCGCATCCACCAGGCCAGAGCGCCTCTGCCTGCCGTCTTCACCCGTAGCACCGAAGATCCCAAGCCCCTTCCGCCGACGCCATCGCCCGATCTGCCGTGCCGGAGCTATAACCCGAAGTCGTTACGCACCGCCACTCTGCCTGAGCGCCGTCCCTTGTCCACACCGCGCTTTGCCTCAACCCAATGCCCAAAGCCCGCGCCACCCCGACGCCGCTTGGAGCCAAAGCCCCCCGTGACCTACAACCCAGCACTGTCACCGGCGTCTGTGCGACCGCTTACCACTGCTTCTGCTCCGACTGACCCGCAGCCGCGCCTTCGCCCCAGCCGCGACGCAGCCCTTGCACGCCGCTCAAGCTTCCCCTCCGAGCGACGTTCGCACTTGCAGTCCCCTGTTCGCTGCTAGCCTGCTCGCTGCCGGTGTGCCTACCGTGTCCTCTCGCTCGAATTCCTCGCTGGCGGCTTCCCGCGCCAGAGCTCCAAACTGGTTGCCAAGCTCTGTTTGAAAGAAAAAAAAAAAAAATCAAATTAGGTAGATTTAGTTTATTTTATTATGCAGATTTATTATATCTATATTTTATTTATTGTATCTTGTTTTCTTTATTTGAAATATTTTCCTATGCATAATTAGAAATTATGACATGCCACCCGATTCGCAACCTCGCCTGAATTTTTTATTTTATCTATAAGGCCTTAGATGAAATAATTAATTAAATGGGAATAAAATTGATACTTTGATCTTTAAGGCTTCTAATCAATTTATCAATTTTACTAGCGAAATATTATCCCTTGATCTGAACAATGTATAATATCTTTAATAATTTTGAATGGTTTGGCTTGTCTTGATTGCTTTGTTTATTTTGAAATATGTTTGAATTAAAATATTGCATGGTTTAGGGTTATCTTGCATGTTTAGGGTAGGAGTTTTATTATTTCGAATTCTTTAAAAGTAAAAATAAAAAAAATCAAATAAATCAAAAAGAAATCAAATCAATTTACCTAGGTTGCTAGTTTTTTTTTTTTTTTAACTTGGAATGCATGTTTAATTATTTGGCAATTATTAATTTTGAAATTAAAAAAAAGCGAAAAAAGGAAAAACAACAAAAATCATCATGCATATGTCATGTAGAATTATGGCATATTTTGTATGTCATTGCATATTAAGGTAAAATTGCACCTAGTTTAATTTTAGATAATATTTTTTTCTTAATTTATTATAAGTTTAGGCATTTTCTTAAATAGAATGCATTTTAGGATTATTTGGGTTAAGATAATATTTTAGCTTAAATTAGGATTTGGGTCAACCTAATTCCTAATGCAAATTAAATAGAATCCTAATCTAGTTAGATAATTTTCACATTTTTCCTAATTTCGAATTTCATGAAAAATACAAAAAAAAAAAAATGTCTTAGCATAAATTAGTTCCATTCTCTAGGATAGATTGCATTTTTTAGAAAAAATAAAAAATTTCATGTAAAGGTCATATAGGATTAGATTCATGGAATGCACGTCATTTAGAAATTGTTATCTAGGTCCATTTAATTAGAAATTGCATGTTATTAGAATTAGGTCATTTAGTTAATATTGCATTTGCATATTGCATGATTTTCATTAATTAAGTGAAAACAAATAAAAGAAATTGCGTGTTAATTAGAAATCATATTTAGAGTTGTTGACGTGAATTCTAATTTAATATTGCAGATGCTTCCATTGCTTTAAGGTAAATTTTGCAATTTATTCATTATTTATCTGGGTGTTAAATTGATGGTTTGCTTACCCACATGATCGCCTCACATGTTAGGGAAACAGATTTAAAATCAATTTAAGTTGCCTACAAAAAACATTTTTGAAAATAAAAGAATGGTACTAAAAGGACATTAGAGAAATCTAGTGTAACCAAGTCCCCGTACCCATAATCTCTGGTTTGTAGGAATAAAGTAAAACTCCCATTACTTTACTTAGGTTTCTAATCAACCCACCAAAAAATAGATTAGTGGGGACTCCTAGATAAAATCCATTTGCATATTAAGAAATTTGAATTTAAGTCGCGAATTGGTATGGGCTTGGGAGAGCTTGAGCTAAGTTTGACTTAGTAATCCATTAGCTAAGCTCTAGGTGATTCACACCCGAAAGTTTGGTCGCGACAACTTAGCGACTCTGCTGGAGACTTGAGTTGAAACTCTTAGTGGACTTAGGCTAATTTTCTTTCTTTGAAAAAATATTTTTGTCTGGCAGCAAGGATACCAGGTATTTTCCTAACATTTAAGGTGTTAAATGTTTTTGCAGATGAGGAGATACAAGGGGAGTATTCTTTGCTAACCCTTGTCTTACAGGTTGGAGTTAGGGATGCATGTTTTAAATTCAAGTTATTGAAGAGTTGTTTGATTTAAATTGTTGTGCATGTCTTGCATTTAATGCTACATTATTGCACACACAACCTACCGCCGGACTTGGGCCGCATTAGGATATTTAGGATGGTATTAAGTTGGATACAACTTCATCCACGAGACTGCATAGTAGAGGTTGCCCAACTCAATCCCGAAAGTTTTTCTTGGTGTCAAGAATGTTTACCTCTGCCTGCGAGGCTGTGTTGCATTGGGGTATTATTCTTGACTAAGTCAGAGTTAGGAGGACCTGACTTAGTATGCGAGGCTGCAACTAAGTCATCCCACCCTTTTAACTTCACTTTGCTTAGACTTCCTAGTTAGAAATCGAACCTCACACTTCATGCGCTTATCTATGTGGTTGCTTTAATCGTATGGTAAAGTAAGCTCTCTATCTTTTGCTCTTGCAATTTACTTATTTATTTCTTTGGCCGGTCCGTGACATTAGGTTGGTCAAGTCCTGGTTTATAAACAATGGGAAGATTCGACATTCGATTCATGCCTACACCAAAGGTTGAACTCAAATCATGATGGGATTGTCTAGGCCACAATGGCCAAAGCTAAGTGGAGAGCAGACTTGGTTGCGTTGTCCCCCTCCTTGACATTGATGTCCAGAGTGGCATCATGCAAGCACTTGCTCATTTCTGGAGCTCCCGAACATCAATGTTTATATTTGGTAAGCATGAGTTGACTCTGACTTTGGAAGAATACATCATTGCCATAGGAAAACCCTTGGAATTGGAATTAATAAATCCACCCATTGGATTAGAACCAGAATCGATTTTGTCTGATTTTCTTAGGACGAATAAGAATCTGATAAAAAGAGTGCTGAAAGATAATTGTCTTGCATGTCCTTTTTCCTTCCTAGATCAAAGTTTTGCTAGTGCTAACACTCTCTTAAAAAGTAGGATCTTCCTCTTAGCTTTTTTTGGGTTTGTTATTTTCCCTCTTCGTAAAGGCGCCATTAATCCTTATGTCGCATGGGTGGTCAAACAAGTGTGTGCTATGATTAGTTTTGTCAATACTATTCTAGCTGAAACATTTTTGTCACTCACCCAATTTAAGGAAGATGAAGATAAAACCTTTCGTGCACCAATTGAACTTTTACAAATCTGGTTCTTTTCTCATATGAGTAAGGTCAATATTCACAAGAATATTATTAATGTCACTGATTCTCATCATCCTATCGAAGTATTTAAAAATCATTAGGATTGAACTCCAAATCTTTCTTACTCAAAATGAGTCAAATTATTGAAAAATCCAAATACCAAGATTTTCCTATGGCATGCTAAATGGTTCCAAGTCTCCAAAGCATGTCTCTCTCATGGTGATGATGAGCCGATCCCACTATTGGGGATCACCGGTGCCACTTCCTACTACCCACTCCGAGTGCCTCGTCAATATCGAGTTGTGCAAGATCTACTGCCCCCTCTCAACCTGGGTTTGTTCCAAGTTCGATTCACTGCTAAGGATGGCGATCACAAGAAGGAACTTCACTGTATTGAACAAGCTTGGCTCGCAAGTTGCGAATAAAAGTTGATCATACCCGAATATGAGCTTGAGGGGAATGAAAAGACTTACTATGCCACAACTTGATACATCCGTCAGCACAAGATTCCAATCGAGTATCTCCCAAAGGTGCCAGATGTGACTGAGAAGCCCACTCGGCAAGCGGAGCTTAATTGTCACAAGAGGAAGATTGAAGAACTTGAGAAGCAAACCAAGAAGGACGCTAAGGAGAAGAGGCAATTACGTCGAGCGTTGGCTTCCCATATGTTTATAGATTGGGCCAAATAAAGTGGCTTGAATCTATTTGGTCTTTTTACTTTAGCTTAATGCTTAGGAAGTTGAGTCATTTACTTGATTAGTTTAAGGTCTTGCAAGTTTCTTTACATTATTAATGTCAAACACTTTCATTAATGAATAAAAGCAGTTAGACTTTCGTGATGGACCGATATTGTTTTATATGAAGTGTTTATGTGTATTCATTTATTCAAATTTAGGTGATAATGGATCCTCCATGCTCTCCCATTATTACGCGATCAAGGGCTAAAATGGCCGACCAAAGCGAGATGAGCGATCGCATGTCCTCCATGGAAAATCGACTCCAACGTTAGGCGACTCTATGCAACTTATAACAGCTCAACTTCAATCCCTCCAGATGAACTCGAATCCTCCACCCACTCTCCCTGAGATAATAGCCTCGAGGCCGGCAAACTCGGCTCAAATGAGTGATGACGAAATGCCCAGGCTAGAAGATGACATGGTCCTTGTTGGAAAGGCCAAGCTAGACAGTTTTCCCAAGACAGATCAAGATGAGTGCATTACAAAGCTGGAAGAGAAAGTGAGACAGCTGCAGGAGTCACAAAGCTCGCTCCCATTTGACCTCTCGGTCTATGAGAATGTCAAAATGCCAAGCAAGTTCAAAATGCCAGAATTTGAGAAGTACGACGGGACATCTTGTCAGAAATCTCATTTGCAAATGTACCACGTGCGCATGGCCCAGCACGTAAAAAATGAGTCATTCATGATCTAATCGTTTCATGCGAGTTTGACCGAGCCCGCACTAAACCGGTATGTGATGAAGAATGTAAACCTCCTTGAAACCTGGAATGAAGTGGTAGACGCGTTCCTCAAATAGTACAAGTTCAACATGGACATCGCCTTCTCGAGAAGACCTGGAGCGGATGGAAAAGAAAAGGAGCGAGTCATTTAAAGAGTATGATGTGAGATAGAGAAACCTAGCGGCTCAAATTACTCCTAAGCCTACCAACAAGGAGTTGATGAAGTTGTTCGTGAAGACCCTTCCATTTGAGTTCCGTAACCGAATGGCTAGTACATATGTCAAGAGCTTCAATCAGCTTATTCCTGTAGGAGAACAGATCAAGATGGGGATAAGGGAATAATGGTTTTCTGAGCCATCTAGTAAAAGGTTGTCTGCCAAGAAGGAGAAGGAAGCGGCTGTGGATATGAACATGGCTTATAGCCAATAAAGTGCCAAACGTGCCTCGGCTATCTAGGTGAACCCAAGACTGCAACAACCAGCTGGCCGTCAATCATTCACCCAAGCGAATAATAGAAGGCATTTCTCCCCTCTCCCTGGGTTTCCATCCAAAGTGCTAACAGTTCTCCGAAAGAAGGGTTTGCTTACTAGTGAACCAAAGCGCCCTAACCGCGAAGGTATTTGCGGTTACAACCCGACGAAGAAATGTGACTACCATAACGGTGAACTAGGGCATTCAATTGATGAATGTTTCACCCTCAAGCAAAAAATCCAAAATCTCTTGGACACAAAAGCCTTTTCATTCCAAACTGCTCGGTCGAACGTCTAGAAAAATCTGCTACTAGAGCATGAAGGTGCGGTGAATGCTATATTGGAACCTGAAGTCAAACGGATCAGGAACTCAAAGGTGCACGTAGCAGATGCCTACAATAGGCTTATGAGAGCTGGGTATTACCGAGATCAAGAAAATGTCCCTCCATCAGTAATGAGAAAAAAGTTGCCAAAATGGTGGATGACGGCATCGTTGTGTATGCTGATCGTAACTGCATAGTTTCTACTATCTCCCACCTCATCATCAATTGGGAGGAGAAGAAGGCTACACTTTATGCTAATAAGGAAAAGGTTGATCTTTCACTTACGAAAATGCCTCCATTAGAGGATGCATTTGACGAGGAGATAGTGATAGAGGTACCTCAGTCGTATGAGTATGTCAACAATAAGGCAGTGCCTTGATCCTGTGACCTGGATGTTGACCTTGTTACAAGGTCTGGTCGGACCTATGGTGAAGCCAGTGCTCAACCTGCAAAGTCGGTCATTGATGAAAAGGCTAAGGAGTTTTTGGCCATAATCAAAGCAAGCGAGTATAACATGGTTGACCAATTACAAAAGATGCCCGCTCAGATCTCCTTACTTGAGCTTTTGCTAACATCCCACGTGCATTAAAAGTCGCTAATGAAGGTGCTGAGTGAAATTCGTGTGCCAAAGACGGTTGAGGTAGACAAGTTGGAGGAATTTGTGGGATCAGTCCTTCTCAAGGATTTGATTGCCTTCTCTGATGAGGAATTCTCTTTCGAAGGCAAGGGACATAACAAAGCACTCTACATATCCGTTAAGCACAAGTCTTCCCATGTGTCCCGAGTGCTCATCGATAATGGGTCTACTCTGAACATTTGTCTGTTGGCCACTCTTCACCGCCTCAAGGTAGACCCATCGAGGATACATGCTGCGAAGACTTCAGTGCAAGCTTTCAATGGAACAAAAAAGGAGGTGATCAAGGAAATCCATCTCGATGTACAAATAAGGCTAGTCGTCTTCAACATTCCCCTTCCAAGTGTTGGACATCCCTACCGCATTCAATTTCCTACTAGGTCATCCTTGGATACACACTGTTGGAGCAGTATCTTCAAGTCTGCATCAAGTTGTGAAATTTGTAATCGAAAGGAAGCTAGCCACTGTGTATGGTGAGGAAGACCACCCGATCTATAATGAGACGGCTATCCCCTATGTGGAGCTAAATTCCAAGTTCAAATCAAGTTACCACTCATTTGAGTTGGTGTCCACCATACATGCTTCTCGGGGTTCATCAACGCCTACTCCTGAAGTATCAAATGTTGCACTAATGGTGGGAAGAGTAATGGCTGGGAATGGCTTCGTCCATGGCAATGGTCTTGGGAGAAATGGTCAAGGCATTCGAAGTCCCATTGAAGCCCCTCAGAGGTCTCGTTCTGCTGGTTTAGGGTACCATGGAAGAGGTGGGGAAAGTTCTAGAGGAAGAAGGCAGGAAAAGCTGAACCCGCCACCTGACCAAGGGCGAGGAAGGCAAAACCCAGTACTCCCGAGCATTCATGAGACATTCCCCGGTCCTCCAAGAATGATGCACGATGAAGCGGAAGTGATAAACACTCTGGGGTAGCCTAGTGGCAAGTTCGATTACCTAGTGAAGTATTCGACCCCTCCCAGCTTCTATATTGATACTATTGATACTCGTGAGATAGTTCCAGATGGATGGAGTGGCATGGATGATCCGACATCACCAAAGACAAAAAAACCCTGATGATGTGCTGGAAGAAGTTACAAACTTGTTCGATGACCTCATCATAGGAGCTTTGATGAAGAGATGGGCCTTAGCCCACAAGAGTAACTCTTTTACTGTTTTTGCACATTCCCCTGCGTGGGAATTTTTATTATTTTCTTAATGATGTTTTCAGTTTCTTTTTCCTTTTAGTGATTGAGTGTTGCATTTTTTCCATTCAATAAATGTAATTGATTGATGAATTTCAATGAAATTAAAAATTTTATTTTGAGGGCATGATGAGGTACACCAAACCAGCCCAGTGATGATATCCAGCCAATAAAAGAAAAGAAAAAATCCAAGGAGAATTCTGAGGCCTGGACTTCATCATACTTCCTCGTGTCAAAATGCTTCAAAAAAATGTTTTTGCCAAAGAATTTCAAATAAAAAAAATAAAAACAAAAACAAAAACAAAAATATAGATTACTCTGTTTGTCTTTCTAATTTATCCACTTCATGTTTCAGGAACAATCTTATGGCATGCAAGAGTGTGGAAATGGTCCAATCCAAAGCGAATAGCCTTCTTTTGGTGGAAACAGAATTCTGCTAAAAGAGGAGTCCTTTGGAAGAAATGGGAAGACCTGAAAATGAGGAAGGACTATGGTGGCCTAGGCTTTAAAGACTTGGTGGATTTCAACAAAGCTATGTTGGGGAAGTAGGCTTGGAGAATACCTCAACAATCGAACACCTTATGGTGCAAAGTTCTTAAAAGTATATATTATTCAAGAGGTGATCTCTAGACAGCAAAGAAATGTATCCGGCCTTCATGGGGATGGCAAAGTCTACTGGTGGGGAGAGAAACAATTGAATCAGCCACTAAATGGGAAGTTGGAGATGGACGATCAATAAGAATCAAAGAAGATGTTTGGCTTTCCTCTGGGAAACTTATAGGCCCAGCTAATAGGGATGATCCAAGAATGGTGGCTAATTTAATTGATAGCGACACTAAGGCTTGGAATATAAGCAGAGTTACTGAACTATTTGATGAAAATGTTGTGAAAGAAATTATTGCACAACCTCTCAGCCTACATCCCAACATAGATTAGCTTGTATAGACAGCAAATAGCTTGAGTTCCTACACCATTAAAATTAGTTATAACCAACTACTCATCAGAGTCGACCTATCCACCAAAAACACTCCTATGCAAATGGACGAGCATTGAAAGGCTATGGTCAGACCCTAAGCTCAAAGCCGATACTTCTCCAGCAAAGATAACTCGGATGGACAAATGGGTCTTTGAACATCTTACCTCAGGAGCTGATCCATACGCGAAAACCTTCTTCGCCGGTATACTTTGGCAGATTTGGAAGGCTCACAACGCAGCGATCTTTCAAGGAAGGAAGCCTGACCAACTTACCACCAAAACAGAAGCTCGAACAGCTATAGATCTCTACACGAGAAGGGTAGACATAGGAGTGAGCCGAAGCAAACGGCTGCAAATTGTTTCAAAAATCCCAACGAAATGGGTCTCACCTAGTCCACAAGAGCTGAAGTGGAATATTGACGCCTCCTAGTGCAGATCCGAGCTTGCAGGTTCAGTAGCCGGTGTCTGTAGAAACGCTGCTGGTGTTCTCGTTGAAGGATTTGCAAAAAAAAAAAATCCAAGCCTCGACGGTTGCGATGGCTGAATCCCTAGCTCTAAGAGAGGTCTTGCTGAGGGTAAAGGAAAGCAGATCTGCTCGTGTAGGACTTCAGCTGTAAGACTTCAAAGGAAGTGATCTGAAGGTGTGCATATCACATGATAACCTATCCTTGGTGGATAGCTTATTGGGCTGGGCTGAGCCACCTTGGCTGGCCCAATCAATAGTAGATGATTGTAAAAGACTTATGGCCCAGCTTAGCAAAGTTTCGGTCCTTTACGAACCGAGAGAAAACAACAAGGCCGCGGATTGGGTCGCCAAAGTCCACCGAGCCAACTCTCTTCCTACCAACTTGGTTTTATTTCCTCATCAACCTCTAATTTCTATATTATGTATAGCCTTTCCATCTAATGGAGCCCCTTTTATGGGCTAGTAATGAATTATTGTCCTTCGGCAAAAAAAAAAAAAGTTTAATTATTTGGGGACTTTGGTGAAAACAGGGGTAGTTTATATATATTTTATCAATTCGACTAGAAGGGGATTTGGAGACAAGGCTCGGATCTGGAAAATAGTTGGAATTTTCTTGTTACAATGCATCCGCTTGTTGTACAATTTGTTTGTTAATGCAAACAACTTCGACAAAAGCAATATCTACATGTCTCAAGCTATGGAGCTATTTGGTCATATGGATTAGTTTAAAATCTCATTTTTCTGCGTTATTTTATAAAAATGACGGCGACATTTTGACCACAAGTTTCTTTCACAAGTCCATGCAATTGGTTGGACTTGTGGAGGAATCTAATGTCGATTGTTTCTAGGGTCCGAAGTTTCACCCGTTTCATTTGTAAAAACATGATTAGTGAATCAATGACACTTTTTGGTCAAGGAAAATATTTATACATAAAATTAGAAAAGCTAGTTCATAAATCTAAGAAGATGAAAACACTTTTCATAGTTGTTCATCTTGAATTTTTTAATATTTTAATTTTCTTTTATTTAAAAAATCAAATTTTTAATTTTTAAATTTTTAAAAATTTCTTTTTTACTTTCTTTATTTTTGTTTTTCTTTTCTTTCTTTCTTCTTCGCCAATCGTTGGGCCTCAGTAGCAGGCCACAAGTGCAGGCCAGTAAGGCTAGCCTTGGAGAAGGCTTGAGCTTGCCAAGACTAGCGAGCTCAACCTCGCTACGGCAAGCTAGAGCTCTACCTTGCCCGAGGTCAGCTAGGTCTGCCCTTGTCGGGCCTCAGCGATGGTGCCAGTGGCTTGTTGTGGTTGTCGTCGAGGCCTGGCGACTAGTGAAGGAGGAAGAAGGAAAAAATAAAAAAATATTTAAAAATGATTTTTTCACGAGATTGAAATCATTTTTCAAATGAAATCCAAATATTAAAAACAGCTTTGTCACATATCACCAATTAAAGGAAAATCAACTATTTTCCTGAAAAATGAAATTTGAAAAATGTTCCTTTTTCAAGAAATTTTCCCCCAAACAAACACACTCTTAGTTTGAATTATATTAGTTAAGCGATATGTTAATTGAGATTGGGGCTCGTTGTCTAAACTTATCAAAAGTCAAAAATAACTTTTTAACTTTCCAATCAAATCAAAAATAAAAATATTCAAATTTTAAAAGATTATGCAAAAATCATATATGAATATTCGTGTCAATGATTATCTATTATTTCTTAATTGCGTACAAACTATTTTAAGTTAGAGTCATTTGTATAAGCCAAAGGCGTCAATCCACGTGGCTTGCAAGTACTCCATGGGCTTCCAAGTAATTGAAAATGTACTCCTTCATTATAACCAAAAAAAAAAAAAAAAAAAAAAAAAATTATTGGTCTCTTTTGACTGTCATTGCACACTAATAAGCATTACTTGACTTAAAATCTAATATTCATTTGTCTATATACTTACAAATTTTTACTTTCTAATTACATCGGCGCGCAAAAAGTATCTTCACAAGGAAAGTCAATATACTAACACGTATTCAAGATATAATTTTGACAAGTGGATTTTCTTAAATAATGGATATTTTTCTTTCATGGCTGCAAGTATGAAAAATGTCATACGTCAATGATGTTGGTAATTGAAACGCTACGTTTATTCTTTTGCAATAAAGATGTTTTAACTTCTTTTTACATTAAACAAAAAAAAATTATATTTTTGTTCCAAATAAGTGTCTTTTCATTTTTTTTTTTTGTTTTGATTGACTCATAATTTTTTCTGATTTAAAAAATCCCACTTAGCTAGCTAAAACATATATATTCACCATCACCCATATATTCAGATTCAAAAGTATCTACGAGTCAATCGGGTCAGATACAAGATACACAATGTTCACACTACCTACTGTCCTTGCTTTCATGCTCAAATGTTTGTTCGAGAACTTTGGAACCCACCCTATGGATAACATTGCCAAAAAAAAAAAAATCAGTAAATTATACCAAAGTTGTAAATAAGGTTATTTTATCCAAAACCTTTTCATTCTATAAGTTTGAAAAAATTAACCACATGCTTTTACTATCTTTCCATACTAATCATTTAGATATAGGGATAAGTGTTCCAGAAGTCCTAAAACTTGTCGCGAAAATGCATTTCAGTCCTAAAACTTGCAAAAAGTGCAAATAAGTCATAAAACTTGTCAAAATGTTTCATTTGAGTCCTAAAATCGACGCCGTCGCTTTATTGACAAAAAAATGCTGACATGGCGATGACGTAGTATTTTAAATAATTTTTTATTTTCCAGCTGTTTTTTTAAATAATTTTTATTCAATTTTTTTAAAAAATTATATTTAAAAACTAAAATTCAACTTTTAAAAACTGTTAAAAAAAGAATAAAAAAAGAAAAGGGAAGAAGAGGCGGCCGCCCATCGCCGGAGGGGCCGGCGACGATCGTCGGCCGCCACCTGACTAGGGCGAGGCCTCGCCGGCCCCAGGCGAGGGCCGGCGACCCTCGCCTGACGCAGGTGAGGGCTCCCAGATTTGGGCACGCCAGCCCTCGCCTGGGGGCTGGCGACCGTCGCCAGCCCTAGGCAAGGCCTCAGCGGCCCTTGGCTGGGGCCGGCGGGGCTCGCCCAGATCTGGGCGTTGCCGCGAAGAGTGAGGGTCACGCAAGTGGCCCGCTCCCGTGCTTCCCTGTGCTCGACGCTGGCAGATCCGAGCTACTTGCCAGGCCGCCAGTCACCGCTGTTCTGAGTCCCCTTGTCGGCGACCTCCACCCGCGACCAAGTGACTTTCGCGTCTCTATGCCCGGCCAGATCTGGGTGAGCCTCGTCGGCCCTAGGCGATGGCCACCGAGGCCTCGCCCAACGCTGGCGACGGTCATCGGCCGCCAAGCGAGGGCTGACGTGCTCAGATCTAGGCGCCCTCGCCCGTATCAGGCGAGGATCGTTGGCCCTCACCTGGGGCCGGCGAGCCCTCGCCCACACCAAGCAAGGGTCGCCGGCCCTCGCCCGAGGTCGGCGAGGCCTCGCCCTGGTCGGGCGACGGCCGGCGACCGTCGCCGGCCCCTCCGGCGATGGGTGGCCGCCTCTTCTTCCCTTTTCTTTTTTTTTTTTTTTTTTTAACTGTTTTTTAAAATTGAACTTTAGTTTTTAAATATATATTTTTTTAAAAATTGAATAAAAATAATTTAAAAAACCAGCTGGAAAATAAAAAATAATTTAAAAAGCCAGTTGGAAAATAAAAAATAATTTAAAATGCCACGTTAGTATTTTTAACAGAAAATGCTAACGGTGTTAGCTTTAGGACTCAATTGAACTATTTTGACAAGTTTTAGGACTTATTTGCACTTATTGCAAGTTTTATGACTGAAATGCATTTTCATGACAAGTTTTAGGACTTCGGAACACTTATCCCTTAGATATAATACTAGAGGAGAAAAAAGTTCGTCAAATTACTTGAATCAATGGGAGTCAATTTCACAAATAGTTATTCGAAAATGAATACTTTTCAAAAAATTAATAATTGATTATATCGGTTTGAAAAATTAGTCAAAATGTTTTCATTATTAAAAGCAATCTATATCTAGACATTTTCATTAATAATGAAAATATTTTTTGTTCATTTATTTTTATAATCAATACAAGCTATCATAGTTTTCTCAACTGTGGATTTATAACAAAATAAACGCAATCATAGACTTTGCAATCAAGTTGCTGAACTTTGATTCTTATTGTCAGCACTAAACTTTTTATTTATTCATAGTCGATGGCACTTTTAACGGGATCTGACCAACTTTTCAGTCAAATGATAACTTAAGACACATAACCTTTGGATGTACCATCATTACGTTTTTCAACGATCTTTCTATTACATTGGGAAGATAAAACGTACTTGAAACACTCTTAGAGCGGGTTGCTATTAGTATTAAGATTTGATTTACCTGGGTGCCAGGCCGCTGGGGTTGGGTGGCTGGGGTTGACCAAGCATCCACTTGGCCAACATGGAGAAGCGCGACGAGGCATTTTCGGTGGTGCTCCGAAGTGAGACTACGGTGGCGAATTTCGACTTCGAAGAGGAGAGGTTGGATGGGAAGGAGGTAATGGAGATGCCACAGCTCATCAGCGCTTTGGCGGCCATTCTGAAAATGGAGGGATTGAGAAATTCTCTCAGAATGGGGAGGGAGGGAGGGGGGGGGGGGGAGAGGGACAGAGTGAAGTGGAAGTGAGAAGTTTGCACTATTTGTAGCAGATAAAAAGTGAAACACGTAGATATTGGTCATTATGAATAGGTTGTCATTGGCTCATTACCCATGGCTATGGCAATGGAATTGGGCTACGTGTCTTTGGTCAATCTCATGCATGAAGGAGACTATTAGAATATTTAATTTATTAAATAATTTCTTCATCTGACAATTTAAACTTGTAAAATATTTGACAGAAGTATCACAAAATTTTACAATTGCCCCATGTCACCACATCATCCTTTACCTTGAGGATTTATGGAACTCCAATCAAAGTGCATCCATTCGGAAGAAGTAAAATAAAAGTTTTACGTTAGATGACCAACAAAAAGCCCCATGACTTCATTTGAGATTATGCTAGAATTCAATTATCATTGATGAAATCCACTAATTCTAGATAGAGCTAAGATGCATTTAGTTAATCACACTACATCGGAATAATGCAATGTCAAAAGTATACCACAATTTTCTGTCCTAGGCTTACAGGGAAATGAACAAACTCAAGATTTTACTCGTTCCTTCTCTTTATAGTCAATGTGCATTCCGAAATTAGGGTTTGTGAAAAAGCTGCATCAGATGATACAGTACCCTTAGTCCTGAGTAGGACTATAAACTGCTCCAGGGATCTAGTCACCCTGCCTCGTGAAGATCCTCCAAAAGGAGGGGAGCCGAAGACAGCTAGATGCGGGAAGGAAAACCCAAAGAAAAACCCTCCTAGGCAAAGTCCGGGCCTAGGATTAGTATACATAAGAACCCGACATCATGTGACCTTAAACACTGGGTAGAGCTCAGGGGGTAGCTCGATAAATAAGATCCCCCCACTGTCCCGAGCGCCAAGGGCCCTCAAGGGGTACCTCCGGGACACACCCGAGGTGGGAAAGCTAACCGCTTAAGTGCGAGGCGACCCCCACCAATGACAGGTGCCGGGGAGGCTAGAACCCTCCCCGGGTGGCGCGCGCGCGATTTCACTCGTTCCTTCTCTTTATAGTCAATGTGCATTCCGAAATTAGGGTTTGTGAAAAAGCTGCATCAGATGATACAGTACCCCAAAACAGCTATCGATCGGTCGATTTTACGAACATCTGACCTAAAAAGGAAAAGACAGGGCAAATAATAAAAGTCGTGGGCCCCATCTAAAATTTTGGATTATTGACAAAAATCACGTGAATTGCAATTTCCATGGGGTAAGTCTTTTCTTTTTTTTCTTTTTTTTTTTTTGCTTTTTGTGGAGAAAATATTGTGGACAAAATATCTGCCACGTCTTTTTTAATATAGACCATTTACTTATCACCACATGTCCAAGTTGGGCTCACTTTCAGATTTCTTCTCTCCTCCATTATCCCCTCTCTCTTCCATTTCATTTCTTCTCCCATGCATGGAGCTGTCCAAATTTGACGCAGAATCCACTTCCAGCCACTTTAGATCTAGCCACGACCGGCTCATCCATGGCCGTGACTGCGAAGTCAAGATCCGGACGGCCATGGGAAGCCACAGTAGGCAGCTACTGCGAGCTTAAAAATCAATAGGAAAAATAGAGGAACCAGATCTGAGCCCACCGCAACCTCATCCTAGAGCCCACTGTCGAGCCGTAGCCACCGCACCCACTGGCGACCACCTTCCCTCTGCCTTCCAGATCTGAAGTCTCTTTTCCAAGTGACCATCTGGCTAGGAGGGAGTCTATGGCCTTCAAAGAAGAAAATGGACTTGGAGAGAGCATCTCTGTAGTTGTAGCGAAGCAAAGGATGGTGGTGCTTCAATGGGAACTGGCATTGCAGAGAAACAGAAGCAGAGTGAAAGTGTATTTTCAACTTGGCAAATCTGTTAGAACGGATATGACGATCAGTGAATGGTCTATTTTAAATATGACGTGGCAACTAAGTTAAACGTGTTCCAATAAACTATTTTCAACTTTTCAGCAAAATCAACAAATACACTTGTTCTTTTATTGTCGTCGCTCTTTGAGCACAACAAATACACACGGAGACGTTGCAAAAATTAGGCACAAACATAGAACACAACTGCAAATGTCATAGATGTAATGAATTTTGCGGTTGAAGATAACCCCCAATAGAAAATGGGTTCACTCAATTTACCATTATATTGTCTGCCGAGAATGGACTTATTGGGTTGGGATTGAGGGCATCATATAACTCCTCCAAATTCAATTTTATGGCTGGCCCATCATGATAGAGTTGTGGAGTTTGAAAGAGGAAAGTAATATCAAAATAGAGAGATTTTGTACTCTATTAATGGCATAGATATAACGTATACTATAACTTTGTAAGCCCTAAACTCCTGTTGTATATTGGATTAATACATGTTGTAGTTTTAACTTATAGCTTTAAAACTAATAGTGATAGCAAAGAGATTGTTCAATGCGGTACTGTAATTTTCCCTTTCTGATTTTGAAAGGGTTTTCCACATAAAAATGTGCGTGTCTTCTTCTCTATTTTTCTCTTCAACATTTCGCATTCCTATGGTATCAAAGCCTCATTCAGCGAAATAGTGGGGCGATGAAGATGGACGAATGGAAGGTGAAGATTGATCGGTTTCATGGCAAGGACATTGGTTTATGGAAGATGCAAATTGAGCATCTGCTATATTAGAGGAACTTGCATCAGCCTCTCTAAAAAAAGGAAATCAAGTTCAATCAAGCAAGAAGATTAGGAATTGTTAGATCGGCAAGCCCTAAGTGTGATTTGTCTTACATTGGTGCAAACGTTGCCTTCAATGTCACCAGCAAGAAGCAACAACAAATTTGATGAGGGCTTTGTCCAACATGTATGAGAAGCCCTTTGCATCAACTAAGGTATATTTGATGCATTGGGTTTCTATCTAAAGATGGACGAAGGTGTTTACGTGACAAATTACATCAATAAATTCAAGGAAATCACTATTAAAATTAGTCTACTGGCCATCATATTAGGGGACGAGGTAAAAGCTTTGATTTTCTTATCTTCTCTACTTGAAAGTTGGAGTGCTACTATGACCGTGATAAGTAGCTCCTTTGGTTAAAAAAACATAAAGTTTCAAGAGAATGGAGATTGCACCTTAGCGATGATTTTCATAGAAGAGAATCAAATGAATATTCAGGAGTTGACTTAAGTAGTAAAGGCAAAGGGAGAAGCAATCAACGAGGTCATAAATAGGACTATGGTAGATTGAATTCCACAGGGAGAAGCAAGTCAATACCTCATGGTGAAATAATTTACTAGAATTGTGGTAAGAAGGGTCATCTGAAACAAGATTGTAGAGCCCCAAAAAAGAAAATTGAGTATCGAAATCAATAGGAGAATTGTTAATGAAACCTTTAAAAAGACACTTGCCCATGATGCTTAACAGTGATTGTCAATAGTCCAATTAAATCTTGGATTCTAGATCCGGGTGCATCATTTCAATCAACTTCATGCAGGGGATAAATGTATAATTTTGTTGCCACAAACTTTGGACAGGTTTATCTTGGTGATGATGAAGCTTTGGATACCGTGGACAAATGTAATGTTAATATAAAGATTGTGAACGATTATCAATGGGAGTTGCAAAATATCAAATTTGTTCTTGGCCTTAAGACAAATCTGATCTCTATTGTTCAATTAGACAACATAAGATACCCATTTTTGGGGACTGATCGTGGCAGATTTTTAAATGCCTTATGGTTGTAGCACAAAGAACAATGTTGGGAACACTATAGATGACTGAAAGTAGCAGAGTAATAGTAGCACTTGTTGACTTAGAAGCTAGTTCCAAACTGTTGCACCGCATGCTTGGATAGATAAGCAAAAAAGGGATGATGGTGTTAGCATCAAACAGAAAACCGTCTAATTTGAAGTACATAAATATCGGTCTATGTGAAGATCGTGTTCTGGTGAGTAAAAATACGTCAGTATTTTGAAAATTGAAAGAAAGCCAAGAAAAGGAAGATGAGAGCTGGTACTTACAAATGTTTAGGGGGCCAGCCCCTATGCATTCCCTTAGAAGGTCATGCTATTACATCACATTCATTGAAAACTCAACTAGAAATGTATGTGTTATTTTCTGAAAAATAAAATTGATGTGTTTGCTACTTAGTCGAAAATGAGATTGGCTTGAATATCAACTTTCTAAAGTTCAACAATGGTCGTGAGTAAGATAGTGAGGAGTACATGTAGTTTTGTGAAGAATTGTATTAGGATGACAAGAATAGTTCCCAACATATCATGGTAAACAAAGTTGTTGAAAGGATGAATAGAACTTTGAATGATTGTACAAGAAATATGAGTATGCATGTAGGATTACCGAAATATATATATAGGATTATCCAAAACATTATGGGCAAATGTAATTAACACAGCAACAGATCAGAACTGTTGATTCGCTTCCTCAGTTGTTCAAGCTACCAATTTCTTGAGTGCAATTTGTCAAACGTGTGGTCCATTTCTTTTTTCTTTTTTTGGGTCAAAGCGTGGTCCAAGTTTGGATACTTAATTATTCATGTATTTTCTTGATACGTCTACTTGTGATGTAGGGCCGAAGTGGGTGCTTATTGACACGTGAAGTCTGTTGGATGCTTTAGTTCTCCTAAGTGCTATTTGATATCAATTGGATATACAAGTGTTATTTGAGTAGCGATGTCAATATTTAGAATTCCAAGACGTGCATATTCAAAATATATTGACCTTCAATCATTGCTATGTCAAATTTTGCGCTTAATTTATCATTTCCTTTTTTTGTGTTTTGATTGTCTGACGTGAAAGTAAAAAAGAAGAAGGTTTCGTTTTCCTGTTTGGTTATCTTAAAATGAATCTCATCTGAAAAAAAAAAAAAAAAAAAATCTTTTGCATGCATTTTTTATTTTAAATAAATAGAAAAACTGAAAATTTCGTGCTTGTCATTTGTTAATGATTGTTCAATTTTATGTTAGGATGAACATTGCTTTTTACATTGACAATGTTTCTTGGTTCATGGATTGCATGTAAATTTATAAGATACTGCATATTGGAAACTGCTTATTGTGTATTTGCATATCTCGAAAATTTATATCTATGTATCTAACTATATTCCCATTTGTACATGTCTAGGATTTTGCATATCTTGCATATTGGGATAGGACTTTGCATAATATTTGTGTCATGACTATTATCATGTTAGAATAATTAGGATGGATTTTGCATGGATGACTGTTTTAGTGCCCATCTAGGATATCTAGATTGCATTGTTTAAACTGCCATATTCACATGTGACAAACCTTGAGCTGTGTTGGGCAAAAATTATAGCCTTGTTATTACTTACGCCTAGGACCGAGCCCGACAACCGGACTAGACTAGACCGAATTGAGCGGTTCTAAGCAATTTCCAATTCTAAGTGCAGAATGAAACCACCCAGATCAGGCCAAACTACTATGTTATTTCTTTTAAATTTTTCCTTTCCTTGTAAAGAGTAAAAAGAAAAAGAAAAATGGAATTGCCAAAAAACCCTAAATCAGATTGGGACAAACCAATCTGATTCCAATTCCGATTTTAGTAATAGACCCAACCTGAAAACCAATCACCCCTAATTATGCCTTGGGATTTAAACCCTGTGAGCAGTAAATGGAAAGTCTAAAAGTACACAAATAGGCTTAGACGAATGTAACCAAAGGAAGTGAATATGCAATTGTGATATGCTATGTTATTCAATATAATAAATAAAGTGTTTTCCTGAAATGAACCTTAAACATGGAAATTGAATTTAAAATAATGCAATCTAAAATGCCATGCAATACTAAGAGAATGAATCGATTGGTATAATATGAATATTCAAATTCCCCTAAATGCACTCCTAGACATATTTTTGTGATTTTTTTTTAATGAAGATGCAATCTAAAATTACTAGCATGCAAGATATGATATTTTTTTATATTTTCATTTTATGACATGTGATTGTGGAAAGAAACGTGCGAATATGGATATTAAATAATGCACGCTAGATATCCTGGATCTGCACTAATACAATTATTCATGCAAAATACATCCTAGTTATTCTAACATGGCAATAGTCATGGCACAAATATAATGCGAGATCCTATCCCAATATGCAAGATATGCAAAATCCTAGACATGTACAAATGGGATTACAGTTAGATACATAGATATAAATTTTCTAGATATGCAAATATACAAGAGGCAGTTTCCAATATGCAGAGTATCTAATAAATAAACATGCAATCCACGAACCAGGAAACATTGTCAATGTAAAAGGCAATGTTCATCCTATTATGCAATTGAACAATCATGAGCAAATGACATGCAAGAAAGCACTTTTATGTTCAGTTTTTCTTTTTTCTTTTTTTAAATAAAAGAAAGATGCATGCAAAAGAGTACTTACTTTTATCACATGAAATGCATCCTAATGACAACCAAACAGGAAAAACGAAACCCTCTTTTTTTCCTACTTTCATCTCAGACAATCAAAACAGGAGGAAAAACAAAATTAAGCGCAAAATTAGGCACAGCAATGATTGACGGTCAATAAATTTTGAATATTCACGTGATCTGAATTCTGAATATCAACATCACTACTCAAATGGGTATCAAAAACACTTTAGGACCACTAAGCATCCAAGAGATTTCACATATCAAAAAGCACCCATTTTAGGCCCAACATCACACGCAGACATATCGAGAAAATTTCACGAATCATTAAGTATCCAAATCTGGACAACACATATGACAAACTGCACTCAACAAGTCGGTTGCCTGAACGACCGTGCAAGCGAATCGACAATCTTGATGCGGGCCATGTCTCCAGGAGGATGGTAGCAACTGGTTGTCTTGATATGGATTCAGACGGATGGACACTAGGGGTGAGCAGCGGTCTAGGGTTGACCCTGGACCGACCCTGGACCGGCCCAACCCTGCCGGTCCTGGTCTGGTTCCCAAGGGGACTGGGTCGGTCCTTGGTCTTGGAATTCCAGGACCAACACTGTGCGGGTTGGTCCTCGGTCTTAAGAGTTTTGGGTCGGTCCAACCCTGGACCAACCCTGTATATTATATTATATTATATTATTTATAATTCTTTTATATATTCAAACCTAAGTAAAATGTCTGTTATATTATATTATATTGAGATATTCTATCAATAGTACTAATAGTAATTTAAATTTAAAACTTTTGTTGAGTATTAATTAGGTGTCGTTTGTTTTGTTTTCAAGTGTTTAGAAGTTTAGATGAATTAACAAGATGTGAAGTCATATATTCATGGTTTATATTAAGTATTTTGAACTTTTTATGATTTAATTGTATTTTACTAATAAATTTGCTTTTCAATTTGTATCAAATGATAGAAGTTTTTGAAGAGTAGAGTAGTACTGCAGTTCTACAGTGATTTGCTAATCAAGTGGTGTGAAGCTCATTTTTTGGTTGAGTGGACTCTACATGATCAAATGCAGGAAAACGCTTTTGTATATGGTGTTATGAATATTAAAGATAGATGATTACAAAAGCTTTCCATTTTGTCCCATATCTCGATGAACAGTTAGCAGGTACGAAATTTTTATTATTGTGTCATCTTAAATTTGCTAAATATGTATTGGTATTTATAGTTTAATTGCACAATGTTGCATTGTCGATAGATGTGTAATTTGAATTTGTAGGTTTGCCTTTTTATGGAGTATAAAAAATTAGACGAAAAAAATTATCAATCGGTCTTGGTTGACCACAGAACCGGACCGAACCCATTGGGTTGGTCTGGTCCTTGGTCCCGTGCTCAATAGGGTCGGTCCTCGGTCCTAAAAATTGAGAACCGACACAGACGGGCGGGTTGGTCCTAGGGTTAGGGGTGGCCCGGACCAACCCGGACCATGCTCACCCCTAATGGACACAGCTTTTTGGTGAGGACTAGGACTTGGAGCGAACAGATCGGTATAGAGGACGACCGCCCCTCGTCACTAAGGAACAATCGTATGGACTGTCCGATTCCGGAACCACTTGGGCAGCGTATGGGATGGAGAGAGAGGCGACAACGGCGACTCCTTAGGTTTTCGGTTGATGACAACTGTTGACACTGACTTCACATTTTCATAACTAAACTAGGAGAATCATTGGTCGAGTGTGGCCAACCAAATGAGGGATAAAAGAGCAATTTTATTTCCAATATGTATAGCCGGCCGTCTAAGGGATTTGCTCGTGATGAGCACATGAAAAGAAAAAAAAAATCAGCTATTCAAAAAATAGGAAAGTGGAATTTTGGCATCAGCCACTTTAGGAAAGCAACTTTCAGCAGAATAAAATTGAAATATCCTGCATATTTCGCCCGAGTATGGGGGGGTTTTTCTGGACAAGAGACGGTTAAAAATTCGTGAGTTTTAGTAAGGGTACAGGATGAGTTAGTTCCACTCTAGAATTAGAAACCAAACTAGGTAGGGTCAGTTCACTAGAAACCACTGTGCACTTGGAAATTAGCGGGTTGGATTGGGACCGATTGTAAATAACTTTTTCCTTTTACTGTTGGGAAACTCCCACTTGTTGGGAATAGAAGAAACCAAAATAAAAAGAGAAGAAATCATTGGTTCTTAGACTGACCCAAGAACTGAATTGGATCAGATGGGCCGGTTATCGGTTCCACAAATTGAGAACCGATTCCATCTAGTCTACTTCCAGATTTCAAGGTGAGAATTGACGCTCCTTAGAACTAATCATCTCTAGACGGATCAATACGACAAGGTGACTACGTCATGCTAATTGTGGTCTGAGTCGCGGTCTAGTTCGACTCGCTTCTGTTGGGTTCTAAGTTAATATACGGCCGAGAGAATCGCTATTGCCCGCCAATAAGAGTTAAAGCAAGTGTGGGTGGATACCACCACAAAAATTTGCCCCAAATATTTAAATGTTTGTCGCAATTTATCAGTTATTTTTTACTTCTATTTATATGATTTTCTCTTCATAAATGAATATAAAAATATATATTTAAACTTCAAGACATTAGAAAGAGATTATATAAGATTTCAATTTCGTGTCAACTTATATATAGTGCAAGCTGGTGAATATACAACCTTCTCTGGTGGAAAAATTGCATTATAAAAGGAAAATTAAGGCATATTGGTCCAGTCCGGTTCCTTTGCAGAATCGAGAATCAGACTAGTTATTGCTGGTTTCCATTTTGGAAACTGAGAATTGTTCAGAACCGACTAGCCTATTCTCAGATTAGATCGGGACCATGCTCATCTTTAAATTTTAGGGCATAAATTAAGGACTATGCTCACCATGATAGGACTCCGTTTGTTTCATAGAAATTAAATAATTTAGAAAATATTTTTCTAAATAATCGTTTTCATCCCTTGAAATAATTACTTAATGAAATATCTTTTCATCATCGACAAAAATTCATATACAAATATTTACGTAAAAAATGGAATCATTCTTTTTGTTACTTATTTTTGTAATCAATATAAATGATCATTTTTAAAAAAATATTTTTCAAATCATTCATCTTTCACTAAATAAAACCCTCTAAAAGATCAGGGATACACACGATTAGACTGATCTATCTCAAGCCACTACATTGCCCGGGCTGTTCCCGAGTTTGACAGCCCATAAGGCAGTTCCTCGGCGACAAGGCATCGTCGTCACCTACACCGATCTGTTCCCTCTTAGTCCTTGTCCTCACAGCAAAGTTGTGTCCGTCAATTTGAATTTGATCAAGACAACGAATCGCTGCCATCCTCTTGGAGGCATCGACCACTTCGAGAATGTTGATTCCCTTGCGCGGTTATTCAGGCAACCACTTCCTTGGCTGCAATTTTCGATACGTGTTGTCCAAGTTTGAATACTTAAGTATGCATAAATTTTCTAGATATGCCTTGCATGTGATTTAGAGCCTAAATAGTTTCATTTTCTGCAAAATAAATAGAGATATGCTCACATGTGATGTAGTGCCTAAGTGATTTTATTTTCTGCCAAATAAATAGAGCCTGAGTATCCACACCTGGACAAATTGCATTATCGCTGAGGATTAAGAGGGAACAAATCAACAATGCCTTGTCGCTGAGGAACTGCTGTCTGTCACGCCCCGATCCTCGGGCACGCACACATCCTTCACACTTGGTCGATTTTATAATGCGATATCCCAGAACTATGAATCACCGACCCTTTCATTTATTAAGCACATGCGGAAGCAGTTATAAATCCTCAGACAATAAAACAATGGGATAGAAAAGCAGGGCCATATTTTTCATATTGAAACTTATAACCAAACTTTTATACAATACACAAACCAAAGCACTTCACCACTTTTTACTCTAAACTCTATTCACATCAATAGGGAGATTTCAAAAGAAGATAAACTCTCAGTCCATCTAGGCCATACTCCAAGCCCCTCTCAAGATTATCTTCTTCTTCCAAAAAAAAAAAAAAATCCTTCTCAGACTCCTCCTCCTCAGCTCTTCAACGGGGTCCTGAAATGTTTTCCTCAAACTGGGATGAGACTACGTCTCAGCGAGTTCTACCCCACTAAGACTCAATTAGGGAACCAATACGCTACTCGGTTGCCTAAGCACAAAGCACGAGTCGAGGACTTACCTTGGCCTCAGATCCATCCTGCATGTTAGCACAGATCAAATAAACACCCAAGTAATCACCTCACAGATCGAAGCATCGATCAAATCAACCTAGTCAATTACATGTCAACAAGACCACTCACGGTCATTTCCATCCAATCAATCAATTCACAGCATCATATCAAAACAATGATCAATCGATCTAGTCGATTACATGACATCACTACCCATGCTAGGTCTACATATTCAATACTATCTATAAAGTCCTATCAAATTAGGACTGCTCACCCAAAGTTGATAAATAGATAGCATAGCTCACCCAAAGCTGATAATAAGGTATACTGCTCACCCAAAGCTGGCATATCGCCCGAAGGCCGATATAGTATACTAGTATACTGCTCACCCAAAGCTGACATATCGCCCGAAGGCCGATATAGTATACCATATGCTCACCCAAAGCTGATAATATATTGTTCGCCCAAAACTGATAATAAGATATACTGCTCACCCAAAGCTGGCTTAACGCCTGATGGCCGATATAATATACCGGTATACTGCTCACCCAAAGCTGACATATCGCCCGAAGGCTGATATAGTATACCATCTCCACTGTCTAATATTTCCATTATTTTTATCATACCCGATAAAATAGTCGTGTGGATACATGATCGGCCTTAGCCAAAATATTATAATTTCCTTTTCATAATTCCCACCATTCTCTATAGCCCACCAAAACACTTTTGGTGCCTTTCAACCGACAACCGGTTATGTTCCAATTAATAATCAAAGATTATTCCATTAAAGGACAATTCTCAATTTCACAAATAATTCAATTCAGCACAAAATAAAGCTCAATTAAATAAACGAACTGCGCCATGACAATCAGCACGAAATTTTGGTCGCTGGCTATCTCAGCCTTAATTTCCAAAAATAAATAAATAATTAATTAATTAATTAATTTCGAAAATTAATTAATAAATATTAAAAATTCTATTTATCTTAAAAATAAAGCCCAATTAAATAAACGGACTTCACCACAGTCATCAGCATAATATTCCGGTCACTAGCCATCTCAATTGAATTTTCGGAAATAAATAAATAATTAATTAATTTCGGAAATTAAATAATTAATATTAAAAATTCAATTTAGCTCAAAATAATGCCCGATTAAACAAACGGACTCCACCATGATCATCAGCAAAATTTTCCGGTTTCGGACAATCTTAGTTGAATTTTCGAAAAATAAATAATTATTTAATTTAATTCCGAAAATTAATATTTAAATACCAAAAATCTCACTTAGGCCCGAATCACCAAATTGAAGCCCGATTAGGGGTCGGAAAATTCCCGAGATACTTCCAATAAATAGTAGACCACGTCTACTTGCTAATTGCACAATCAATTTAACTAATTCGCACCACAATTGACTAATAAACACTAATCCATACTAATCTAACCACATAACCATAATTAATTAAAACTAAACAACCCTTAAGCGTAATTAGTTCACTAAGCAAGGATTAATGAGATTACTCACCAAATCGCGCGCAAATCGGATCAATCCGACGGGGGCAACGCGAGGAACAACAAACTCCAAAGCGGGCCTCGGGTTCGGGGCCTGGAAACGGCCCAAAACGGCCCACGAACCTGCTGGAAACCCACTCACGGGTTTGCTGGTTTGGCCGCAAAACAGCAAGAAAGAGAGGGTTGGGGGCGGCAAGAGGTCGGGAAGGTAGGTGGTGGCTTGGCGAGGCCGAGCGGTGGCCCACGGTGGCTGGAGGTAGCCGGATCGTGGCTTGTGGTGGCTGAATCGAGCTGAACAGAGGGCGGCACGGGAGCTGGACGGCGCATGGCGGGGACGGCAAACGCGAAGGGGCGGTGGCGGAGCGCGCGGCGTGCGCGGGTGGTGCGGACGGCGGCCCGACGACGACGGCGAGCTGCTCTTGCGTGGCTTCTTCTTCTGCTCCTGGTTCGGTTCGCACAAAGAAGAACGAAGAAGGAGAAGAAGAAGGTAACGTGGGGGAGGAGGCAAGAAGAGAGAGAAGAGATAAGGTTGAATGGTCAAAGGGAGAGAGAGAAAGAGAGAGTTGGCATGGGGAGGGGGTGTCCGCACGAAGGGGGAGGGGAGAGGAGAGAGAAGAGAGAGAGAGAAAGAGAGAAAAGGGAGAGAGAGAAGAATTTAAATAATAATCTTATTCTTATTCTTTTTATTTTCTCTTTTCCTTTCCTTTTCTAATTTCTTTTGGTTTTCGATTTTTCTTCCGATAATTTCTTTCTTGGAATTTCAGGCTCGTCAATAATTTGACGGACGATGAGATGAGGTCCAAAAATTTGAATTGTGACACGCTCAAATATTCGATTCCCGAAACAAAATCAAATTTCATGATTAAAATCGACCAGACGTGATTTAGTCCAATCCAACCAATTAGGTAGCTTTTAGGGATTTTACCACGGATATATCCCTTAACGGCTTCACTCAATAAGTTAGTTAACTCGTGAGTGATCAGCTCAGAGAAAAAGGAGCATAGGCACGCCGACGATATGCACATTTCATTTTATCGAAATGGGGTCGAATTTCAGGATGTCACACTGTCTGTCTGGGCTATCAAATTTAAGAACAACCAGGCAACATAGTGGCTTGAGACAATATGTTGGGAGTGCGCAGCAAAGATACTTCAGTCGAGAGATTACCAAGAAAATGCCAAAGTTTGAGCTCATCAATCTATCCAATTAGATCAATTTCCACTCAAAAGTTTAAGTCAATAAGTTATGAGTCAATTATAATACATTAACCACCATACCAATTCTTCGATGTATTTTTATTCAAAGCTTCAGTCAATGAGTTATGAGCCAATTATCATACATTAACCGCTCTATACCAGACCAATTCTCCAACACGGGACTTCTTTCTAACAGAACTCACACATGCACCTTAATAAGATGGACCCACGATAATGGCAACGTGAATGATGCAGCCAGTATCTTCTGGTTGAACATGTATCCCTCGGTACCGTGCTCCCTCCTTTTCTCCACGCTCCCTTTTTTTGCGGTAATCCCCCGTGAGTGCGTGTCCCCGCCTTTTTTATTCTGCAGAAGACTTCCTCTGTTTATGCCCTAAACTCACGGATTTTTAGCCCTCTCTTTTCCAGAAAAATCGTGATGTCCGTCTCCTATAAGAGGGCGAAATAATGGGATATATCAATTCAGTTCTGAAAGTTGCTCTGCTAAAGTGGCTGAAATTGGATTTATAAATTCCACTTAATTTCTTGGTTAAAACGTCACTATCCTATTCTTTTTAAATGGATGGTGCTCTTTTCAACCATCCTTCAGTTCAAATACTCCCTTTTACAATACTTTGATCACATTATCCTTGTGTGGCCCACCAAGTCAAATTGACGTCTCTTTTTTTTTTTTTTAATCTTTTCCATTACAGCCAATTCTCTTCTTTCCACGCCTTTGCGTCTAATGGCAAGGATGCTCTTGATGTCCAATTTGCTTAATCAAAAATAATTCAAGACAAAATTTAACATTTTTCTACAGCAAAACCACGGATTGATATCAATGGCTTGTCCTGCAATGGTGTGCAAACTTAAAGATCTAGTGATGATAATGGCAAGGCAGCCACCAAGCTACGTATAGATAGAGGCGAATAGGCTTTAAACGGTTCAAAGACCCAAGAAACCAACAGACAAAATGAGAGGAAAAATCTGAACAGACGAACAACTCAAAAAATCAATAGGAATAGAAATGACTTGATGGTGGCTTTTGTGAATCAAAGATGGTGATAAAAATTAAAATATTTGGGTTGGTGCTTTATGGTCATGAGTGTCTCTTGTGCGTTGCCCATAATTTCTTTTATGGTCTATAATATGTATTCTTGGTGAACTCTCTCTGTCGTCCTCTTATGTGGGTCCTCGTCCAATCTCTGAGCATATATAACGTGGCACTTCCTTTGCTAAAAGACATATGAATAATGGTATTCCTTACTGAGCAACTACAGCCTTGCATTTCTCACTCATAACACCGGAGGCTCCAATAACTTAGTTGACTTTAGTGATGACAGTCAAATACTCACCGTTGGAGCAATTAGCGAGAACCCTGTATCTGTGAATGCTGAAGAAATGTCGGCACAAGATCCACTTGCTTTTGCCATAATGAGAACACCACCCATACCCTTTTTGTCAAGTTGAAGGATCAAACATGTACTCCCTTGCATATTGACTAGGTTCTACCCACCAAACTCAATTTCATCTCCCTCTTTTCCATAGCACTACGACTCCACCAAAACGAGAAAACCTTCAACCAGCCCTTGATTGACAATGCTCTACCGAATGGTATCGTTGTTGGTAGACACCAAGAGGATCCACTGTATGAAAGAGAATAGAGAGAAGTGAGTAATAAGGAAAGGGGGACCGCAAAGAAAAAGAAAAAGAAATAAAACAAAAGGATTGACTTCACTTGACCAACAAAAAGAGGGGAACTACTTTCTTTGATAAAGTTTAATTGAAACATGCTAAATGGTGTGCCAAATAAGAGGTAATGTCGTCAATGCACTAATAAAATGGAGTCTTTAAGCCAAAGGAGTGAAAAAAAAATGACCAAAATAGCAAAAATTTCTTGCTTTTCATGTGTTGATCACGATCAAATCCCCTTGATGACTGGCAATACATATCATGGCTAAAATTACTCTGTCATTTGTTTGGCCAAATTCAACCAATGATTGCCCTAGTTTGGTTACAAAAATATGAAGCCCTTTAATAGAAATTTTGGATGTCAACATTTATCATTGAAAACATCTATTGAGATGCAAAGGGACTGGACCATGATGGTGTCTTTTTTCGTGGATATATATATATATATATATATATATATATATATGTATGTATGTATGTATGTATGTATGTATGTATGTATGTATGTATGTATGTATGTATGTATGTATGTATGTATTAAGGTGATTGGTTACAGAGTGAGTAACTTCCAGTCTAGTAATTTGGAAACTATCTTATTGGAATCGGTTCCCAATTTTGAAACCGGATACTAAACGATCGACTTTGGAATGTCCTTTTTTTTTTTGTTTTATTTTATTAGATATACAATATGCATTGTGTCAAATACGCGCGCGCGTGCGTGAGAGAGAGAGAGAGAGAGAGAGAGTAGTCATGCGAAAAAGTTCCCAAATTTTGTCTTGGTTTTGACAGTTATATCCTAGAACCAGCCTTGACAAGTTTGGTTCTTGGGTAGAACCGACCATTACAATGCATAGAAACCAAACCTACCATAGTCAAATTCCACATTATTTACAAAGGCACTAAACCAGTCTTGTATGAACCGACCAAGATGAGCTGGTTCCAAGGTTGAATAGGTCTAATTGCATGCCCCTAATATTTGTGGCTTTCTAAGTTGGAGATTTAAGTGATTCATTCTAAACTAACACTACAAAAAAAGTCTCACAACACCATACATGGTATCAAAGGAAGATTTTTTGAGTTCAAATTATTTAAAACCCCTTATTTGTCTTTTTTATTATATGTTTTCGCTCTTAACCTGAAGGCGAGGGCATTGTGGGCCCTCGCATAAATGCAAGAGAGAGAATGAAGCCTTTGCCTATTGCCAGCAAGAGTCAATAATCGTTGCTAGGGCCCAAGTTATCTCGCTGGCTGGAAATCCTATGAGAAAAAAGAAATTTCATAAAACTAATTAAAATATTACAAAAATCATTATCATCATCACTTTTGGTATAACTTGAAATATAAAAAATGCGAAGAAATAATTGTGAAATTTCTATGTATTTTAATGTGTGTAGAAGAAGAGAACATAAGATAGGCTTTATTAAATAACTATCTAAAATAAAATAACAATCAAAGATATGCATAATCAAAATGAAATATAAGCGCTATCTTGAGAGATGAGGATAATCAAAAGAAATATCCCAATTAACCCTAACAATATGTCATATTAAAATGTGTACATCAAATACAAAAAAGTGAAAGACACACTTGCAGAATTTCAACAATTGAAGCATGGACAGTTTAATAAAACAATTAGAGCATGCCTATTTTTATGTGTGCGAGTGTCGACAGTCTTCATGCAATGTGGGTTCAATGTATTTATCTATTTAATACAAGATGCATTAAAGGAGAAATTGACTTTGAAGACCCAGTTCCACTTTTACTCCTGGTTTTATAAAATCGAAAATTCACGAGGAATTAATGTTAGTCCCTCATTAAACATATATAATGCAATTCATGCTTTGCAGGGTATTAATCATGAAAATTACTTATTTTGGGAATAATGGAAGCATTCCCTACAATATGAATATTGGACCTTTTGTTCAATAGCAGCACATGGACAATTGTAGCTATATCTCTTTGGTTCTCAAAATTCTAAAACTCCTCGAAAGAATAAAACTTATCTCGGAGAGTAGATTTTCAAGAATATGAACCCATCAACAAATCATATTAGTAAATCACCTTTATTTAAGAGTTTAAATCAATAAATTATAAGTCTAGTAAATTTATTAACTGCTTAATCCCTCTTCAATTATCCGATAGGGAATTTTTCTCTATGGTACGCTCACACTTGTATATTAATGAATACCCAACATGAATGATGACAACCCAACAATACTCTTCCTTATGCTAAAGATATGTAGATAGTGAAAATGGCACTTTACCAAACACTCAACACAAACCCATTATTTCACAAAGAAAAATAGTGTGCACACCACCCGTGTAAAGAAAAAATTTACACAAACTGTCTATTTGCCCTTAATTTTGTCATGATATCATATTAATGGTATACAAAACTACTTGTGTAAAACTTTCTTACGGTACTATATGCTATGACCACTCTTTCATAAATTGACATCGTATCTATAAGATTCCTTTTTTTTTTTTTCAGAAAGTACATCACTTCATTGATGGAAGCATGTCATATAATACAACAGGCATGAGGAGCGCAACATCACTATGCTAGTCTTACTCAAAATTAAGGAAAAATATTAGCTACACAAGTTGTGCTAGCACCACAAAGTAGATGCCCATCTATTAAGCAACATGTCCATGAATGGCCCATTTGTCAAATTTTTCTTTCCTTGTCTCTCTCCTCTTGCAAACTCGCACCTCCATTTCTCTTCTTCTTTGCTGTTTCTCCCTTCTTTTTCATTTTCTTTTCCTTCCACAACTTGTGCAGTTAATATTTTCTCACACAAATGGCCTCATATGCCCTTAATTTACTCTTAATATCCGATCAATGGTGTACAAAACTACATGCCGAGAACTTTTTCTCGCATTACTAGTGTATGCAATGGGCGCTCTTTCATAAATTGACATTTGTATCTATAAGATTCCCTTTTTTGAAAAGTACATCACTTTATTGATGGAAGCATATCATATAAAACAACAGGCACAAGCAGCGCAACACCACAGCGCTAGTCCTACTTAAAACCAGGGGCTCGAAAACTAAGCTTCATATACTCATATCTATGGATGAGACTAGAACTTGCTTTTCAGCGTGAGCTCATGCTGAATCAACTTCGAGAAAATATCCATGGCGTTGCTAGTAAGCCCCAAGGACACAACCAAGTCATCACTCTCCCTACTCTGGGAAGCGACAAAGATGATATTGTTAGGGACCGTCGCCGGCGCCACCTGGAATGGCCTCCCGAACCCGAAATCCATCTTGTAGAAAGGGAGTCGGCTCCATTTGCTAATGCAGCAAGAGTTGCCCTCGCAATCAACAAGGACCCTGTTCAGCTCGATGTGGTCGATGGCCGACCTTATGTAACTCTCGGTGACGGATGCGAGGGCCTCACGCACGGTCTGGACAGCGAACGAGAAGGGCTTGCGGGTCAATTCGCCGGCGCTGCACTCAGCGCAGGACAAAGCAATGCCGTTCCCGAAGTAGCCACTCGGCAGCGGGGGGTCAAACTTGGGGCGGCTGTCAACTGCAGTGAGAAGCTTCGTCGTCTCGTGAGGACCAATTCCGAGAGCTTTGGTTCGCGAGATCCACACGAGCGCCGATATGATTTCGAAGGTCGTCGGGACTACGGAAGAGCCATTCTGGGTTGCAATTCTTGCCGCTTTCTTGAGCTGAATGAGAGCGTGTGGCTTGAAGCAGAACGATCTGTAAACGAGGGGCTTGGTTTTGGGGTCGACCATGAGTTTGGGCTGCCGGTCTCTCGGAGCATACTCGTGGTGAGGGAGATCGATGCGCGGAGGTTGCCTCGGGCGCAACACCGATCGATCAAGAAAGGGAAGAACTGATGGTGGCTTGGCTTGAGCCAGGTCGCTCCAGCAAGCTATGAAGTCCGTGAGGGCTTTCCCGTCGACGAGGACGTGATTCATAATGATGCCGACGACGATCCCTCCGCACTTGAACGTCGTCACCTGGATTTCATGATAAACTGTAAGTGGATAACTACTCATGTGTATGTCAGTCTTGGAAAGTCTAAATCCCCTTGCACGAGTCCAGAAGAACATGCTGCTCCGCAAGCGGTTGAATGATAGAAAGAAAAAGCAGTGCAGAAATGATCTCTTTTTGTTAGATAAATTGTTCAAAAGCACTATGTTGCTCCTTCTATCTTGTCCCAAAAGAAAAATCTCGCACAAAGTAGCCATAATTCTCGTACAATCTGTCTAATATATGATTCATCGATGAACTAATGCAAGGGAACGCCAGAATCAGCACGACCAACATGTTCTAGAGTATTTACCTGCACCGAAAGCAAAGGTACTTCCAATATGGTCGGGGCTCCATCGCTGTGCTTCACGAGTTTTCGCAGCATGGCAGGATTGATGGTGCTAATATCGCCCAGCGCTGCGATGTCATCCTCCAACGTCGCTTCAACGAATGGGACACCTTCTCCAGTGCATCTCACTGCCATCCTCCCGTCGATCCCCATGACAAGTCTGCCCGCGAATGGATAGAACTGGACCAATGCCTTGGCTAGTGACTCTCTGATTGTCTCAATCGTGGCGGAACACCTTCCTCTCCCTTCACCATGGAAGGCGAACAAAAACTCAACCGTGAACTGGAAGGTCTGGTCGAGGTTGGAGAGAGCGTAGAGCCCGCCAAACGTTTCCCTCGCCGGAGAAACATGAACTGCGTTCACGATCTTCACATCAAGCTTTCGCATAGCTCCAGTGTTTCTCGGCTTCTCATTTCCTGATTCTTTGCACAGAATAATCGAAGCTATATTTATTTATCCGCAGGCTTTGGGCAATACCATGGTCAATGTACAACTTGCTAATTGCTACAAACAACCCTGACCGTAATAAAACGGTAAATTACAATATCAATTAATATAGTCCACATTAGAAAAACTATTACACTGATCAGTCATATACGAAATTGACCAGCCATATTTGTTTATATTGGTTGCATGAAAAATTAAATGATCTTGTCAATTAAATATAAATATATTATTATATATTTGAATAAATGCATATTAAATTCAAAATGCGCATGCTACGTACCGTTCTTGCTTTCATCCTCAAATGACTCAAATGTCCCTCTGAGAATTGCGGTACCCATCCTGTGGATAAAAATTATGAAACATTAAGAAAATTAACCGATTAACCAACATAAAATATTCTTATTATTAGTAACAATCCATATCTATAGATTATCATTAATGATGAAAATATTTTCATCACATTCATTATGCTAAGTGATACAAGCGATCATTTTAAGAAATTTTTTCTTTTAAAAGTGTTGATAACCCTGACCGTAATAAAACGGTAAATTACAATATCAATTAATATAGTCCACATTAGGAAAACTCTTACACTGAGCAGTCATATACAAAATTGACCAGCCATATATGTTTATATTGGTTGCATGAAAAATTACATGATCTTGTCAATTAAATATAAATATATTATTATATATTTGAATAAATGCATATTAAATTCAAAATGCGCATGCTATGTACCGTTCCTGCTTTCATCCTCAAATGACTCAAATGCCCCTCTCAGAATTGCGGTACCCATCCTGTGGATAAAAATTATGAAACATTCAGAAAATTAACCGATTAACCAACATAAAATATTCTTATTATTAGTAACAATCTATATCTATAGATTATCATTAATGATGAAAATATTTTCATCACATTCATTATGCTAAGTGATACAAGCGATCATTTTAAGAAATTTTTTCTTTTAAAAGTGTTGATAACCCTAACCGTAATAAAACGGTAAATTACAATATTAATTAATATAGTTCATATTATGAAAACTCTTACACGATCAGTCATATATGAAATTGACCAGCCATATTTGTTTATATTGGTTGCATGAAAAATTACATGATCTTGTCAATTAAATATAAATATATTGTTATATATTTGAATAAATGCATATTAAATTCAAAATGTGCATGCTACGCATACCGTTTTTGCTTTCATCCTCAAATGACTCAAACGTCCCTCTGAGAATTGCGGTACCCATCCTGTGGATAAAAATTATGAAACATTCAGAAAATTAACCGATTAACCAACATAAAATATTCTTATTATTAGTAACAATCTATATCTATAGATTATCATTAATGATGAAAATATTTTCATCACATTCATTATGCTAAGTGATACAAGTGATCATTTTAAGAAATTTTTTTAAAAGTGTTGATAACCCTGACCATAATAAAATGGTAAATTACAATATTAATTAATATAGTCCATATTAGGAAAACTCTCACACTGATCAGTCATATACGAAATTGACCAGCCATATTTGTTTATATTGGTTGCATGAAAAATTACATGATCTTGTCAATTAAATATAAATATATTATTATATATTTGAATAAATGCATATTAAATTCAAAATGTGCATGCTACGTACCGTTCTTGCTTTCATTCTCAAATGACTTAAATGTCCCTCTGAGAATTGCGATACCCATCCTGTGGATAACAACTATGAAACATTAAGAAAATTAACCGATTAACCAACATAAATATTCTTATTATTAGTAACAATCTAAATCTATAGACTATCATTAATGATGAAAATATTTTCATCACATTCATTATGCTAAGTGATACAAGCGATCATTTTAAGAAATTTTTTCTTTTAAAAGTGTTGATTTTCTATGAGCATTTGTAGATTTTGCAATCAATTTGAACAACAACAACAACAAGAACAAAAACGACGACGACGATGACGACAACCACAACCACAACAACAACGACAATAACAACAACGATGACGACGACAACAATGACAACAACAACCACAACGACAACAATGACAACAACGACAATGACAACAATGACAATGACAACAACGACGACAACAACAACAACCACAACCACAACAACGACAACCACAACCACAACCACGACAACAACAACGACGACGACGACGACGACGACAACAACGACAATGACAACGACAACGACGACGACGACGACGACACGACAGCGACGACAACAACAACCACAACGACAACAACAACCACAACAACAACAACAATAATCTAGTCTCTACAACAACAACAATAATCTAGTCTACAACAACAATAACAATAGTCTAGTCTCTACAACAACAACAATAATCTAGTCTCTACCCTTCGCCTATAGCAGAAACGACACTAGTTAAAGATAGATACATGAGTAGCTCATCTCTCCGGCGAACAACTTCAAAAACTAATAGTTACCTACAATTCCAAAGTAGAAGCAGATTGTCAACAACAGCAACAACAGCAACAACAACAACAGCAACAACAACAACAATAGCAACAAGAGCAACAACAACAGTAATCTAGTCTCTACCCTCCGCCTATAGCAGAAACTATAATAGTTAAAGATGGATACATGAGTAGCTCATCTCTCCATCGAACAAATTCAAAAACTAATAGTTACCTACGATTCCAAAGTAGAAGCAGATCGTCAACAACAACAACAGTAGCATCAACAGCAGCAACAACAACAACAACAACAACAACAATAATAATCTAGTACCCTTCGCCTGTAGCAAAAACTACAATAGTTAAAGATGGATACATGAGTAGCTCATCTCTCCAACGAACAAATTCAAAAACTAATAGTCACCTATGATTCCAAAGTAGAAGCAAACCGTGTAATACTATATTAAATGATTTCATATATTTATTGTTAAACGCAAATTGCGTAACCCCAAGATTTCCATAACTAGAATAAAAACATGCATAATTGAGTAGAAAGATTAACACACCTGTTTTATGATCCATCGTTCTTGAAGCGGAAGTGGAAACACAATGTTCCACACGCAAGTCATTCTCCTCTATTGCCCTCCATATCACTAGCTCAATGAGGCAACCCCCTCACGTTTAGCATTAGGTAAACGCCCCTTAGGTGAGGATACATGTGATAATTAGGGTTAGAGAAGAGACTTGAGCACTATTTATAGAGTTTTCAACCAGGCTCCTTCATTACGGGCCAGGCTTAACTCGGCTCACACTTGCCAGTTCCATATTAGACTAATTAAAAAACATTCTATCTCACCTTAGACCAACCATGTTTTACGGTAACCATAAAAACAGTAAATTACAATATCAATTAATGTAGTCCACATTAGGAAAACTCTTACATTCTCCCACTTAGACTATATTAATTGAAAATCGTACTATATGTGCGTACATTTAGTCCAGATTCTTAATAATCAATCATATCCCATAAAGTCTTCAACATCGAATCATGGCGGTAACTGCATGTATACTCACAGAGCTTTCCATGGTCACGAGTGCTCTCAACTTTATTGATATATATTCAATATGGTAGTGTGGCAAATAGATAACATCTCTCATAGAGAGATTCCATTTGTCAGTCACCATTCTCTTACCTTAGGCGTCACAAAAACTTGTTCTACCAGAGAATGTTTTATGGTTCCAATGAACCCACATATGTCTTGTCCTTATGGTTAACCTTTCTTTATATATAACAAGACATATGAATAAAGCTAATAACCGGATGCCCCTAGCCTTTACTCAAGGTTTATACAGTACCTTGAGACTTTATCAATATTTATTTAACATAATAACAACACATTCAAAATATTTTATTGAATGCAAAAATTGATACATATCAAAGCGTTACAAAGTGTAACGAACACAGATGAAACATTTATCAGAATAAAGCCAAAATAGCTCTCACTAAACAATAGCATCCATGATGTTCCTAAGCCCATGCTAATGACATATTCAAATACACATGGGCATAGGCCTTTAATCAGTGAATTTGCAACCATATCATCTGTGAAAATATGTTATATTATTACGTCACCTTTTTATACCGTTTCCTTTTGGTCAAAAATTTTGACCATCATATATTTAAACCCATTGAGACCTCTGTAGTAAATAAATAATACTACAAAATTGTTATCTCAATACAACCGTATGGGTCTATCCATAAAGTTAAAACAATTAACTCCTTCATGAGGTTCTAGGAACTAAAAGCCCAAGTAACAGCCTAAAAGAATGTTACTAACACTGCTTACATAGTAGAAGATGACATAGAACTTTATTTATTGCACTTCCTGCTAATATAAATATGTATTCCGTTATTGATTGCATGTCATCATAACAGCCAACAAAATTTACATCTAAATACCCTACTAACTACAATAATTGAACATGTCTGTAAATTAGCATATAATCTCACGTCCTCTTTAAGTACCTTAAAACCTTCTTGATAGCAACCAAGTGATCATGTCCTGGGTTTGACCGATATCTGCCTAAAAGTCCCATCACAACGACAATATTTAGTCTAGTGCAAATCTGAGCATACATTATACTTTTAAGTGCACTGACACAAGGTACACACTTTAATTAGATTTTCTCAATATCTAAATAAGGATAATGTGATAGATTTAGTCTATCACCCTTAACAACAGGAGCAATTTCTAGCTTGCAATGATGTATATTGAATATTTCCAATATACAATCAGCAAATATCCTCCAAGAAAATATAATATAATATGGCAAAAATAATCATTACAAATCTCAATACAAAGAATATAAGATGTCTCAAGGTCACAACCTGTAAGCAAAATATCATGTACATAGAGTATGAGAAAAAATAAATTTCCTCCCACTGACCTTGCAGTATATTGAATTACTCTGTTCCCAATTGAACAAGATAACAACACTATGAAACTTTAACAATATTGTTTGGAAACTTGATTAAGATCATGAATTAGAATTTTTCAGTCTACACACAAGTTTACTTGAATCTGCTGCAAAATCATCTAGTTGTACTATATAGATTTTATATCTATTTAATGTAACTCCATATCAAAATAAATTATTAATGCCATGTTCACTCTGAAAGAATCTTTAAAAATAGTAATAAGAAATAATTATTTCTTCACTATAAATTATACACCCCTCTTTTAGAGTGGAAATTTTAGTTACAAGTTTAGTTTTAAACTTCACAATTTTCCTTTGAAATCCTTTTAATTTTGTATGCCAATTTGCAACTAATGAACTTGTGATCTTTGGACAAGTAAGTTTCCAAATACTATAAGGTTTCATAGATTGTATATCGCCTTTTATGGCATCTAATCATATATTTGATTGAGAACAATAAATGACATTTATAAATATGCCACTACATCAACCATATAGTGGATATTGCAGTCATGCTCTCACAAATAGACTATATAATTTAATGGAATAATTGATCGTCTTTCCCTAACAAATCTCTCTAGTAAAGTTACCACTACTTCATTCTATACTTGAGAGGTTTGAAAAAATTTCATCATAAACTATATCAAGAATAATACCTTAAACCTTAACAAGTTTAGTTTATGGTATAGAAAATTCAATAATTGTCTATACTAAAATTTTTTAGTATAGGTAAAGACAAAGACACAGTGATTTTCTATCGTACTATTATCCATAATAGTCTAAGAGTAGCTATCCTCTATAATAACGTTGAACTGTAGAAACTTTACAGTGTGTGATTCCATAATATTTGTACATTCTTTATGGTCATAAAATTGATACCCCTTTGAACAATCTGAGTAAGATACAAAATAATTCCAAGTGAATCTAAATTCCAACACACTTAATATTGAATTAGATAACCTCACTTCTGCATGACACCTCTAAATTTAATATGATTCAAGTCATTTATGTTCAGTCTATAACACAAAAGAAGTTTATGAAATAACTTTGATATGAAATATCTTTTGTATGTGAAAAGATTGCTTTCAAAATATCAGCCCACAAAAGATCGGATAAATTAGTCTTACTAATCATACTCATCACCATGTTTATTATGATGCAATATGCATTTTAGTCAAATCCTTTTGTTAAGATTTTTAGCATAGTAATTAAGTCACAACCCCAGAATCTATCAAGCATTTGAGAAATGACCTTTTAAGCTATTTCGCATTGTCATACTTGCCAAAATACTCACAAACACTATTAAACCTTATAACATTTTAAGACTAATTGTAATTATTTTATTCTTTATCTTGGCCATTTTACTTCCACAATAATCTATAGAAGTCTTTAGATAATTGTTAAGAGTAGACATAATATCAACATTGTCAACTTTTCTACTCTTCCTTTAGATATGTGTGAGATTATTCCTTAAATAGAAAATTTTGGAAACAACCTCTTCAAGTATATACGAGATGTATATGCCACTAGAACTTAAACATAATCTTTGTAGATGTGTCATAATTTTAGTATTAGATAAAACATAACTTTAAGCCATTAAAGCTTTCATCATCTTTTAGGAGTTCAGTCAGTAGACAAGCCACTTTTCAAGTGTTCTTAAATGGAACGCTTCATAGACAGGAAGCAAATTCCATTACTCTTTTCTCAAGCAGCAATCATATGTCCACTACTTCAAATTTGACGCAGTAAAACCCCAATAATAATGAAGTTATTAATTATAGAAAATGTGACTGAAAAACAAGCAATATATATATAATTAGCATCATGTGAGCACCGTGTAACTTGATATACAAGTACACATCCAGAGAGTTGTATGCATAATCATATAATCACCTTTGGACAAAATACATGACATGCAGTTGTATACTCCCCACATGATAGCGGTTATGAGAATATATTCTAATCTTCATGAATTCATCACCTTTGGGTAGATGAACCACTAGGATTAGTCAATTCTTTACCACACCATCATGTATCCCTCCATGAACTAATACACAATCACCTCCTTTGGGAATATGACCGCACATTAGATCAGGAGACATCTCCATCAACATACGAGATCGAAATTTCTCAAACCTAATCAAGCGATCCACTTTAGCGGTCACTACTCAATTGAATCATTAAAACTCTCTCATATTAGGGATATAAACTTTACTACTTACATACATCATATACGCGCCACCAACCATCTTGCTCGTCTCGTCGAGCCCAATCCGAATTTATGATTTAATTTTATTTTTATTGAACCAAAAATCACGAAAATCACAAATTAAGGCAAAAATTCTATGCGTTCGAGTTCTAAGGTTATGATTGCTCTAATACCACATGTTGAATGCAAATTATGTAACCCCTAGATCTCCATAACTAGAACAATAACATGCATAATTGAGTAGAAAGATTAACACACCTTTTTTAGATTAACACAATGTTCCACGCGCAAGTCATCCTCCTCTATTGCCCTCCGTATCACTACTCAATGAGACGGCCGTCTCACATTTAGCGTTAGGTAAACGCCTATTAGGTGATGATACATGTGAGAATTAGGGTTAGAGGAGAGACTTAAATACTATTTATAGAGTTTCCGGCCATACCACCTCATTACGGGCCAGGCTCAACTCGGCCCACACTAGCCAGTCTCATATTATACTAATTAAGAAACCTTCTATCTCACCTTAGACTAACCCACTTTTACGGTAACTGTTAAAATAGTAATTTACAATATCAATTAATGTAGTCCACATCAGGAAAACTCTTACATTTATTTCCAAAAGCTTTTAGCTCAACCTTCAAAGACTGAGCCAAAATGGCCTCATAAGATTGCATAATGCCATTTAGCAGGTTTTCATTGCGGAGACTGTGGCTAGGAGGTTCACTCCTATAACTGCAAATACTCTCTAGCAAAATTGTCCTCTTTGTCATTCTACATAAATTTGCAGCACATCTTTGGAAATGATATTGAAAGAGAGTGTTTGGAATAGTAGAGCAAGATGAAGACTTAGAGCATCGAATTCTCAAAGAAAAGCAACAAATAAAATAAAATCAGAAGTCTTCACTATGAATGCATTTAGCAATTGAGAAGTCTAGCAGATAGTAGAGCTAGTCAGTCAAAGGATAAAATACATTTTAGATGAATTCTGAGTCTTCACTCCAAAACCGTAGAAAAATTATGTGAAACTTGATAAGGCTAGTAATAGCATCTAGAGGGAGTGAATATGTGTTAAAACAAGTTTTACAAGACTTAACTAATTAATTCGTTTTTTGAGGATAATCGATCGAAGATGTAAAATACTATAGGCAGTTATATAAAGTTACGAATTAAAGTAAAGAGTTTAGGGAAAGAAAATTAAAACACAAGGTTTATAGTGGTTCGGCTTAGACCAAACCTACGTTCACTCTCCCGCACTAACAGCCCACTAGCTAGATTTCACTAAGAACCAAAAGAGATTTTACAGTCTCACGTCCTTGATTTCACGTATAGAAACTTTACTACATTTCCTCAAGGTCCCACAAGTATTCTATCTCTCTTTTGAATACAATTTAAGCTTAGCGATTGAAATAGCAAAGAACTAGGAGCTTCAAATTTTGGAATTTTTCTTTTAAGCACACACTCGAATAACTTAAGCATCTTCCTTATATACTCCCCCATGCCTTTATAACCGTTGGCACCTTCCAAAGGAGTTATTCCAATCTAGCCGTTGGACAGAAATAATTAGGGAGATCTCAAGTTACTTAAAGAATGTGATGATAGCCCACCAATCCTGCTCGCCCATACAATCAAAATCTAGGTTTCCATAAGTAAAATCTTCCAGATATACTTTGCCAATCAATGGATCTCATCACCCATATTGATTTCAATAAGAATAATTGATCACAATATGCTATCTCTAACCTTGAGATCTTCTTTAACCGTACGAACTAAATCCTTAAAGATATACTCACATCTGGATAAGTCTTCTCTTCGTAGGTCTAGAACTATTGTTGACACCTAAATTTTTGCCCAAAGATATTTTATGTCAAATTCTTGCATATAGATTATCTAAGTGTTTAATATAGTGTTTTAAATGGAAAATGTTTTTCCTTAAAAAAAAATTAATTAATTAAAAAAAGAAAAAAGAGGAAATCGAAAAAAAAAAAAAAAAAAAAAGAGCAAGTTGGGGCCAATGATCTAAACGTGACTAGCCAAGCCCAGGAGGTCAAATTGGAATTCAAATTGTAAGTTGGGGCCAAAATGCAATTTTTAAAAGTTGAGGGACCAATTCACAAATTTTGCAAAATTTGTGCCCAAGCCCTTAAATCATCATCTTGGTCACCAATTAAGTAGAAATTGAATTTGGGTCAAATCGAATCAATCAAATTGGGCCAAAAGGACCAAATTTGTATTGAATGGGGTATTTTTGAATAAGATAATGGCCAACTTTAAAGGACTTTCTTGCAAAATTGGATAGGCACAATTGCGAAATATGGTCGAGATCTTAAACTACTATACATATACTCGTTAATTGATCAAAAATCGCAGCAAAATTGATGAATTAGAGCACTCAAATCAGCAACCAAAACTTAGTCTACGAGTTGGTCTCAATTTGGAGTTGCTGAGTAAGCAACTTGGTGGCCCCGCCATATCCTCCTCAGCTGCCCAACTAGCCCGATCTCTACACGTGATGGAAGACCATTATTGGTACTGCAAGTGAACAAAAATTGGTCAAAGATAAGCTACTGAAGGCCCGGGAAAACCGCACCAAATCCAGGCACTCAACATCTGCAGAAATTGAAAATCTGGCTTAAGTCAGAAAGTTGTTGAAGTAGTCCTCTTGACAGGCTTGGTAGGTGGACAAAAGACAAACAAAAAATTCCTTAATTGAAGGGATAGGATCACTAAAGCAAGGTCTTTCTAGGGATGAGAGAGAGGAGACAAGAGGGAGAGGAGGGAGCTCACGGTCATCCCCCAAAGAGGGCCTCAGAAGCAACTCCAGAAAAGCAAACTCATAAATTTCAATTCAACCTCCAGAGAGAAAAGGGAAATTTTCACAAACTTGCAACCAAAATTAGCCAAAACCTTCAACTAAAGAGTGAAACTTACTCAAAGATCTTTCCATCCATAGGCCGTACGTCCAAAATGGAGTTTAGTAATGTCTCCTAAAGCCCCCCGAAACAGTACCCTCTTGGCTGGCCAAGAAAGTCCGAAAATTTTTCTAGGTGTTGAGCCCGATCGGTCATGGGTGAGGGAAGGTGAGTGTTTTTGAGAAAATTGAGAGATAAATGAGGAAAAGCTTGACTTTCACCCCAAACTAGAATACATATAGTTCGTTTTGGTATTAATTTTTCCAACAAAAGAGGTCCTGAAGTCTAATTTTTGAGGTCAACAAAAACCTTTGTTATCAGTTTTTCTCTGCATATCTCATTTTCCAGTTTGAAGAAACCAACTTCCACATGCTTTTAGAGGACAATTTCTCGGTTTCCTTGACTAAGAGTCACTTGCAAAAGAAACTAGGAAGCAAGGTAAGCATCCTAGATGTATTTATGATCGAGTTTGAGCATGTTTCAACCATGAAAAATAAAGAGGAAGACCAACCCTGAAATCTGATTTCCAAGGTTGAAATTTTTCTAGGTGTTTGAAGCCTCTTCAAAAGCCATAAATGTTTGACTTGCTACTCCCACTTGCATGCGTTTTATATCTTCATGAGCTTGATGAATGTCATGTGGGAGTACAAATGATGCATAGGTCACATTGGTTTGGTTTTTAAATTCCCATGTGAACTATGAGATCATCTAAAACTTTGGCCAAAAACCAAGCCTATCAACATTAATTTATGGCTGGTCAATGTGAACTTTGCATGTGTACTTCTTCGAGAGGTCGTTTTGATGTGTACGGTTGGTCATTCTCAATGATGTTTGTTGCATTTGAAATCCCATCTTCCCTACTTTCACTCGGATTAAGTAATATTTCCTTTAGATCTTGCGTGTGATGAGTGTCGGGGCTTCAATATGGGCATGTAACCTATTTGTTTGACTTGGGTTCAAACCCAGATTTGCAAAATTAGCTCAAACCCACATATTTGAGGATGATCTTAGCTTGGTTCTAGTGTGTTTTAAGCTATGATTTCTATCTAATATTATTTTTTGCATGTGGTAATATAACCTTGATATTTTAGTTCCACATGAGATAGATTATGAGTGACAATTGAAGGCTGCAACCATGGCTCGAGAAAGCTATTAGGGCTAGTTTAATGCACACCAAGTGTTTGACAAAATGCCCAAACTAAGCTTGTATCTTGAAACGGTCTATTTGAGCTTGATTATTGTGATATTCATGTGCTATGTTACTCCATGTTAACATAGATCGGTTTAAGGAATTATTATTAATATATTTTTAAAAAATAATTATAAAAAAAGAGAAAAATATGAAAATTTCAAAAATATCAAAAAAAAAAAAAAATGTTAGATAGCATCAAATTAGGATAGAAATGACATATATGAAATTTTCCTAATTTTAAAAGGTCATTTTCCTTTGTATTTTATAACCATTTTTGTAAGTAATCCATTTTGCGTAGATTAAAATTATTTAAAGTAATTTCATGCATATTTGACTTCTCATTTCGCTCATGAGGGTTCTGTCCGGGGACATGATAACAAGACCATGTAATATTATTTGCCCAACTTGTATCGGGTTTACCTTTTCCGCATTTATTTTCAAGTCATTTCAATTTCTTTGATGTTTATGTACACACCGCTTTTCATTAATTTGTGTGTAAATTTCTCTTCTAAATTATGTTAGGATTAGTCTAGACATTAAGGAAAACAAACCTACAAAAACATTTGCATGGATGCTTAGCAGTTTTATAAGGATTATAATTGGTAATTAAGATTGTATGGCCATTTAGATAAACAACCTTCCAAGTTAGTGGTACCGCAAGGGCGCTAACAGAAACATTGACGTAAAAAAGTCCCCAGTCCTAGAAATCTCTGATTGCGTAGGAATCGTGACAACACTCTTGCGTCTTGATTCGTTTCTAGCCAACCTCAATAAGTTAGTGGCGACTCCTAAAAATGCATAAGTTGTTAAGAATTAAAATTCAAAATCTAATGTCGCGCAAGGTATGGGCTTGGGAAAGCATGCGCCTTATTTAGAGCCGTTAGTCCGCCTCTTTAGGCAAATACCCCTAAACCTTCTTTCTTTTTTCACGGACGACAAAAGAGAGGTCGCGGCAGTTTGGCAACTCCACTGGGGATTTGGTTGCAAACCTTAGAGGACTTAGGCCGTAAAATCACAATTGATATATGGCTTAAGGGACACATATTCGACATAACTGCACTTTACGGTTCTAAAGGTCAAGTTGAGCCGCCGAAAACCTTCCTCCAACTCACAATTCCTGCCCACATGGTGATCGATTGATTGTTAAGTCTAGGATCAAAGAGAGGTATTGTGCACATTCAGGACCATTACATCCATTGGAACAAAACTCATGCTTTTATCCATTTTACTGAGCCGAAAGTAGAATTCAACCTAGCAATTATGTAAGTTATGTTCTCACCAAAAGTGAGCTAAGGCGATGCTTCCTCTGCTGTATCGTATTGCATATATTATTATACACCCTAGTCTTATCAATGGTTCTGAAGATGGACACTCTAAACACAATAGCGTCCCTTTCAATAAAGCTTAAACACACGCATCTTCCACCTTCGAAGAAGTTTCTATCGCAGATGCAGCCCAACAGGCATATGACTTTCCATAATGTTCGTGGCTGATGAGCTTCAACGGCCATGGTTTGGCTTTGAAATATGAGAAACACAGTCTACGGGCTTTTATTAACGTGTCTTTGGGAATGAACTAGGAACTCTCTGCTCAAGTAGACATTCACAATTTTGTCATCTCAAAAACAACCAATGATTTTTGAGGAAGACAATATGAGGATGCTTTATGTGATTTAAATCCAAGAGTTGTCATTATCACGAGGATCTTACCACATTGATTTTCTTCAGATGTATTAACTTCACCGCAATTTTAGAGAAAGGATAATCAAGTACAGATTTGCTGGCCGGTTTGAGAGCTTTGCGCAAGCCCCGCTTTTTCAGCTTACCTATAGTAGGCGCAAACAAAAGAAGAAGAAAGGTTTTGCATTTTAGCTGTATTTTATTCTTGTTATGTAAAACTCATATCTGCCGACATAGCAACCCTAAATCAATCAATTTGAGTCTTACTAATGGTCTAGCTTCCTAAGGCCTATATGCACACCAATACAATTCTCAGCACAATCAAATCTCATGTGACCAGCTCGGCTTGTTTCCATTATTTATGAGATCCTCCAATACAAGCATATTCACACACAGGAGAACTATAGACAGAGAAACACTACAAGAGTGAATTAGCTCTAACACAATTTCTCTTAGCCTAACAATGTGGAAAGTTCCTTCATGGAATTCAAATCAAACACAAGAACAACACAGTCATGGGGAGAATTCGCTAATATACTAAGATTCACACCTGGAAAATCTCGTGATGAGCCTTTTGAACTTCTGTCCCTCTCCAAACTTTTTACTAACAAATGTGCATGGGAACTGCCATGAACTTTGTAAACCTAATCAAATTCCATTGCCATACAAAGCTGAGGACACTTGACTGAATGCAATTCATCCCTCAAGACTTCAAGCTCAACCAAAACATCATGGCAATCATCGGCACATTTAGTCCTAACACATACTGTAATATATGTGCTTTAAAAGAAAATAAAATAAAAGGAAAAAAAAGAGTTTCAAAAGTCAAAAAAGGAAGCTAAAGGATATTTGTGGAACCTTCGGCTGTGCTTTAAAGAGAGAGAGAGAGAGAGAGAGAGAGAGAGAAGAGCATGGGCAGAAGCAGGGTTTCGAAAGAAATAGGGGAAAAGAGAGAAAGAAGAGAAAGGAAAAAGGGAAAAAGAAAAAAGAAAAAATTGGCACGCTCATGATCCGGACGCCTCATCAAGTCGACTCAAGTGTGTTTTGCAAAGCCGGTAAGAAATTGAAGCCTTTAATCACTTACTTGAAGCAATAGCCGCAATTCGGGCTCGAACAGATTTCTTGGATATTTGTGTGGCGAAACCCGATTTTTGAGTTGTTGAGCTGTATATTTTTGTAGAAATGGTACTTTGGGATGTTGTGAAGCTATAGCATCTTTCGGATCATGATTTGAGTTTGCGGTTTGTCCTGAACGGAATTTTAAAGTTAGGGGCGCATTCTAGTATTGTAGCGATCAGTAGCTTCAAAATTTTTTTTTTTGTTATTTTCAGCATTATTTTGGGGTGGCTGAGTTAGGGTTGTTGTTTTACATTAAGAGAGCTTTCTAATGACTATAAGACGGCTTGAAACGGATTTTTGTGGAGGAAGTTATGGCATTGCGAAGTTGGCGCATGGGCCGTGCCTAGTAGAAAATGATGGGTTTTCAATAAATGAGAGCTTTTGTGGCGCATAGGTGTTGTTTTATCAATAAATAGGCCTAGTATAGATGATTCATTATGCGAATATCCTTTTTACTTGGCCTTTTAATATTGTTTTTGCGTTAATTGTTAGGAATCCGAATGCGTTGGTTCGAGTGAGCGTCGTAATTGATTTTTAGCTTTTCCCAGATGAGTGACACTATTTCTACTTTGTATTTTAAACTCATATTTTGAGAAACGTGGTGGATTATATATTTCATGAGTTGATAAAAAGTATATTTTATTGCATAAAACAGGATCGAGATATTACTGTCATTTTTGTTATTCAAAGGGAGTTATATTCCGACTTCGATTTGAATGGTTGTTTGAAAAAGGATTTGTGGAATTCTTTGTGAAAGAATCTTGAAATGTTTTGGAGAATACTTTGATATTTATATATCAAATTTTGAGTTGTGATATGACTTCCTTTCTGATGTTGGATTACTGGATATTGTGATTGGTGATTAGTGCTCAATATCGCTGTAAACCCTGAGAGGTGTGTGGGTATGTGCATACTAATCTAAGATATCCTTGTGGGTCGAGCCACCGACTAATAATAGGTGGAGACCTTGCCAAGGGAGGAATCTTGATCGTCTTGTCACAAGCGATACGTGTGACCATGGTTAGACATTTAAGCATGAATTGGTCAATGGAGTGGACCATTGATGTATGATTTGAGTTTGGTTGATGGAATGAACCATCGATGTGATTTGATGAGATTAATCAATGGAATAGATCATTGATGCATGTTTTATAAGATTGACTAATGGATTGGACCATTGGTGTCTTTGGTATTTGAGTTATGTTTTAAATATGCATAGTGATTTCTCGATCCGTTTAGAAGAAATGTGTTACTCACTGAGCCGTGGTAGCTCGCTCCTTTTTTATAATTGTTTTTCAGGTTCTTCAGTGAGTTGTGAGTAGACGTGAGCATTCGTTCGGCGAGAACTTTTGTGGTGGAAAATTTTTGATATGACTTGTGCATAGTGAATAGGTTTATAAGTTAGTCTTTATAGAAGGTTTATGTTTTGATTTTTATGGATTATAGATATACTATAATATTGTAACCAAATACCCATTTTTGTCAAATATATATATGTGTGTGTGTGTGTGTGTGTGTGTGGATGTATATATGTTGAAATCGGATTGAATTTTGATTATGTTGAGGCTGTGTCCTTTGGTAAAAGAACGGCTGTGTCATGCCCATTTTTCTTGTAAATCGGGGTGTGACATTTGTTGGTATTAGAGCTTAGATTTTGATTTGTTTGGGTAGATTTGGGACGATGTGAGATTGTGTGATAGATTTTTTTTTTTTAAAAGTTAGCCTTTTAGATATTAAGTTGTAGCTCCGTTCTTGGATTCAAGTGATCATGCATGACTCGGAGACACTTGCTTCGCTTCGTAGAAATAGTAAAGGTAAGCAAGTTGTCGCCCCTAGTGCTAGAGACACGCCTCAAGCTTCTCAAGGTGCGTCTTTAAGGAGGAGATAGGAGGATCGACGTGATGGAATTCCTAACTCACATGAAGGCAGGGAAGTTAATCAACGGTCATTTCCCCTGAGTGACTTTGAGTAAGCCATGATTCATTGGTATCTTCAAGCAAAGGAATTAAGTGGAGATGGAGCAACTGGCTCATACACTTTTGCCTAATTCAGAGAGGCGAAACCACCCACTTACGATGGGAAAGCTAATCCTCTTGCAGCAGAGCAGTGGACTAAAAAGATTGAGGGGATCTTCAAAGTAGAAGGTGTTCCTGAAGACAAGAAGGTTAACTTTGCTTCTTGATACTTCGAAGGTGAGGCGGAGCATTGGTGGGAGGGAACGAGGCCAGCTCTTGGAGATAGGGATGGTGCTATAGCTTGGGAGGACTTTAAGCAGGCTTTCAATGCCCAATTCTTCCCAGTGTCATTTCAGGCAAAAATGAAGAGTGATATTATACACATATCTCAAGGCAACTCCATAATTTTGTAGTATGCAGCCCGCTTTAATCAGATTAGTAGATTTGCTGAGCAATATGTGTCTAATGAGCAAGATAAGGCTTATCACTTTCAGAGAGGGCTCCGATATGAAATTGGTTCGGCACTCACACCTCTAGCATTGACATCTTATAATGACGTGTTGGAACGAGCCATCAGAGTGGAGCAAAAGATTTTGGAGCGTGACGAGCAAGGTGTACCTCAACATAAGAAGTTGAGATCCACAGTTTATCAGGATAGCAGCACTGGTGGCAGCGGAAAGAGGAAAGCTTTTAATCAGCCAGGAAAGCCCAGAATTCAGAATAATCCAGGGCCTTGTACTACTTGTGGGAGACGACGTAGCGGTCCTTGTTACCACAAGAGATGAGCATGTTTCACTTGTGGAAAAATGGGACATATGACACGTGATTGTCCAACACAGAAGATTGTCCCTGGAGAAAATAGAGTATGTTTTGTATGTGGACAACCTGGAAATCGAGCATATACTTGTTCTATGAGGAAGACCACACCTCCAATTGATAGGCCACAAGAAGGCCAGCAAAGGCAAAGGATGATTAGGAAAGTTTTTACGATGACAGGAAAGGATGCGGCGGCTTCTAATATAGTTGTTGCAGGTAATATTTCTATTGCCTCACAACTTGCTTATGCATTGTTTGATCCCGGTGCCACGCATTCCTTTACTACCGTTGATTTTGCAAAGAAACTTGATGTGTTGCTTGAGCTTCTAAGATATGAATTGCGTATTGATACTTCCTCTGGTGATTTATTGATTGATGATCGTGTTTTTAAGAATTGTTTGTTGCGAATTGATGATGTAGCATTGCCTATGGATTTGGTGGAGTTAGATATACGAGATTTCGATGTTATTCTAGGGATGGATTGGTTATCAAAATAATTATGCCACTATTGATTGTTATTCAAAGAAAGTTATTTTTCGACCTCCAAATTAACTCGAATTCTCTTTTTCAGGAAGTTATGAAGGCACTTTTCCAAGGTTGATTTCAACTATGCAAGTAAGAAATTTTTTTAGAAAGGGTTGTTGTAGTTATTTGGCTTGTGTAAAAGATACAAGTAAAGAGCCGGTAAAGCTAGAAAATGTTCATGTTGTCAAAGAATTTCCTTATGTATTTCCTGAAGATTTACCTGGCTTGCCTCCTGATAGAGAGATAGAGTTTTGTATCGATTTAATGCCTAGTACAACACCTATCTCTAAGACCCCATATCGGATGGCACCTTTTGAATTGAATGAATTGAAGACACAACTACAAGAGCTTTTGGATAAGGGTTTTATCAGGCCTAGTGTATCGCCTTGGGGAGCTCCTGTTCTATTTGTGAAGAAAAAAGACGGTAGTATGCGACTTTGCATAGATTATCGAGAACTTAACAAGGTGACAATAAAAAATAAATATCCTTTGCCCAGGATTGATGATTTATTTTATCAACTTCAAGGGGCTCAGGTAATTTCTAAGATCGACCTTCGTTGTGGGTATCATCAGTTGAAGATAAAAGTTGATGATGTGCTAAAGACGGCTTTCAGAACAAGGTATGGGCATTATAAATTCCTTGTCATGCCTTTTGGGTTAACGAATGCACCTACGGCTTTCATGGATTTGATGAACAGGGTATTCAGGCAATTTCTTGATAGATTTATTGTGGTATTCATCGATGATATTTTAATGTCTTCGAGGAGTTTGGGAGAACATGAACAACACTTGAGAGTTGTTTTACAAACTTTGCGTGAAAAGAAGTTGTATGCTAAATTTAGTAAGTGTGCCTTCTCCGCTTGATCATATAGAATTCTTAGGTCATGTAATATCAAAGGATGGTATCTCGCTTGATCCAAAGAAAGTTGAAGCAGTTGTTCAATGGAATCGCCCTACCAATGTAACGAGGTAAGAAGTTTTCTTGGGTTAGCAGGTTATTACAAGAGATTTATAGAAGGGCTTTCTAAAATTGCCAGTCCACTTACTCGCCTAACTCAGAAGGGAGTTAAATTTGTGTGGTCAGATCAATGTGAACGCAGTTTCCAAGAGTTGAAGAGGCGATTGGTGTCAGCTCCTATATTAACTTTTGCCTTCAGAAACTGGTGGCTTTACAATTTATTGAGTTGCATCTAAGGAAGGTTTAGGTTGTGTTCTTATGCAAGATGATAAAGTTGTAGCATATGCCTCTAGACAGTTGAAGGCTCATGAGAAGAACTATCCTACTCATGATCTGGAGTTGGCGGCAATTATGTTTGCCTTAAAAATATGGCGGCACTACTTGTATGGTGAAAAATATAAAGTCTTTACCGATCACAAGAGTTTGAAATATATTTTTACTCAGAAAGAACTTAACATGACACAGAGGAGATGGCTAGAACTTCTGAAGGATTATGACTTATCCATCAATTTCCATCCAGGTAAAACTAACGTGGTAGCTGATGCATTGAGTCACAAATCCTCTGGAAATATGGCAGCATTGCTCACTTCTCAAAAGCCTATTCTTGAAGATATGAGAAAGCTGGACCTTGAGGTTTTGGTCCATCAGCTTGTTGCTCAATTAGCTAATCTTTGAGTACAACCGACATTGATTGACAAAATCAAGGGTAAACAAAATGAAGATCCTCAATTGGAGAAGATCAAAGAAGGTGTAAAAGCTAGGAAACAATATGACTTTAGTATCCATGTAGATGGGTCATTGAGGTTTCATGATCGATTATGTGTTCCCAATGATTTAGAATTGAAAAAGGAGATATTACAATAAGCTCATAGCACTAGATTCTCGATTCATCCAGGAAGCACCAAGATGTATAGGGATTTGAGAGGAAATTTTTTGTGGATCAATATGAAGAAAAATATTGTCAAGTTTGTCGACCAATGTCTAGTTTGCCAGCAAGTGAAAATTGAGCATCAAAAACCAAGTGGCAGCTACGCGCACTTGAAGTACCTAAATGGAAGTGGGAGCATATTACCATGGATTTCATCGTCGGCTTACCGAGGACACCTAGTGGTAAGAATACCATATGGGTGATTGTTGATCGATCGACTAAATCTGCACACTTTTTGTCTTATCGATTTGGTCTTTCACTTGAAGACATGTCGAAGCGATACGTCAATGAGATAGTGAGACTTCATGGAGCTCCAGTTAGTATTGTTTCCAACAGAGATCCTAGGTTTGTGTCTAACTTTTGGAAGAGTTTACAAGGGGAGTTAGGTACTCAACTCAACTTTAGCACAGCTTTTCACCCACAGACAGATGGTCAGTTAGAGAGAATTATTCAGACATTAGAGGATATTCTACGATCTTGCGTTATTGACTTTGGTGGTTCATGGGACGAACATTTACACTTGGCAGAGTTTTCTTATAATAACAGTTATCATTCCAGTATTAAAATTGCTCCTTTCGAAGCTTTGTATGGGCGTAAATGTAGGACTCCTATTTGCTAGGATGATATTGGTGAGAAAAGATTAACCGACCCTGAATACATACAACAATCAGAAGAGAAAATCAGACTCATTCGAGAGCGTTTGAAAACAGCACAAAGCCGTCAAAAAAGTTATGCAGACCTTAAGAGGTGCAAAGTAGAATTTAATGTAGGAGACCATATATTCTTGAAGGTTTCTCTAATGAAGGGTGTCATGAGATTTGGCATGCGTGGTAAATTAAGCCCAAGGTACGTGGGACCATTTTTTATATTATAAAAGATTGGTGAAGTTGCTTATAAGCTAGCTTTACCTCTAGCATTATCCGGAGTCCATAAAATGTTTCATGTATCCTTATATGGAAATATGTGCCAAATCATGATCACGTATTGGATTTTACACCATTGAAGTTGAGAGAAAACTTAATGTACGAAGAGTAGCCCATTCGTATCATCGATAAGAAGGATCAGGTGTTGCGACGATGCACTATTCCTTATGTGAAGATCCAGTGACAAAATCACATGGAAAGAGAAGCCACTTGGGAACTAGAGGAAGAGGCAAGGTGCTAATACCCTCGCTTGTTTCATGATTGAGGTGTTTGTAAATTTCGAGGACGAAATTTTTTTTTAAGGAGGGGAGAATGTAATATATGGGCTTTAAAAGAAAATAAAATAAAAGGAAAAGAAAGAGTTTGAAAAGTCAAAAAAGGAAGCTGAAGGATATTTATGGAACCTTCGGCTGTGCTTTAAAAAGAGAGAGAGAGAGTGAGAGAGAGAGAGAGAGAAGAGCACGGGCAGATGCAGGGTTTCGAAAGAAACAGGGGAAAAGAGAGAAAGAAGAGAAAGGAAAAAGGAAAAAAGGAAAGAAAAAAAAATTGGCGCACTCGTGATCTAGATGCCTCATCAAGCCAACTCAAGTGTGTTTTGCAAAGCCGATAAGAAATTGAAGCCTTTAATCACTTACTTGAAGCATTAGCCACAATTAGGGCTCGAAATTCGGACTTTGTGTGGCAAAGCCTAATTTTTGAGTTGTTGAGCTATATATTTTTCTAAAAATGGTACTTTGGGATGTTGTAAAGCTATAGTATCTTTCGGATCGTGATTTGAACTTGCGGTTTGTCCTAAACGGAATTTTAAAGTTGGGGGCGCATTCTAGTATTGTAGCGATTAGTAGCTTCGAGCCTCTTTTTTTCTTGTTTTTGGCACTGTGTTAGGGCGGCTAAGTTGGGGTTATTGTTTTACGTTAAAAGAGCTTTCTAAAGACTATAAGACGGCTTGAAACGGATTTTTGTGGAGGAAGTTATGGCATGACGAAGCTGGCGCATGGGCCGCACCTAGCAGAAAATGATAGGTTGTCGATAAATGAGAGCTTTTGTAACGCATAGGTGTCGTTTTATCGACAAATAAGCCTAGTATAGACGAGTCGTTATGCGAATATCCTTTTTACTCGGCTTTTTGATATTGTTTTTCCATTAATTGTTAGGAATCCAAATGCGTTGGTTCGAGTAAGCGTCGTAGTTGATTTTTGGTTTTTCCCAAGTGAGTGACACTATTTCTTCTTTGTATTTTAAACTAATGTTTTAAGAAACGTGATGGATTATATATTCCATGAGTTGGTAAAAAACATATTTTGTTGCATAAAACAGGATCGAGCTATTACTGCCATTTTTGTTGTTCAAAGGGAGTTATATTCCGACTTCGATTTGAATGGTTGTTTGAAAAAGAATTTGTGAAATTCTTTGTGAAAGAATGGAGAATACTTTGATATTTATATATCAAATTTTGAGTTGTGATATGACTTCCTTTCTGATATTGAATTACTGGATATTGTGATTGGTGATTGGTGCTCAATATCGCTGTGGACCCTGAGGGGTGTGTGGATATGCGCATACGAATCAAGAATATCCTTGTGGACCAAGCCACCAGCTAATAATAGGTGGAGACCTTGCCAAAAGTGGAATCTTGGTCGTCTTGTCACGGGCGATACGCGTGACCATAGTTAGACATTTGAGCATGAATTGATCAATGAAGTGGACCATTGACATGTGATTTGAATATGGTCGATGGAATGGACCATCGATGTGATTTGATGAGATTAATTAATGAAATAGACTATTAATGCATGTTTTATGAGATTAACCAATAGATTGAATCATTGGTATCTTCGGTATTTGAGTTATGATTATGTATTTGAGTTATATTTTGAATATGCATAGTGATTTATCGATCCACTTAGAAGAAATGTGTTACTCACTGAGCCGTGGTAGCTCGCTCCTTTCTTATAATTGTTTTTCAAGTTCTTCAGTGAGTCGCGAGAAGGCATGAGCATTCGTTCGGCAAGGACTTTTGTGGTGAAAACTTTTTGGTATGACTTGTGTATAGTTAATAGGTTTATAAGTTAACCTTTGTAAAAGGTTTATGTTTTGATTTTGGTGAATTATAGATATACTCTGATATTGTAACCAAATACCTCTTTTTGTCAAATATATATATAAATGTGTGTGTGTGTGTGTGTGTGTGTGTGTGTGTGTGTGTGTGGATGTATATATGTTGAAATCTGATTGAATTTTGGTTATGTTGAGGCTGCGTCCTTTGGTAAAAGGACAGCCGTGTCATGCCCCTTTTTTCTTGTAAATCGGGGTGTGACACATACATATGCACACATGGGAGATCTGTCTCAAAGAAACGCTAAGAGAATGAATTAACTCTAACACAGTTTCTCTTAGCATTAACTCTAATGCAGTTTCTCTTAGCCTAAAGACATGGACAGTTCCTGTACGGTTTTTGAATCAAACATGAGAACAACACACTCAAGGGGAGAATTAGCTAATATATTAAGATTCACAGATTCAAACTTGGAAAATCTTGTAATGAGCAGTTCGAACTTTTGTCCCTCTGCAAACTTAGTTGATGAATGTGCATAGGAATGGCCATGAACTTTGCAAACCTGATCAAATTATATTTCTATACAAGACTGAGGACACTTGGCTGAATGCAGTTCATCCCCCTAGACTTCAAGCTCGACTGAAACATCACAGCAAGCAAAGGCATCTTCCACTTTCAGCAAGACAATTCCACAATTGCTGAGGCTCAGTTCCTCACATTGACATTGATCGATGGATATTCCATCTCAGACATCCTTTCATCAATTACAGTGACATGGAAAATGGAGTCCCCTCCAGATTAGAAGACCAAAGATTGGCCCCCACAGTAGTGCTCTGTAGATTCATTCAAACCCTTTGCTAGCCAAACCATCTCATCACATTTTTCCAATTCCACGGGCCAAATAATTGCACCATTCTCTCAAAAGCATCTTCCTAAACCTTCTTGTTATTCCCTGTAGGAAATATAAAACCCATAATCTTAATAAGCCTATGAGACCTGATTTCAAATTCAAAACGATGAACAACATAACAAGAATGCATAAACCAAAAAGGACATCTTGAAGCACATACTTTTCAGTTCATTCAGATTTGGAATGTGGCATTGATGAGTGTGCATCTGGATTATGATCAACCTCATAAAACCCAATTGGCATAGAAGTACACACTTTTTTGATTCCTCAAGACTATATAAAGGAGATATTATTTGGAATACTGAATTCATTTTGGACCAACGAAAGTGACAATTCCAGAGTTCATCTCAATCAATGTAAATTAAGTCCTAACCAGCACTGGTGTATATGTAGACTCTGAACACAAAATCATCCCTATCAATGAGTTTCTACATGCAGATGACTTTCTCTTGCAAATGTGGGCCAACCAGCGGAAAAGAACGCACCCCAACCCCCCCCCCCCAAGAAAAAATATCTAACCTACAACTCCTTAGCTTCACCATCCATGACCTGTCCGAATACCTAAGAGTCGCGATTTGCTTAATTTCCTGAATATGTTGCGTGATGAATTGAACAGGAGTAGACTGCCCATCTACATGGTTAAAAAACCAACATATGGTGAAGAATTGACCAAGACACAAGCATACCCTAATGAGAGAATCAAATCATATACAACGTGAGTTTTAGGCATTACTTGCTAGTTTCAAGAGTTTAATAGACAGTAAACCATACAACGAAAGCTATTAATCCAAAGTCAAGGTCAAATCTATGCTTCCAGAATGCAATAGGGTACACATTCAGAAGAAGCCTTCCAGTTCCTAAATATATTTTAAAAATTTCAATTTCAGCCACACAATCACAATCACAGGGGAAAGAGCAAATAAATTGATAACTGGAACATTGATAGAATTGATCATTTAAACTTAAGCTATTTGATTCTTTCAAGCGCAGCTCAAATAAGGTTTTATCAAGCTATTGGTTCAATTTGACAAAGTAAAATCATCTTTTTTCCCCCAAATCTGATTAATATAACAAAATACAACAGTATCTCCCATTTGAAAACAAAATTATCAGTCATTAGATCTACAATGAAATTTCAGAATCATAACAAGCCTCCCCCTTATCTATTAGGTATTTCTCTTTAGTTATGGAGGCAGCAACATTCTTTGCAATTTGCTTGTCCATATCAATTAGTCTCGTGGTGTGATTTACATATATATTCTACGTTTACAACATTAAATAACTTTGTCCAATTTCTCCATATTAGAGAACTTGGATTCTATTCTTAAGACGCCTCAGCAATTGCTTTTCCAACAGCATCTATCCAAAAGGAGATGATTGTTATCTTTTCGTACCTCCAACCACCAGCTATGTCCCAATAACTGTACTTTCATCTTTTTCCCTGCTTCAATTACTCCAGAGTTAAGATATTTATACCTGGTTTTAAATATACACCCACGGACACTTCAAGGAAAATAAGATATCATGTAATATACCACACAATGAAGTAAACTTGGAAAGACACTAGAGTATAAGCAAAGATCTAAACAGCATTGATGTATTTGATTTTCAGACATTGCTAATCTGAGTCAATAAGCGTGAGATCATACCAAGCCATACTGAACATAAGAGGGCCTCATCACCACCTGCTCCATTGGAAAATTTGTCAGCTGATTTAAGAGCAGTGAGAGGCCTTGGATGCATGGGACCATAATAAACCAGCTCAGGATGCCTCAATCTGAGGCAATTGAGGGCCAGGGACAGACTCTATACCAGGGAATCCAGAGAGAAATCCGGCTTTAGCTGCAATAGCAAGAAAATATAAATGTAAATTCGGCTTCATCATCTGCATATCGCTAATCCTCTACAACCATCGATTGCACATGCCTCGTGATTTTACCACACAAAATCTAGTGCAATTCAAGAAGTGCAAGGGCATACCAGATTCTTCAATCACATCAGACGCTGTGCGAGAAAAAGACAAGAAGCTTTACTACTTCAGTGCATACATCCCCAACCAAAACACCGGTCGAGGTTGTTTTTCTTCAAGTGCACCGTGCGTATCCACATCTTCTACACATGATTATACTCTCATCGACATCATCTCCCGCAGCTAATGAAATGAAGCACATGCCTTCCACGACCATCATAGTTGCGTCGACTTCAAAAAGACGAACAATCAACCAATGGGACCACCTAACTCTAGATGTATCCACTATCCAAAACCTTATCATACAGAGTACCGCAGGCCATGAAAGCCTTCTATAGTGGATGCACATCTAAGAGCACGACTTTATCCTTTTCAACAGTAGAAGCTCAGAGTCACCCTTCTCTTTTTGCAAAAACCATTCCCCCACCAAAAAAGATGAACGTTGGGAAATCCCTCCCATTGACTAGACATGCAGTATGCAAAAGCAAAATAGGTAAGAATCAAATTCAAATATGGTCAGCAGAAACTACTCTTCGAAAGGAACCGAATGAAAAGTGAAGCTAATTCCATGCTATTTCTCTAGATAAAAGAAGAGCCAGACAATGAGGGCACCCCGTGTCAAGCAAAACGAACCCATAGAAGAAGAACACTCGTAACTGTGCCTAGATTCGACCACAAGAGGATGGCGAACGAAGCAGCGAGAGAGACGGTTCCGTGAAGAGGCAGGTTAAGCACACTTCATTAGTTTGACTTGCCATGAAAAGATTTAACATAAATTGGAAACAAATTTAATCCTTGCAGCATCTCGTAACCAATCAAGAAAAAGAAACAGAGCTTCAAAAAAATTATTCTAGAATTTGAAAAGAACAACGGCAAAGAGAGTTATGCAAGCAGAAACAAAGACACGTTAAACTGCAAGAAATTCTTATGAGGATGAGCAGTTCGGACTATATTGAGAACAAGTCGTAAAAGTGGCGCCCTCATATTTTTGACAAGGCATGGAATTCTCTCTGAATAATTTCAAGTTCTAGATTTTTAAAAGAAATCTCTCCCTATATCAACTCCATTGATGAGAGCTCAAACACGCAGAATTGTCCTACGCTAACGCGTTTCTCTCGCCAATGCTCGCGAGGAAAGCACGGAAGATGTGGATTTAGGGGCAATAAAATTGATGGTTTGAAGAACAGAGCCCTAACTGAAGAAGAAGAAGGCGAAGATTGAGGAAGGTCTCTACGAAACCAACTTCCTGCTTCAAACTAATTCACGCGCAATAAGACACCAAAATCGGAAGAACTTACGAGTTTGCTGGGTTCAAGGGCGGAGGAGAGAGAGAGCACGATCTTCTCTCCAGCAACGATGACCACGATAACACTCCATCCGGTTGGATCTCCCTCTCTCTCTCCTACTTGGCTCTGCTCCGCTAAGTGCAGCAGCTTCGCTTCTCTCAGTCCTGGCATTCCGAACGCTTCGTTTGATGCCTATGGTGTCAAGAAGGAGAAGGAGAGCCCTGCTTTGCTTCCTGCTGTTCAGCGAACGAGGAGGCGAGATCGATCGATAGACTTGATGATGCGCTGATCGGACGTAATCAGTACTAGAAAAGTTACAAAAAAAAAAAAAAGTTTTTAAATTTTACAGTGCTACCGAAAAAAGGGAAAAGAAAAAAGAATGAATGAGAAAAGGACATCAATTGAATCTTTACCAATTCTATGCGCATTTGTTTCATGCTGATAACTTTTGTATGATTGTATTGAATCATCACTCTCCCCCCAATTCCCATCCCACTTGTATCTAAATAGTGACAAATCTTCTAGTTCCGGTATGATTAGCGTACCCTTAGAAAATGTCTTCATCTTTGGGCACTCTTCTACTTCAATACTCCTTAAGAATGGAAACTTGAAAATGCAACTCGGGATGGAAGAGAAGCATTCTAGGTTTGGCAAATTTTGGAGTGTCAACTCATCAAGATCCCAAATCACTTTTCCTTCTTCGTCTCCATCATTTGCCACTATTTCTTTCATTCTTTCACATCCTATTATAGTCATACAATCGAGATTCACCAAATTTGTGACCATTGAAGTGGTTACTAGATGTACCAATCCAGAGGAATTCTTCACCACTAATGCCGTTAGATTCTTGAAGGATGTCACGGTCAGAAATATTGTTGTCAAACAAGGACAATCCCAAACCTCAAATGTCTTGATGCTTTGAAGAATTTTCAACACTAAAGAGCCTTCTCTCCATACACTCTTTAGGTTGTGTAGCTTGTTTAACTTAAGTTCTCTTAAACTTTCAAGCACCGGATGTTTACCATTGTCAACAAGTCCTTCATCCAAGAATATATCTTCAAAGGAGCTACAGAAGACCCCAAGGCTTTGTAGATTCTGAAATCTCTCTAGGAGGAATTTGAGAGGAAAAACGGCATTTTCATCATGAAAGCATGCCAATGTTAGTGCTTTTAGCTTGCCAAAGATGCCCTCTGGAAAATCTCAGTCTTGTATCATCTGAATATTGTTATCGACTAATCAAAGTCTCTCCAAGTTGGGAAAGTCCTATCGAATTGCCAATACAACAAGAGAAGTAAATTCAACAAAGTTTCAACAATAAATCATGTTCTGTAAAAAGTAAACCTATTAAGATGATTCACATGGAAGGTGGCCATCTTCTTAAAGTTCATTTTATCTCAAGAACCCTACATTCAAGTCTCAAGCTTTTAAAAGTCTCGAATAGAGGTTGGTATGGTTAAGTTTGTAGAGTGAATTTGTCAAGATCCCTCCAAGCTCACCAAATTCATCTTTTATTAGAAATATCTTATCTTGTCAACTAAAATTAGTCATCTTTGGAAACTTATGTAATGGGATGCACATATGATATTACTAAAACATATGGGTTCACAAACTTAAAAGTGTGCTTAAGATATAATAAAATATCTTATGTTGTCTTCAAACTCATAGGTAAGGAGTTTTAGGTTATCTATAGTAATACAATAGGATGACTATGTATAAGACGAGATCAATTAAGGAATACAATAGAAAATATTGCATTAAGGTACTAATGTTATTTTTGTTAAAATTGTTTTTATTGATTTTTTTAAAGTTTTTAGAAGATGAAAGAGAGAAGAAAAATACCACCCCATGTGGTGGCCGCGTTGGCTTGGGCTTCCATCCCCTTCACAAAGGGGATGAGTTAAAATCCCAGCGTGGTCGCTAGTGGTCTTAAGCGTGACGCTGTGGTGGTGGGTCATGCGCTAGCGTCACCAGGAGGTTTACGGCGCGGCTGTCAGCTGCAAGCTAGTTCCTCCTGTCCCAAAGAGAGAGAGAGAGAGAGAGAGAGAGAGAGAGAGAGAGAAGAAGAAAAATTCAAATGCACAACACATGTCAACAATGAGGTGGACCTCATGTCAAATTATCATTGATTTCCCCCAAAGAGCACCACTAGACTAGATTAGGAATATATTGTGCTTTCAACAAAAATCTGTAATTATTTTTGTAATTATAGGTAATGAAATATCTTATGGGTGTCCACAACTGAAAAGTATACTTAAGATATAAGAATTTTTTTAATGTTGTCAACAAACTAATAAGTAAGGCGGATCATGTTTTCTATAGCAATATAACATGGCTTGATTATGTAGTGGATATGAGATCGGTGAGTGCTTTAAAGAACAAAATAGAAACTAAGGGAGAGTAGCTCAAATCATACCCTCTCAAATAAAGAGTGTGCTTCTTGATTAGAAAGGCCCTGGTGATAATCTTTTTGAGCCCAATTGCTCATAGATTCTACCAAAGACAGCATGTTTGCTTTATCACAATGACTTACTCGCAATTCCTTCAAGAATGGCCAATTCAAAGTGGGCAAGTTAGTGCAGAAGTTCTTGAGGTTTGGCATATCATGTAACACTAAAGAGGTTAGTTTTGGAAAAAGATCTTGAGTAGTATTGGAATGTGGAGTCTCATTCCCACTAGCAACTATTTCCTCAATCCCACAAGACTCCACTTGAAGTTCCTTAAGTTGGGTTAGACTTGTAGACACCCAATGCGAAAACACTTTGTCAAGGCTTCCACAATTTAGAATATGCACTTTCCATAAATTGTCAAAAGTGAGAGTTTCTTGAGGACCGCCACTCCATATTTTGCTTATATTGTCCATTGGGAGAGAACCATCCACTTAAGCTGGGGACATTGTACTTGGCATATTGAGAAAAATGACGTAATGAATGTAATTACATTGAGTTATGACCTCAAAGAAAGAATTTCTAAACTTCCCTCACTCTCACAAATCATGAGAATTCAAGCGCTTGTCAATGACAAAAAAAAGGGAGTGGCTAATTGATGCTTTCATAAGCTGACTAATGACTAAGTCCAAGTATATTGCATTGCAACAAGCATGAAATTATAAATGCATTTATAATCAATAGTACGTTGAGCATCGAATTTTAAGTGCCTCAATTGACATTTTATGCTAGCAATGCCTCATCCCTTTAATTTTTAGAAAGTTCAATGATGAATACTTGGATTCTCGAACTTTCAAATTTGTTCACACTGATCATTATCAAAGCTGCTTGCACTGATCTTTTGATAATGCAAAATTAGATAAGGTAAGAATTTCTTAAATTTATTTGGTTCAAGGAATGAATGTAGCTAAAGCACAATTCAAAGAAGCTTTGATGCACGTGCTTCATACTGCAATCCGATCAGGATACACATACATATCATCCTTCTCTCTCCCTTACTTTGGTTCCAATACCGCGCTAATGGGTGCAAGATTATGATGCTCCAGCGATAGGTATTGTTGTTGTTACTATTACTAGTACTACTGTGTTATGACCTCTAAAGGATTGTCCAAGAAGCAAATACTGATATTTTTCATTTGGTTACAATAAAATTAATGCAACTATGACTTGTCATAGCAAAAAAGAAACAAAATGACTTTCCACACTTCCCTTAATCTATTAATACTCTTAATTGAAGATTTTGATGAGTATTTGAAATTATCTAACAATGTGGGAGAAACCTATTATTACAGACAGCTCATATTTGACATAAAAATGAAATTAACGCTATCACAACTTGTCACTACCAAAAAATCATATGAATATTTTTATGCTTCCCCAAATTTATTAGTATTCTTGCTTCAGTGTTATAATGACTTTTTGAAATATCCTCAAAATGTGAGAATACCTATTATTACATGACAACTTATACATGCAAATGACATCATAAGTAAATAAATAATTAGCAATTACTCTTACAATAAAAAAAAAAGTAAACAAATGTATAATAAGCTATCGTTGCTTGCGACGGGACTTCCAGATCTGCAGCCATGGCTCTAGCGACAGTGGCTTGTCCATGGCTGCGAGTGATAGTGGTCAACTTCCAGATCTGCAACTCCGTTGCTATGGATGGCCAGATTTTGAGATCTATAGAACGATGAGACGGACCAAACAGAGGAAGCTGACCATGCTCGGCTTGGACACAGGGGGTCAGCCTAATCAAGGTGCTGGTGACTCTGCCATTGGCGACATCGGAGGAGGGGCGGAGGTTGGGCGGCTGTGGATGAAGGAGGAGGAAGAGAGGGCTGAAGATAAGATCTTTTAATTTTTCTTTGCCAGAATCGATGCCCCGACCGAATCGACGCTGAAATCGCTCCCGCATCAGAGATTCACTTTGATCCACCATAACCAACAAGCTCCAGTTCGTGTAATCAAGGTGAAATGAAATGACTCGAGCGAACATTTCTTATAGGGGGAGAAATTATCAAATAGACTTTGTCTACTTTCTTCCTTTTTCTGTTTTCTTTTTTTCCTTTGTCTAGTGAGCGCACCGCAACAACACTGCAACATACGGAGGCCAAGGCCACCAAGGAAGGAAAGAGAGAGAGAGAGAAAGAGAGGGAGGAAGCAAAGCCACACCAGAAAGAGGAAAGAGAGCTTTCCAGTAACAGGGCGTTATTGAAGGGAGCGGGAGCAAATATTTTCATCATTCAATAGATTGGTGGGCCCAACTTTACCACATGTTGATTTGCAAATGATTCAATATGGATCCTACATGGTGTACTTAATGCACCTAATATTTTCTCTTAAGTAGTGTTGTTGATTCAATAATTTATTCCGATTTTTTAAAATTTTTATTTTAGCTAGGACATTGACTAAAAATTGTCATCTAGTTATGAAATAAGACTCGCAATGCTGGCGACCATCCACGGAATTGCTACTATTTATTGTCCAACTGTCCTATTCTCTCTTTTATTTTTTTTTTCCCTTTTTTCCTCCAATTCTTTTTTGAAAAAAGCAATCTTCATTTTCTCTTGCCAAGCATAGATCATCTGTAGTATCACACTAATTATCACTCAATATGATAATTTAGAGTTAATATTTATTGTATAATGCAGGTACGTAATTTGATAGGTTGTTGAAGTATAGCGATAAATCAACAAAGATGATAGAAAACTTCATGCATATTGGCCTTTTTATTTTTGTTTATTTTGTTATCAAGAGCCAGCTCAAGCATTGGTGATTATTAAGATAAACAAAAGTTGATTGCACTGATCATTATCAAATTTTAGAGCACTCCAATGAAAAGAGCAATTCTCTCTAATTCCTCCAATTTCATTGTTTGGGAAGATGATTATGGTAGAAAGAGCTATAATAGCTAAGCAATTTGTGAACTAGGCTTTTATGATTATGAAGTTTTCTTTTCCCCTTTTCTTCATGTTTAACAAAACGACACTAGTTTGCTTTTGTGCAAGAAAATATGAAGTGGGTGATACTTCATTTTTTTGCCATTTTTAAATGATATTATATGTTTACCTGTTTTGTTCTTTATAGTTGAAATTTCAAAAAGTAAATGTTTTCATATGGTTATTGTCATAACTTGTTTAAAATCCCTCTATAATCAATTTTGAGATACCGCACACAATATGATTTTATGAGCTCACCAAAATAATACTTCTAAAAATATATGAGAGATGGATAATTAATACTTATATTTGCTGAGGATTAGAAAAATTTTAATCTTTTAAGTAAATATTAATAGATTATGTACATGGATCTGTATAATTAAATGATTTTAAAAACACACATGGTTATCAATGTCTAAATTGTTTTGCATTAATAGTTTACGGATGTGATCATGGATTATTGTGGGAAGGAATATATTCTGGTCATCTTTGTTTAGGTATGAAACACAGAGTCCCGATCAAATTTGAGCAAAGCATTGATGATTGATATTACAAACAATTATATCTAGCACTTTTGTCTACATACCATGCATTGTCCAATTATATGCGAACGAATATGTTCAAATGAAATGCCCAAAATTCATTTGTTTGAGAGACTGACCTGTGGAGTGAAAAGTGAAGGGGTGCCATTGTTAATCTCCATCAAAGATTGCCAAGTTAGACTTCTCATATTGGGGCAATGGGCAATGCTCAACTTTAATAAAAGAGGGCATTCTAGCATATAATTCTTCCACGAGAGGAAACTAGTCAAATTGGGCAAGCATTCCAAAGTTATCCACTTAAGATATGGGAATGTAATCTCCACCCCTGCGCTTCCCTACCCTTCTTCATCTACAATCACTCCTTCCATTTGATCACACTCCTTTATTTCAATCTGCCATAGATTGGGAAGGCACCGAGCCATTGATGGAACAAAAGCATGTCTCAAGTTACCACATTTATAAAGGCTAAGATGTTGTAGAGAATTGAAGCACATTATTCCTTGGAGATCTCTATTCCACAGTTGCCTCAACTTTGGTAGATTGACCAAGTGTAGATATTGTAGCAAAGGCAACACCTGAGTGCAATCCATATCCTCAAGCCCTTCAAGATTGAATATTTCTTCCAATGGCTTGCAATTGCGCACTTGCAAGCTTGTCATTCTTTTTAAAACAAGCATCAAACTGGATGGAATAGCATTAATAAATGATGGACATTTATCCACCACTAATGATTCTAATTGCCAAGATGACGTGATGGGATTAAGTTTTCCATGCCATTTTCCAATTAGCTCTGGGAACTCAAACAACCACATATACTTAGTCCCAACAAACGTAGCCTATTAGTAAATGCATCATTAAACATAAAATTCTAGTTAGCAAAAAAAAAAAAATTACCTTATTGATGATAAGAAAAAATCAAATTGCATAGAATTTAGCAACTGAAGCTTACCATTTCTTCCAACATATTTTGGATGGTCATGTTGAGGTTTCCCTTCCAAAAATACTGGCACTTTGTCGCTTCATACCCTTCATTCAAACCTACTTTTACTCCCTTTAGCTTTGGCACCTCTATTTGTCCCTTGTGGAAGAACTTCATCTGGGGACATCTATTCACAATGATATCTTCCAAGAGAGGGAACATCAAAGTGTATCCATTTGAGCTAAAACACTTCAACCTAGTCAACCCATCAAGTTCCATATACTTCAATTGATTGAAAGTCACTACATGCCCCTCCTTTCCTCCCTCATCACTAATGACTTCTGTCAATATTTCACATTTTCTAATCCTCAATTTTGTGAGTCCCACCAAATTTTCAGCTATTGTCGATGTGAACATATTTGATAACCCATCACAAAGTGACACATCTAGAGTTTTCATATGCTGAAAATAACTTGGAAAGGATGATGCTACTTTTCACTCATGACTTGGGCCTTCTATGGCTTCCACATTGATGCATAGCTCACTTAGTCCTTCCTTCTCGATGAGTTCCACAATGCTACATTGATTGATCTCCAACTCCTCAAGTTGGATTAGATATCTAGCTATTGAGGTCGAAAACAAAGAGGTAAGCCTAGCGCATCTCCGAGGGGTAACCGAACGTAGACACTGGAATTTAATATGACGGTAGAGTTCCTTATCCCATACTCAATTTAGCATTGGTAAGTCATCTAACTTCAGCTCTTTTAATGGAGAACAAGCAACAATCTTTCCAACTAGAGGATTTGGTGGCTGGAGTTTAAAAACAACTTCAATGGAATCACATCCTTTTGCCTTCAAAGTTTCCAGGTTCAAGAGCCATCCTAAAATGAAAGAAGGTACAACATTCACAAGCTTTTTGCATTCACTAACTGAAATCAATTTTAGCTTAGAGAAGGAATCCGCTTGAATTGGTTCGTGCCACATCATCTTGATGTTAATTATGCCCTTGATATATAAATTCTCCAAGTTAGGAAATGCAACCTGCAATACTCACAGAATTGGTGATTTAGTTAAATTACGAATTCATGAACTTCCAAGATGTAAATAAAGAAGAGTGCCACAACGTAAATTACGAATTTATGGAATTGGTAATTCTATCTTAAGTCGCACAAAAAAAAAAATCTCCATACTAATGTTGATGACTCCAGAACGGAAAGGCTATTGGAATATACTGGAGACAAAATAAAAAGTGCTAAGTAAGGATTCTGACCAGAATGTGTTAAGCATAGGCAAAATGGTAATTTGGATACACTCATGTACAATCATCTAATGACATTAGTGTTTCATAGATCCCAAACTAAAATAAAATCTCTCCCTTTGTACCTTTTTGGCTAACCTGAGAATGAAATAGCTACTATACTAGCAATTGTTAAATCACTTAGAGAAGGTCATTTAAGTTCCAATACAAATGAACTTCTTCGGTGAAATTGCAAGATTTCATAAATTCATTAATAATGAGGAAGAATTTATTTAAAGAAAGAAAAGGCAAGTCAAACGGGTAATCACCATTAGAGAATGCAACTAAGGGATCGCTTCAAGAAGAATATTAGCCATTAGAAAGAAAATGATGGAGAGATTGAGATTAAAAAGGCAATAGATCAGCCATCAAATGGTGCACTATAGTAAGAGATATGATTTTATCTAATACCGAATGCTTCATATCAACATTAGGTCACTCTAAAGCAATTATATAGTTAGGCTAAGAGAAAGTGATTAAAAAAGGAATCGCTTGGGTCAAATGAACAAATCCTACTCACATCATTCCCCACTTCAAACCACTATATATACTTAATCGATTGAAATTTCCTTTTAAAATTGTTTTTCTATTAATGCTGGAAGGTTAGTTATATGCGAACGACAAATCATATACATATACTCGAGTCAAATTATAGAAACAGTGTTAAATATCTCATTATAATAGATTAAAAATATCTAAGAAGGTCGACGTACTAATCCCGTGGGAGGGCCCATTTGTACAGCCTATCTTGGCTGCATAAACAACATTTTAGGTGAACGGCCTATATTACTTTTAGTTTAGTCAAAGTCAACGTGCTCGTACATTGCTATATTTCATTTCAACGAAAACATTCTTCCACTATGCGCTCGACAATTCAAATGACTCAACTGAAATGGCTGATTTGCGAAATGTATTTTATTTCTTTGATAAAAGTTCCATGAGAATGGTCTTGTAGTTCATGTAAGAACTAATAGAGGTGATATTTGAAGCCCAAGACCCGAGAGGTCTTGCTCAGTTAGGCGACGGAGAAGGCTTCGATTCCCTTTGCTGGTGCACTTAAGAGAGAGTAAAGCTTCCTTTGACTAGTAAAAGGAAAAAAAAACATGATATCTTGTAAGTGCAAATGAAGTCAAGTGAGTATCTTAAAGGCCCTTCATCTCCAGCTTCTTGAACCTTATAGCTCACTTTTCTCTCAATTGTTTTTTCAATTGCTTTCAATGTACATGCGTGCAATGTCTAAGCCATACGTGTGAGGTTGTTGAGAGTTTTAACTTTCTTGTGAATATCAGAAGTCTTTTAGAGATCCTATTCAGCAATTGTATTACCCATTCATGCTTTGCGCAAGTACTATAAGAGATGTTCAACCATCTTTATGGAAACTATTTCTAGAGAAATTAAAAGTGAGAAGATGCAACTCATACATGTCAGCAACTCTGAACACTTATGCTTTTGTTCCATCAATGGTTCAGTACCGAATAGCCCCTGTATTACGATATAACAAGGGCTGCTATTACGATTGGAGTTTGTTTGCATTTCACTAACAATATTAGGAATTGCAATATTTAAGAATTCATACTCATTTTGGTTACTAATGACAATTAATTTATGCATGAAATATTTTTCTAATTGTCAAATTATATCGATTAGATGGAGATACACATAGCTTATGTCCCATTAGTCTAAGGCAAGATTGGGCCTCCCATATATATCATCTAGTTATGAGTCCAACTCAAAAATTAAACCTTGGGCTAACAATGGTATATGAATATGACTTATGGACATAGGGAGTTGATAGTTGAACGTGACATCATTCCTCATCCATTTAGGTCAGGCAAAAGGGACTAATTTACCCGCAAAACAACATAAATTTAGACATGTCAGCAATTGGGATATCATAATAATTGAGTGGACATGGGACATCATAATAATTGAGTAGCCACTAGTCATCACCAACGGTTGAGATCCAAACTATCCTTGAAAAATAGTAAATAACTTGAGATTATTTGAATTTATTTTTCCCTGTCCTTTTTTAATCACCTCAAGTATTCCTTTCAAGTTGGATGTGTATGTAGCCTATCCCAATTAATCTTCTTTGTTTTCATAATTTCCTTAATTAACATGTCTAAAAAGTGAAGAGACCCTTAGTCCCCATGACGGTGGAAAGCTTTATTTACTTTTTTTTTTTTTTTTTTGTAAAGAGTAACTAGTTTTTTCTAAAATTTCATTGCTACAACTCTAGGAAAGCTTTCATCTGCCAAGTTACTCTCAATCGCCCATCTATCTTGCCATAACATTGCTCCCACCTATACAACAAGTTTAACTTTTTTGCATTTTGTTCATTATTCTATTGTCATCTCCAACAAGCCAATTTAGACTACTGGAGATTTATTACAATTTGAAGAAACATTTGATTATAAACCCATGGATCTTTGCATCTCTAGATTTTACACAAAAATAATAATAATAAAAGGTACTAAGGCAACGTTAACTCTTTAATGAAGATTTGGAATCCTAGAAAGTTAAAAGCCGCAAACACTACGACCAAAAAAAAAAAAAAAAAAAAAAAAGGCAAAGCCACAAAGGCTCTTCACAAAATTTCCCGATCTAGTTCCACTACTTTTTTTAAGGCAAGCTCTCTCCATGGAAGTTCAAAGCATGGGCTGAAGAAAAGTCACTCTGACATCACAATCTTGCGGGACCACCACTTATATCTCCCAACAGGGGAACTAACGTATGGAATGGGCCCAAGAAAGAGCAATCTTATCTAGTCAAATAAAACCCTTTACCTGCAACGATTTCCCCCCATATAAAATATAGCCTTGAGCTTCCTTGATTGAGGATATTGTTTATCCTTGGTTTACTAGTTTTCTTTCATGTTAGTAAATTACTATCCGTAGAAGTGTAGATAGGACCATAAAATATATCTACAGAGGCCTAAAATCATTTTCATTGATAAAAATAAATAACAAAGGATTTTTCACCTATAATTGCTTCTATATTTGAGCTTGCATGATTTGTCATCTTCTTCAAGCTAGGAGTAGATATTATGCCAAAAGGATCTCCTATAAAATGTTATCACTAAAGCTAGCTAAAGTGTTGACTACATTTCCACTTACTAGTCTAGAATTTAATATATTACAAATAATCGCCCTCACTTTCAATTGAATGCCATTAATTGTTGCTGTGACAATATAATTTATCAACTTTGTAATTGTTCCCCTTTTTGAACTTGAAAATTTGTCATCTTCTTTGAACTTGGTGTAAAGGATGCAACAATGATCTAATACACAAGATTACAATGTTAAAGAAAAAAGAAGGCAAAGTCAGAAAAGCTTTTGGCAAAATTTCCCTGATCTGGCTTCATTATCTTTGAAAGCGAGCTTTGTTCATGGAAGCTCAAAACATGGGAAAAAGATAAGTTGTATGCAGACACACTTGCTCTTTTGATAGAAAGTTACTTGCTGCCCATTGAAGAATGCAATTTCAGTGCTAACCTGGTTGCCTGATGTACTACTTCCAAAGGCAGAAAACTTCTTGATATTATGAAACTGCAATACATGCAAATTACGCAACTCTACTTTGCCACAATCATCAATTTCTATAATCCCGCACATTAATTTGCAACTGACAACTTCAATCTTTTCTATCTTTGAAAGTTCTCTCACCATTGAAAGAGGAAATAGAACTTCCATCTTGTCGCAACTTTCAACTCATAGTACTTTTAATGCACTAAAGGACTTCGAGGTGATATTGTTTTTGGATATCTTCTCCAAGTTGATCAGATTCTTAAGAATTAATGACTCTAACATCTTGAACTTTGTGTGGGATGGCAATTGGAGGATGTAATGGACGAAGGGACTATTCTTGACCTATAAATGCTTTAATTCTAGAAAATCCTTTTGAGATAACGCACAAATACTTTGCTCAACTTCACTCAACCCGTCCAAAAACAAATCATCACTTTTGTCTAAGATACTTTGTATGCATCCTTTCCGAAGAACATTGCTTAATGGATCCAACTTGAGGTTTAATGTGCTCGATCCTTTTTCACTTGGCCAGCGCTACACGTTACCTATATTAATATTGAACTTGGAAAATTTCTTGACATTTAGGTCCTCTAGGAGCGCACTTGGATCAAGAATGGAGACATGTATAGTGCAAAGATTCTTCAAGTGATTCAACTCAATCAGACTGGCATTAGTTGGTTGAGTTTGCTCCACGGGATTCCATTGATTAAACTATTCTTCATATACAACTCCTCCAATTTGATCAATCTTCCAAGCACACCCAATTCAATCATCTGAAGATGTGAATAATAGTTCGAGTCCAACAACCTCAACCGTGTTAGTTGCCCAATTTCTTTCAGCAATCATTGAATTTCAGAGTCCATAATGCTAAGAATTTGTAATCCTTTTAGCTTGCCAAGAATGGCCACATCCTCTAGCGAACAGTACTTAAGACATAGAGTATGCAAGTTCTCTAAGAACTGAAATGGCTTTGGTGAATGAACGAGACGTATGCTAGTAAGAATTAAGACCATGAGTTTCTCCGTAGAGTTGAAATATGAATCCGGAACCTCAAAAGATTCATCATTGGTGAAAAGCAAAAAAAGATGCGTAATTCGGGGCAATCTAATTCTTTAGGAAACTCCTTCATGTCAATGTGCGGAAAGCATACCGCTCTACAACTTTTAAGCTTTTCCTTCAGCAACTTTGTTATCGACTTATCTTTATCTTTCAACACGAGAAGAGGGTGATCTTTTGATGCAACAGAGGCAACAAACTCACGAACCAAGTCATGTATCTTGAAACCATCCACATCTTCACTATCTAACAAAAGGGAGGAGGCTTGAAGAGTTCGAATCTAAGAGCTCAACCTATTTCTAGCGTCTTCCATGCTGCTAACTTCTTCAAATAATCCCAAACTGACGCTGTACCTCACCAAATTTTCAAGAGAAGGCATGGAGATACCATAAACAACACAAAGTTGTAATAATGACTTCTCATCCCCTTCTAATCTATCATAACTCCATTTCAACATCTGTTTTGTCAAGTCATTGATTTTGTTATCTTTAAACTTCTCGATTTTTTTCAAAGTGTCCTTCCATTCAGATAAACCGGCGTCTTTAAAACGCTTTGCCACTGCAATGATTAAGAAAGGCACACCTGCACATTTGTCGAGTGCTACTTCCACCCAAGGTTTGAACTTATCATCATGAGCTTTGTCTCCAACTATCCTCTCAAACAATCTTTTTGCCTCTTCCTCCTTCAGCCCACCAAGGTGGAAGTCCTTGTCACAGCCCATATCCCTTGGTAAAACATCGCGATCTCTCTACGTCAACAACAACTTGCATCCCATGGCTTTGTTGTCAGGTCCACAAGGAATGCCAACTGATTTCAAGTCGAGCCCCTTCCAAAGGTTGTCTAGTATTATGAGGACCGTCTTTTTGTTCCTCTCCTCGACTTTCAACCTCCCGTCAAGAAGTTCTGCTTGCACGCTGACATACTCTTCATTCTTTATGTCACTCAGGCCCAACTTGTGTGCAATCTCTTCTTGAATCCACTTGATGTCTTGATGTTCGGACACGTCGGCGTGAGCAACCAGATCGAAGGACTTCTCTTCCCTTATTATTTTTTCGGTATCCGCCAAAAGGGTGGACTTGCCGACCCCACCCATCCCGTAAATCCCGACCACGCTATTGTCGTTATCAGCAAGAGCGTCCATGATGCTCTGTATCATCATAGCTCTGGATTCAAAGACGCCACCGTCCCTAAGCTTCATTAACGTTGACACAAAAGAAGCAGAACCTGTTGCAGTGGTCGACTGAACAACATCTTTGCCTTCTCTCCTGGCCGGATTCGAGGCAGCGACATTCCCCAAAGCAGGATCGATGAACGAGATGTCGTCCAGTCCGTTGAATCTGTTGCATTTTTTAGTGAGTTGATTAATGACCTCGATATTGCCCTCAGCCTTCCTGCTGAACTGGTAGCGAGATCTGGGGTCAGGAAGAGTCCCGTAGCAGCAAGTCTTGGTCGCCTTTTCGAACTCGTCCAACAGCTCTCGCGCCTCCTCCAAGGCCTTGCCAGCATTGCCTCCCACGCCGTGAAGACATCGTTGAATTTCCGAACATTGCTTCTAGCCTGTTCCGTAAGAACCTCGACCCTCTGAACCTCGTTCTTCAGATTCTGGACTTCTCCCCGAAGACGGTTGGCGAATCTCTTCGAGGATATCACGTATCCGAATCCACGTTCGATGGGAACAATTACATAGCGCTTCAAGACATCCCATCCAATACCAACGACAGAATCTGCCGACATTTTTCTTTGATTTTTTTTTCCGAGAAAGAAAGAGCGACAAAAAAGGGAGACGGAGAGGGAGAATAATGAAAAGGAGCAGCAGAAACTAAAGAGGAGGAGGAAGAAGAATGGTTTAGCCGAGGAGAAGAAAGAGCGAAACAGAGCAAGAGACGAACAGAGCCAAGAGATTTGAGCACAGAAAAAGGGTGATGAATGGAGAAAGGAGAGATGATTATCACCTGTTAAAGTAGTGAACAGGTGATTCGACCCGGGATATGTACGCCCCGCATGGAAACATTTCTGTTCCTTTTCTATTCCCTAGGAACAGAAATAAAAAAAAAAAGTGTTTCTGTTCCAGGGAACGGTTTTTGAACAAAAGAACGTGTTTGGTAACGTTTGTTCCGGGAATAAAAAATGAATAGAAACACGTTTGGTAAATTTTATTCTTTTTTCGTTTCTTTTAATTTTTTAATATTTTTATTTTATTTTTCATTTTTTCCTTTCTTTTTTATTTATTTTTCTTTTGACCGGTCCCCGGCCTCCGGAGACCGGCCGACAGGGCCGGCAGCCTCACCCAACCACGGCAAGGCTCGCCGGCCCTCAGCGAGGCCGAGCCTCACCATGATTGGGTGAGGCTCGACCTCGCCTTGGCTAGGCGAGCTCGGCCTCGTTGGGGGCTGGCGACGCTCCGGCGAGGTCGTCAACCCTCGACGGCGTCGCCGACCCTCGACGGCCGGTCGCCGGCCATAGTCGAGGCCGGTGACCGACCAAAGGAAAAAGAAGAAGAAAAGAAGAAGAAAAGAGGAGAGAGAAGATGGAAGTGTTTCTTCAAAATTGTTTCTGGAACAAAAAGTAACTTTTTTGTGCTTCTTTTTTTTGCTCCAGTTTTGTTCCAAGAACAAATAAAACAAAAAAAAAAAAAAACAGAAACGCAACCAAACGCGTTTGTTTCTTTTTTTTGTTCCCGAAACAAAAAAAGATAAAAAGTGTTCCAAACGTTTTTTGGAACGTTTCCATGCACGCCCGTAGTTTACAGGGTGTGTCAGTACCCACGTGACATGGAGTTCTAACGCTTACCACGCTGTACTGTTTGACAAAGAGAGAACACGTGACTTGTAACTTCACACAGTTGGCCGTCAAATCAATTTTTTATTGCGCTTCATAATGCCAAAAGATTCTGGATAGTCGACAAGTTGAATTTACGGACGGACTTCCGTATTTCTTTCTTCTGTTTAGCAACTACTATTACTCTTAATATAACTATAGAGATGCAGCGAAACAAAAGGAACTAATATGCACAAAATGAAACTCTTGCCCAGTGATCTCCCAAACTTTCTAGCATTATTAGTGCAGGATAACGAATTAGCTATAAAAAACAAAAATAGCTTATAATGTGTCAAAACAAATATCTGTATAAAGAGAATAATTTATTAGTTCACTGACATATGGACTTAGCTAAATAAACTTTACTACAAAATTAACTTGTTGAAACGATCTCTTCTAGAAATAATAAAAAGAATTGGATGTTTGATCATGATATTTTGAATAAACTATAGCTAAAGCTTGATGAAAGCATAAATGTAATTTAATATTTCAGAACATGCTTATGGTTCAATCTTCTTTTAAACAAATCAGCCTTTTTTTTTCTATGATTCAAAGGCTGAAGACGTTTTTCAGATAAATTCTTACATAAACAAATTTGTGGAATCAAAAGAGTAGGTGATAAGATTCAAACCATAATCTCTTATCAAATGTCTATAGTAAATAAGAAAATAAACGAGACAATAGATGAGAGAGAAAATGAAAAGGACAGATTTATTATTCACTTTTGAAATAAAAGTCGGGTCCATTAACAATTGAGTTTACTTAGAAGGATTTAATTTAAGCTAAATTGAGTGCGTAAATAGCTCCCACCCAACATGCATGTTTGTACATTAATCATCACAACAACTTTAGAATATCTTCCTAACCATTTTTCGAAGGGTTTGGTGGAATAAAAGGCCCACTAGAGGAATCTTTTTTTTTTTTTTTTTTTTTTAGTCTTGGTGAATTTCACCCTTCAGTGCAAGAAAATCCTATCATGACTTTCACTTTAAAGAGGTATTTACTGATAATGTTGATTATGCATCAATGAAAGATTAGAAAAGCATGTCAATATCATCATTGATTATGTGTTAGCATCCAAAATATTTAACATTAAAGTTTGTCACAATCCAAGAAAAAGCCATCATGACTTCCACTTTGAAGAAAAGGAGTTAAAAGTAAAATTGATGGGGTTCCTGGAGAGGTGGAATATTTGAGGTATATATACTCATATCCCAAGTAGAAGATTATAAAAATTGACATATGATGATATAGTTGGAAAATTTTTCTAATGGCTCTCTGTTCTTGCTCATTGAATCATAACTTAGATCCTTGCATCAAAGATTTACTTATTGATATGAGTTTAATATGATTTTTTCAATTTTTCTTAACAACTGTATTGATCTAACATTTTTTTTTAATTTTTTTTTTGAGAAAGAAAGGGACAAAACAGAGAGATGTAAAGAGAATGATGAAGGAACACAACAGAGCAAGAATGACAAGAGACGAAGAAGGGGAAGGGTTTTGGGTGCAAAAAAGAATTAGGTACTAGTCCTAAAACCCATTCCTTGTGTGGGTTGTGAAAGCATATAAAAAATATAGAAGTTAATATTATAATTGAGCTAAGTAAATGGTAAAAAATTGAATTTAGTTTTCAAAGTGGTACATAAATCGAAATATCTCTAAAATGTAAAATGGATGTGTTATTGATTTACATATTAAATACAGTTATTGATAATATCCTACTTATTGACATATCGACTTGACCCTTCTGTCCAATTAATATGGACCATTAGTTAAAAATAAGTGTTGACTTTTCGTGTATTGTCCTTCAAATTTTCACAAATTTGCTAATAGAAAGCACCTCATAGCCATCCCATCAAGTGAAAGAGAAAAAAAAAAAAAAAAAAAAAACTCGGTTGATAAGAAAATATTGAAGTTGTTTAATCTTTTTTGCCAACCATAATTGTTAGATTAAAATGTCAAGTTACTCATAAATCCTTTTATTTGTTATGACTACTTGAAATTTTATGACTGATAGTGATTAATTGAAAGTTATGACACCTAAGTGAATAATTTTTAAACGTAAACACCAATAGATGGACATAGAAATGGATGAATTTTATAGCAAAGACCTAAACCTCAAGGAAAAAAGAGAAGATGGGTATAGACTATGAAGCTCGTTAACCTAACCTTAGTTTAGGCCTTAACTAAACACCAGTCAATTCCTTGGGCATAGAAATGGCTAATTTTCTACATTATTGTTCCTTTAGTGGACCAGTTACCATCACCAATCCCATCCTTTCCCCTGCTACTGATGGTAGACATTGATGAGTCGTCCATCCTTTCATCCTTTTCCAACGCCAATGTATTTGTTCTAATCCATCCTTTCATCTTTTCTTCGATCATTTTTTGGACAAACAGTGATTGGTACTATTCCTAAACCCGCTCCTTGCATAGGTCAATGAAATCATATCTAAAATATAGGAGTAACATTATAATTAAAGCAAGTTGTTAGATTAGAATGTCAATTGCAATTGTTACATTGGACATAATTTCAATTAAAATTGTTAGATCAAAACTTATAAGTAAATTAAACTTTTGTCATTCTTTATTAAGATTATTTTGTTGATTATTGCTACTCTTTATAGGACAAAAACAATATCGGAAACATTTCTAGTCACTACAAATATTGTTACGTGGTCTCTTATTCCAATTGGAGTTTCCCCATTCTCTTTAGTATTAATACCCTGAAAAACCCCAAACTAGTACACTTGTGACAAATTTACCCAAAATTATTTTTTTGACCATAAGAAGCCCAAAACTAATATACATGTGACAAATTTACACTGACTGACTATAAATAATCATAAACTAGTACATTTATGACAAATATACCCCAAACTAATTTATTCGACTACAAAAAACCCCAAGCTAATAAATTTTTGACAAATATAACATCCGCTAAATTGGATTAATACCACAAAAAAATCAAAAAAATTGTAAACTGTGACAAACAAAGTGTAAAATCCCAAATTGATTCCAGTCAACTATTACGTGTTATTTAACTTAATAATTTGATAGTAAAATTTAACAAAAACTAACAGAGGGTAAGTTTATCACAAATATATCAGTTTGTGGTAAATTTGTCAAATGTATACTAATTTGAGATTTTTTGTGGTAAAAAAAATAGTTTGGGATAAATCTATTACAACAGTTTAAGGTTTTTTAGATTATTAACTATTCACTTTATACTTGGGTCTGTTTTGTGTCTTTTTCTTCAAACATTTATTTTCCAAATATTGCAAATTTTCAAAAATACACAATTATTGACAAGGAAAGTTACGGACTTCAACGTGACAGGTCCCTCTTCTAGAAGTGGATGGATTTTCTGCATTTTACTATTCCTTTGCTGGACCGGTCACCATCGCTTATGTCTATCTCCACGTCATTTCTTCCACCACTACTGGACAAAGATCGAAGTGTACGTAAATGTATGGCAACTGACCGGTGCCCTCACTTGTCTTCCTTCTTTCCTTTTACCGCTGAGAAACCTTGTTTTCCCACTTCATCCCTCCCGAGGAAATGATCAATTACCCTTGTCATGCTAGGATATGAGATGTCCTATCAAGGGTTTAAGGGGAATGGTCTCGATGATTTGCCAATCCAAATATAATATGTTGAATAACAATTTTTGATAATGTTCTCTTATTGACGAATTAGATTTGGGTTGACTTAGACCCTTATATCTAATTAATATTAATCATAAATTGAAAATAAATCTTAACCTGTCATTTATTATCTTTCCCATATCAGTTGAGAGAAAGCCACTCAAAGCATCCCTTTAAGTGAAAAAAGAAAAAAAAAACTCAGGTTATTTAATTTCTATGCCAACCGTAATTATTAGATTAGACTGTGAAATTGCTCCTAAATCAGTATTCTATTATGACTATTTGAAAATGTCATGACAAATTTCTAATGAAAAAAAATGCTACGACTAATTAAAGCCATAAGGAACGTTTTCCTTGTAATTAAGTTCTTGAGGATAATTTGCATAATAACAAGGTGCATATAAAAAATTTATCATGTAAAGTTAGAATCATCCTAAATAAAAGCAATTCTTTTATAAGGGCATGGACATGATAACCAGTTTATCTAAAAGCCCATAAGTTACCTTGCAAAATTCATGAACAGTTTAAGTTCATGTTTTTGGCTTGTATAGGTGGCTCAATCCTTAACAGTTTGGTTGTAGATTCAAACGACCTCAAATCCCTGAGCTAGAAATCCCACAACGCCTCGCCTAACTGCACTAATCCTAGTGTTAAGCAAGCGCAATTTTTTATTATAAGGAATAAGTATATTTTGATAATATGGTGGGCCTCAACCTTGACGTCAGCTGTGAGGTAAGGGTGGCGACCGAATTGGAGGTCACTACAGATTGCAGGCCAGTGTAAAGATGGATGAGGGATTGATGTTAAAGAGAGTAATTGTATTTGGCATTCCGTGTCATTATAGAATCATAAAATTGCGCCAATCCTAAAGTTAAATAATTATCATAAAATTGTCATATGATGATATGGTAGGCATTTTGTTAATTTCTCCTTGTTCTTGTTCTTTTAAAAACTACTTATTGATATGAATTCAATATAATTTTTCAAGTTATTCTCAACAACAACATCGATCAGAATTTTCTCTAATTGTTCTTTAGAGAAAGAAAGATTGAAACAGACCAAGAACGTTGAAAGAAGAAGAAGGCGAAGAGATTTGGGTGCAAAGAAGGATGAAGGGTAGCTTTAAAACGTAGCAACTTATTGCTGGGAAAGCTGATAATTAGTCTTAGTGGTTGCATGCTACAGAGCGCTTGCTAGACCTATCAATAAATCACTCCCGATTCCTTGCATATTTTGCTACTAAAGATCTCGAGAAAAGGATAGCACATGTTATAATAATTGTGCGGTACTAATTTAAATGTCACAAATATTTCAAAGCATTCATTCAAAATATTATGTCACGTCAGATTTTTGACATTTAAATTAAAAATTCTAAAAAAGTTATGATGCTTAAGTGATTGATTAAAAGTCATGACTATTGAATGAACATTTTAAAACGTAAACACCAATCAATGGACATATAAATGAATGATTTGCAGCAAAGACTCAAACCACGAGGAAAAAAGAGGAGATGGGCACAGACCATGGAGCTCATTAACCTAGCTATAGTTAGGCCTTAACTAAACACTGGTCAATCTTTTGAGCATAGAAATATATGATTTTCTACATCGTTGTTCCTTTAGGTCCTGTTTGGTAATGTTTTTATTACTAAGAATAGAATTATTCCATAAAGTAGATTTAGAATAGAATCAAGAAGTAGAAAAAAGTTATTTATTAGTTCCTAAGAATGACTCAAGAATCGAGTAATTTATTTTTTTATATTTTTTTCTCTTCTTCTTTTTCTTCTTCTTCCTATAGCTGGCAACAGACTAGAGAAAGAAGAAAAAGAAAAGGAAAAAATTATTAAAAAATTAAAAAAATTCTAAGAAAAAGAAAAAAATTAAGGATTGTACTAAACGTATATCTACTTCGGGAATAGAAATTTTATACAGTTACTAAATGCATTCGAATGCTTAGAAATTTGTCAAGGGAATAGAATTGAAAAAAAATATATTTTTAAGCATAAATTGTGTTGAGGAATATAATGGTTACTAAATACACTCTCACCCTCACTGTCACCGATGTCCTTGTCTCCATTCTTTCCTCCACCACTAATGGACAAACATTGATGAGTTATCCATTCTTTCCTCCTTTCCCACCGCTAATGTGGTAGTTTTGATCCATCCTTTCATCCTTCCCTTCACTACCAATGGACAAACACCAATAAGGTACTAATCCTAAATCCGCTCCTTGCGCAAGTCAAGGAAATCATATTAAAAAAGGTTAATATCAAGAAAAACCCAAAATTGATAATATTTCTTTTGACCATCAACGACCCTAAATTGATAAACTTGTGATAAATTTATCAAAAACTAACTTTTGAACCTCAAAAACTGTAAATTGGTACATTTGTGACCAAATTATTCTTCCATAGTTTCCGTGAAATTGGATTAATATCACAAAAAGTGACAAACTGGTACACATGTGATAAAAAGAGGCTAAAAACAAAACTAGTACAAATGTGATAGACATAAGGTAAAAATTTAAATTGGTACACTTGTCAACTATCATATATCATTTAATAATTTGAGGGTAAAATTTAACGTAGATTAATTGAGGGTAAATTTATCACATGTGTATTAGTTTGGAGTTTTTCATTTGGGGTAAATTTATCATAAGTATATCAGTTTGGGTTTTTTTTTTTTTTGTCATAGAAGTAACATTATAACTAAGCAAATTATTATATTAGAATGTCAATTGTAATTGTTATATTAGACGTAACTTCATATAGAACTAATAGAGAAAAAATTCTACATAAATTAAACATTTTAAACTGGTTTACTTTTTGGAATAATACTACTCTTTACAGGACACAATTAATGTGGGAAACAATTGAAGTCGCCAATAACATTTTAGATCAAAACTTCTAAATAAACATTCTAAAACAGTTTACTTTTTTGAATAATGCTACTTTTTATGGGACAGCATTAATATGGGAAACAATTCGAGTCACCACTTACATTGTTTTGTGCTCTGTCAGTTCAATTGGAGTTTTCCCCTTTTCTTTCAAATGCTTGGATCTATTTTGGGTATTTTATTTTTAAGATTTATTTTTCAAATATTGCAATTATCACAAATCGATTTTAAAATTTTACAAAAATATACACTTATTGATAAAATGAAGTTATGTGGCTTTTGATAATTTATAACCCTACTTTTTCTTTCACTTTTAATTTTTTTGAAGGACGGGAGTGTTGAAAAACAACAACATTTTGCAATAAATGGCTGAGTTCTAATACTAGCTATCCGATGATTTAGAAATTCAAGAATGACTCAAAAACCCAAGGAAGAAAGGTATGGATGGAGATCCACTTGGGAAGTTGAGTGTTAAGTAGATTGCCCCCATGTCATGACTGGCCAAAAGAAAAAAAAAATACAAAAGGGCCTCTATATGTCGGTTGCCTCCATCAAGACCAACGATATATGTCTTATAAACAACCAAGTGATATATATAAATGACTCATAAAATGTAAGTATATATACATAATGGATGATTTTTTTTTTACATTTTACTGTTCCTTGATCAATTCCCATCACTAATGTCCAAGTCTCCACCTCATTTCTTCTACTTCTCGTGGACAACCATCCGAATATATGAAAGATTGCTTTAATTAGGGTAAGTTGTGGGAGAGGGAGAGAGAGTAATAGAGGGTGGTTGTAAAAGCTGAGATTGATTTCTGCATTTTGCTATTCCTTTCCTCGACTAGTCCCCATTGCCGATGTCTACCTCTACGTCCTTTGGTCCATCACTATTAGACAAACATCTAGGTATTTGTAAATGCATGAATTGACCAGGTGCCCTCACTTGTCTGGCCTCTTTCCTTTTACAATCGACAAACATTACTTCCCTACTTCACCCCTCTTGAGGCGACGATTCATAAGCAAAACAGTTGCCAATTATTAAGCTAAAACTAACAACTCTCTTGATGAGGCCCAAATGAACAAACTTCTCTCTTCACTTCAGTTAACCCTTGTTGCATGAGGTATGTAATGTACCTTTTAGAGTTCAAAAGATGATTGATCTTGATGATTTTCCATTATAGAGATTATATATCGATTAGCAGTTTTTGATAATGTTCTCCTTATTGACACACTAGACTTTGGCTAACTTAGATCCTTATGTCTAACTAATATTAACCATTAGTAAGTCTTGACTTTTCATGTATTATCTTTGCAGATTTGTTGAAAGAAATCCCCTCTAGGCATCCCTTTAAGTGAAAAAAAAAAAAAAAAAACTCAATTCACAAAATAAATTTGAAGTTATCTAATTTTTATGCCCATCATAATTATTAAATTAGAATGTGAAATAATTATCATAAACTGCCATATTTTTATTAGCTCTCTCTTCTTGCTCTTTCAAACATTACTTATTGATATGATTTTAATGTATTTATATCTATTATTTTCGACCGCCAGATTCAATTGATAATTTCCTTTGACTTTTCTTCTGAGAAAGAGAGCAAGTCTCACACCAATAATGCAAAGTGGACTCAATAATGCACGCCTATGAGGCATTGTGCAAGACAAGATGCCTTACACAGCATCCACAGTAAGGCAGTGAGGTGTTTCTATTCACTCGAAGTATTCATTGAGCTATCAAAACTTTCGTCCTTTCCTCTTCAAATTGATAGACGAGCTGTTTCATTTCACGCACTTCAATAGTCTGTCCTGATGCATCCACTAGAATCATATTATTGATCTTTTGAATGGACTCGATGCACTTGGATGGTCGCACCTTTTGAGGAGTATCGAACAAACACATCTTCTTCGGTGAAGACTAATAGGAACTTGATGGTACATCAATGGAGCTCGAGGGGACATCTGTTGGCATTGGCCCACAAAGTAGAGGTAGTTTGCAGACTCAACGCATCATGCACGAATTAATAGGGCAACATGTGAAATAAAAGAAACGGTTTTCATTCATTGCACTTTGCAAAAAAAAATAGATGATGGCTCAAACTAGATTTGGAGCAGGATTTGATAATTAATAAGAAATTTAGGCATAGTAGTAATTGAATTTTTTGCGAAAATTGTCAGTAGGTCTTTGAACTCTTTTTTCTTGGTCAATTGTGCCTGTACATTGTGTATGTGTGAGTATATATATTTTAATTCTTTCAATCCCTTTTTAATACATGAGATGCAAATCATCTATTGCAGAATCCTCCTACGTCGTGTCTCTACTGCGCCATTAGGATGATAGAAGAAAACAAACCTCGTGATGTCCCATTAAGAATTAAAGAGATTGGTGATCTCGACGACATGCCAATGTAGAGATTATATATTAATAGCAATTTTGAATAATGTTCTTATTATTAATGCCATATGTTGAAAATAAGTATTGACTTTTCATGTATTATCTTGACTTTTAATGTCAAGTTAAATAATTGCTGCTCTAGGCCTAAGCAACATGCAAAGATATTCCCCAACGATAGAGCTCTATAAGACAAAATAGTACATATGGACCCCACTTTTGCATACGTGGTTCAATCTTGGACTGGGGAAATTATGCACTGTAGCCTTCTTAGAAATAATAACTTTAACAATGATGCCATAGAAAACGAAAGTATAGAGCAAGAGAACCGAATGCCATCATCAAATCATGTGACATAAAATGCTCATCATTGATAGGGTCTCAAATTTTTAAGTACCTGCCATTTGTAAGAGATGCGATTTAACTAAAAACTAGTCAAAAGATAGCAATACGAGAGCAAAAAAAAAAACATGGCTTATAAAAGTACAAGAGACGCTACCAAACTCTCATGATTATAGTTCAGACTTGGTAGAGAATAAGGTAAATATAATTCAATCCTCAACTTTTTGACAAGATGTGATGGATCTTCGGCTCCATCATGCACGATTTGTTTAAATGCCTAAGAGTTGCAATTCGATTATTTTTCTTAATAGATTCCTTGAATAATGCAAAGAGAATTATCTGCCCACATGCATATTTGAAAAAGCAATGTATAAATACAAAAAATCAAAATATAAACACAAACAATGAGAAAAATTAGATAATATGAAAAAAGATGAGCTATTTCAACTTAAACAATTGTAAAAATAAGAAAATAGAAAAGATCATATTGAGCTTGGTAGATGAGTGAAGGATGTTCCTTATTGCCATCGAGCCAAATTTTGCAGAAACAAAATGGCTTTTTAATTGCATGAACCCTATCCTCCTAAGCCCAAATGATCTCACACTTTCGATTATGTGATCTTCACTTGAGATCCATATGATAAATGTTGAAACCCAAATATCTTCGAAACATCACTTTATCTAATTACTTTAATAGCATAGAGTTTTTCACGTGTGGAAATAGAGTTTCACGATCAAGGGAGGACATCAAATTAGACGATCAAAATTGACAAGAGCAAATTATCAATTTATTTGAGATATTATGAAATCTACGAGGTTAAGATTGTGTCATGATCAATATGAAGACATACACAAGAATCTTCTATTTTCATCAAATTCGAGGTACTAGTGTTTTGGTATGCTAAGAAAATTGCACAAGCGGTATTAAACATATTATATGGAATGTAATCGAGTTTTAAACATTTCAATTGAACCAATTTAATCTTAACTCTTTGAGGAATAGTGTAATCAAGTTCTCTTGGCCAAGTTTTGTTTCATTTGTTTCACATGTCAATCTAATCATGACCGATTATCTTATATGTAAGGGTGATGGTGTGATATGAACTAAAATTACATGAAACGATGCTATTTAATCTTAGATAAACGTTATCATTGTTTGGTCGGGCAGCTAAAGCCCCGAATTATAAATGGATGAGGTAGTAATAGCACAAGCCTCGTCATTATCAAATGTGGACTCAACTGGGAGTGAGGACACCCCAATATCTAATTTCAGTCAAATTATTGGATCTCCTAAACATGAGCCACATGCTTAGCTTTTTTCCAATGACCAACAAACGAATACATATGGATCCATTTTTGCACAAATGGTTTAATCATGGCATTGGGGTAATAATGCATGGCTGCTTTCTCAAAAATTAATAACTTTAATAAGGATGTTATAGAAAATGAAAGTATAAACTAAGAGTATTGAATGCTGTCAGCAAATCAAATCATTCGCCATGTGATACTTATCGATTAATAGGAACTCATATTTTTAAGTGTCTACTAGTCATAAAGATGTCCTTCAATTCAACACCAATTGAAAGATCGGATGCAACAAAAAAATGGCTTATAAAATTACAAGGGGCACCACTAAACTCTTGTGATTGCATCTTAGACTTGACAAAGAATAAGTTAAACGTAATTTAGTTCTCATCCTTTTGACGAGATGTAAGGGATACTTGGCTTCACGATGCACGATCTGTCTAAATACCAAAGATTTGTATTCAATTATTTCCCTCAATATATCCATGCAAAATTGCAAAGAGAATTGGCTTCCCGCAATCATATTTGCACAAGCAATATATGAATATGAAAGACCATAATATAAGCACATAGAATGAAATTTGAAAGTATTTGCTAAATTTAGGACTTATAATCTGCACCCTTAAGGGTGCATCATTCTAAAGTCATCCATCTTAACCTATCAAAATTTGTGCTCTCAGACTATACATTCAGTACACAATATAATCTCAAGTCTTATTCATAAAAACATTACCCGCACTATCGGCAAAGGTTTTTTCCAATATGGTTTGGACTCCATCGCTGTTGTTCATGAGTTTTCGCAGCGTTGGCGGATCGATGACGCTGATGTCGCCCAGCATTCCAACGTCGTCCTCCAACATCCCTTCGACGAACAGGTTACCTTCTCTCCTGCATCTCATCACCATCTTCCCGTCACTCCCCACGACAAGTCTCCCTGCAAATGGATAGAACTTGACCAATACTGCAACTATAGAGGAAAATAATGATTAGACTTCACTTAAACAAGCTTTCACTACGCACTCTCTCTATTCCCCATGCCCAATTTTTGTCCTGGTTTTTGTGGAAGTAAGTAATCTGACCATTAATGTTTAAGGAGTTTCATACCTTAGTTACTGTTTAGCTTCAAAATGCTTCGTGGGTATCAGAGCTAAAGATGAGTTCGCAAGAAGATAGGGGAGTAACAATTTAACAAAAAAATTTCGGTAATGCCGATATAGAATGTAATTTTGATTCCTATAATATTAAATTCGACTAATCTTAAGGAGGGGAGGGCCTTTTTCTTTTTATCCTTATTATTATTTTTGGTTTCGTGGAAAATATTTACAAGGAATGTGTTAATCAATGCATAATACACTTGTTAAACAACAATTCTACAATAGCACTGAGTTTTCCATGGCACTAACTTTAGTGTTATCACATATGTTGTCTACACCTGAATTTTTATCAACAATTCAAGCGTCCATCCTTGTAAAATTACAAAAATGGAAAATAGCAAAAACAACAAAAAGCAGTTAAAAAGAATGGATAAAAAAATAAATGATAAACTAATTAAAAAATAAGAACTCTTAGAAAATGATGGGTGTTAAAAAAGGGGACCTCTTCTGGTTCGTGGCCCAACTCACTTAGCTCTCCCTAGATGAAATTTCGTCGTAAGTGCATCAAGCTTGGTTGGCTGTAGTTCCTCTGGCCCACCCTATTTGCTAATAAGGTCACAACCCATTCCTAGCCAAAGATCACTTAAAATCAGAATCCCATCATTTCCGACGCCATTAGTCGTCCTACGCCATTAATCGGAAATGACAATGGGTCAATTTTCCAATAATAGGAAATTTAAATAGAAATCTCAAGCCAATAGACCTGTGGAAATTAAATATATTTCTTCGGAATTGAAATTATGAGAAAGAAAAGTGGAATTTTCCTTTCACAAGTGATATTGAAGTACTGTTCATTTAAGCTAGAACAAATCATAGGAAGCATACTCTTATCATTTATGAAAGCGAATTTTAAGCTGCAAATTCATTATACGAGCAATCAATCGAAAGTGCCTTTCTAACAATAAAGGGGACAAGAACAACCGACATAATCACCACCAAGGACATCTAGGAGGGATAGGGTGACGGAAGCTTGGCGATGGCCGATAGGCAACAAGCAGAGAGAGATCAATGCGTTCTCGGTTTTGAGTCGTGATTGATTATTGATGAAGTTAAGAAAAAAAGGAGGAAAATCACTAAAAATCCTAAAATATGCCCACTACGACACATCCATCTTAAGTTTTTTTTTTTTTTTTTATGTCACAAAAGACTCCAAACTCTATTTATGTGTATATTCACTCTTTATCAATGAGTATCGTTAAAAAAAAAAAACTGCCTATATTAATGACGAAATGTAAACGGTGTTGACATCAAATGAAATAAGAACAATTTCGACCAAAGAAAAAATATAAAATCGATCATACGAAATCTTGACAAAAGATAAATATGTCATATTGGTACAAAATTTAAAATTTTTGACGTCATAAGAACTAGAGTAAATAGGCCATATACATAATTTTGAGCTTTCGCGTAACAAAAAGAAAAATAAATGCGACAAAAATAAATATAATTTGAAGTTTTTTGCCGACTTTTTCGGGAAACGACGGTGGGTTCATTTTTCCTTTTTATTCTCTTTTATTTTCAAATTCAATTTCTTTTCATCCAAAGGACAACCACTGGCTTCACCTGTTCGCCCCGTTTTCCCACACAAAATCCGAATCGCTTCGCTTCGCGCCTTTTTTTTAATTTCTCCGTTGTTTTTCTCTTCGTACTCGCCGCTGCCAATCTTCATGCTCGGCATATCGTCTCGGATGATGACGACTCAGATTGGCCTCGGCTGCTGCGTTTGAAGGAGCGACACCAGACCAGTGGAGGTGCCGAGAGCGAAACCCAAAGAATCTCATCCTTCGAATCGGCGAATCGTATCCAGATGATGATGATAATGATGATCCATCCAACCTCAACCTTGGCAATCGGATAAAAGGCTCTTGTAAACAGTGAACACCTCCCCGCGTCCCTCTTTGCGCATGGCATAGATGGGCGGAATAATGGAATTCCGAAAGGCGGCAATGAAGTGGGAGCGAGCAAAATGAAGCAAAGAGTTGACGGGACATATTCTGGAGTGAATTGGAATTTGACTCGGAAGTTCAATCAGACATGAAAATGGTCCTGATGATGGTTCAGCGATGATGGCAGCGAAAGCCCAAGATGGCCCGGCGATGGATAAATTTGGTCCAGACATGGGCGAGGACAGGAAAGCGAGGACTTGAATCAGAGTGGCCGCAACTCGAATATGGAATCTAATGGTGTGGTTTACTGTGGGGATGATCTGAACTGCTGGAGATGAATCAGGGAATCTAGAGCCAGGGAGAGATGCAAAAAAAAAAAAAAAATTGGTCTGAGAAAAATCCGTCGAGTTTGCAAGGAAGGTGTTTGATGGCATGACGAAGCTGGACTCTCTTTCCAAGGATACCCATTCGAGAGAGAGAGAGAGAATTAGCGAGCTTTATCTGGCGGTGAGAGCAAGTTCAAGTTCGAGAGGGCATTATGTTGTCGATTCTAATACGAAAAGCCACTGCTAGAGGCTTGGATGTTGTGTTGTCGAGAGAAAGGCTGTGGAAGAGTTGTGCCGCTGAAATGCTGTTACGAAGTAATGCTACTGCAGGCAAATAGATGATCGTGAGAGAGGCTATGAATGCTGCGTTTGATGACTGCAGGTCCTAGAGTCTTTCAATGTGTCTAAAGGTTCTTTTCTTTGGCAGAAGTATGGACCTGAGAGGGTTGTTAATACTACCATGACAGAAGCTGGTTTCGCTGGAGTTGAAGTCGGTGCTGCTTTCTACGGTCTCAGGCCTGTCGTGGATTTTATGACATTCAATTTTGCTATTTAGGTGATTAAACACATTATAAATTCTGTTGCAAAGATGAACTGCATGTCGACTGGTGATATATCAGTCCCTATAGTTTGAAGAGGAGCTGCAACAAGAGTTGGTGCCTTACACTCCCAGGCCCTGTGAAGATGTTGCCATCCCACCTGGAGGAAGCTTTACTGGATCCAGCCTCGTTAGATCACTCATCACCCTCAGGGTCTATGGAATGTGAGAATTGTCCGTGGCGTCCTAAATGAGAGTTGCTCATGAACGGCCTAACATCTCCGGCATGTCCCTTCAACCGGAGTTCTTCTTCATCCACTTCTTTTTCCAGATTTGCAATCACCAATTTCTTAATGGTGTGTGTTAGTTGCATTAGTTGAAGGCCTTGCCGTCAAGGAGTGGATAGGCTGCGTGTTTGCAAATCTAATCGGTGTTTACTCAAGTCTCCTTTTCAGTTGATAATATGACAGTACAGTCATGACCCCCTATGCTCAATATAATAATGTAGGTGCATTGTTATTACACTGATCAACTCAGCTTGTAATGTTTGGTATTAGCCTCAGAAAGCTTCACGTGTCCTTCATCCTTTTTCTATTTTCTTTTGTTTGACAGGGTAAGCAATCATTCACAAATTCTGGACATGCTTGTCTTGTTCCAAAGTAGTAATTGCTTTTGCTATTCAATGACACTCTTTACCCTCATAAACTTTGATCGGTGACCTATTGTTGAACTGCTATTCTTTAAATTAGTCCATGATTCAGTCATGTCAAATTCGATTTATTAATTACGTGCTCTGGTGTTCTAGGGATTGAATGAATTTTTATTTGGGTCTGCTTTGCTTCATGGTTATTAGTATCAATATTATGTGTTGCTTCATTATGTAATAATGCAGGGTAGGAAAGTGGCGAACTCCTCAAGCTCACTCCTAGGCAACATTGTCATTGATGATAGGCCATTTAGGGCAATTGTTTCTCTTGTATACATGTATCTAGTGACATCAGATTAAGATAAAGACTCTCTGGAAATACTGATCATGGAGATTTGAGGAAGTATCTTTGTGGATTTTTAAGTTGCTTCCGATGCGAAATTGAGGTCTCAGAATTTGACATTTGTCGATTCACTTTCGACCTAGGCTAGATTCAATGCATTTATCATTCTTTTCCTTCTCTTCTTTTAAATGGTGATAATGTTGCTGCAGGATTTACCATCAAGGTTGCCGCAAATCCGAAGTATCAAATCAGATCAGTTGTGCGAGAATTGTTTTGTAGCTCATTCCAGTGGCTTCACATGCAAATCATAGTGGTTCCTGATCTCATGTCTAGGCTTGGATTATTTTATCCAATTCGATGCAGAATCTATAACTCTTGAATTATTCTGCCACCCACCAAGGAACATATCCATTGTGGAAATGAAATCTTGTAGGATTTCACTTTTTAGCTTTAACCAGCTTGTGTTTCATTGTCTTGATTCGGGCTTCTAGTGAAATGAAATCTTGTAGGATTTTCACTTTTTAGCTTTAACCAGTTTTTGTTTCACTGTCTTGATCTGGGCTTCTAGCTACACATTTTCATCATCATTTCTTGATATGTAAATTATGTATATTTAGAAATGTTAAGTAATGCAATTACTTTTGGAGGTAGCTTTAAAACGAATCATGTGATACTTTAGCCTTTCAAATTCCTGGTTAAGCTCTTTCCAGTTCAACTTGGTGACCATTGAGTTGTCTTCCACACTGACTGGTTTTAATATATATATCCTCAAGTGCTAAGTTCCACAACAACTGTAGAGAAACATAACAATCAAAAGACTCCACTTAAACGAGCTTTCACTACACATTTCTCTCGTCCTTAATGCCCCATTTTTGGCCCATTCTTTGTGGTAGTAAGTAATCTGATGATTAATTATGTAGTTTCATTCATTCGTTAACTAGTTAACGGAGCATCTGTTGTTTCAGTGGATTTTGATTCAACTTCTCTGTTTGTGGCTTTTCAAGTGTAGGATGGAAATAGATTGTTTGTGTGCTTTAGTAATGTACATCCTTTAAATTTGATACATGGTCTTTTCTAGTTCAAATGGAATAGTATGGCAGTTTCACTTTTCTTGTATCAACTTCCCCTCAATAATGTCCATAGTTGTTGTATTTGGTGGGAATGTAGTTATCATTTTCTTGATTGCCATGCTAGGCATTACAAACAGGAACAAACCAAGAACTTGTGGGGTATGTTTTGGTTCTCCACAAGTCTCTTCAACCAAGAGGTTGTATCATATACTGTTGTTTACATATATGCTGTTGTGGGTTTGATTGCTGATGTAGTCAGATCAGAATCATGACAAACAGGGAGGTTCACCGGTCCACCAAACATTTTAAGTGTGTGCGTTAGGAATATAGCTCATGTGCATGCATGGGTTCTTTACCTTCCTAATGTGGCATTGTGGAAGTTATTAATGTCTTTTGACCAATTTGATAGGAACCAAATCACAGAGGCGAGGCATGTTCTACTCAGCTAAGCTAATCATTTAACTTTGCTGTCCATCTGAGGCATGTTCGGGAAAGCAGTTTTCTATGTGCTTCCAATCCTCAGAGCAAAGTCTCTCATTTCTAGATATAGCTTTCCTACTGAACGCTACATATTACGGAGGCTTGATTATGTTTCCTTCATGGCTTTTCAGATTTTCTCAATTTGCAGTCTAGGCCAGCTTCTTAGCTATGTTGGTTTTACCTCATTCAATAATGTTGCATTTCCTAGATATGTCTTCTATAGTTCTCTTCCTTCTGCTTTGCAGGTGTAACGATACTGGCCTTGAAGTGCCGTTGTGGTTTCTTCTATATTTTAAGGATGTCTCTATCATGTGTAGTTTTTTGATTGCTTCTTGAGGAAGTACTCAGTGTTCTAGCAATGTAGATATGACGTGGATTATACAAATATCACCAGCAAGAGTGACCACCCCAAGGGCTATCATTTTCTGCATGCTTACAAGTCTATTCTTGCTCAGTTTCAAACACTCTTAATTTAGAAACTGATACAAGTAGGAAGAAAAGCAAAGAAGGGGGTGGGAGTCCACAAGGAGAAGGATACATTGGGTGGGAGCTAATCTAAATAAGGGAGGGTGCATCACTTTTGTTCATGCAAAGAAACATGCACCAATAGTAGCAGCCACCCACACATACAAGAACCATGGAAAGAGAGAATGAAGTACTGTAAGTTTTCTTAAGCTGCTTATGATGCGAAATTGAGGTCTTGGAATTTGACATTTGTCGATTTACTTTTGATTGATGCTAAATTCAATGCATTTATCATTTTTTTTTCCTTCTCTTCTTTTAAATGGTGATGATGTTGCCACAAGATTTGACATCAGGGTTGCTACAAAACTTTATTATCAAATCAGATCAGTTGAATGAGAATCGTTTTGTAGCTCATTCCAGTGGTTTCGCACGCGAGCCATAGTGGTTCTTAATCTTATGTGTAGAGCTGTATTACATTATTCAATTTGATGCGAAATCTATAACTCTTGAACTATTCTGCTACCCATGAAGGAACGTATCGTATCCATAGTCAAAATGAAATCTTGTAGGATTTTCACTTTCTAGCTTTTAACCAGCTTCTTTTTGTCCCATTGTATCCTTCTCTTCTTTCTATCTCATTGTATTGATCTAGCCTTCTAGCTACATATTTTCCTCATCATTTCTCGATATGTAAATTTTGTATATTTAGAAATTTAAGTGATGCAATCACTTTTGGAGCTAGCTTTAGGGTCAATCATGTGATGCTTTTGCCTTTCAAATTTATAGTTAAGCCCTTTCTAGTTTGACTTGGTGATCATTGAGTTGGCTCCTGCACTTACTAGCCTTAATATATATCCAAAAGTGCTCAGTTTCACTATAGAGAAAAATAATGACCAAGTACACACTTCTCTTCATCCCTGTGCCCCATTTTTGGTCCATTCTTTGTGGAAGTTAATAATTTGATTATTAATGTTTAAGTAGTTTCATTTGTTATTTAGCTAGTTAATGGAGCATCTGTTGTTTTAGTAGATTTTGATTGAACATCTCTGTTTGCAGCTTTTCAAGTGTAGGATTGAAATAGATTGTCCGAGTTTGTTACATGTCCTTCAAAATTCAGTACCTTGTCTTTTTTGGTTCAAATGGAATAGTATGGTAGTTCCACTTTTCTTGGTTTGGCTTCTTCTTAACAGTGTCCTTAGTTTTGGCATTTAGTGGGAATGTAGTGACCAGTTTATGATTGCCATGCTAGGCATTACAAATAGGAACAAATCGAGAACTTGGAAGGTATGTTTTGCTTCTCCATGAATCACTTCAACCAAGAGGTTGTATCATATAATGCTAGTTACTAATATGTTGATGTGTGCTGGATTGCTGATGTGGTTAGATCAGAATTATGACAAGCAAGGAGGTTCACCAGTCCGCTAAACTTTTAAGTGCATGCATTGGAGACCTAACTCCGGTACATGCACGAGTTCTTTATCCTCCTAACATTGCATTGTGGAAGTTATAAATGTGTTTTGATCACTTTGATCAAAATCAAATTGTAGAAGCATGTTTTATTAAGCAAAGCTGATCATTCAGCTTTGCTGGCCATCCAAGGCATGTTTGAAAAAGCAGTTTTCTATGTGCTTCCAATGCTTGGAGCAAAGTCTCTCATTTCTAGACATTTCTTTCCTGCTGAAAGGTTCATATTATGGAGGCTTGGTTACGGATCATTCATGGCTTGTCAAATGTTCTAGGCTTGCAGTCTGGGTGAGCTTCTTAGCTATGTTGGTTTTACCTCATTGAATATTGCAACATTTCCTAGATATGCCTTCTATAGTTCTCTTCCTTCTGCTTTGTTCTATATTTTAAGTATGTCTCTTTTATATGCAGTTTTTTTGATTGCTCCAAGAGGAAGTACTGAGTGTACTAACAATGTAGGTATGAAGTGGATTAGGCAAATATCACCAGCAAGAGTGATCACCCCAAGGGCTATCATTTCTTTGTGCTCTAAGGTCTGTTCTTGCTTAGTTTCAAATACTCTCAATAGATAAACTAACATAAATAGGAAGAAAAGCAAAGAAGGGGGTGGGAGTGCGGAGGGAGAAGGATACTTTAGGTGGGATCTGATCAGAGTAAGTGTGTATCACTTCTGTTTATGCAAAGATAAAGGCACCAATACCAGCAGCCATCCACACATACGATAACCAAAGAAAGACTGAAGTACTAGCACATACAGTCCGCATGTTGCATCAAAATTAACATTTACTAAAATGATAGGAATGAATAGTAGATACCCATCAACGAAGCACTTAATTTGATACAATGCAAGAAGTGAAGCGACGCTAAAAATTGAAAAACTCCCGTTCAGTAAGTCCAAAAATTTCGACACTGCGGCTGTATCAACACGGTAGAAGACAACGTTTTGATCCAGCCAAATAGGAAGAGAAAACAAAAAGAGTCCATCCACAACAGTTCAAGTAACATTTAAAGAGACATTGATCAGAAACAGGGAGACAAAGACAAACATAATCACAGAAAGCAATAAAAAATGAAGGATTTTAAAATGATATAGAAAGATGTCAAAATGAGAATACCAAGAAGTGCTACGACACTTTCTTTGAGGAGCCGCCGCATCCTGTATCTTGGTACTTGTGAAAAAATAGCAGTTAGACCACCTATATGATCATATATCATGATGGCATTTCAAGGAATTGTATGTATCACTAGCTCTTTCCTCTTACGCACCACGATAAGTTGTGCGGTAAACACTACACGACCATGTTGAAGATAATCCGTACTGGGCAATAGTATTTCCCTTTGGGTCCATATGCAACTATAGTGAACATCGTCCTAAATTCCTTTAGTGCTAAGATGGCAAGTCATGAATACAGCGTGTCTATTGAATCCACTGTAGCGTTATGCGCCAATAGAGCATACAATGGTACGCTTCAACAACCAGGCTATGCATTGCTAGAAATCAACTTAAGCACAAGTGTAGGGACGTTATTGACACTCAAATTCAACTCAAGGATCGTAGAGTTAGGCACGAGGACTATTATTTCACCTAATGATGTCGTTAATGATGTCGTAGTATTGCATAAATAAAGGATTGTAGTAGAGTTCGGTGTGAAGTAATTCATTGGCGAAATGATGGAATGTTGCCCCTGTTGACACTTGAATCTTCGTGGGCAAGTCAAACATGCATTATGGTAAAAATAAAAAGAAAAATATGATATAAAAATAGTAACAAATAAATAAAAAACCAAATAAAAAAGAGAACTAAAAAGAGGAAAAAAGAAGAAAGTAATGAAAAAAGTTCCAATTGAGTCATAACCGAAAGAGCCAGGTCCGGTCTGTTGGGCCTGATCCACAAGGGCAGCCGAGAACATTCGAAGCCCATCGGAATAAGCCTTGGCCGGTCAACCCATTCGCGCCAGACCACATCAAGCACAAGCCCATACACAATTATTAGGTCCTTGCCGTTGCCATTTTCGCTTTGCTGTCAATTGAAAATTAGAAGCCTCAATGAAAGGACCCGACCAGCGCACTTTTTTCATGAAAGGCATATTTATATGTATGTAGGACACAACCACAGTGAAATTATGCAATACGTAGTACAATACGCATTCAGAGGCCAACAGAAAGGACAAAAAGAAAATAGACGAGATGCAAAGTATTCATTGTCTTTTTTGTTGCATTGTTGTTTTTCAATATGATGAGAACCTAGAATCAAGTGAATATGATAATTGATTTATTGGAATATGTGGAGATTTTCGAGTCAATAATTAAATCATCTGTGAATGTGCTACATAAGGAAGAGATGCAAACAGGAAAAAGATTATGAATTGCACAAATCCAACAAATTAAAGGACATAATTGGATTATACGAATCCAACAAATCAAAGGACATAATTGCATAAATTGCAATTATGTTTAGTAACGGAATAAATCTATCTCGTTTTGTATCCTTTTGGGGAACATTTGTAAGGTAGATATGAAGTGGGGGACCTCTAATTTTTTTGTCTCCATTTTTTTGATATGTCTTTACCAAATTGCAAGCACGTCGGTGAAATTAACTTTGTGAGAGAGTTTTAGGGGGTTTAGATCATGTATCAATCTTTGACGGGAGAAAGATGAGCAAAATGGGCGAATTAATCTTTAGCGCAACCAAGAGATCAATTGAAATAAATGCGGCACTAATGTATCGAACTTTACAAAGAGGTCAGTCTAGATAGAATGAATATCCAGAAAAGAGGACCTTGACTCAAGATGAAATGAGGCGTGACGTGATGAAAATGCTAATCTTAACAATGGTGTCATGTGATCCATCGTGATGAAAATGCTAATCTTAACAATGGTGTCATGTGATCCATTTAGCCAAACGTAAAATGCAACCAATATCTTTACACGAGCTCGTAAAGTAAGAAGGGAATGGAGGCTCGTGATGAATTCATCTCTAGATATTGATGGAATCCCCTCTCTCTCTCTCCCGCGACAAAATCAGGTTCATCTCCGCACACATCACATATAGGCATTCTAGACGCTTCTTCATCGGTTTTCCCTTCTCCATCGTCCTCTAGACACCGTTAGCCGCCACGGTAGCTCTGCCATCGTCGGGTTCGCTTGCAGCAAGGCGTCCTCTCGTTTTGCTCTATTTTCCGGTTAGGACGCCCGAAAGTGCATGGACCCTTGGTCGTTCCCCCTTCACTGACCTCGATCATCGACATCATTGCCTTCGTGAACTTTTTCTCTGATTTGATCATTGACCGAGGTAAAAAATTCACTCTAATCAAGGTAAATTCCACACACTCTGTTTCTGCCGCTTATGAATGAAACAGAGCCGGTGAGCTTCAACTACTAATGTTTGTTACTAAATCAATTGCCGTTGAAACTCAATTAACAACTCGGACCTGTACTGTTATTGTCATGATGATCTGAAAGTGAATCATTGGTTTGTATTCTAAAAGTGATAATTGTCACAATCACCCAATTAGTCGAGATAAGACAAGTAACCTCAGGTTTACGGATATGTTTTAACATAAATTGTGGTTGACGGTCTTGATGCAATAGGTGCAATTATTCGAGATCATCATCAAGAATGAGCTTGCACTTGAGTTTCATGGCTATCAATCACAGGCTCGGCTTGACATACGTTTGGAGGACGGATTCACGATCTCAAACTTTCAAGAGTAGAATTGCATTCTTCAATGGCAGAGTCACAAGAGCAATCACAACAACTCAGAACATCATATCAACTTGTTAGGTTTACTAAAAATCTAAAAATGATAACATTGCAACTAGCTCTAAAAAGAGAACAAAGACAAAATGACATGTGGTATATTGGTTTGAACTAATATGCGGCATAAAGCAATACTTTCGGTGTTCATCTCAATATCTCAATTCACAAGGATAAGGGAAGAACAAGATCACGTGCCAATCACAAGAGTGAAGAAAGTCAAGGCACATAAGGATATTCAACTAAATGTTGATAAGCCTATGAACGAAAATATATGGTTCAGTGGTGAAGGAAGGAACTTTCATGCGTCCAAATATCGGAACGATGCCACAGATACGAAGTTCGTTGTGCAGTTATTCCTTTGCCGGCAAGTTGAATATGCTTTTTGTAAAGATAAATAAAAAAAGAGCTCCAACTCAGAATTGAAAGGGCCCGGTTGGTCTGTTGGGCGATGCACAAGCGTAGCCCAGATCACACCAAGCCCATCAGAGTAAAGCCTCAGCCCGGACAATTTCGCTCACTAATCGACACCAGGAATCCACCGTCCGCCATCTTCGATCACCAACAGCCACCATCGAGCCACCATTGACGGCCGCCATAGGCTCGGTGATAACATAGTAGAACGCATACGCTAAAACTTGACGAAGAAACTCTCTTTCTCGGGAATTCTTGAGGCTTCTTGATCGGCTCTCCTTCTCCGTTGTCCTTCAGTGTTGGGATTGTCGGATTCCAAAAAAATCGGATTCGACACTAAATCGAACCCCTAAAACGAATGTGGAAGACAAGCTCGAGAAAAACATGTATCACCGATCCTAAAGCACATCACGGAATTGAGCGTACTTTGTTAGCCATAGATTAAACACCGACGTCGATAAGAGGAAGAGAAAAAACGATCCCGTTCAATCCGATGACATTGATTGGCCTTGAAGGGAAGACAAGCGTCGCCTTTTGCGTTTGTTTTTCTCTTTGGAGGGAGAGAGGGAGAGGAACGTACGTACAAAATGCCAAAAGGTGCGTCCTCCATCTCTTTCCTCCCTTATATACGTCTCCTCCCAAATAGAAACATACTCCTTCATCATATCCCTCCATCCATGGGCCCTAATCTTGTGGGCCGGGCTTTTAGGCCCAACATGGGCGAACGGGCCAACTTAGGCCCATCACATAAAATCATCATCTCCCACTCGCACATGATGGGCCGAACAGGATTCTCTTTACCTCTTTTCAACATTTATACTGGTGAATAATCTGTGTGACCAGCATACTTTGAGAGCTCGTTGTTATACATTTGTTAGGAATATATAGCAGCTCATAATGGACATCACACTATGAGTACTATGAGTAGATTTAGTATGTAATACCCTAGATCGATTGATCACATTTATATCTATCTTGATTTCTTTTATACAATATATATATATATATATATATATATATATATATATATATATATATATTGTATTCATAATTATGATTATCCCAAAGATAGTCATAATTTGTTAACCAGTGAATACAAAAATACAATGTGATTCTCCAAATTCAATCTTCCTCTTTCCTTCAAACTCTCAATTTCAGTTTAGCTTGCTTTTCTAGAAATGTCCCATTAGATCGAATCAACTCATGACCATTAGCAACATCCTAAGATAACAATCACTAAATAGAAATCTTGAGAATAAGTAAGAGTCGTGAGGGGACTAAAAATTGAGGAACTCTTTTCCTCAAGAGTCTCACACGACATAAAAGTTGAGATCAAACTTTTGTCACTCTTATTGATCGTTTCATGCATACGCAGTATGAAATACGTATTGCGGTATTAACTCCTTTCCCATGGAGCGTATGTCTACACCTTCAATACCATACAGATGATAGTTCAGACATACTCAATGTCTAACTTGAGTTCACGTATCTACTCATTCATAAAATTCATCAGAACTCACATCTGACATCTTAGACAAATAAAGTAAAATATGTGGGGTATTTTACTTTCGGACATAACAAGTCTTATGTCCTCATCTTAACACTCAGTTAAGGCGACTTATGTACTTTAAGCTTGAGCTCTCGATTATCACTTAGATAATAAGCTTAAAAACAGTCTCATCTCTATTTATCACACAGTAAATAGAGGCGATTATCCGTGTGAGTGGGCTAATCTTATATCTGTCCGACATACTTTCTCAACTTAAAGTAATGCACTGAGCATTAAGATGCATAAAGATCAAACAAAGATTCATAGGCATTAATGATGAAAACACAAATTCATAAAATGTGAACACTTAGGGAAATTACAATATTCAGTACATCAGCCTCTACGCAATCCTAGAGATTTCATATGGCCACAAAACACATCTCTAGGTATTGGCTTTGTCATAGGATCTGCTACCATTCTATGCGTAATATGTACTGTAAGTTCACATCTTTTCGTGCAATCATATCTTTGACAAGATTATACTTGGTATCTATATGTTTGGTCTTGCCATGATATTTTGGATCTTTAGTGTACGCTTTTGCTACTTGGCTATCATAGTTAACCAACAATGAATTTGCAGCACTTCCAATAACACCTAAATGATCGAAAAATCTCTTAAACCAAACACTTTCTCGTATTGCTGCTGATAATGCCACGAACTCAACTTCCATCGTGGACAAGGCTATACACGTTTATTTCTTACATATGGCGCCATTATTTAGTAAGAAAACAAAGCCAGAAGTAGATTTCTTTTCATTTAAATCTCCTCCATAATCAACATTAGAATAGCCTTATAGTTGCAGATCATTTTTTTTTTTTGATAACTCAGTGTATAATCAGTAGTTCCTTTTAAATACTTCAGTATTCTCTTAATGACCTTCCAATGTGCTTGACCTGGGTTGGATTGGTATCTACTCACCATTTCAACTGCAAAACATATGTCAGGTCTTATACACATCATAGCGTACATCAAGCTCCCAACAGCACTAGCATAAGGAACATGTTTCATTTATTCCTTCTCTTGTGGAGTCCTTGGACACAGTCTATGGCTCAATCATTCATTTTTTGCAATAGGAGTGTCTATGGATTTACAATCTTGCATACGAAATCGTTCAAAAACCTTATGTATATATGTTTCTTGCGAAAAATATAACGATCTCTTCGAACGATCTCTTGAAATCTTAACTCCAAGAATGTATGTAGCCTTACCCATTTCTTTTATCTCAAAGTTGGAAGATAACCAACTCTTGACGATGTTAAAAAACTCCATATTACTTCCGGCAATTGGTATATCATCAACATATAATGATATGATCATAAATTGATCATTGGATCTTTTGATATATACGCAATGATCCTCATCAATCATTGTAAAATCATATGCCATTATGGCATTATGAAAACGTATATACCATTGTCTTAACGACTACTTAAGGCCATATATCGACCTCAAAAGTCAACATACCTTTTCTTCTTGGCCTTTCACTATGAAACCAGCAGGTTGTTCCATATATATTTCTTCCTCTAATTCTCCATTGAGGAAAGCAGTTTTTACATCCATTTGATGTAACTCAAGATCCATTCTAGCCACTATTGCTAGAATAATGCAAATCGAGGTAAATCTCAGTATAGGAGAAAATGTTTCTTCATAATTAATTCCTTCCTGTTGGTTATACCCCTTCGCCACAAGGCGAGCCTTATGCCTTTCTATCGAGCCATCAGCTTTTCGCTTTATTTTGAGAACCCACTTGTTCCAAATAGCTTTGCGCCCCTTTTGGAAGATCAACTAGTTCCCAAACTTGGTTGGACTTCATTGACTCCATTTCCTCTTCCATTGCATGAATCTATTTTTCCTTACTAGGGCAACTTAGAGCCTTATGTATATTTCTTGGCTCATCCGCATCTTGTGGAGCAATCATAAAAATTTCTCCTTCAATATCAAAATGTCGACAGGGAATACTTTGGCGATTTGTTCGTCGTATGGGAGATTGTACACTTAGCACATCATTCCCCATTATGCTCCCACTAGGATTAGATAATGATGACATCGTCTCATCATGTGGTTGCAATTGAGAATGAGTTGAATTCAATTCATCACTTCTCATATTACTCCAACTTGGACGAACTCCACTAATATCATTATCTTGATCCAAGGTTTCAAATAGGGAGTAATCTGCCCCTATTTCGCCCTTCTTAGGAAATTCATCCTCTAAGAATGTGACATCCCGTGATTCAAAATCAGTTATGCTCCCACTTTCCTGCTCACCTATGAACACATACCCTTTCGAGTGTTCGGAGTATTTCATTAAAATACTCTTCTTTCCTTTGGGACCCAATTTCCCAAACTTGTGAGAGGACTTATGAGTATAGGCAGCACAACCCCATGGCTTAAGAAAACTTAAGTCCGGTTTTCTACTTGTCCATAACTCATATGGAGTGGAAGTAACTGATTTGGAAGGCACCTAGTTAAGTATGTAGGCAGTAGTTAACAACGCATCACTCCAAAAAGTGATAGGTAAGTTAGCATGTGCCATCGTGGACCTAACTATTTCTAGTGGGGTTCTGTTTATTCTCTCCGCAACACCATTTTGTTGAGGAGTATATAGAATAGACAACTGTCTTTCTATTCCTTTTTCATCACATAATTTTCTGAACTCATCAAATAAATATTCACGACCTCAATCGGATCTTAATACTTTTATTTTATTGTCTAATTGATTTTCTACCAAGTTTATAAACCTTTTGAAACAACTTAATGCCTTAGATTTATGAGAAATCAAATAGACATATCCGAATATAGTATAATCATCTATAAAAGTGATGAAATAAACAGCTCCATGCCTTCCTTTCACATGCATTGGACCACAGATATCAGAATGGATTAAATGCAGAGGAAATTCAGCTCTTTTACCTTTTCCAAATGGTTTCCTTATCGTTTTCCATACTAGGTAATGCTCACATATAGGCAAATTGACTTTTTCAATGTTGCCCAACAAGCCCTCTTTGGCTAGTCTATTCATACATTGTTGGCCAATATAACCAAGTCTAGCATGCCACACATTCACATCATTACCATATGAAGTAGAAGACGTGAAAAGGGAATAACAAATATTAACATCACCACAGCCAACATTTAGTACAATAAAATCATCCAGAAAATGACCACAAGCATAGTAGTTTGTATTTAAATACAAATCTACACCTCTATTATGGAAGTTCACACTAAAACCAAGTTTAACTAACACCAAAACAGACACAAAATTTCGACGAATCTCCAGAGCATATAGAACATCATGTAGGAACAAAGTGCGTCCACCACACATGCTCAGTTGGCAGGTGCCAATTCTTTTCACTTCAGCTCTGGAGTTATTTCCCACATAGATACACTTAGTTCCAGTTGGTACTCGTCGGAATTCCACGAAGGATTCTCTATCCTTCGCTACATGGTCTGTCACTCTTGAATCTACAGTCCACAAAGGATTGGATTCAGTCAATAATACAGAACTTGATACATAAGCAAAGTTTTCAAATGTACAAGAGGTGTTTACTTTTTTCGGCTCACAACAGTTGCGAGCATAGTGACCTTTCTTATCACAATTGTAACACCTTACTCTTGACATTTTCTTCACTTGAGAACGTTTTCCTCTTGTGTGTTGGTTAACTCTTGATTTCTTGCAATAATGACTTGATCCTTTGCATTCCCATATATTGAACGAATCAATACGCTTGCGCTTAGAACTCAAAGCCCTTTTTGAGCTAGAACCAGCATTGCAAATGTCTATTTTTGACTCAAATGCCGTTAGGCGGTCCTCTACTAGCTCAATGTGGCGCACGACATTCTCAAGATCTTCCATAACATGGTCAAGAGCTTCTAGTGCTTTTTGCTTTTCACAATGGTTGTCGTTCATATCAGCAATTACGTTCTTAGTTGCTGAAACCATCGATCTGAACACATCAAACATATATGCACGAATAATTAATGCCTATCATTTATGCATCCACTTTGCATAGACCCATCATATCAATGAACAATTTCAAGTAAGGTTTCAGAATCAAAAGGTCACTATGTTTCCAATCATCCTCCAAAAATCCTAACTTAAATTTATTATTAATATAATTGTCTTATGCAAAATAAATTCTATGAAGTTACAAAAACTTCTATAGACTACCCACAACAGTTATCAACAACAGAAAACAAATAATATTTGGCATCCAATAAAATAATAATACTTTCACATAATATAACTATCCATTACACTAAGCAATATATACAGAGAAGAAATATCAACATAGAAAGAGATATTCACACCCAAAAACATCTCAAACTATTCTAAGAAATAAATAGGTAATGTTCATTCTAATCTATCAGTTAAAATATTCAAGAAATTTAAAGGCACATTTGCCAAGCATGGAAAAATCTTTGGAGAGCTTTCATGTCGCCTCCAAGGCGCATTCACTCTGCGCCATGTGGCGTTCATTCTAAGGGTTGAAGTTTTGGTTAACTCAATCTTATAGTACTCTCTTACAAAAGCTACCACTAGCCTCCTATAACTCGGGACCACGTTGACCTCCCATAACCGATCTAACACTACTTGCCATTCAGGTAGAAGAGTGTTCATCAAAGCCGGCACCTTCTCAAAATCCGGCATAAGATAACCATTTCAGATGATTTCCTGTATCATCTGATTGAACCTGACCACATGTGATACTAAATCACCGTCATGCCACCAATAATTAGCTAACTTTGTCATCAGTCTTTTAAGTCTTGCAATTCCCTCGTTCGTTCTCGGGATTGCAAGTATTCGTGCATAACGCATCATAGTTCCTGCAATAAATGCAGAACTAAAAATGGATTACTTATAATCTATAATGTACATAAGGGAAAATACATAATTTTCCATGATTCATGCAACAAATGCAGAATAAACAATGGATTACATATAACCCACATAGACATAATTGAAAAAGAAACAGATCCTTTTTTTTTTGGGTCAACGGTCAACGGTGTGGCATCCCAAAATTCATGACGACCTCTAGTTACATTAAAGTCTATGAATAGGTGATGGAAGTACCATTAAGTTATTTTATAGCCATTTAATCCATAATTTGCAATAAGATTTATGGCCAAGCTTTTAATGGATAATTATATGATAGAAAAGAAAATTCTATCATTGGCCATGTGTATTATAAATTGGAATTTATGGATTTGTGACTACAAGTTTTATGGCTATTTTATTATGCAATTAGGTATTTATTTAAATGAGGATTAAGAGGCATTATTAAAAATAAACTTGGGCCATTAAAGCTTGGACTTTAAGGCCCAAGTGAGATGGGCTTAAAGTGGGCCATAAGCCCGGCCCATGTTGATGCATGGAGGGGGAAGGAGGAGCTGCATGGCCTCCAAGTGTCTTCAACAAAGGAGACACTTGTCTCCTTCTTAGGGACAAGTGTCCCCCATGCAAACTAAGAATGCATGCATATATATATATACAACCAAAGAGAGAGAGAGAGAGAGAGAGAGAAAGAGAGAGAGAGAGAGTGGCTGGTGGAGAATTCGGCCAAAGGAAGAGAGAGGAGGTTGCGAGAGAGAGGGAGTGGCGAGAGAGAAGGGGAAGCCGAGAGAAGGAGTCCACCCGTCGCCGCCCGCACACCGTCCGTCCGTCGCCGGTGTGCCTCGTTTGCTCGGTTTTGGAGGCAAGTTGGGACTGATTTCCACTCTTGCATGTGTGTCTTGCATGTGTGATTTGTTGGTGGTAGGTTTCGGATCATAGGGAAGGTAAAACCGAGGCTAGAATGTGGTTTGTTCTTGAGTTTGCATGCTGTTTTCGTATGAACCGCCTGAACCAGAATCTTGTGAGAGCTTGCATGCATGTTTCGAGTCTGATTTTGACTTTGATTCCTTCATGAAAGTTGTAGCTGACATCTTAAAATACAACATACTAAAATTTGGGACAAAATTATGGAGATTTAAAGGGTCAAACCCTCATCCTACGAAGACACTAGATCTGGAACGATTTTGCTGACCTTTTGGTAGATTTGTGGTTTCATGTTGATTTTTACCAAGAATCTCTCTTCGACTTCTTCATGAAACTTGTAGAGAACATCCTAAAGACTAACATAATCAAATTTTAAGTAAAATAAGAAAGTGTAGCCTAGTGAATCGACTTACTCTTGAAGACGGTAAATCTGGAAACACGGTACTGGACACCCGAGACTTCATGGACCCATATGGTGACTATTATTTGGACATTTGACTTAGATCCCTTAATGAAATTTGTAGGGGACCTCTTGAAGTAAAACATATCCAAATTTCAGAGGAAAAGAAGAAGACTAAGTGGGTAAAAACTCGTTATTTCGGAGATGACTACACTGGACGTTTCGGTACGAGAACCAGAAGTTTCGTATGACTATATAAAATTATCTATAACGAATCTGACCTAGAAGTCTCCACAAAAAATCTACTTTAGTGTCTTAACTATAACCTGGTAAAATTTCATAATTTTCGGAGGTCGTTCGAGTATTTTAATTGAATTATTTCGAAAACTGCACATTCTGTTTCTATCCGAAATTGCATGCTGTATTTGTGTGAATTGTATCTTCTTGTGTGGAACTCTATTGGGCATGTGTTTTCATGAAATTACTATCTTATTGTCTTGCCTATCACATGCCTTGATTTCATGATTTTTGAGAAGCATATGGATATTTAATTTAAATATTTTCTAAAATAGTATATGCTGGAATTTTGTAAACTTCGAAAAGGCATGAAATATGGACCATTTTAAATTGCATGGACTCCATGAATTGTATTGTTATGGATGATGGTGTCTTGCTGCATGTACGATAATGATTTGAGATGCATGTATGAATTCAATGATGAATATGATCTTGGTTGCCATCACATCGCATGCCATGTTGAAATTGAGCCGTAATTGTGAATGTGAAATTGAAAATGAGATGTATAAGAACATGCATCGTGGTGATGAGAAGACCGTCGGAGGTGTGAGCCGACGATGCCCCGGGAGTGTTGGGATGCCTGGTGGTATACGGTATGTAATTCCAGGGAAGGCTTGGTGGTATGTCGGTACGTAATTCCGGAGGGTAAGGGAAACCATTTTCATGGCGAGCCCCGGAGATTTCCTCGGGAGTTTCGAGATGCCCGGTGGTATATGGTACGTAATTCCAGAGGAGGGGGGGATCCTGGTGGTATGTTGGTACGTAATTCCGAAAGCCCTGGAGGTTTGTGCCCAGGGGGATGCCTCGTGATGCTAGTTGGGATGCGAGATGCCCGGCTAGGAAGTGTAAATGCTGGAAGCCTCGGAGGTTTTTGCCCGAGGGGATGCCTTGTGATGCCAGTTGGGATGCGAGATGCCCGGAATGTGGGGGTGTCGGATGCCCGGTTGTATCTTGAATACATGCCCGGAGGTTTCTCGCAATGCTAGGATTGGGCGTGAGTGATGAATGTGGGATGCAAACATTGGTCCCGGGAAAGATAAATGTGGCGGTCCAAAATGAAATTGAAATTGAATTATGCATGATGATATATGATGATATGATGATGATGTTACATGCATGGATGCATGGTAATGACGATGGTACATGTGATATGATGATGAGATGTGCATGGATGCATGGTAATGATGATGGTACATGTGATATGATGATATGATGAAGATGTTACATGCATGGATGCATGGTAATGATGATGATACATGTGATATGATGATATGATGATGATGTTACATGCATGAATGCGTGGTAATGATGATGGTACATGTGATATGGTGATATGATGATGATGATGTTACATGCATGGATGCATGGTAATGATGATGGTACATGTGATATGGTGAAATGATGATGATGTTATATGCATGGATGCATGGTAAGGATGATGCCATATGTGACATGATGATGGTAAGTGTATGATATGATGGTGACGTTTATATGATGATGATGGTACATGAGGTATGATGACTTGTGCATGATGCCATGGTATGTTGTGCATGGATGCTTGTATGACATGTGATGCTATGATTGTGATGACTGCATGGCATGATGCATTGAGTGGTTTATTGGTCCTTTACCTGCTGAGTGGTTGTACTCACCCCTTTTGGGGAATGACATTTCAGACTAGATAGAATACCTCTGCTGCCACTGCCACCGGTAGATGGATCAAGTGGTTGGATATGACTGCAAGGAGGAGGATAGCAAAGGAAGGAATCTTTGGATGCTGACACTAATCGATGGACCTTAAGTATACTACTGTTGGAGGAGATGTCGATCATCTTTTGAAGTATAGCCATGTATAGGAAACCATGGCATTTCGATGTAACGACTAAAGATGTTCATCTGCTTTATGTAAATAAAAGTGTACGGCTTTTACCTATAAATGTTTAGTTGGTGTGCATTGTTTTCTGAATATAGGGATGAGAGTTGATAGATGTGCTTCTACTATATGAATTACGTAAGGGACCTTTCAAAAAAAAATGTGTGTAAACCCCCAGATTGTATGGACCCGCTGCAATCGAAATGGTATCAGAGTGACATGTTATTAGGGAAAGTAAAAGGAAAGCGAACTGTGGCGACCCAAACGGATCGGGGGCCGTCGAGGGGTGCCACAAACGGTCAACGGTCAGCAGTCAATGGTCAACGGGTCAACAGGCGGCGGGTCGGGCCGGTTGGATCGGATGAGCCGATCGAACCGGTTGGACCGGCTGGGCCGGCCGGGCTGGGTTGGACGAACCGACCCAGCACGTGCCTTGCACGTGTGGGCGACCGATCGGATGTCGGGTCGGTTCGCCGGTCGGTTGGTGACCGGTCGGCCAATTGTCGCCGGCGATGACGTCATCGATGACGTCATCCTAGCGGTTATCGACTGTTGGGTGACGTCATGGTGATGTTAGCATGCGTCGGTTCACTGACCGGCGTGTGCCGGTTCGCCGGCCAGTGCCGTCGCACACATGCCGGTTCGCCGATCGGCGTGTGTGGCGCATGCGCTGGTTGGGCCAGCGCTTTAGGCACGTGGCGCCCACGCGCAGCGACTTCTGGCCGCGCGTGTGGGCACATCCGGTGTCTCCTGACGGCGTTCGACCCATCGACGGACTCGTCTCGACAAGATCTTTCACCCTATGCCATCAGAAATCGATTTCAACTTACAGAAACTCGAAAAAATGGATGAACAATGCTCGGGTGTCGGGATTTTTCGCCCCAATCCGTGTCGGCCGATTATTTTCACGAAAATTCAATAAGAAAACATGAAAGGGGTCGGGAAAACATGAACTAGGGCTCTGATACCAATGTTGGGATTGTTGGATTCCCAAAAAACTGGATTCGACACTAAATCGAACCCCTAAAACGAATGCGGAAGACAAGCCCGGGAAAAACATGTATCACCGATCTTAAAGCACACCACGAAATTGAGCGTACCTTGTTAGCCATAGATTAAACACCGACATCAATAAGAGGAAGAGAAAAAACGATAATGTTCGATCCGATGACGTCGATTGGCCTTGAAGGGAAGACGAGCGTCGCCTTTTGCGTTTGTTTTTCTCTTTGGAGGGAGAGAGGGAGAGGAACGTACGTACAAAATGCCAAAAGGTGTGTCCTCCCTCTCTTTCCTCCCTCATATACGTCTCATCCCAAATAGAAACGTACCTCTTCATCATATCCCTCCATCCATGGGCCCTAATCTTGTGGGCCGGGCTTTTAGGCCCAACATGGGCGGACGGGCCAACTTAGGCCCATCACATAAAACCATCATTCAGGCACCGTTAGCCACCCCTATAACAGCTCCACCCATTGCTGGTTTCACTGTAGCAAGGCCAACTCTCGTTTTGCTCTGTTTTCTGGTCAGGACGCTTGCGAGTTCACGAACCTTGGTTGTTCCACTTTCGCTGAGACCACCGGGAACTTTGTTAGTGATCTGATCATCGTCCGAGGTCAAAAACTTAAATGTCATCGAGGTAAATCCCATACACTCTGTTTCTGCCGCTCACGAACGAAACAGAGCCTGTTAGCTTTAGCTAATTTCTGTGAGTAAATCAATTGAGATTGAAGCTCTATGAGCAACTCGGACTTGTACTGTTATTGTTGTGATGATCTGAAAATCAATCGTTGCCGTAAATTTGCGTATGAGCTCCTTGATCAAAATGTATATTATTTGTTTGATGAAATGCTCAAACTAGATTAGTATGTAATTCAATTTAATCCTAGAACCGCAAAATGATATTAAATAAAGTCGATTTGTTCTCAACTTATCAAACCCTTATTATGGCCAACTTTGTCGGAATAGGATGCTCATTTGTCAAATGGTGTCATGACTCTTGTCATTCGTACGCTCAACCTTGATATGGTAGTAAGGACTGTGCAACCTGTGAGTACTCGTGTCATATTTGTCAACAAACGTATGATATAATCCATAGGACTAGCTAAAGCAAAGGGTGCAAATAAACTATTGAAAGGTTTTATGTGCATTTATCCGAGACATTGTTTAAATTAGGATTTACTCCTATTTACATCAAGGAGAAGAAATTCATTTATCATGATGTTAATTTGCATGGATGACATCTCGATAACCGGAAATGAACTTAATTTAATTTGCTTTCCAATAAGAGAGAACTACATAGAAATCGCAAATTGAAAGACAAGGAAAAATTAAAATGTTTCTATGGAGTTGAAGTTGCAAGAGATAAAAGTGAAAATTTCCCTTTGTAAATGAACACGATTGGCCATCATCTCCACCGGCTTCACTTTGCACTGCATTCTCTCATTGTTTTCTCTTCAAGCTCGCCGCCAATCTTCATGCCCTCGGCCTGTAGTCTTAGACGATGATGACTCGATTGGCCTCCGATTGAATTGGTTGATGAAGCGACACTGCACCAGCAGGAGGGCCGAGAGTGGAACCAAGAAATCTCATCCTTCGGATCGGCAGATCATATCCGGACATCCCCTTTGTGCGTAGGCCTAAACAACGGCAACGGAATCTGAAGGACGCGATGAAGTGGAAGAGAGCAGAACAAAGCAAAATCGACCAACATATTTGGAATGAGTCGATGAAGCTCGGGACCCATGGTCTCTCTCTCTCTCTCTCTCAAAGCAAAAGTCATTCAGGTCGAACTCTCCTTGATGAACGTTGCCGCTTCAAGAAATACCCGCCCGACATTCGTCATTTGATGGTCCCCCTTACCAGGTTGTTTCATTCCAAATTGCTTTGACACGCATTTCAAGATTCAGTTCATTTGGCAAAATAAGTTCTAAATGCTCTTCAAATGAGAAGAAACTCAGAAACTTCAATTTGCGCAGCCCACATGCCAAAAAAGGCTCGTTATAGAATCTTCATAAATTCGAAAGGAGAAAATGAAAAGAATTTAATGTATGTCCACATTAAGCTTTGGGCGCATGGGACCTTAAAAACCAGCTCGTGATGCCTCAATCTGCTTGAATGCTTGGACCGGCCTATACTTGAAAAACCACAACTATAGAGACAGTTTAAGTACACTAGTTTGACTTGCTATGAAAAGATTATAGCATAAATTGGCGATAAATTTTATCCTTCCAGCATCACTTAACCAATCAAATTATAGGTGATTCCTTAGACAATCCAAACTATATTGCGATCAAGGCGTAAAAGTAACTTTTCAAATTTTTGACAAGGCATGGAATTCTCGGAAAAATTTCAAGTTCCATGATTTCTCCTTTTTTCCTGGTAGAAATTTGTACCTAATGTTACAGAGATATCTCTACCCAAAGAAGACCTTGAACACAATATATCATCTCCATCTATGAGAGCTCAAACACGCAGAAATCTTGCCAATGCTCACGAGGAAAGCATAGATGGTGTAAATTTAAGGGCAATAAATTGCTAGTTTGAGGAACTCCTGCTTTTAGACTCGAATGTGGAACGAATTTGAAGAAAGAGAGCCCTAATTCACGCGTAATAAGACACCAAAATTGGAAGAAACATGAACTTACGATTTGTTGGATGCAGATGTAGAGAGAGAGAGTGATCTTCTTCTTCTTTGATGAAGTGAGTGGACGATTGAGTGTCCAGACTCGGTTGTGCCACCTCCGGTAGCGGCGATGGCGACAACAACAGCGTTTGGTTGAATCTACTTGGCTCCGCTCCGCTAAGTGCAGCTTTGCTTCTCGCAGTCCTGGCAATTCCTGATGCTTCATTTTCGCTCCGTCCTCCATGAAGGCAGCAGAGGTTCCCCCCAGTTTCGCTCCATCAAGGAGGAGGAAGAAGAAGAAGAAGAAGAAGAAAGGTGGAGAGAGAGAGAGAGAGAGAGAGAGAGAGAGAGAGAGAGAGAGAGAGAGAGAGAGAGAGAAAACCTCTGGCATCAAGAAGGAGAAGGAGCCCTGCTTTGCTTCCTGCTGTTCAGTGAAGGAGGAGGCCAAGTCGATCGATAGATGGGGTTGATGATCCGCTGATCGGACATAATCAATACTAGAAAAGTTACAAAAAGAAAAATTTGAAAAACTTACGGCGCTGCCAAAAAAAAAAAAGTAAAGAAAAAGGAATGAATGAGAGAATGACATCAATAGGATCTTACCAACTCTATGTGGCATTTGTTTATGCTGCTAACTTTTGTATGGTGATGTTGAGATCATCACCCTCCTCCCAGTTCCATTCGCACTTGTATTTGAATAGTGACACATATTCTAGTTTTGGTGTGCTTAGCATATCCTTAGAAAAGGTCTTCATTTTCAGGCACTCTTCCACTTTAATACCATATAAGGATGAGAACTTGAAGCTGCAACTCGGGATGGAGGAGAAGCATTCTAGGTTTGGCAGATGTTGGAGTGTCAACCATGCTAGATTCTTCAAAGAAATCATTCTTCCTTCTTTGTTTCCATCATTAGCCACTACTTCTTTCATTCTTTCACATCCTATTATTGTCATATTGATGAGATGCACCAAATTTGTGACCACTGAAGCTATTATTAGATGTACCAATTCAGAGCAATTCTTCACCTCTAAGACTGTCAGCTTCTGGAAGGAAGTCACAATCGGAAATATTGTCGTCGAACAAGGACAATCCTAAACCTCAAATGTTTCGATACTCTGAAGAATTTTCGACACTAAAAAGTCCTCTCTCCACACATATTTTAAGTTGTATAGTTTGTTCAACTTAAGTTTTCTTAAATTTTCAAGCACCTAATGTTTCCTTTCTTCAACAAGCCCTTCATCTAGGAATAAATCTTCAAAGGAGCTACATAAGACCTCAAGGATCTGTAGATTTTGAAATGTCTCTAGGAAGAATATGGAAGGAAAGGTGGCCTTTTTATCATGAAAGCATGCCAGTGTTAGTGCTTCTAGTCTGCTAAACATGTCGTCCGGAAAATTTCCATCTTGTATCATTTGAATATTATTATCGACTAATAAAAGCCTCTCCAAGTTGGGAAAGTCCTATCGAATTGCCAATGCAACAAGAGAAGTAAATTCAACAAAGTTTTGACAATAAATCATGTGCTGTAAAATGTAAACCTATTATGATGATTCCCATGGAAGGTGGCCATCTTCTCAAAGTTCATTATATCTCAAGAGCCCTACATTCAAGTCTCAAGCTTTTAAAAGTCTCGAATAGAGGTTGGTATGGTTAAATTTGTAGAGTGAACTTTTCAAGATCCCTCCAAGCTCACCATATTCATCTTTTATTAGAAATATCTTATCTTGTCAACTAAAATTAGTCATCTTTGGAAACTTATGTAATGGGATGCACGGATGATCTTACTAGAACATATGGGTCCACAAACTTAAAAGTGTGCCTAAGATATGATAAAATATCTTATCTTGTCTTTAAACTCATAGGTAAGGATAGTAATGCAACAAGATTACTATGTACAATACGAGATTAATTAAGGAATACAATAGAAAATAGTGCATTAAGGTACTAATGTTAGTTTTGTTTTTTTTTTAGAGTTTTTAGAAGAAGAAATAGAGAAGAAAAGTTCAAATGTGCAACACGTTTCAACAATGAAGTGGACCTCATGTCAAATTTTCATTGATTTCCCCAAGGAGCACCACTAGACTAGATTAGGAATATATTGCACTTTCAACAAAAATCTATAATTACTTTTGTAATTATAGGTAATGAAATATCTTATGGGTGTCCACAAATGAAAAGTATACTTAAGATATTAGAAATATTTTAGTGTTGTCAACAAACTAATAAGTAAGGAAGATCATGTTTTCTATAGCAATATAATGTGGGTTGATTATGTAGTGGATATGAGATCAACGAGTGCTTTAAAGAAAAAAATAGAAACTAAGGGAAAGCAGCTGAAATCATACCATCTCAAATAAAGAGTGTGCTTCTTGGTCTGAAAGGCCTTGTTGATAATCTTTTTTAGTCCAATTGCTCATAGATGCTGCAAAAGATAGCATGTTCGCTTTATAATAGTGAGTCACTCGCAATTCCTTCAAGAATGGCCAATTCAAAGTGGGCAAGTTGGTGCAGAAGTTCTTGAGTTGTGGCATATCATGTAACACTAGACAGGTTAGTTTTGGGAAATGATCTTGAGTAGTATTGGAATGTGGAGTCTCACTCCCACTAGCGACTATTTCCTCAATCCCACAAGACTCCACTTGAAGTTCCTTAAGTTGGGTTAGACTTGTAGCCACCCAATGTGGAAACACATTTTCAAGGCTCTTACAATTTTGAACTTGCATTTTCCATAAATTGTCAAAAGTGAGAGTTTCTTGAGAACCGTTGTTGACACCTAAATTTTGATTAATCATTTAATAATTAATTGCATGAAAATTTAGGGATTAATCTTTAACCCCTAAGAAAAAAATAGTAAAATTGCATTTTCATGTAGTCGCATTTGCATCGATACTAAAAGGTAACAAGACGCAGCGGCTCGTGGTCGATTACATGCACAAAAAGACGGTCTCTCTCCACTAGTCTGAGCACGCAAAAGAGCGAAAGTCAAAAAAAAGAGAGGAAAGAAGTTCTTGCACGTCCGTTGTCTCTCCCTCATTAATGCATGCGCATGCACGCACAAATTCGGCGGACGAGCGGACTCTAGAGGAACCCTTAGAGAAGCAAAATGAGCCCATGAAATAATATTATATAATATGCTCTCTCTCAAGTGTGGGTTGTCAGGAGAAGCAACGAGAAATTTGCTGAAGGAGGAAGCAAATAACAAACAAGAAAAGTGAAAAGTTGTGGCTATCCTATAGAAGGGAGAGACAAGTAGCCGTACAAGAAACCCCAAGCATGCAGAAGAAAGAATAATCCATGAACATGCATTTTCTTCCCCTCATTAATGCCTGCACATGCACGCATGAATGGGGGACGTGAAAATTCTACAGACGCATGCAAAAAGATGGGCTGACATTTTATATTACTTTCCTTCCTAGAGAGCAAATCGGCTGGAGAAGAAAAAAGTTCCTACACGTCCATTGTCTCACGCTCATTAATGCATGCACATGCATGCACACAATTCGGCGAACGTGAGGAGCCTCAAAGAAGCAAGATGAACTCATAAAATATTATAAAATAGGTGGATTGTCAGGCGGTGGCCACCATATTTGAAAAAAGAAGAACCAAACTTGAACAAGCAAGGAAAAGTTGCGGCTGCCTCTTGTTCACCTGTTCACACTTAAGTCAGATGTTGCCTATAAATAAGCAAGGATCCTCACGAGAGGGGGGGGGAACGAAAAAAATTCCCTTGAGAGGATTGTGAGAGTTGTTAAAAAAAAGAGAGCCCGTGTGGAGACACACGAGTTGAGAGAAAAAGGGGATTAAAACAAGGAGAGATTCTCGTCAGAAAAAAAGAAGAAAAGATGAAGTCAGGGAGAGGAGATTAAAAAAAGAAGAGAAAAAGCAGAGAGAGAGAGAGAGAGAGAGAGAGAGAGAGAGAGAGTACAAAGATAAAAAAGGAAACGTAAAAAGAAAAGAGGAGAAGAGGGAAGTGATTGGACATTTACTGTTCATTGTCTTCCCCCCACGTTCGCTGCCCCGCTTCTGCAACCGACCGCCGGCTCCTTCTCACCCGCACTGCGCTCGCACCGCCGCGCGACCTAGCCACACCACCAGTCATCGCCACTCCACCGACCATCCTCTGTGCGAGCACCACCCACGAGCTCACACCGCCGTTCGTCGCCCCTGCTGTGGCCGTGACGACCCGTGGCTTCTGATCCGCTTCAGCGTCCTCCATTCCTCTGCAGCTCGTCATCGCGCCGGAGCCCCACTCACTCATCGCCGGCCTCAACTTGACGACCCACGACCTGTTCGCCTTCACTCGCAGCACATCTCCACCCGTCTCTGCAACCAATCGCTGCTGCGCCTCTTACCGCTCGTTAACGCCAGCTACCTGACGCCACGAACACCCGCCTCTACACCCGCAGCCCGCGCCTCCGACGCCGCGCCACCATCCCTGCCGTCGCCGATCATCACCCTTGCTCGCTCGTCACCGCGCCTGCACCTCCGCCTGACGCCGCGCCACCACCCAGACGTCCGCAAGCTGCTCCACCCATCGCCGCGCCTCCCCCGTCTTCGCTTGGCCCGAGCTGCGCGCTGCTGCTCCTTCCCTGCAGGTACACCAGCGACGACAAGCTGTGTCAAGCACCACCAGCCACGACCCCTCGCTGTCCTGAGCTCGCTGACTCGACCCCAGCCGGCTCGCTGCTCTACTGAGTCCACCAGCCCTCCTTCCTGAGTTGCTGCGCCTGAGCTGCCCCCACAAAGCCCACGACGAGCTTGACCAGAAGTTGATGTGGCCTTGCAACCGCCACAGCCCGACCCCGACGCGAACCACCGTTCGTGAAATTTTGGCGAGGATCCAAATAAGGTAGTTTTCTTCAACCATATTTCTTTTAAATATTATTTATATAAACTGAAATGTTTGATGTTAATTGAGGTTTTAGGCATTACCCAATAGGATATTATTGGTAAAAATCACCATAATAATTAATTTGGTTCGTAAGATTTCGGACCATTTTTTTAATTATGTTGATTTTGATGATATCGTGGCTTTAAAATCATTATAATTATTAAGTTGATCCGAGAGACTTCGGACTAATTTTTTAATTATTTTGATTTTTCTTGACTGTGGTGTTGTTTAGGAATAAAATAATCGTTAATTTAATCCGTGAGACAACGGATTATTTTTCAATTATTTTAATCCTTCATTTGATGAATATTCTGAGTGAGTTGGGTATAATGCTTACTTGGGTAATTGTTTGTTTTGGAAAACACTAAAAAAAATCAATCAAATCTTGCATCGGAATATGATAGCTTCATAAATTAGGATTGCATTTTGCACGTCATGATATATATATAGGGCTTCATGATAGTATTATTTTGTTTAAATATGATTGCATGTTTAGATAATTTTGGAATAGATTAGGAGAGGATCTAAATAGCTTTTTTTAAATAGGGTTTTACATTATGTTTGCATATTTTAATAATCTCATTTTAAAAAAAATAATAATTTTCTTAAATAGGATAGGGTCACATGTTTAGAATTTATCTAGTTAGATTTTTTAATAGATTGTATGTTACGGCTACTTAATTAAGATGAGTTTCCGAATTAAAATGGGATTTAATCCAAATTATCTCCTCACTTGAGCAGGATAACTTGTCGGGTTTTGTAGTCAATTTCAATAAATAAAAATACCAAAAAAAATATATCATATGCATGTTATATAGGTAAGTTTTCATTTTAAAACAAGAGAAAATCCCAAAAATAATTGATTGCCTTATTGTGGTTAATTCTGCAATTTTTTTTTTTCTCTTTTGAATGTTATCTTTAATGTTTGTGCACCCGTATGAACACTTTAGTGTTTTAGGCTGAAATCAATTCAAACTGCCTGCAAAACAATTTTTTGAAATAAAAGAGAAAAGGTACCGAAAGGGCGTTAGAGAAATCTAGCGTAATCAAGTCCCCGAACTCATTTAATCTCTGGTTCGTAGGAGTGAAGTAATTCTCTCATTACTTTGCTTGGGTTTCTAATCGACCCACCAAAAAATAGATTAGTGGCGACTCCCGGACAAAAATCATCTGCATATTAAAAACTCAAACCCTAAGTCGCGGATTGGTATGGGCTTGGGAGAGCCCGAGTTAAGTCTAGGCTTAACAATCCATTAGCCGAACCCTTAGGTGGTCCAACCCACTTCGGGGAGGTCGCGACAGCTTGGCGACTTCACTGGGGACTTGATTTAAGACTTTTAGTGGACTTAGGCCAGTTTTCTCTTTTCAAAACAAAATCATTTTTGTTTGGCAGCAAGGATCCCAGGTACGTCCCTAATATTTAAGGTGTTAAATGTTCTTGCAGGATGGGAGGTATAAGGGGAAGTGTTTGCTAACCTTTTTTTTTTAGGGAGGTGTAGGAATGTATGGTTTATTTTTATGAACGAAGTGTTGTTTGTTATGAACTGTTATGCATGCCTATGCATTTACACGACACTATTGCACACACAACCTGCTGTCGGACTTGGGCTGCGATAGGAATTTTAGGATGGTGTTGAGAATGACACTTCCTCAAAAGCGAGACTGCTATGTAGAGGTTGACCTTCTCTTCCCCGAAAGTATTTCATGGTGTCGACTGTGTTTGTCCATATCCGCGAGACTGCGTGATTATAGGACATTCCTTTCGACTGAGCCGGAGTTGGGAGGATCTGACATGTTAATGCGAGACTGCAACGGTCAGATCATCCTCTTAACTCCACTTTGCTAAGCCGTCTAGGTAGAAATCAAGCCTCACGTTTCATGTGTGTGTCTATGTGATTGTCATCCATTTCAGGTGAAAGTAAGTTGTCTAAACTCTGACTTTGCAATTTACTTACTTCATTGCATTTTTGTCGGTCCATGACAATAGGTTTCGTCGCCAGTCTTGTTTTATATGCAATGGGGAAAACCGATGTACAGTTCATTTCCACTCCCAAAAAAGAGCTCAAAATGTGGTTGGACCAATTAGATCAAGAGGGCCAAAGATATGTGAAAGCAAGAATCGCCCGACTTCTCCCATTGCTAGAGATCAACATCCACTCTGGTGTTATGCAGGCTCTACCACACTTTTGGTGTCCGCAGACTTCCACCTTCATATTTGGTGAGTACGAACTAACCCCAACATTGGAGGAATATAGTGTTGCCATTGGAATGCCTCTTGAAAAGGAACTTGTTAGGCCGCCTATCGTTATAGATTCTATTTCTGAATTATCACAGTTTTTAACAATCAAAGCTGAAATGGTAAGGAAGGTTGTCAAAGCCAATTGTTATGCATGCCCATTTTCCTTTTTGGCAAAGTGTTTTGCAAATCAGCCAATGATTTCAAAGGCTAGGATTTTTATTTTAGCATTTTTTGGACTAATTGTTTTTCCTTATCAAAAAAATGCTATAAATCCTTCAATTTCATGGGTGGTTAGCCAAGTTTGTGACGGGTTAAATTATGTCAACATAATTTTGGCTGAAACATTTTTGTCATTAAACCGTTTCAAACAAAATGAAGAAAGGACCATGCGTGCCCTCCCTGAATTTTTGCAAATATGGTTTTTCTCCCACATAAAAGGGTTTGGGCACCTTATGAAACAATTCAAAATAGATGATTTTAGACATCCCATACAAAAATTTGAGGTCTTGGAACGTTTTGCCCCGAGTAAACAATACTCATGTTGGATCAATTTTCTAAAAAATCCTAATCCTGAAACATTCTTATGGCACGCTAAATGGTTCCATGTTGAGGAAGCTCGTTTCTCTCATAAATATGATGAGCCAATCCCGCTGCTGGGTCTCTCTGGTACTACTTCTTATTACCCATATAGGGTGGCCCGTCAATATAGAGCTTTACAAGAAATTCCTCCACCCCTCAAGACGGAGTTGTTCCAAGATCGTTTTACTCGAATGGGCTATGACTACTTCAACGACATCCAGACAATCATTGCTGCATGGAATGAATGTCATCCAGAGAAGATTTTGGTGCCCAAGAGACTGAAAGGCGAGGAGGAGATTCACCATGCGTCGACATTCTATATCCAACAACATCGGATTCCTACCGCCTTGCGTCCAGTGGTCCCTGATGTGACTGAAAAGCCTACTCAGCAAGCACGGATTGAGCATCTTAAACGGAAAGTGGAAATGGCTGAAGCTGAAAACAAAAAGCTTCGCAAGGCATTGGGTTCCCGAAAGCATATAAAATGAGATGTTCCCTTAGTTTCAATGTTTAGGAAGTTTGATTTCAATTTTTAAATTAGGGGATTTGCTTTCAATTCTTAGTCCAATGTTTAGGAAATGTTTATTTCAACTTTTAATGGAATTTGGTTTCAGTCTTAATTTCAAATGTTAATGAGTTTTGAATAAATGAGGCGAATAGACCATTGTCATGGACCGTTTTCCTATACTTGGTTCTTATATTACCTCTGTTATTTTTAAGGTGATAACGGATCCTCCACGTTTGCCCATCATTACACAATCAAGAGCAAAAATGGCCGACCAAACCGAAATGCATGATCGTATGACCGCCATGGAAAACCAACTCTAGCAGTTGCTCACCTCTATGCAACTTATGACAAATCAAATGCAATCCCTCCAAGTGAATCAGACTCTTGCGCCCACTCTCCCCAAGATAGTAGTCCCAAAGCAGACGGACAAGGCCCATATGGGTGATGACGACATGCTTGAGCTGGAGGATGACCCATTGTTCGTCACAGCCGAAAAGGCTAAGCCCGACAATGTCCCTAAGGCGGAGCAAGATGAACGCTTCGCCAAACTTGAAGAGAAACTGAAACAATTGCAAGAGTCGCGAAATTCACTCCCGTTCGACTTGTCAGTTTATGAGAAAGTCAAAATGCCAAAGAAGTTTAAGATGCCGGAGTTCGAGAAATACGATGGTACTTCCTGCCCAAAAGCTCATTTGCAGATGTACCACGTACACATGGCCTAATACGTCAAGAACGAGCCTCTCATGATCTAATCGTTTCATGCAAGCTTGACTGGGCCCGCACTCAACTGGTACATAATGAAAAAAGTAAACCTTCTCGACACCTAGAATGATGTGGTTGACGCTTTCCTAAAGCAGTATAAGTTCAACATGGATATTGCACCTTCCCGAGAGGATCTTGAGCGGATGGAGAAGAAGAAAAGTGAGTCATTTAAGGAGTATGCTGTAAGATGGCGAAACTTGGCAGCTCAAATCACTCCTGAGCCTACAAACAAGGAGTTGATGAAGTTGTTCGTCAAGACTCTCCCGTATGAGTTCCGTAACCGGATGGCTAGCACATACGTTGAGAATTTCAACCAACTTATCCCAGTGGGTGAACAGATCGAGATGGGGCTAAGGGATGGATGGTTCAATGAACCGACTCATCAAGGCAAAAGGTTCACCATGAAGAAAGATAAAGAACCGACCACTGAAATCAATGTTGCATATGCCCAACCAGCCCCTAGTAAGCCTCAGATGGTTCGTGTCCCTGGGAATCAGCAAGATGGAGGCCGAGTGCCTACACCACGGCAATTCACCAAAAGGCAATTCTCTCCTCTTCCTGGCCCTCTATCTCAAGTCCTGCCAATACTCCAAAAGAAGGGATTGATCTCCCACGAACCAAAGCGGCCCAATGCTGAAAAATTCTCCAACTATGATCCCTCCAAAAAATGTGAGTATCATATGGGAGAGGTCGGTCATTCAGCTGATGAATGTTTGACTTTGAAGCACAAGATCCAAAATTTGTTGGATACTAAGGCATTCTCTTTCCGTACCACCCAACTGAATGTCAAGAAGAATCCGTTGCCGGAACATCAGGGAAGCGTGAATGCAACTTTTGAGTTCAATGCTGGCAAAAAGATTAACTTGAAGGTGTCTGTCAAAGATATCTATAGCGGATTAGTTAGAGTTGGTTACTATCCGATAGATGAGAATCCTCCCTTGCCTACCATGAGGGAAAGGGTTCAAGAAATGGTTAAGGCTGGCGTAATCGTGTATGCTGACCAAGATGGAATAGTGTCAACTATCTCCGAAGTCATCATTGATTGGGAGAAAGAATTTGCTAAGCTAAGTGCCGAAAAGAGTGAACCAGATCCATTGATTGAGGACATGCCCCCACTTGAGGATGCCTCTGACCATGAAGGACTGATAGTGGAAGTGCCTTCAACCGATGAAGAAATAATTATTGAGATGCCCCAGCTGTATGAGTACAAGGATAACAAAGCAGTCCCATGGTCATACGAGCTAGATGTTGACCTGATTACCAGGTCTGGTCGGACCTATGCTCAAGCTAATGCCCAACCTGCAAAGCCAGTTACTGACGAAGAGGCTAAAGAATTTCTGGCTATAATCAAAGCAAGTGAGTATAACGTGGTTGACCATTGCGGAAATCGCCTCGTCGCATCTCTTTACTCGAACTCTTGCAAACATCTCCTACACATCAAAAGTCTCTAATGAAGGTTCTAAGCGAAGTTCATGTACCAGAGACGATCGAGGTAAACAGGTTGGAGGAATTTGTAGGGTCGATTCTTCTTAAGGATTTAATAGCCTTTTCTGATGAAGAATTCCCTCTTGAGGGGAGGGGACATACTAAGGCGTTATATATATCCGTCAAGTGCAAGGCTTCCCATGTGGCTCGAGTACTCATTGATAATGGGTCTGCCTTGAATATCTGTCCATTGGCGACTCTTCACTGCCTGAAAATAGATCCTTCAAAAATAAGTGCTGCAAAGACCTCCGTCCGAGCTTTTGATGGCACGAGAAAGGAGGTGATAGCGGAGACCCACCTTGACCTGCAAATAGGGCCGGTGATGTTCAACGTCCTTTTCTAGGTGATGGACATTCCTACCGCATTCAATTTCCTATTAGGGCATCCCTGGATTCATACTGCTGGAGCTGTGCCATCAAGTCTCCACCAAAGTGTGAAATTTGTTGTTAAAGGAAAGCTAGTCATTGTTCATGGCGAGGAGGATCATCGAATCTATCATGAGACGGCCATCCCCTATGTCGAGCCGGAACGTAGGGAGGAGTCAAGTTACCAATCGTTCGAACTTGTATCCACTATTCATGCCTCTCGAGGATCGACAGCACCCATCCCTGATATGTCGAATGCAGCAGTTATGGTAGCAAGAGTGATGGTTGGAAATGGCTTTATTCCTGGCCGTGGACTTGGTAAAAAAGAACAGGGTATCCGGAACCCTATTGAAGCCCCTCGAAGGTCTCGTTCCGCCGGATTAGGGTACCATGGAAAAGGCGGAGGACATGAACAAGAGAGGAAAAACTCATTACTCCTCGATATCCGCGAGACATTCCCCGGCCCTACTAGAATGATGCATGATGAAGGAGGAGTGATTGCTACCCGAGGTATCGTGCCCGATGAATGGAGTAGCATGGATAACCCGACAACTTCAAAGACAGAGGAGCCAGATAATGGGATGGAAGGGATCACGAGCCTATTCGATGATCTCCTTATAGGTGCCATTGATGAAGAACCATTAGAGGAAATGGGTGCTAGCCCACAAGAGTAACACATTTACTTTTCTGCACTCCCCTGCGTGGGAATCTTATCGCTTTTAGGATTTGATGTTTTCTAGGGTTTGCTTATCGTATTCTACATGTCGTTTGTCAGGAGTTGATGTTTGCTAGGGTTTGATTGTTAGGGTTTCATTTCACTTTGATTGCCGTACTTTTCAATCCAATAAATGTAATTTGGTTGATGAATATCAATTATAATTACAAGTTTTATTTTGAGGGCATGATGGGGTATACCAAACCAGCCCGTTGATGATATCCAACCAATGAAAGAAAAGAAAAATCCAAGGAGAATTCTGAGGCCTGGGCTTCATCATGCTTCCTCGTGACAAAAAGCTGTTCCAAAATGTTTTGCCAAATTTTTTAAAAATAAAATAAAATTTTGAAAAAAAATTCGAAAAAAAAAATTCGAAAAAAATAGATAAGAAATCCATGCCGTTTAGCCTTGTTTGTCTTTCTGAACTATCCATTTCATGTTTCAGGAGCAGGCTTATGGCAGACAAGGAGGAGAAAATGGTCCAATCTAATGCAATGAGAGATGACAGTGATGACCTTGATGATCCAAATGGTGACTCCATTGAAGTGCAACATAGTTGGGAGCAACATGAAAAACCCAAAGTTCTCACCTCCGAGCAAACCATCACTATCAATTTGAGTGATGCCGAGGAGCCCAAAGAGATAAAGATTGGGGCAAATCTTCCCAAAGATGAGGCTGAACACCTGACTCAGTTGTTAAAAGAATATCAGGATATCTTTGCCTGGACGTATGCTGATATGCCGGGTTTAGATCCGTCAATTGTGGAACACTGTTTGCCCACCAATCTAGACATGCGCCCTAAGAAGCAGAAGCTTCGGAGGACTAAACCGGAGCTCTCGAAGAAGATAGAAGAGGAAGTAATGAAACTCCTCAAAGTGGGATTTATCGAAGTCTCGCAATACCCTGAATGGGTGGCCAACATAGTACCGGTCATGAAGAAAGACGGTCGAGTCCGAGTGTGTGTTGATTATCGGGATTTGAATAAGGCCAGCCCAAAAGACGACTTCCCATTGCCACATATCGATGTTCTCGTGGATAGTACTGCCGGATTTGAATGAAGGATGAAGATAAAGAGAAGACAGCATTTATCACCCCGTGGGGAACCTTTCATTATAAGGTCATGCCCTTCGGACTCGAAAATGCAGGGGCAACTTACCAGCAAGCCATGGTTACTTTGTTCCATGACATGATGCATGAAGAAATCGAGGTATATGTCGATGATATGATTGCAAAAACCCGACCTGGGAAAAGTCATGTTGAAACCCTTAGGAAGTTATTCGACCGGCTCCGTGAATTCAAGCTCCGTTTAAACCCTGCCAAGTACATGTTCGGGGCAGCGTCGGGTAAATTACTTGGGTTCATTGTGAGTAGTAAAGGGATCGATATTGACCCATCTAAAGCCAAGGCAATATGTGAGTTGCAACCTCCGTCAACAGTGAAGGAGGTCCGGAGTCTCATAGGGAGACTAAATTACATTGCACGATTCATTTCCCAACTCTCTGAGACTGCTAAGCCATTCTTCAAACTCTTGAGGAAAAATGTACAAGTTGAGTGGAATGATGAATGTCGAGAGGCGTTCGATAAGCTGAAGCAATATTTGATGAATCCACCAGTTCTTGTCCCACCAATATCGGGGCATCCTTTGATTTTGTACCTCACAATCCATAGTGAGTCACTCGGCGCGATGTTAGCTCAGAAAAGTCCCGTGGATCAGAAGGAACGGGCCATCTATTACCTCAGTAAAAAGTTCACTGTCTCGGAGCTAAAATATTCTGATGCTGAAAAAACTTGTGCTACGTTAGTATGGGTATTGCATAGATTACGACAGTACACCTTGCATTACCAGACGTTTCTCGTGACTGAGAACGATCCCATCAAGTATTTATTTCATCAACCAGCTTTGGTGGGTAAGCTAGCCAAATGGCAGGTCTTGATTTCGGAATTCGACGTCCAGTTCATGCCACAAAAATCAGTTAAAGGCTGAGTAATTGCTGATATATTGGCTGAGAATCCTAGAATCTTGAATGATGATGATTGTCCTTTGGATGATCGTATTTTGGCCATAAATGAAGATGCATGGTCTATGTTCTTTGATGGAGCTGTGAACTTGTCTGGTTCTGGTACTGGGGCAGTATTAATATCCCCAGACGGACAACACTTCCCAGTAGCCACGAAATTAATATTCCCATGCACTAACAATATAGCTGAATACGAAGCTTGTATTCTCGGACTTCAGGCCGCAATTGAAATGGGAGTGGCCAAATTGAAAGTATATGGAGATTCTGCACTGATCATACTCCAGACTGTAGGTGAATGGAAGACCAGGGATGCCAAATTACTGCCGTATCATAAGTACCTCGAAGAGTTGGTGAAGGAGTTTGATGAAATCTCGTTTGACTACTTAGCTAGATCTCATAATCAGTTTGCCGATGCCTTGGCAATGTTGTCATCTATGTTGCAAGTCACTGATGGTTTGGAAGTTGAACCTTTGACAATTGAGGTTCTAGCCAAACCTTCTTATTGCATGGCCGTGAATAAAGAGCTTGATGAGAAGCCATGGTATTGCGACATCATGAACTATATCCAAAAGCAGGAATTTCCTGAAGGGATCACTCCAGTCGATAGAAAATACATAGTGAAGATGGCCTCAAAGTTCTTTGTCAGTGGTAAGAATTTATACAAGAGATCTTATGATTCAGTTCTATTGAGGTGCGTAGATGAAGTAGAAGCTACCCAAATCATGCAAGAAGTGCATGAAGGAGTTTGTGGCCCACACATGAATGGGCACATGTTGGCCAAGAAGATTATGAGACTAGGTTACTATTGGCTTGTGCTTGAAAGTGACTGCATACAGCATGTTAGAAGTTGCCATCGTTGCCAAATTCATGGAGATAAAATAAATGTTCCTCCAATGGAGTTACACAGCTATCTGAGCCATGGCCTTTCTCAATGTGGGGGATCGATGTGATTGGCCCAATAAATCCCAAAGCTTCAAATGGGCACCGATTCATATTGGTGGCAATAGATTATTTTTCAAAGTGGATTGAAGTCGCATCATATGCTAATGTCACGGCCTGAAATGTTGTGAAGTTTATTAGGCGTGACATAATCGCCCGTTATGGCGTCCCCGAAGCAATTGTCACTGACAATGGGACAAATCTGAATAACAAGTTCATTGATGAGTTGTTCAGTGAGTTCAAAATCAAGCATTTGAATTCATCCCCTTACCGCCCACAAATGAATGGAGTTGTTGAGGCAGCTAATAAGAACATCAAGAAGATTCTGGCTAAGATAGCCGAAAATTATCGAGATTGGCATGACAGGTTACCTTTTACTCTAATGGCGTATCGGACATCGATCCGAACATCCACCGAGGCAACCCCTTTCTCCTTAGTTTATGGCATGGAGGCAATCTTGCCCGTGGAAGTAGAAATCCCCTCTTTGAGAGTCTTATCCCAGGTGGAATTGTCCGAGGCAGAATGGACACAACAAAGGTTCGAGCAGTTGAATCTGATTGATGAGAAAAGGTTAAAAGCTCTTTGCCATGGTCAGACATATCAACAAAGAGTAGCCAAGTCTTTCAATCGGAAGGTACGGCCGAGACACTTCGAAGTGAATGATCTAGTTCTAAGAAAGGTGTTGCCGATTTTTCCTGATCCTGGAGGCAAATTTGCTCCAAACTATAGCGGCCCATATATGGTGAAGAGGGTACTCCCTGGAGGTGCCTTAATCCTTACAGAAATGGATGGTCGTGAGTTTTCTAATCCTGTTAATTCTGATGCTATGAAGAAGTATTACCCTTGAAAGAATTTGTTGTGAATTGAAGGTACTCATTTCTTCATTGAATTGTGTGGGAATGAATTGAATTGTGTGGGAATGAATTGAATGAGATGACAAGTAGGCCCTGTTCCATATACATAACGGATTCATTTGATTCGGTATATCAGACGTGTTGACCCAAAGTCGGTTCAATTAAATAAAAAAAGAAATGCCCTGAGGACACCACCAGTGCCTCGGCCTGGTGGCATGGGGAATGAAAGGGTCCGAGAATGACCAGGGTTCGATCCCTGGAAATGGCAACAAGTTTGCCACACAAAAAAAAACAATATTTTTTTACCAATCCTTTTTTTTTCTTTCCTTTTTGATTTGCAAACTCTTTGTGTTCAAAGCTGATGAGTTCATGAAGTACTTGTGACCTTTCAAAGGAGAATTTTGTGTGATAGTTTTACTTGTTTAATTACCAATTCCACTTAGGATTGTCACCATCGATCAAGTTAATGAATGATGTGGAATGAATTGAACATGCTAAATGAGACATGTTAGGATGATGAAAGGCAAGCCTTATCCTATACACAGTCCCTTGCTCATATACTGGTAAGATGAGTGTAGAAAATTCCATGTTTCTAAGGTAAAGAGTTTTCTCGCGAAAGGTACGATGATCGAAATGATGAGAAGCGGTTCATTCTCTATCCCAAACACTACGTGATCATCCATTGTTTAAACCCTTTTGAGCCCACACACGTGAATAATTTTTAAAATTACCCCTGTCAAGAACCACCCCACATTGGGGCGAATTGGAGGTAAGATGACATCATGAAGTGAGGAAATTGATAGGAATATTCTTGCTCTCACTCACTCAATCTTCAAAGTGTTGCCATTACATTGAATTCATATGGTAATTTAAGTGCCTTAAGATGATGAAAAGTAGTTCTTTCTCTATCCTACACACTTTATCCATTGCATAGCCCCTTTGAGCTTGTAAATTCGTTTCATTTAAACCCAATTGGTGATCATCCCCCACACTGGGGCAAGGCAAATAGCAAATGTTCAAGCAGCAGAATCCCGAGTGCTGACAAAAAAATGAAAACTCCTCAAGAACCCAAATGTTAAATCATTACGTGGTTATTGAAAAAAAAAAACACATAAAAGGGGCATGAAAAAGCAGTGTGCCTAGTAAAAGCAAGGCCAATGCCCATAGAAAATGAAAGAAAGAGTCAAGATAAATGATTATCAATTGTAAAAGGGTGTATTCCCAATGGAGTGGTACTCAAAGAACTCAAATGCCAAGTTTTTATAGTACCTATGAGGAAAATCCCAACGGTGAAGAAGAAGACCGGTGACAATGCCAAGATGATCACCAATTCTCATCCCCTTATACACATGTTGAGCCTAATGATTCATTCACTTCTCAACCCATGAACTCAACCTACGTTACGTCCCTTACAAAGTCTCTTCAGATTAGGGCACCGAAATTAACGTAGGAATTCACATGCTTAAAAGCATCGCTCGAAGAAGTGTGAGCAAGGCCATTTCTATCTCATTCCGCAGGTTCCTTGACTTGTAAACCCGAAGGTGATTGCGAAATATTATTCTTTCATTAGCCTTGACTCGAAGAGTCCCCTTTGTTGAGCCATTGACCGAGCCTACATTACAGTCCTGATAAAGACCTCTCAGATTGACCAGGTCATACCGCTTGCGAGAATACTCGAACCCTTATTGACATGATAAAAGTAGGATGGAGCGATTCCTGTGATCCCACATTAATGGTCGGGACAAAATAGCCTTCTTAATGAGAGTGAGTGAAAGTCCTTTCTAACTGAAAGTCTCTCATTTGGTATTCTTGAAAATCCATGTCATGAGTGAAAATTGTCATAAACGATGATTCTCCCCAGTGGAAGTTCGGCGGTGCAAATATGGTAAAACCATCATGCATAAATCTTGATTGAATGGATAAAAGCTTCAGTGGACTTCCGAGTGTGTTGAATTGCTTACTTCTTTGGCGAATGCATGTATTTTTGCTCTAATCATGTCTGACAGGTAATGTTTCCTTGAAGACCCAAGAGCTCCTGACATTTGTGTTGCCTTTCAGAAGCCTCGAGGTGAGAAACCTCCATGAATATTCGAAATACATTCGATGTTCCAAAACTTCTTTCTACCAAGAGGTAAGTGACCTTCACGAATATCCCAGGTTTGTCCTAGGTATTCCCAAATTCTTGATAAATGTCTCAAAACTCTTCGTTAAGCATTTCATTCTGGATATGAATGCTTTCCGATCTTTTTCGTTATACCCTAGTCTGGATCTAGGTATTTCGAATCCTCTTAATCCAATATTCATCTCACCTAACATTGAGTGTTTATTGGTTAAGTTCACAAATTCTCGACATCTCAGTCTGGATCTGGATGTCTCGAAACCCTTCGTTAAGCATTTCATTCTGGATATGAATGCTTTCCGATCATTTTCATTATACCTTAGTCCGGATCTATGTATTTCGAATCTTCTTAATCCAATATTCATCTCACCTAACATTGAGTGTCTATTGGTTAAGTTTCCAAAATTTTTGACATCTCAGTCTGGATCTGGATGTCTCAAAACTGTTCATTAAGCATTTCATTCTGGATATGAATGCTTTCTGATCTTTTTCATTATACCTTAGTCTGGATCTAGGTATTTCGAACCCTCTTAATCCAATATTCATCTCACCTAACATTGAGTGTTTATTGGTTAAGTTCACAAATTCTCGAAATCTCAGTCTGGATCTGGATGTCTCGAAACCCTTCGTTAAGCATTTCATTCTGGATATGAATGCTTTCCAATCTTTTTCGTTATACCTTAGTATGGATCTAGGTATTTCGAATCTTCTTAATCCAATATTCATCTCACCTAACATTGAGTGTCTATTGGTTAAGTTTCCAAAATTTTTGACATCTCAGTCTGGATTTGGATGTCTCAAAACTGTTCATTAAGCATTTCATTATGGATATGAATGCTTTCTAATCTTTTTCGTTATACCTTAGTCTGGATCTAGGTACTTCGAACCCTCTTAATCCAATATTCATCTCACCTAACATTGAGTGTCTATTGGTTAAGTTCCCAAATTCTTGACATCTCAGTCTGGATCTGGATGTCTCAAAACTAATCCCCGTTTAGGTGACCGTAGAATGGTACGGGTCCTAGGCACAACCAAGCAATGCCATACTGGGCGACTGTAGAATAGTACAGGTCCTGGGAAAGCAGTCTCTTTGTAAAGTCATGTTACTATTCTAGGCGACCGTAGAATGATACGGGTCCTGGACATGTGACACCAACTATCTCGAGTTACTCTACCCTCCTCGAAGGTAAGTTATTCCAGGTAAGTTCCTTTTATCACTGGCATTAGCATTTCCATGCATCATATAAATTGCATTTAAAAATTAAAAAAAAAATAGTCCCGCCAAAGTATCATCCATTGCATGTTCATGATCAAAATTTAGGTATCATGTTATCTTTGAATGCAACCTCTGCAAGCTCACCTTCAAAGAGGGGCAGCTGTTGACACCTAAATTTTGATTAATCATTTAATAATTAATTGCATGAAAATTTAGGGATTAATCTTTAACCCCTAAGAAAAAAATAGTAAAATTGCATTTTCATGTAGTCGCATTTGCATCGATACTAAAAGGTAACAAGATGCAGCGGCTCGTGGTCGATTACATGCACAAAAAGACGGTCTCTCTCCATTGTTTCTTCCTCATTAATGCGAGCACATGCGAAAAAAAAGCGAAAGTCAAAAAAAAAAAAATTCTCCACTGCACACGAGGAAAGAAGTTCTTGCACGTCCGTTGTCTTTCCCTCATTAATGCATGAGCATGCATGCACAAATTCATGCACATGCATGGACGTGCGCGGACTCTAGAGGAACCCATAGAGAAGCAAAATGAGCCCATGAAATAATATTATATAATATGCTCTCTCTCAAGTGTGGGTTGTCAGGAGAAGCAACGAGAAATTTGCTGAAGGAGGAAGCAAATAACAAACAAGAAAAGTCAAAAGTTGTGGCTATCCTATAGAAGGGAGAGACAAGTAGCCGTATAAGAAACCCAAGCATGCAGAAGAAAGAAGAATCCATGAACATGCATTTTCTTCCCCTCATTAATGCCTGCACATGCACGCATGAATGGGGGACGTGAAAATTCTACAGACGCATGCAAAAAGATGGGCTGACATTTTATATTACTTTCCTTCCTAGAGAGCAAGTCGGCTGGAGAAGAAAAAGTTCCTACACGTCCACCGTCTCACGCTCATTAATGCATGCACATGCATGCACACAATCGGCGGACGTGAGGAGCCTCAAAGAAGCAAGATGAACTCATAAAATATTATAAAATAGGTGGATTGTCAGGGTGGCCACCATATTTGAAAAAAGAAGAACCAAACTTGAACAAGCAAGGAAAAGTTGCGGCTGCCTCTTGTTCACCTGTTCACACTTAAGTCAGATGTTGCCTATAAATAAGCAAGGATCCTCGGGAGAGGGGGGGGAACGAAAAAAATTCCCTTGAGAGGATTGTGAGAGTTGTTAAAAAAAAAAGAGAGCCCGTGTGGAGACACACGAGTTGAGAGAAAAAGGGGATTAAAAAAAGGAGAGATTCTCGTCAGAAAAAAAGAAGAAAAGATGAAGTCAGGGGGAGGAGATTAAAAAAAGAAGAGAAAAAGCAGAGAGAGAGAGAGAGAGAGAGAGAGAGAGAGAGAGTACAAAGACAAAAAAGGAAACGTAAAAAGAAAAGCGGAGAAGAGGGAAGTGATTAGACATTTACTGTTCATTGTCTTCCCCCCACGTTCGCTGCCCCGCTTCTGCAACCGACCGTCGGCTCCTTCTCACCCGCGCTGCGCTCGCACCGCCGCGCGACCCAGCCGCACCACCAGTCACCGCCACTCCACCAGCCATCCCCTGTGCGAGCACCACCCACGAGCTCACACCGCCGTTCGTCGCCCCTACTGTGGCCGTGACGACCCGTGGCTTCCGATCCGCTTCAGCGTCCTCCATTCCTCTGTAGCTCGTCACCGCGCCGGAGCCCCACTCACTCGTCGCCGGCCTCAACCCGACGACCCACGACCTGTTCGCCTTCACTCGCAGCGCATCTCCACTTGTCTCTGCAACCAATCGTTGCTGCGCCTCTTACCGCCCGTTAACGCCAGCAACCTAATGCCACGAACACCCGCCTCTACACCCGCAGCCCGCGCCTCCGACGCCGCGCCACCATCCCTGCCGTCGCCGATCATAACCCCTGCTCGCTCGTCACCGCGCTTGCACCTCCGCCTGACGCCGCGCCACCACCCAGACGTCCGCAAGATGCTCCACCCATCGCCGCGCCTCCCCCGTCTTCGCTTGGCCCGAGCTGCACGCTGCTGCTCCTTCCCTGCAGGTACACCAGCGACGACAAGCTGTGTCAAGCACCACCAACCACGACCCCTCGCTATCCTGAGCTCGCTGACTCAACCCCGGCCGGCTCGCTGCTCTGCCGAGTCCACTAGCCCTCCTTCCTGAGTTGCTGCGCCTGAGCTGCCCCCACAAAGCCCGCGACGAGCTTGACCAGAAGTTGCTGTGGCCTTGCAACCGCCACAACCCGACCCCGATGCGAACCACCGTTCGTGAAATTTTGGCGAGGATCCAAATAAGGTAGTTTTCTTCAACCATATTTGTTTTAAATATTATTATATAAACTGAAATGTTTGATGTTAATTGAGGTTTTAGGCATTACCTAATAGGATATTATTGGTAAAAAACACCATAATAATTAATTTGGTTTGTAAGATTTCGGACCATTTTTTTAATTATGTTGATTTTGATGATATCGTGGCTTTAAAATCATTATAATTATTAAGTTGATTCGAGCGGCTTCGGATTAATTTTTTAATTATTTTGATTTTTCTTGACTATGGTGATGTTTAGGAATAAAATAATCGTTAATTTAATCCGTGAGACAACGGATTATTTTTCAATTATTTTAATCCTTCATTCGATGAATATCCTGAGTGAGTTGGGTATAATGCTTATTTGGGTAATTGTTTGTTTTGGAAAACACTAAAAAAATCAATCAAATCTTGCATCGGAATATGATAGCTTCATAAATTAGGATTGCATTTTGCACGTCATGATATATATAGGGCTTCATGATAGTATTATTTTGTTTAAATATGATTGCATGTTTAGATAATTTTGGAATAGATTAGGAGAGGATCTAAATAGCTTTTTTAAATAGGGTTTTACATTATGTTTGCATATTTTAATAATCTCATTTTAAAAAAAAACTAATAATTTTCTTAAATAGGATAGGGTCACATGTTTAGAATTTATCTAGTTAGATTTTTTTAATAGATTGTATGTTACGATGAGTTTCCAAATTAAAATGGGATTTAATCCAAATTATTTCCTCACTTGAGTAGGATAACTTGTCGGGTTTTGTAGTCAATTTTCAGTAATTATTTCGAATTTCAATAAATAAAAATACCAAATATATATATATATATATATATATATATATATATATCATATGCATGTTATATAGGTAAGTTTTCATTTTAAAACAAGAGAAAATCCCAAAAATAATTGATTGCCTTATTGTGTTTAATTCTGCAATGTTTTTTTTTTTTCTCTTTTGAATGTTATCTTTAATGTTTGTGCACCCGTATGATCACTTTAGTGTTTTAGGCTAAAATCAATTCAAACTGCCTGCAAAACAATTTTTTGAAATAAAAGAGAAAAGGTACCGAAAGGGCGTTAGAGAAATCTAGCGTAATCAAGTCCCCGAACTCATTTAATCTCTGGTTCGTAGGAGTGAAGTAATTCTCCCATTACTTTGCTTGGGTTTCTAATCGACCCACCAAAAAATAGATTAGTGGCGACTCCCGGACAAAAATCATCTGCATATTAAAAACTTAAACCCTAAGTCGCGGATTGGTATGGGCTTGGGAGAGCCCGAGTTAAGTCTAGGTTTAACAATCCATTAGCCAAACCCTTAGGTGGTCCAACCCGCTTCGGGGAGGTCGCGACAACAGTCACTCCATATTTTGCTTAAATTGTCCATATAGGAGAGATCCATCTACACAAGCTTGGGACAGCGTACCTGGCATATTGAGAAAAATGATGTAATGAATGTGATTACATTGAGTTATGATCTCAAAGAAAGAATTTCTAAACTTCCCTCACTCTCATAAATCATGAGAATGCGAGAGCTTGTTAGTGACAAAAAAAAAGGGAGCGGCTAATTGATGCACCCTTTCATTTACGTTGACTAATGACTAAGGCCAAGTATGTTGCATTGCTACAAGCATGAAATTATAAATGCATTTATAATCAATAGTACATTGAGCATCGACTTTTAAGTGCCTTAATTGACATTTAATACTAGCAACGCCTTATCCCTATAATTTTTGGAAAGTTCGATAATGAATACTTGTATTCTCCAACTTTTAAATTTGTTCGCACTAATCATTATCAAAGTTGCTAACATTGATCTTTTGATAATACGACATTAGATAAGGTAAGAATTTCTTAAATTTATTTGGTTCAAGGAATGAACGTAGCTAAAGCACAATTCAAAGAAGCTTTGATGCACATGCTTCATACTGCAATCCAATCAGGATATACATACATATCATTCCTCTCTTCCTTATGTTGGCTCCAATGCCATGCTGATGGGTGCAAGATTATGATGCTCCAGCGATAGGTATAAGCTAATTTACAAATATTTCTTATCAATTAAAAGAAATTAACTTCCCATTTTCATCTCTAGTAGATTTAGAATAATCCAAAAATTATTAGCAAAAGTGAATCGGTAGCATGGACAATTGATGTTTATTTGTACGGAGGTAAGAAATCCTGTACAGTGATGCTTGTTTGCTTTTTAATAGCATGGACTTGAAATATAATTAAATATGAATGTCCATATATATATGGAAAGGATGGAGATAAACTACCCCCATTTTTTCGCCATATGGTGCCTCAATCATCATCAATCATTGATGCATTGAGTGATAAATTCCATAAATAACTTTATTAAATAGATCAATGGCTGGGATCAATAAGCCACGGAATGGGAGCACAAGTGAGATTTGTGCATCTTCACTTAAAATTGATTGGCAACTCAAGTCCGACACTATTCAAATGAGTCTTCCTGTGACAGAGATTATTTCCTCTATTTACTATGAGCACTGCTACTTATTCAATACTAATACCAATTACGAACATTACTTATGAATCTTCAATTAATAAAGTTTACTAATGAAAAGCGTCATGCAAATTAGATGGCAAACTAGATAAAAAAGAAATAATAACTTCAATTGTTTACAAGGTTTTTCTTTATTATGTGCAGAAAATTTTTTGTATTGAAAGAAAATAAATATGTTATAGGCACGGGCAATATAACGACTGGAATAATTAACGTATATTATGATTTCATATAGAAACAAGTTGGGTCAACTTACTAGTTCTACATTGGACCATTAATAACTTTGCTTGAAATATTATTTATTCACTTTTGTGGTAGAATCTTGCAGTGGGCCAGCGGTCCAACTACTCACAAAAAGTGGTAATCAATATCTTATCCTTGATTGATGTCCTTATGTTGAGGATTTTGGAGTTTTGTTTGGGTGTTGGAGGCAAAAAGAATAGTTAAAAAGAAGAAGAAGAAGAAGTGGATGACCACAACATGTTTGTTTGGAGAAAATCAACCTTTGACGAATTGTCCACTAAGAAGCAAAGTATTGATATTTTCGTTACAATAAAATTAAAGCAACTATGACTAGTCACAGTCAAAAAAACAAAATGACTTTCCACACTTCCCTTAATCTACTAATATTCTTAATTGAGGATTTTGATGAGTATTTGAAATTATCTAGCAATGTGGGAGAAACCTATTATTACAGGTAGCTCATATTTGACACAAATTTAAATTAACGCTATCACAACTTGTCACTACCAAAAAATCATGATTGTTTTATGCTTCCCCAAATTTATTTGTATTCTTGATTCAATGCTAGAATGACTTTTTGAAATATCCTCAAAATATGGGGATACCTATTATTACATGACAACTTATACATGCACATGACATTAGAAGTAAATAAATAATTACCGATAGCTCTTACGATAAAAAAGTAAACAAATGTATAGATACTCCCTACGATTAAACATTCTACTCGCAAGCAACAATAGAAAGAATTACGCAAAAGTATTAGAATAAGGAAAAACACTAGCATTTCCTCCGTTATGGAAAAGAAGAAGCAATAACCGAAACTTGCATGGAATCTATAATAGAAAAGGCCAAAAAATTGTATTTGGGCCAATATCGTGCATTTTCAAGAGCCTTAGGATTCGACCCAAAAAAAGAAGTACCGAAGGAGGTCATTATTTATTGCCTTCAGTGTTTACTCGATGATTGATTCTAATTATTTTTAATTTTTTATGTAGCTAGGACATTGACTAAATATTGACTCTCTCTCTCTCTCTCTCTGTTTTTTTTTTTTTTTGTAACTAAATATAAAATATCTCAACCCACCTCACTTTCTTTCTCCATCTACGCTTTCTCCTCCATTTCCAGCCAAATTGAACCCAACCTTCCGCCTCCCTCTGTCGTCGCCACCGGCGGAGTTGCCGCCGCGTCCAAGGTGACCATTGCCGGGCATCCAACCCTCTCCGTCGTCTTTGTGGTCTGCCCGTTCATGACGCCGTCTCATCTATGGCAATGTTCAAGCTCTAGCCGTCTCGTCCATGGCCACTCTTCCCTGACATCTATTCCTTTATTTTTCCTTTCGCTGTTTGATCTCGCAGTCCATGGCTGTCTGGATCTCAAACTTTGCCGTCAAGGCTCATGGCCATGGACAAGCTGTGGTTGCCAAATTTGTGGAAGCACCACTCCAGTCTAGATCTGGACGGGTAATGACCACGAGCATTTGTGACAATGGAGGGATGGCCCGGCCATGGACGGGGCCAACCATGAGCCGACCGCGGGTGACAACGGAGGGGACAATGGCAGTCCATAAGCCATCGTTGCTCACGGCGGGACTTCCAAATCTGCGACCATGGCTCCAACGACAGCGGCTCGTCCTTGGCTGTAAGCGACGGTGGTCGACTTCCAGATCTGCAACTCCGTTGCTATGGACGGCCAGATTTCGAGATCTGTAGAACGATGAGACGGATAAAACAGAGGAAGCCGGCCATGGTCGACTTAGACATAGAAGGGGTTAGCCTAGTCAAGGCACCAGTGACTCCGCCGTTGGCGGCAGTGGAGGAGGGGCAGAGGTGAAGCAACTGTGGACAAAGGAGGAGGAAGAGAGGGCTGAAGATAAGATTTTTTAATTTTTCTTCACCGAAATCAACGCCCCCACCGAATCGACGCCGAAATCGCTTCCGCCTCGAAGATCCACTTCGACCCGCCATAACCAACAAGCTCCAGTTCGTGTAATCACTCGGAACCCACGCATGCACGCGCACAGAGAGGAGGCAAGCTTTAGAGAAGGGATTCCGAAGCTTCATATTCAACCATTGGACAGACCACCCAATCAATCGCCCAAAAAAAAAAAAAAGAAGGTAGAGGAGGAGGGGGAGGGGGAAGAAGAAGAGTTATTGTTACTTCATTTTGTAGATTTGGTTCACTTTCTTTTTTCCCCTTGTCGCGAAGAGGAGGATCAAGGTGAACCGAAATGATTAAGAGAGAACAGTTCTTAAGGGGGAGAAGCTAAGGCACTATATGGTAACCATCTAAACAGTACCTGATTCTGAATTTTTGTTCCAAATATCAGTTTGGGACGAAATCGTATTTGGTAAAACTTTTGTTCCCGGGACCAAATTTATTCCCAGATTGGGAAGAGAATCAAGAATAAAAAAAAAAAGAAGTTAATTCTTGTTCCGAGAACAAAATTAAGAATCAAAACTCTTCTTCTTCTCTTTTCTTCTTCTTCATTGATCGTCATCCCGCTACCGCCGCCCGCCGTCGTCCGCCGCCGTCGGTTGTCGGCAATTGGTCCGGCAAGCTCGCTAGAGGCTCGCCAGTGGCTGGGCGAGTGCGAGGCTTGCTAGTGGCTGGGCGAGTGCGAGGCTCGCTAGTGGCTGGGCAAGTGCGAGGCTCGCGCAGCCCTGGCAAGGTTCGCCTAGCCACCGACGAGGCTCGCCCAGCCCCGCCGGTGGCTAAGCGGGCCTCGTCTAGCCCCGGTGAGGCCGGCCTAGCCACCAGCGAGGCCGAGCCTCGGTGAGACTGGGCGAGCCTCACCCAACTGCCGACGAGGGCCGGTGATGCTCCGGTGAGGTCATCGACCCTCGTTTGGCCGATCGCCGGACTGGCGACCTGCTTGAAGAAGAAGAAGAAGAATAGGAGAAAAAAGGAAAAAAAATATAAAAATTAAAAGAAATTGATTTGAAACAGAATCAATTAACACGATACCAAACGCAATCCTATTTCAGAATAAAAAAATTTTGGATAGTTACCAAACGCATTCTTTTACTCATAATCAGTTTCCGGGAACAGAATAAAAAATAATCATTTCTTGTCAAAATCGTTACCAAATGCACCCTAAAACACCAATTAGACTTTGTTTAATTTCTTCCTTTTTTCTGTTTTTTTTTCCTTTGTCCAGTGAGCACACCACAATTGACAGAGGCCAAGGTGGTGGTGTGGTTCGCGTATAGAGATGTACCTTCGAGGAGGAAAGAGAGAGAGGGAGCAAATCCACACTAGGAAGAGGAGAGCAGAGCTTTCCAGTAACGGGCATTAATGAAGAGAGAGGGGAGCAAAAATTTTGATGGTTCAACTGAGAGATGGGCCTGGACTAAAAAAAAAAAAAAAAAAAAAAACTGAGAGATGGGCCCGGCTTTCCCACGTGTTGATCTACGGATGATTCAAAACGAATCCTATGCATTTCTTTGTCTAATTTCTTCCTTTTTCTATTTTTTTTTATCCTTTGTCTAGTGAGCGCACTGCAACTGATGGAGGCGAAGGCGGCGGTGCGGTTCACGTATAGAGAGATGCACATTCGCTGAGGAAAGAGAGAGCAAAGCCATGCCAAGAAGAGGAGAGCCGAGCTTTTCAGTAACGGGGCATTATTTAAGAGACGGGGGAACAAAAGTTTTGATGGTTCAATTGACAGGTGGGCTCGGCTTTGTCACGTATTGATCTACAGATGATTCAGTACGAATTCTACCTCGTGTATCCGATGCACCTAATATTTTCTCTTCTAGTGTGGTTGATTGGATAATTTGTTCCGATATTTTAAAATTTTTATTTTAGCTAAGACATTGACTAAATATTGTCATCCAGTTATGAAATAAGACTTGCAATGTCAGCAATCACCCATGGAATTGCTACTATTTATTATCCAGCTGTCGTTTTCTCTCTTTTATTTATTTTTTATTTTTTTCCATTTCTTTCTTGGAAAAAGCAATCTGCATTTTCTATTGCCAAACATAGATTGTGTGTAGTATCACACTAATTCTCACTCAATATGATAATCCAGAGTTAATATTTATTGTATAATACAAGTACGTAATTTGATAGGTTGTTGGAGTATAGTGATTCAAGTATGGTTTGCAAACAAAGAAGACGAACTGCATCATGCATATGGACCTTTTTATTTTTATTTATTTTATTATCAAGACCTAGCTTAAGCATGGGTGATTATTAGGAAATAAAAAGGTTGATTGCATTGATCATTATCGAAGTTTAAAGCACTTCAATTAAAAGAGCAATTCTCTCTAATTCCTCCAATTTCGTTGATTGGAAAGATGATTATGGTACAATGAGCTGTAATTGCTTAGCAATTTGTGAACTAGGCCTTTACATTATGAAGTTTTCTTTTCCCCTTTCTTTATGTTAATAGAACAACGCCGGTTTGCTTCTGTGCAAGAAAATATGAAGTGGCGCTACTACATTTTTTTTTTTTTTTTTGCCATTTTTAGATGCTACTCCATGTTTACTGTTAGCTATTTATAGCTGAAAAAGCAAAAAGTAAATGTCTTTATATGGTTATTGTGATAACTTTTATAGGAACCTCGCTAATTAATTCTAAAGTATTGTGCATGATGTGATTTCATGAACTTACACCAACTTAACACTTCTACTAGGATACGGAGATGTACAATTCATAGTAATATTTATTGAAAATTAGGATATTTTTAATCTTCGTATTAAATATTAGAAGATTATGTATATAAACCTGCACAAAGCATAAAATTTGTATCGTACGGTGCATTGTCTGATACTACGACAATATGTTCCAAATGAAACGCTAGAGACACATTTGTTTGAAAGGCTAACCTGGGGAGGGAAACCACTGGGGATTTGCCCCAGTGGCCACCATTCCAATTTGGAAGGGGGAGAAAGGGGGTTCTAATCCTCACCTTCTCAAGGAGGATTGGGATGGGGACAATTTCATTTCAGGAGTGGGTTTCGGCTCTCATGTCCTGCAAGGAGGCAGGGCAAAAGTCTAAGAGTGAGTGTTAGAATAGGATTAGAGTAAGACTGACAAAAAAAAAATGGGGAGGGAAAAGCGAAGGGGTGCTGTGGTCATTCTCCATCCGAGATTGCCCAATCAAACTTCTCATCTTGGGGCAATGGGCAATGGTCAACATTTGTAATGCGGGGCATTCTAGCATATGATTTTTTCCCAAGAGGAAACAAGACAAATTGGGCAAGTATTCCAGTGTAATCTGCCGGAGCTTTGGGAATGTAATCTTCTCCATTGCCCTTCCCTCTCCTTCTTCCTCTACGATCACACTTATTTATTTCCATCTTCCATGGATTGGGAAGGCACCGAGCCATTGATGGAGCAAAAGCATGTCTCAAGTTGCTGCATTTATAAAGGCTAAGATGCTGTAGAGAATTGAAGCACATCATTCCTTGGAGATCTCTATTCCATAGTCGCCTCAACTTTGGTAGATTGACCAAGTTTAGATATTGTAGTTGAGGCAACACTTGAGTGTAATCCATAGCCTCAAGCCCTTCAAGATCAAATATTTCTTCCAAAGGCTCGCAAACGCACACTTGCAAGTTTATCAAACTCTCTAAAACAAGTATCAATCTGGATGGAATAGCGTTGATAAATGATGCACATTTATCCACCGCTAGTGATATTAATTGCCAAGATGACGTGATGAGATTAAGTTTATCGTGTCATTTTCTAATTAGCTTTGGGAACTCAAACAACCGCATAAACTTACTCCCGGCAAATGTAGCCTATCAGAAAATGCATCATAAAAGTAAAATTCTAGTTAGCAAAAAAAAAAAAGTTACAAAAAAAAAAAAAAATCAAATTGCGCAAAATTTAGCAACTAAAGCATACCATTTCTTCAAACATATTTTGGATGGTCATGTTGAGGTTTCCTTTCCAAAAATATAGGTACTCTATTGCTCTAAACACTTCATCTAAAACTACTTGTACTCTCTCCAGCTTTGGCACCTCTATTGGTTCCTTAGAGAAGAATTTCATCTTGGGACATCCATTCACAATGATATCTTCCAAAAGGGGAAACATCAAACTATATCCACCTAAGCTGAAACATCTCAACCTAGTCAACCCATCAAGCTCCATATACTTTAATTGATTGAAAGCCACTACATGCCCCTCCTTTCCTCCCTCATCACTAATGACTTCCGTCAATATTTCACATTTACTAATCCTCAATTCTATGAGTTCCACCAAATTTGTAGCAACACTATTTCTATCTAGATGATTTAGTGGCTGGAACTTAAAACCAACTTCAAGGGAATCACATGCTTTTGCTGTCAAAGTTTCTAGGCTCAAGAGCCGTCCTAGAATGAAAGAAGGTACAACGTTCACAAGCTTTTTGCATTCTTTCACTGAAAGCAATATTAGCTTAGAGAAAGCTGCAGGAATTTGATCGTGCCATATCATCTCGATGTTATCCATGCCCTTGATATATAAATTCTCCATGTTAGGAAATGCAACCTGCCGTACTCACAAAATTGGTGATTCAGTTAAATTACAAATTCATGAACTTCCAAGATGTAAGTAAAGAAGAGTGCCAACATGTAAATTACAAATTCACGGAATTGATAATTCTATCTTAAGTTGCACAAAAGAAAAAAAGAATAAGATGAATGCGTAAATGTGACATCCTAGATTTTCGGTCCTGTTTTCTACTGAATAAATTGGGCATTTCATTGACACACCTATAGGGCTGCTCTCAGAGCTGATCACTCTCGAGATAATTAGACTATTTGGGGAAGCCATTAAGAATTTTAAGGCAAATAGACATGAGAATTCGACCAGGAATTGGCTGTCCGACCATGCTCATCTGCCGAGATCATTATGGCACAGATATAAATCGAGTAGAGATCAGAGATAGGTCAGTTCGATTGAGATGTGTGGCTAATCGTCGGTGACACTACTAAATTAAAAAATTTTCATCGACCGGCACTAGACTGATTTTCTTATTGTTTTGGTACCCGATGTCCATATTTGAATCCTCGAGATTTTGACAACTGAGAGTCACCAATGAGTCGAGTGGGTTCATAGTGGCTCAAAGAAAATCGATCACAGGTCATTTGCACTTAAAAATTTCTGAAAGTTACCCAGTAGCCTAGGTCACGCTAAAAATGCGTCGAATGGAAGTTAAACGTGAATTCGAGTCCGATTTCAGAAATTGAAGATTCCGGGATGTCACAATAAATTCTAGAAACGTTGACTCAGTCACAAAAGATTTTTCAGAGATTCTGAGATTTTTGCGGAAAATCGATTCGGACGTTGCGGAAAATTAGCAAAAATTCGACGGGCCAAATTAAAGGAAATTTGGACTTTCAAACCAAGCTATATGACGAAGGGGAATTGTAGAAATTATGTGGGCTTTTTCTATATCAAAATTTGACATTAAATTGATGAATTTGGATGGAAATTGAAGCTTGAATTGAAGAATTCGGAGCTTTGTGGAGGACAGCAATTTTGGACTTCAAAATTTGGATTATAGATGGATTTTATGCAAGAGAGTAATAAGAGATGTTGAGATAAGTTTGAGGGATATTTGGGGGACCAAGCATTAATGTAATGGGATAATTATATTGACTTTTGGCCCTTCTTCTTCAATACACTCCACCTGGTTTCTTTTATCCTCGTGCGTCTTCTTCATTTCCCCGAACCACCTCAAGCTCTCTCTCTCTCTCTCTGTTTGCAATCCACCGAACCAGCTCTCACCTTCCTTTCATTTTTTTCTTCATCCAACGTCCACCGAGTCCAGCCATTAATCCACCGCCCCTCTCCACTATAAGTTGTCCCCCATGGTCAACAAACCCATGCACGAAGCCCCCACCTTTGACCGCTCCTCCACGTGTGTCCAACGAGCCGCTGAAGCAACCCCAACTCCACCGAAGCTGACCTCGGTTTGCTGGCAAACACCAACTCTTGTCGCCAACACACTCCTCCGGTCAACAAACTCATCCACCGAAGACCCCTCCATCTTGCAGCCATGCTAGCCCCACGCGGCCAAGTCTCCTCTCGCTCGGTTAGTTCCCCTTGCCGTGAAACCCGCAAGATCCACCGAAACAGCAGCGTCGTCCACACGCCAACTCAGCCAATCTCCTTCAGCTCGTGTCTTCTTACTCGGTTTTCCATCAGCTCGACGCCAACGAGATTCTCCAGCAAGGTCAGTCGGTCTTCAACGCCAGCGAGCTGCTTCCTTCGTCCATCTCCTCGCTCGAGCGACACCAGCAGCTCCTGCACGCCTTCTTGCTCGGTCCAGCTTCTTCAACGCGTGTGCCAACAGCCCAAGAAAGCAGCCCAGCAAATTTCTTTCGGGCCCAACATCTCCATAAATTTCAGGCCCAGCAAAGCCTGGTTCAGCAGCCCAAGGGAACAGCCCATTGACTGAGTCTTCAGCCCAGTTCGGCAGGGCCCATCTTCAACAGCAATTCGGGCCCAATATCTTCTAGAATTCCAGCAGCCCAGTACAGCAGTAAGCCCATCAAGTGAGCCCAGCGTCTTGGGCCTGGTGCTTCGGCCGACAAAATTTTCTGGTTCAGCCTACGAAGTCCGCAAGCCCAGCCCGCAATGTCAGCTTTTGGTCCAGCCCAAAACCAATAACAAATCTCAATTGGGCTGAGATTTGTTGGGCCATTCTCAGGCTTGGTCCAAGCCCGTGGGTGAAGTCGCGAGCCCAAGTTTGGCCGCCGTTGTGGTGTTCCGGTTTTTGCTTTGCACAAGTGAGTTTTATTCACTAATGCTTTCTTAGTTTGCTAATTATGCTTAGGGATTGATTAGATTTAATTAAGTGCACTTAGGTGGTTAGATTAGTTTAGAACAATTAAATTAATGACTTGATGATGCACGTTAGGTGGTTACACTTAGCCATTAGCGAGTAAATAGGCTCGAGTAAGTATTAAGCTAACCTCGGAAATTTTCCGAGTCCGCCTCGGCCTCCAACTAGGCATTACGGGCCTAAATTGGATTTATTTCTATTAAATAATTATTTTCGAAATTATTTATTTATTTATTTATTTTTCCAGAAATTCAACCAGGATGGCTGATGATCGGAATTTCATGTTGATTGTCGTGATGCAGTCCGTTTATTTAATTGAGTTTCAATGTGTATGGAATTGATTTAATTATGAAATTTTAGGATATATTTCTATTGAGTTAATTTTTTATTATTTGATTGAGAAATAATTGTATATCGGTTGTTAGTATCGATAGTAGACTGGTGAACTATAGAGAAAGGCATTGTTTCATAGTGGAATCATGGTAGAAAGTAAATCACCTGGAGAATGGTACGTTGGCTCGGTGATTAAGTATTGGCATCTAAAAAGGACACATGGCTCGGTGATATGATGCGTCACTTTAGTGAACTAGTACCTTAGAGAATGCACGTGGGTCCAATGATTGAATATGGCATCTAAAAAGGACACGTGTCTCAGTGATATGATGCGTCACTTTGGCGAACTAGTGCCTTAGAGAATGCACGTGGGTCTAGTGTTTGAGTAAGGCATCATGAAAAGGGCACGTGGCTCGGTGACTTGATGCATCACTTTGGCGAAGAGGTCATCTTAGAGAATGCACGTGGGCCCAATGTTTGAGTATGTCACCTTGGCGAAGAGGTCGCCTTAGAGAATACACATGGCTCAGAGACTCAGTATGTCATCCTGGAGAATGCACGTGACTTGGTGACTAGATATTTCACCTTGGAAATTGTACTTAGGTTCAATGAGTAAGTATGTTGTCTTAAGGAAGGCACGTGGGCTCGGAGACTTGGTACGTCATCCTAGAGAATGCACATGGGCTCGACAACTAGATATTCCATCATGGGAAATGTATGGTATTAATTGATTGACCGGGGGATGGTTCGATTGACATATAATCGACTAAGTCGATTGATTGAGGAATCGATCCGAGATGATATAATTGGGTGTCTATTGAATTATGCTAATATGTAGGTGGAGTCTAAGGCCAAGGTAAGTCGTCTGATCCGTGTGTGCATAGGCAACCCATAGTGTATTGGTTTACTAATCGAGTCTTAGAAGGTAGAACTTGCTGAGACATAGCCTCATCCCAATTGTGGGACAACATTTCAGGACCCTGATAAGAAACCTGAGGAGGAAGGACTCGAAGGGGAGGACCCTAATGAGGAACCGAAGGAGGAGTCCAAGGAGGATCCCGAGGATGATCCGGAGTATGATCCGGATGAGGACTAAGATCCCATCCTATTTTCAAACCTAAAGTTTTGGACTGATGTTGATAGATCAGACTTTTGTGAATAGTATAGTTTTATCTACTATATGGTTTGCTCATATAAAAGTGTGGTTGTGGTTTTTAGATGTGAAAAATATAGCTTACTTTTCTATCCCATTGTTTTATTGTCTGGGAATTTATTATATGCTTCTGCCATGCATATTAAAATGAATGGGTTGGCGATATATCCTGGGATGTCGCTATTATATCGACCAGGCAAGAGATGGGCACGCGATCGAGGATCGGGGCATGATAGTATATATATAAAAGGTGCTAAGTAGGAATTCCGACCAAAATGTGTTGAAGCATCGGCAAAATGATCATTTGGATACGCTCATATAGCAATCATCTAATGACGTTGGTGTTTCATAAATCCCAAACTCAAATATAATCTCTCCCTTTATGCTTTTTTGGCTAGCTCAATAGCTACTATACGTACGTAGCAATTGTTAAATCACTTAGAGAAGGTCATTTAAGTTACAATATGGATGAAATTCTTCAGTGAAATTGCACCATTTCGTAAATTAATTGAGAATGAGGAAGAACTTATTTAAAGAAACAAAAAGCAAGTCGAACAGGTAATCACTGTTAGAGAAGTAACTGAATTGATGTAGTAAAAGAAGAATGCAGCTAAGGGATCCCTTGAGAAAGAATATTAGCCATTAGAAAGAAAATGATCAAGAGATTGAAGTTAAAAAAGCAATAGATCAACCATCAAATGGTGCACTACTGTAAGAGATATGATTTTATCTAATACCAAATGTCTCAAATCAATATTAGATCACTCTAAAGCAATTACATAGTTAGGCTAAGAGAAAGCGATTAAAAAAGGAATTGCTTGGGTCAAATGAACAAATCCTACTCACATCATTCCACACTTCGAACGACTATATATACTTAATCGATGGAATTTTCCTTTTAAAATTGATTTACTGGAAGGTCCAATAGTTATATGCAAACAATAGATCATATACATATACTCGAGTTAAATTATAGAAAGTAGTGCTAAATATCTCATTATAATAGATTAAAGTATCTAAGAAGGTCGACGTATAAATCCCATGGGGTCCCATTTTTACCGCCTATTTGGCTGAATAAACAACATTTTCGGTGAACGGCCTATATTGCTTTTAGTCTAGTCAAAGTCGACCCACCCGTACATTGCTCTATTTCATTTTCCACGGAAACATTCTTCCGCTATGCGCTCGACAATTCAGATGACTCAACTGAAATGGCTGATTTGCAAAATGTATTTTATTTCTTTAACAAAAGTTTCATAAGAATGGTCTTACAGTTCATGTAAAAACTAAGAGGGGTGATATATGAAGCCCAAGACCCGAGAGCTCCTGCTCAGTTAGGCAAGGGAGAAGGCTTCAATTCCCTTTGCTAGTGTAGTTAAGAGAGAGTAAAGCTTCCTTCGACTAGGAAAAGAAATGAGATCTTGTAAGTGCAAATGAAGTCAAGTGAGTGTCTTAAAGGCCCTTCATCTCCAGCTTCTTGAACCTTACAGCTCACTTTCCTCTCGATTAAGCCATACATGTAAGGTTGTTCGGAGTTTTAAGTTTCTTGTGAATATCAGAAAGCTTTTAGAGATCCTATTCAGTAGTTGTATTACATGTTCATGCTTTGTGTAGGTACCATAAGAGATGTTCAACCATCTTCATGGAAACCATGTCTAGAGAATTTAAAAGTCAGAAATTGCAACTCATTCATGTGTCTGAACACTTATGCTTGTACACCACTCATTTTCTATTAAAATTTTTTAACCAAAATATACATTATAAGTAACTTACTTAGTTTTTATCTTGGCTATGCTTGTCTCCAGTATATTTAATATTTTGACATAATGTTAATCATGTACCTCATTATTGAAGAGGGCAATGGTGCGTGATTTGACACGATCTTGACTTCGCCTTTCTCGTGCACCTATAATTGGTATTTCATTGGATAAAGAGAATATCACCATTTGTGTTGTAGAGATGAATATATTTGCAAGACAATCTTTAGTGATAAAAACAAAAAATTATCTTACACTTTCCATGGGAAAAGCACCTCAAACATTTCAATCATTTTAAGCGTAAATTGGTTAACATTGGGAATGCCAAAATTTTGTATGTTTCCATTCCAAACCCTTCTTCCTCCATAATGATCGCCTCCGTCTTCTCACAATCAGATATAGTCAGTTCTTTCAGTTGCGCAAGAGATTTAACCATGGATGGCAAAAATATAAACTTGAGGCTATCCAAGCCAATGATTTCTAATGTCTCCAATATCTGAAAGGCAACCTATGAAATTTGCTCATGGAATTGGTGATTAACTTAAATCTCGAATTCATGAACTTTCAGAGAGTAAATATAGAGAGTAAATATAGATGAGTGCCTAGTGGAGAGGGGATTATTAAATTGCACAAAAGGAAAAAAGAAGAAGAATAAAACAAAAAAACGGAGTAAAAAAATCTCCATACTAACATCATTTCTAATTGCCAATCTTTCCTTCCAAAAAAGAAAAAAAAAACTTGCAATGCTGAGCTTAATTTGATGAGTGAGCTAGTTTTATTCCATCCGAAGAATTTCTCCTTCGGAAATGGATTAGCGAGTGGAGCATTACTTGTCTCTTTTTGCATAATAAAGCAAACTTAACACTTTCCACCTCAAATTTCCACCCAAAAATAGTTCGACTGTTATCCATGGCCAATGTCCAACGAGAACAATGGTGAAAGTTAAAAGCCCCAAAGACTGCGGCAATTAAGAAAAGGCGAAGACGTAAAGGCTGACACACACTACCTTGTGAGACCCACAACAAACATGTCCAAGACCCTCTACTGATGGGGAAATTAACATATTGCAGGAGTCTTAGGCCCCACCATCAACTTCAGTGCTTATCGCCATTTTGAAAATACACTGGTCAACGAAATAGCCACCTTAACTTTTGTTGTACAATTGGTACATCTCTCTCGTTTATGCGAGTATCTCTCTACCCTCTGGTAGCATTGTCTTCTCCACAAACCCTAGATCTATTCTAAATCTTGGCAATCTTTCCCGTTTTTTCGTTTCTTTTTACACAATGATTCACAAACAAGAAAACCCCAAAAATGTTTCATCCGATCTAGCTTATGCTGAGTGTGGTGGCCTTCTCTTCACTCAATATAACAGTAGTTTCGGTCGTGGCTAAGTCGGCTGGAGTTCTTGCTTTCGAGGCTCGATCAAGGTAGGATCTCATCTTCATCTCTCTAAATGTTGGTGGAGCTCATGGCGGCCAGTAGTATCGACTGGGATGTACGCAGTATCTGTTGTTGGTGTGGTTATGATTCTGGCTCTGGACCTCTGGCATGAAATCGTAATAGATGATATCTGTGAAATGGGTCTGATCGGCTTATGGGTCCAGCTTTGATGAGGAAACCTGATGAACGTAGTAATGAGTATATGTCAGCAAGATGTTTGCAAAAAAGATCAAGAAGAATTTGAGCAGAATACGAAAGTATTGAAAACCTATAGTGTGACTTACCTTGCCCCTCTTTGTATGTGTTAATGCCGATGTCTGCCACTGCTTTTCTTTCTAGCTTTTCCTTTCCTTAACCTAGTCAGACAGTATGGTAGTAAAGAAGAAAATGAGTTGCGGGTGGCAGCATTATGTAAACGACTAGGACATCTATGGTCTGAGGAAGATATGGTTGAAGTAAGTCCAAAGATACCCGCACAAAAAAGAGATGAATGCAACAGAACAATTTTGGGTAAACTATACTCTAAACCCAATGTCAATTATCCTGCATTTTTCACCACTATGAAGAAAGCCTGGAAAACAGAAGCAATAGCGTGTGTATAAAAAGGAACAGGTCTCTTTACCTTTGTCTTTCAATCAGAGGAGGAAAAGGAGAGAATTATGAAATCTGCACCTTGGTCTTATTCTAACAATTTGCTTGTCCTTAGACAGCGTGAGCCTGAAATCCCAGAACACTGTTATGATTTTTCCAGAGCAGCTTTTTGGGTAAGAATCGGAGGTATTTCCCCTGGTTGGAGGGTTGAAACAATTTACCATGATATGGGGAAAAAGCTAGGCCAAGTCCAGGAAATCCAGCTCGAATCTATGGGAAACATGCAACAAAAAGGAGGAAGAGTTAGAGTTGAAATTGACTTATCTACTCCTTTGAAATCAGGGGCCATTTTGGATATCAGCAATAAATGGTTATGGGTAGAATTTAAATACGAGAGATTACCCCATTATTGCTACTCCTGTGGAAGAATTGGTCACTATGCCCAAGATTGTCCAGAAATCCCTTATTTAGAATCACCATGGGCAGTCGACAAAATCGGTCCCTATGGACCATGGCTGAAAGCAGAAGTAAGTGATCATAGCCCTTATTGGGAGGCTTTTTATGGAAATATCGAAGAAGAACTTATAGTAGAAGAAACCATACCAGTAGCACCTTCTCCAGTTAGAGAGTAGAATATAACCGAATGACAGAAAGGTCCAGAAATGCGACTAGAAGCCTGCAGCAAAAAGAGAGCAGAAAGTTCCATGGAGTAGGAGATTATGGAAGTACCTATTACAAATCAGACGGCACTCAAAGATCATGGAAAACATATCATTTGCTCAGATGCTTCCATACAAAATTCTTTGAAAATAGGAAAAAGCAGCAAAAAGAACATGAAGGTGCAGAAAGCAAAGAAGCAGAAATGTTTACTTGAACCAACTCCTATTCTCATAGATGATTCGGGTATGACGGAGACTCTAGTGAAGTTGCTCAAAGATGGAATAGACTGGGCTTTAGTGGCTAGCCCTAATAAGTCACCAAAGACGACATGAAAATTATTAGCTGGAATTGTTAGGGGCTGGGCAACCCCCTGACAATCTAGGAACTAAGAGCTTTAATTGCTCTTGAACGGCCCAGTATAGTTTTTCTTATGGAGACTAAAAACAAAGCAACGATGGTGGAGAGTATATGCAGAAAACTTCAATTTCAGCACTTATTCCTAGAAAATCCAACAGGCATAGCAGGGGGATTGGCGTTGATGTGGAATGAGGAAGTAACATTGAAAGTGCAAGGCAATTCAAAATAGTTTATTGATGTAAATTGCACTGATCCAGCCAGAAAACTAGTCATGCAGATCACTTTTATTCACGCTTCCACAAATTTTGGAGAGAGGATGCAATTATGGCAGCAATTGAAGACATTGAAACCTCACAGTTCCACTCGATGGATATGTATGGGGGATTTCAATAAGATTTTATATGTATGGGAGAAGGTTGGGAAAAGAGAAGCAGATAATAAAAGAATTGCAGCTTTTAGAGATATGCTCAATGAGTTATCTTTGATGGATATGGATAGCCAAGGATGTGCATACACATGGGCAAAGAACAGAGAAGGGGAGGATCTTGTTAAAAAAAGATTGGCCAGGGTGCAATGTACCTTGGAATGGCGAATTACCTTTCACGAAGCAGAAATCCATGCACTTCCAGCAATAGGCTTAGACCACAACCCTCTTGTCCTTAGGTTATACCCTGAACGCAAGAAAAGAAGGAGAGATTTTAAAATGGAGGCTTTCTGGCTTGAACATGAAGAGTATCATGGTGTTATTCATCACATATGGAACCATACAGCTTTTCCCCAGGCCACTTTTTCATAAAAACTTCAGGAGACCTCAAAAAAACTAACACAATGGAGTCAAGAGAAGTTTGCTCATGCACCCAGCAGGTTAAAAGAGCTAACTCAGACCCTAACAGCCATAACCAATTAGCCACAATAGCATACAAGCAGAAAGGAAGTGCAAAGCATCATACACTAGATAGACACACTGAGGAAGCAGGAGGAACAATATTAGGGATTGAGATCGCGAATTAAATGGTTACAATGGGGTGATAAAAATACACGATTTTTTCATGCCACAATAGTTCAAAGGAGGCATAGAAATCACATTACAATGCTACAAATGGAAGACAACAGGTGGTGTCGGGATCTAGGAGCAATCAGAAATCATATTCAAATTTTTTACAACAATTTATACAAAACAGAAGGGCAACGAAATTATCAGCTAGTCTTAAGCCAATGCCTTTCTCCTATTGATGACAGTATCAATGCAACTCTGGTGGCCAACCCCACGATGGAGGAAGTTCGAACAGCAGTTTTTCAATTGGGAGCCTTGAAAGCGCCTGGCCTTAATGGTTTCAATGGGCTTTTCTATCAAAACGCGTGGGAAATTATACAGATTGACCTGTTCCAGCTTGTGCAGAATTTCTTCAACACGGGTACTCTGGATCCTCATTTAAACCAAACATATATAGCCTTGATTCCCAAAGTGAAAAATCCTGAGACAATAAGTCAGTTTAGACCCATCAGTTTATGTAATTTCAGTTATAAAATTATCTCAAAACTACTAGCAAACAGACTGAAAAAGTGGCTGCCAGAGATAATAACACCTGAACAGAGTGCATTCGTTCAGGGTAGACAGATCAGGATAACATCCTAATTGTGCAGGAAGTGTTACATCAGCTGCGCATTACCAAAAGAAAGAAAAAATATCAGGCAGTTCTCAAATTAGATATGCAGAAAGCATATAATAGAATTGAATGGGATTTTGTTTGGGATTGCATGCTGAAAATGGGTTTTTCTGAGAAGTGGGTGGCTCTAATAATGCAATGCATAACAACAGTGACTTTCAGTGTCAAGATCAATGGAGAACCTACCCATTTTTTCAATCCATCCAGAGGTCTCAGGCAAGGAGATCCCCCGTCACCTTATTTATTCATCTTAATCACAAATGTGTTGACATGGCTGATGCAAAAAGCAGTCACGGAAGGCAGCATAAAAGGTATACAGCTTAGCAGGTCTTGTCCTAAGCTATCTCACCTTTTTTTTGCTGACGATGTTATTTTCTTCCTGGATGGCACTATAATGGAATGTCAGAATTTGACACTTACACTCAACCAGTATTGTTATGCAACGGGGCAAGCTGTAAACTTAAACAAGTCAGGAGTTTATTTCAGTAAGAATTGTCCCTTACCGCTTAAGAGGAACATGGCCCAAGAACTGAGAGTGCCTGTTTTTGAAAAGACAGGTAAATATTTAGGTATCCCTACAGAATGGGGACAATCAAGAAAAGAACTTTTTGCATGGATATTAACTAGAGTAAACTCAAAGTTGGGGGGTTGGAAGGAAAAGTTACTTACCAAAGCAGGAAAGGAAGTCTTGATTAAGAGTGTGGTGCAGGCCATACCAACCTATGCCATGTCGATCTTTAAGCTGCCAGTGTCCATCTGCAGAGCAATTGAAAGGCGAATAGTTTCATTCTGGTGGCAAAAAGGAGATACAAAGAAGGGGACTCATTGGAAGAACTGGGAAGTTCTGAAAAATAGAAAGGATGAAGGAGGGATGGGGTTTAAAGACTTAATTACCTTCAATTGTGCAATGCTTGGTAAACAAGCATGGCATTTACATACTTCCCCGAATGCATTATGGAGTAAAGTTTTAAAGGGCATATATTTTCCACATGGCGATATATGGAATGCACATAAGGGTCAGCGATCATCTTGGGGCTGGCAGAGTATGCTATTGGGTCAGGACACCATCAAAACAGATATCAAATGGTTAGTCAGGGACAGCAAATCAATCAAAATCAAGGAAGATAAATGGTTATTATAGGAGTTAAAAGGAGGACAAGTAAACCAATCAGAACCTACCATGGTGGAAGGTCTGATTAATGAGGAATCTTGAACTTGGAAGCAGTCCCTCATTCAACAGCTTTTTGAGGACAACATAGCAAACGAGATTCTAGCCATTCCCCTGAGTAAAAACCCCAAACCCGATATCAGAATATGGACAGGAAATAGTAAAGGGGAATTTACAGTGAAGAGCGGATATAACAGGGCCCATTTATCGACCATCAAACTAAATCAAAATAAAGCCACTTGTTCATACCAGCCTCCACGCACTTTATGGACACAGATCTGGCATCTCTCAGTCCCACCAAAAATCCGAACTTTTCTTTGGAGCATCTGTCAAATGTTGTTCCCACAAGGGAGAATCTCTTCAAAAGAAAGATTAGCCTAGATCCATTATGTCAGATGTGTTACGCGCAAGTCGAAACCACCGAACATCTTTTTCTTTTTTGCAGGTGGACTAAACAGATCTGGAAAGATAATCGTTTATAGGGAACGAACATTATGAAACAATTCAAGAGACTTGATCAATGGCTTCTGGCGATCTTCGACTCAAGAAGGAAATTACTTGATCGGGAGTTCATCGTAGGGGTTCTATGGAAAATCTGGAAGGCTCAAAATTCATGGATCTTTAGAGCAAAGGCTCCCAAACCGGTGGATATCCTTGATCTCGCACAAACCCAGAATATCGCCTTCAATAGAGGGTCGAAGAACCAACCACACCAAAACACAACTCAACACTTACCAGCGAATTGGACACCACCGGGAAGTCGGGAGTTGAAATTGAAAGTAGACGCGTCATGGGTCCCAGGTGAGTTCCTTTGTTCTGTTGCCGGAATCGCCAGGGATGGAGTTGGGTGCATCGTCGATGGCTTCACAGCGGAAGCTAGGGTTTCCTCGGCGTCTCACGCGGAAGCAGAAGTAGTTCTACACGGGATATCCTATCTCAAAGACTTAATGTCGAGACGCGTGCAAGACGCAAGAAGTCAAGCAGTTCAATGGACTTGTGAAAGCGACAGTTTAGCGGTGGTGGAATTTATCATGGGCCGGGCCGAGATACCTTGGAATTTACAAGAAATTATTCAATGCTGCCAAGAAGAGATATCCCTATGCAACAACGTTTCAGTAACCTATTGCCCCCGTGCTGCAAACAAAGCTGCAGATTGGCTGGTACGTACACATTGAGCAAAGTAACTTCCTTTAAATTGGGTGCATACACCCCCTCTATCTCTATGGGAAACTTTAGTTTCGGATTGTAAACCATCGTTGTGTTCTAAGACTATTTAATCGAATACATATATATTACTTTCAACCAAAAAAAAAAAAATTCTGTTGGACAAAATAGTTGTGCGATTTTCTTAACTAGGCAATTGTTTGTCCTCAGTTTAGTGACTTCTCTCTTTAATGTTAGTAAAACACTATCAATAACTAATTTAACAAGATATCAAACACCAATTGTGAATTTGTGTTTGTTATGCCAAAAATAAGTACAAATATATCTATAAAGAATACATGCGTGCATGAACATGCACAAAGTTCTCTACTTTTTACAATTATGAGACATATGCAATGACTAAGTGCTCGTTTAAATACAATATAAAAGAGACATTCGTCAATCAGATTAGCATAGTTGCTTTTATTTAAAAACCCGGTCCTCCTTTCCATTCCTCATGTTGGTTTTTAAGAGAGTTGCCTATATTATATATTTTGTGGATTATAAAAAAGTTTGATAACTGAATTCAATGAAAACCATTTCAAAAAATTAAAAATTACTTTAGTAATGGAATTATTTTAGTGCCAAAATTCCCTTCGTACGAAAGCCTATGAATATAACTCAGAATCTATCACAAACTAATTTACATGAATTTCATACAATTATTAGGATTTCTACACACTGAAGAGAAAAAGAAGATTGCTTTATCTAATTACAGAGAAGGCTTGCGCAGATAAAGCAATTTGGAAGAAAACAAACTAAAAATAACGAACTGAATAAGCACCACAATCCACGTTACATTTAATGAAGAAAAAATTAATAAATAATTAACATTCTTTTGATAGAAAGCTACCTGTTGTCCATTAAAGAATGCAATTTGAGTGCCAACCAGGTTGTCTAATGTACTACTCAAAGAAGCTGACTTGGCGGTGAAAAAGTTCTTGATATGTGGCAAGGAACGCAATTTCAGTACATGCAAATTACGCATCTCAAATTTGCCACTCTCATCAGCTTCTACAATTCCCTACATTAACTGGCAATAGACAACTTTGATCTCTTTTAGCTGTGGAAGTTCCCTCACCGATGAAAGAGGAAATAGAACTTCCATTTTGTGACAATGCTCGACTCGTACTACTTTTAATGCACTGAAGGACTTGGAGGAGATATTGTTGGTGCATATCTTCTCCAAGTTGATGAAATTCCATAGAACCAACGACTCCAATGTCTTAAAATCGGTATGGGATGGTGATTGGAGGATGTAATGGATTGAGGGACTAGTCTTGATGTATCGATGCTTTAATTCTGGAAAACCTTTTTGGGATAATGCACAAATACTTTGTTCAATTCCGTTCAACCCATACAAAATCAAATCGCCAATTTTGCCTAAGATACTTTGTATGCATCCTTTCTACAAAATTTCGCTTATTGGATCCCACTCAAGCATCAATATCCTTGATCCTTCTTCATTCGACCAAGAAACGGTATCCATTTCATTTTCCAATTGGTACTTGGTTAATTTCTCGACTTTTAAATCCCCTAGTAGCACACTTGGGTTGCGAATGGAAATATGCAGAGTCTTGAGATACTTCATATCATTCAACTCAATCATATTCGCATTAGTTGGTGGAGTTTGCTCCATGACATTCCACTGATTGAAACTATTCTTCATGTACAACTCCTCCAATTTGATCAAGTTTCGAAGCACACCCGGTTCAATTATTTGAAGTTTTGAACAATAGTTCACGTCTAACAACCTCAGCTCTACTAGTTGCCCAATTTCTTTTGGCAATTGCTGAATTTTGGAGTTCACAAAACTAAGAATTTGTAGCCTTTTCAACTCCCCAAGAATGGCTATGTTGTCTAATGAACAATTGTCAAGACACAAAGTGTGTAAACTCTTCAAAAACTGAAATGGCGAAGGGGAGCAAGTGAGACGTATTCCAATAAGATTTAAGACCGTGAGTTTCCTCGTAGAGTAAGATAATGAATTTGGAACCTCGATGGATTGATTATTTGTGAACAGCAAAAAGATCCGCAATTTAGGGCAATCTAATTCTTGGGGAAGCTTTTTCATGTCAGTGTAGGGAAAGCATATCGATCTGCAACTTTTGAGTTTGTCCTTCGGCAACTCTGTTATTGACTTATCTTGATCTTTTAACACAAGAAGAGGATGATCTCTTGAAGCAACTGCAGCAACAAACTCACGAACCAAGTCATGTATCTTGAAACCATAATCATCTCCATCCTCTAACAAAAAGGAAGAGGCTTGAAGAGTATGAATCAGTGATCTCAAACTATCTCTAGCTTCCTCCATGTTATCTTCTTGAAATAGCCCCCAACCCACACTGTACCTCATCAAGTCTTCAAGAGAAGGCTTAGAGGTGCCACAAGCAACACAGAGTGCTAACAATGACTTCTCCGCGTCTTTTAAATGATCATAACTCAATTGCAACATGTTATTTATCATCTCACCGAGTCCTTCGTTTTTAGACAACCCTATTTGTTTTAAAGCATTCTTCCATTCGGGTAAACCAACATCTTTAAGACGTTTTGCCAAATTAACATTTAGGAAGGGCAAAATTGCACATTTGTGGAGTGCTTCTGCTACCAAGGGTTTGAACTTGTCGACGTGAACTTTGTCTCCCATAATCCTCTTGAACAATTTTTTTGCCTCTTCCTCCTGCAGCCCATCAAGGAGGAAGTCCCTGTCGCAGCCCATTTCCCCTCGCAAAACATCTCGAAATCTCGATGTCAATAACAACTTGCTTCCTATAACTTTGTTGTCATGTCCACAAGGAATGCCAAATGATTTCAAGTCAAGTCCCCTCCACAAGTTGTCCAGTATTATGAGTACCTTCTTTTTCTCCTTCTCCTCATATTCCAACCTCCTCTGCAAAAGTTCCGCTCGCCCACTTATGGACTCTTTGTCCTTTATTTTGAGGTGCAAGGCGTCTGCAATTTCTCCTTGAATATCCTTGATGTATGGATTTTGCGACACATCAGCCTTAGCGACCCAATGGAATGATTTTTTTTCCCTTATTCTCTCCTTGGCATCGGCCAAAAGTGTGGACTTGCCGACCCCCCCATCCTGTGAACCCTGATCACGCTACAGCGTGTTGGAGAAAACTTCCTTATTTGTTTTGAAGTTGACAAAACGTTTCCTTCTATCAAAGTCTTAAGACCGCCAAACTCAAGACTTAAAGTCTGCCCTCATTAACAGTTTCTAGACCAATGAAGAAATCTTATTCAGATGCACATTTATCTTTAAGGATTTGATCCGTTTGGTTGAAAATTATCTCACGGCTGGAGATAGCATCTAAAGATGTACTGTTCGTTTTGAAATCAATATGAGTAAATTGGATCCGTTGATTGGCGAAGTATACTTGGAAGGTTCTACTTATGGAAACCTAGATCCTGATTGTATGGGCGAGCAGAATTAGTGGACTATCTTCACATTCCTTAAGTAACTCAAGATCTCTCTAATTGATTCTGTCCAACGGGTAGATTGGAAGAACCCCTTTGGAAGGTGTCAACAGTTATGAAGGCATGGAGGAGTATATAAAGAGGATGCTCTAGTTATTTGAATGTGTGCGTAATAGATAAATTCCAAAGTCTGAAACTCCTTGTTCTTTGCTGATTCATTTGTTGAGCGAAAATTTATACTCAAAAGAGAGTTAAGACATTTGTGAGACCTTGAGGAAGTGTAGCAGAGTCTCTACACTATGAAATCAAGGACGTGATACTGTAACGACTCTTTTGATTCGTAGTGAAATCCAGCCAGTGGGCTGTCAGTGCAGGAGAGTGAACGTAGGCTTGGATTAAACCGAACCACTATAATTCTTGTGTTCTTATTCTCTTCCCTGAACTCTTTTATTTTTCTCGTAACTCTATTTAATTGTTAAAGTCTGATTTTCTCTGCAAAGTCTATTTTCATCCAAATTCAGATTAAAAGTAAAGTCGTATACTACGTTTTGAAAAAGTTGTTTGTACACCTAATCACCCCCTCTAGATGCTCGTACTAGCACTATCAATTGGTATCAGAGCCTGCGTACTCATTTAAATTGAAATGTTTTTACTTCAGAGTTAAAGATCCATTACTAGTATGTTGGCTCGAAGTTTGGTTGAAGGGCAAAGCAACACCAGACCGCATTATTTCGATGGAAATGAATATAGCATATGAAAAAATGAGATGAAAGCTTTCCTAAGATCGAAAGATTCTCTGGAATGGGATGTGCTAGACAAAGGAATCATTCCTAAAGTTACTACAATCTTAGAAAGGGGAAAAGAAGTTGCAGAGGCTAGCGAGTTAACTCAAGAAGAAATAACCAAGAGATAAGCTCTTGATGCAAAAGCAATTTACGCAAAAGCAATTTACTCTTTATATTGTGCATTATCTCCAACTGAATATAACAAAATATCTTCTTATGAAACAACTAAAGAAGTCTAGGATAGGCTGCACATCACGTATGAAGGGACTGATCGAGTGAAAGAAACCAAAATCAATATTCTGCTCGGTCAATATGAAGCCCTCAAAATGAAGCCAGGAGAATCTATCACTGACATGTTTAGTTGTTTTATAGAAATCGTTGTAGCACCCCGAACCCTTCGGCGGTCGCCATAAGCACCAATGTTACACCTTAATACCCTCTTGGACTTATACTTAGAAGAAGCGTCGTTATTCACAGGCATTTTTTTTTTTAAAAGCAGTCCCAGCGCAACTCATTAGCGCAAGCAAAGTAAAGTATCACCATCTCTCCCCCCACCAACCATGATACAAATACACACCACTAAACACCATGATTTTTATAGACAAGCCACGACACTTTATTTACATATATTTTCAAGATGGGACTTCTTTAGGTCGATACATCAAAAGGAGAGGCTAGGACTCAGCCATGTCCAGCCTAAAATCCCAAAAAGAACCCTCGACCCTCTACACGTCACATATGCACAACTCCCATCATAAGTGTCGGCTCACTATCCAAAAAAAAAAAAAAAAATAGCCCCTACTCGTCGCGCACAGGCCTCACACCCAGTCCGGCGCGTCAGGCCGTGGCGGTGGTAGCATCCCTCTCATCACCCCATCCCGACGAACGTGGACGGAGACAAACTCCTGGACGACTGGGCCCCCAGCCAGGCCTATGTCGTACATAACAAAACAGCGCACACGTATGTATGCCAGTCCAAGCACGAAACTCTACCTCGACGTCGGATGGTAACCCATAAAATGTACCCCGCGTGATGGTAGGAAGCGACATACTGCTAATCTGAAATGTTGGTCCCCAAAAGAGGTGAGTACAACCACTCAGCAGGTAAAGAAATCCAATAACAGCTCAATGCATCATACAAATCATACATGCATTGCAGGCGTTACTTACCTTGAAGCCATGCGCATATTATCATGCATCATCACATCACACATGTCATCATTATCATGGCATCATCACATTACACATGTCATCATCATCATGGCATCATTATATCATATATGTCATCATCATCATGACATCATCACATCACACATGTCGTCATGCCATATCATATATCATCATCATTATCATCATCATGCATATCATGCCATGGGTGATCATCATTATTTCTCATCACATATCATCATCATCATCATCATCATGCATATCATCATGCATATCATGCCATGGGTTTAATTTCCACTTTCAGCTTTCAATTTGATCACCACATCACCCATTCCTCAAATCATCAATTTCATCATCCCCTTGAGCAAAGACCTCCAAGGCTTCCGGCATTCAGCCATCCTAGGCCACCGGGCATCCGGCCCCCCACATTCCGGGCATCTCGCATCCCAACTAGCATCACGAGGCATTCCCTTCGGGCAAAAACCTCTGACAGTGCTTCCGGCATTTACACTCCTTGGCCAGGCATCCCGCAACCCAATCCTGGCATCGCGAGGCATTCCCTTCGGGCAGAAACCTCCGACAAGGCTTCTGGCACCCCCACGTTCCGAGCATCCTGAATCTCCCAGGGCCATCCGGCAATGCATCTCTATACATTCCGGGCATTGACCTCCACCACAACCACCTCCTCACTTATCATTATCCACATTTACCATTATTTTGATCTCAATTTAACATGGCACATGGTGTGACATCAAACAAGTCATACTTGGCATGGAATTCACACATGCATCTCGATTCAATGTCATACATATACCAAGACTTTATCACACATGCATCTTGATTCAATGTCATACATATACCAAGGCTTTATCACACATGCAACATAAATTAATTAAATGGAATCTATGGCCAAAATAATCTATTTTATTTTATTTTATTTTATTTTATTTTATTTTATTTTATTATTTTATTATTTTATTTTATTTTATTATTTTTTTAATATCTATAAATTCCCAATATTATAAAAATTCAGGAAATCATTAAACAAACCAATAGGATGATAATTACATGCAAAATTCATGGCCAAATTGAATTTTACACAATCTCACAATTTCACAAAACATCCTATGATTCTCGGATGAAACCATAATGCACGGTTTCCGAATAAATTCAATTAAAATATCCATATGGCATCCAAAAATTATGAAATTTTACTGAGTTATAGCCAAGACATTTTCGTACAACTTTCATTGCAGAACTCCAAGCCAGATTATTTTTATATTATTTTATACAGTCTCACGAAGCTTCTGGATCCATTACCGCATCGTCCAGTGTACACATCTCCGAAATATTGAGATTTCACCTACCTATTCTCTTTCGTTTTCTCTGAAATTTGGATATGTTATATATAAATATGTCCTTTACAAGTTTCATGAAGAGATCTAGGTCAAACAACCAGAATATAGTCATCATTTAGGTCCTTGAAGTCTCGGGCGTCTCGGAATACATCACCAGAATCATCGTCTTCAAGATCTAGTTGATTTACTAGGCTATACTTGTTCATTTCACTTCAAATTAGAGTATGTTGTATTTTAAGATATCCCCTACAACTTTCATGAAGAAATCGAAGTGAGATTCTCATCACAAACCAACATGCAATCACGAATCCAGCAAGAGGTCAGTAAAAACTCTCCAGATCTGAGGTCTCCGTAGGATGAGACTTTAACCTCTCAAATCTCCATCATTTTCCACGAAATTTTATTATGTTGTATTAAAAGATGTTAGCTACAACTTTCATGAAGAAATCAAAGCCAAAATCGGACTCTAAACACACATGCAAGCTCAAACAAACTTTCTGACTCACATGATCCGAGCAAGAACAGTCATGCGATTCAAGAATAAGCCAACCACACCTCGGTTTTTCTCAATTAAACACCCAAAAATTTAACATGCAAACAACATACAAGCATGCAAGAGAAGCTAGAGGACTCCCACTTGCCTCTAGACTGGACGGACGACGACACATGGCGTCGATCACGGCGGACGGACGGCGAGCGATGGCGACTCCCTCCTCGGCTTCTCCTCTCTCTCTCGGCCACTCTCCCTCTCTCTTGCACAATCTCTCTCTCGGCCGAATGAACCAGCCACCCTTCTCTCTCTCTTCCCTTTTTATACCCCCAAACTCTCATCTTTAATAATCATTACTTGCCTTAACCATGGCCAATGCATGGCCTTCTTCCCTAAGCCAATACATGAGAGTCTTGTGCCACTTGTCCTATTGCATGCATCATGGGCCTTGGAGTTGGGCTTGGGCTTGGGCTCCTTTATGGCCGGTCGACCACTCCCTCTTGGGCCTCTATTGGGCCGGCCAACTTGGCCCTTTAAAAGTTTAGGCCAATGGGCCTAAAGCCCATCCTAAAAATTGACCTTTTCCTCTTTTTTTTTTTTTGAAATTCCTTTCTATAAATATTTTCAATTTTCAATTTTCATCTTGGCCAAAGTCTTGGGACATCTTGTTTATTGAAATTTAATTTATAAACTACATGGCCAAGCATAGGATATTAATCTATCAAATTTAAATTCTCACAATCACATGCACAAATCATCTAATTAAAAAGACTAATGGCTAAAGCATAAGCCATGGAAAATTTTATCACCTAATTAGAGACTTTAACACACCTTATGGCTTGTCATTGATTTTTTTTTTTGGGATGCCACAATCGTGAATGGTCTTGAGTATCAAGGTCAACCAATCTCAGGACCCATGAAGATTAACAAATTATTGTGTTAGCTTTCCAAAGATTGGAATCACGTAAAGACATTAATAAGGGAGACACAAAGGATCATGCTACTCTCCGTTGACGAATTGGTTGGCACTCCTCAGTCTTATGAAGTCGAACAAATCAACGAAGATGAATATTCCAAAGGTAAAAAATCTATTGCTTTAAAATCTGATGATAATTTTGATGTTACAGATTTTAAAGACGATATGGACGATGAAGAGCTTGCTCTCATGACAAGAAGGTTCATAAAACTGAACAAAAAGGGAAGAAGATTCAATTGGAAGAAATAAAACTCTCAAAGTTTCAAAACAAATCAGTTGAGGACGATGAATCTAATAAAGATGTGATTTGTTTTGAATGCAAGAAAATGGACACATTAGACCCAATGGTCCCTTGGTGGAAAAAAAAAAAAAGAAAGGAAAAGCTGAAAAATACGTAAAGGCACTCAAAGCAAAGACTTGGAGTGATACCGAATTTGAAGAGAGTGATGATGATTATGCTAATATTTGTTTAATGGCAAAATCAGAATCAAATTTAGACTCTGAGAAAGATACAAACTTAGACTCAGATAATGAAATTGAGGTAAGTAATTTTCAAATTCCTATTAAGGTCTCGAAATATATTGATGAACTGCGTCTTAATCTTAAAACCTCTCTTAAGAGGATTTCCAAGTTAAAAAAGAAAAATTATGCACCGAAGCAACAAGAAATTTTATGGAAAGAAAAGTTTGAAAATCTAGATAAAAGTTTTATTACTTTAAAAGAAAATGTAGAATCTCTTTCAAAAGAAAACACACTTTTGAAAAATGATATTTCAAACATTTCAAAAAAGGTTTTCCATGGGATCTGAAAAATTGGAAAAGATTCTTTCAAGACAAAGACCTTACTTTAACAAATCAGGCCTGGGAATGATATCTGAAACTATTCTTTTAAAAGTATTTTCCAAAAGTAAAGGAAAGAATCAAACAAAGACCTACAAAAAGCCTTCTATAGAAATCATTTTCAAAAATTATTTATAAAACCTGTTGGCCGAGGAGCTCTTAGATGTTCTAAGTGTAACAGCTCAGAACACTTTGAAAAAGAATGTCCTATGGTTTAGAGGCTTGTTAAGAAGGATTGGACAAAGACCGTATATTGCACTAACTCTACTGGACCCAAGAAAGTGTGGGTACCAAAGAAAGCTTGAGTTTATATTTTAAATGCAGGTTATTATCAAGAAAAAGGTCAAATGGTACTTGGACAGTGGATGTTCAAGACATATGACTGGAGATTCAAATTGTTTTATTAAACTGAAGCAAATAATTGGTGGAAAAGTTTCCTTTGGCGGAAACAGCAAGGGAAGAATTATTGGATGTGGAACTGTAAAGATAGGAAGTCTCACAATCAACAACCTATCCTTAGTGGAATGACTCAACTACAACTTGCTTAACATCAGCCAATTGTGTGACACTGGATTCAAGATCGATTTTCAAGAATGAATATGTTCAGACATTAGTAAAGATCTTTCACAATCTTTTACTGGAGGAAGACATGGAAATATCTATCTTTTGGATATCAATCCAGAAAGATATCAATGTCTAATTTCAATTCAAGATTAAGAAAATCTCTGGCATCAAAAGCTTGGCCATATAAACATGAAGCAAATTGCCAAGATTTCTTCAAAGAAGCTTGCTCGTGGACTACCCAACCTGAAGTACCAAAAATCTAACTTATGCACACCATGTGTATTAAGAAAATAGGTTAGAAGTTCTTTCAAACCAATAAATCAAGTTTCCACTAATCATGTACTGCAGCTCCTACATATGGATCTCTTCGGACCAACTAGGATTCAGAGCATTGGTGGAAAGAAGTGTTGCCTAGTAATAGATGATGATTATTCACGATTTACTTTGGTATACTTTCTGACAAGTAAGTCTGAAACCTCCTCTTATTTTACTAAATTTGCCAAGAAGGTTCAGAATAAGAAATGGTATGTTATTTCAAGTATATGGACAGACCATGGAGGTGAGTTTGAAAATCAAGACTTTACTAAATTCTGTAATGAATCTGGTTTTCAGCATGTGTTCTCCTCTCTATACACTCTAGAACAGAATGGAGTTGTGGAAAAAAAAAAAGAATAGGTCGTTACAAGAAATAGCTAGAACACTTTTAATTGAAAGCAACATTTCTTCTTGTTTTTGGGCTGAAGTAGTTTCTACAACATGTTATATTATTAATAGAGTCTTCTTAAGGCCTATTCTGGAGAAAACTCACTATGAGTTGTTCAAAGGAAAGAAGCCAATTGTTTCCTATTTTCATGTATTTGGTTGCAAATGTTTTATTTTGAAAAATGCAAAATGATCAAATTAGTAAGTTTAAAGAAAAATCAGATGAATGAATCTTCCTTGGATATTCAACCACCAGTAAAACTTATAGAGTATATAACAAAAAGATTCAATCTGTGGAAGAATCGATGAATGTCAAATTTCAAGACTCTTTACAAAATCAATCGATTCAAACTTAACCTAAAGAATCAGAATCTACTCCAGACTCTACAATATCTACTTCTCCTGAAGCAGCTCATACTACAAAAAAGCAACAACGAACAAATATTGAAGAATCAATTGGTGAAGAAGTTCAGCAATCTATCAAACCAACCAGCAACTAGAAGCACAAGTCCAGTCATCCCAAAGAACTCATCATTGGTAACATTGATGAGGGAATTCGCACTAGATCCAAAAGGCATGAAAAGTCTAGCGTTGTAGCTCTTATTTTTGAAATAGAACCCAAGAGCATAAGAGAATCTTTAACTAATGAAAGCTGGATCGAAGCCATGCAAGAAGAGCTCAGGCAGTTCAGTGTTAATGATGTTTAGGAATTAACTCCTAAACCAAAAGGTAAATTTATTATTGGGAGCTAAATGGGTTTTTAGGAACAAGATGGACGAAAAAGGAAAAGTTATAAGGAACAAACTATGATGAGACTTATGCACCAATAGCAAGGCTAGAAGCAATTAGATTACTACTTGTTTTTACTTGTTATAAGAATTTCAGATTATTCCAAATGGATGTCAAAAGCGCATTCCTGAATGGATTTATCCAAGAGAAAGTCTATGTGGAACAACCTCCCAGTTTCGAAGACCCAAGGAAACCAGACTCTATATTCAAACTGAAAAATGCGCTATATGGTTTAAAGCAAGCACCTCGAGTTTGGTATGACAGGTTAAGTAAATTTTTAATCCAAAGTGATTTTATTAAAGGTAAAGTAGATATCACTCTGTTTATTAAAAGAGATAGTAAAAACTTTTTACTTGTTCAAATTTATGTTGATGATATAATATTTAGATCATCTAACAAAAATCTATGCAAAAACTTCTTTAAGTCTATGCAGGAAGAATTTGAGATGAGCATGATAGGTGAATTATCATTCTTTCTTGGACTACAAGTAAAGCAATTAGAGGAAGGGATTTTTATTCACCAAGAAAAATATGCTAAAAAACTTGTTAAAAAATTTGGTTTGGAGAATTGCAAAAAGACTAATATACCAATGTCAAGTTCTTTGAAGATGGACAAAGATGAAGGAGGAAAGAAAGTTGACCAAAAGTTGTACAGGAGTATCATTGGTTCACTTATTTATCTTATTACTTCTAGACCTGACATTTTGTTTAGTGTTTGCATGTATGCTAGATTTCAATCAGATCCAATAGAGTCTCATTTAAGTGCTACGAAATGCATCATCAAATACATTGCAACAACATCGAAGATAGGTCTATGGTACCCCAAAGAGGGAGACTTTACTCTCCTTGTATATTCAGACGCAAATCTAGCAGGTTACCGAGTTGAAAGAAAAAAATCACATCCGGTACTTGTTAAGTCAACAACAACCTTCTCAATAGTGTTAACCTTCTCCATCTACTCATCTTGAAGAATAAGTCATAGAGGATGCTGAACCTGTAAGAATTCTAACTCCCAAGGTTGCTTATAAGCTCTACTCTAATCTGAAGAAAGGAGGTACGTCGATGTTTTTAATCAATGAATTCTTAAAAGATAGAGGATTCAAGAATGAAACCTTATTTTTGAGAGATTTGGAAAAATTGGGAGTTGTAGAGAAAGGAACGGCTGATAGAACGTTTGAGAACATACCAAGTGACCCATTATGTGGCTCTACACATCAACCTCAGGACGACGATGAACGGTTGTTTGCTCATTTTCATCCTAGATCGGGTGTGGCTGCAAACGTTACTTATGGCTCTAATCTGTTTAGATCGAAGGGGCACAGGAAGGTTTATTCGGAACTTCTAAAGAGAGGAGTTATGAACCCTAGAGCTGTTGATTTTGACTTTCTTGATTCAATAAAGGTCAATCTTCGTGAGAAATTTGCTTTACTGCAACTAAAACGGTTTTGTTTTGAATCCACTCCTGCTTTTCCAAAACTCACCACGTACTTTTATTCGAACTTGTCCTTCTCGAATGCAAACATTTTTCTTTTCACTGTGAAGGACAAAAAGTTTTTGGTGGATACAGACACACTGGCTGACATAATTGGGGTGGAAAGATCAAGTTTTCAACCAATTAATGTGTCTATCGCACATGCTATTTTGTCATTAATGAGATTGAAAGAGTTGAACAAAGTGTTGGAGCATGTGAAGGAAAAGTCTCCCACAAAAGCAAAACAAGACTCTGCTACTACGGAGAGAAAAGGCAAGAAGACCATGGTTGCTCCTGTGAAGAAGAAGAAAAGAACTCTCATCTTGCAAGATGAAGAAGATGAGGATGAATTGACCATAGTAGCCTTGAGAAACTTAAAAAGTTTTGTAAGCTTTCATGAAACAAGGGAAGAGCTAGAAGAAGAGGAAAAAGAGAGAGGATTCACAGAGGAAGGAAGGAGAGAAGAGGAAGAAGATGAAGAAGAGAGAGGAGAAGAGGACGAAGAAGAGAGAAGAGAAGAGGAAAAAGAAGAGAGAGACGGTGAACAAGATCAAGGTCAAGAGGACTCTCTTGAGCCAACCTTGGCTATCTCTCTGTCTTGTGCGTCTGCAGATGAGGAAACTTCACCTACTCCACCTAAGGCCATCAAAACAAGGGGAGCTGTTAATCCAAAAGGTTTTTCTTCATCCTTGCTTGCTAGTGATGTGAATCATTCTGCAGCAGATCCTGAAGATGTGTATGCCTCGCACAATCCAGAAGACAGTCATGTTGGACAATCTGCTGAAGATCCATCGATTCTCAAAATCCCCATCCTTGACTCAGCTTGTCCTAGTGATGCATCTGCTCAGACAACAAACTTTTCAAGATTGATGGAAGTTCTTTTAAACGTCAAAAAGCAGCAATATGCCATGGGATTTGAGATGCAGGATCTCAAGAATGCTTTTAAGGCCACTTCAGTATCGTTGCATGAATAGTTGAACGCCGTGACGCTTCAAGTTCAGTCTTTGCAGGGTGAGGATTTTCCATTACTGAAGCAAAGTTTTGACAGGCTTGAGAAGACAGTACATTCTATGGGAGAATTCATGCTGGTTCGCTTGTCCAAACAGCCTTGATTTTAACTCCATCTCTTTAGTCTATTCTCCACTTTTTGCTGTTGACAAAAAGGGGGAGGGGTTTTATGCATATTTGATTTTAACTTTCTGTTTTGGACTTTAACTTTTGTTTGGTGTGGTTTTGATTAAGACTGGTTTGGACTGATGATGCTTGCAACTTAAGCTATTATTGATTACATTAAAGATAGTTGTGTTTACAGGACTAACATGTTTTCTGTGGTTGCAGAATTGCTACTATATCTATCATAATCTCTAATTTTCATCGATAGGAAATCTTGGTTTGCTTAAGTTTTGTATTGCAGGTCAAAGCGTCCAAATCTGCGTGAAAGTTTTGTCACAATCAAAAAGGGGGAGATTGTTGGAGAAAACTTTCTTATTTGTTTTGAAGTTGACAAAATGTTTCCTTCTATCAAAGTCTGAAGATCATCAGACTCAAGACTTAAAGTCTGCCCTTATTGACAGTTTTTAGACCGACGAAGAAATCTTTTTTAGATGCAAGTTTATCTTTAAGGATTTGATCCGTTTGGTTAAAGATTATCTCATGGCTGGAGATAGCATCTAAAGATCTATTATTCGTTTTGAAATCAATACGAGTAAATTGGATCCATTGATTGGCGAAGTATACTTGGAAGGTTCTACTTATGGAAACCTAGATCCTGATTGTATGGGCGAGTAGGATTAGTGAGCTATCTTCACATTCCTTAAGTAACTCGAGATCTCTCTAATTGATTCTGTCCAATGGGTAGATTGGAAGAACTCCTTTGGAAGGTGCCAACGGTTATGAAGGCATGGAGGAGTATATAAGGAGGATGCTCTAATTATTTGAGTGTGTGCGCGATAGATAAATTCTAAAGTCTGAAACTCTTTATTCTTTATTGATTCATTTGTTGAGTGAAAATTTGTACTCAAAAGAGAGTTAAGACATTTGTGAGACCTTGAGGAAGTGTAGCAGAGTCTCTACACCGTGGAATTAAGGACATGATACTATAACGACTCTTTTGATTCATAGTGAAATCTAGCCGATGGGCTGTCAGTGCGGGAGAGTGGACGTATGTTTGGATTAAACCGAACCACTATAATTATTGTGTTCTTATTCTCTTCCCTGAATTCTTTTATTTTTCTCGTAACTCTATTTAATTGTTAGAGTCTGATTTTCTCTGCAAAGTCTATTTTCATCTAGATTCAAATTAAAAGTAAAGTCATATACTACGTTTTGAAAAAAGTTGTTTGTGCACCTATTCACCCCCTCTCTAGGTGCTAGTACTAACACTATCACAGCGGTCATCAGCAAGAGCGTCCATGATGTCCTGTATCATCAAAGCTCTGGATTTGAAGACGCCATCATCCCTAAGCTTAATCGTCACTGAGGCAGAAGAAGTAGAGGCCATCGTGGTGGTTGATTGGACGACATCTTTGCCTTCTCCCCTGGCCGGAGTTGGAGCAACAATGTTCCCCGGAGCAGCATTGCTAAAGGAGAGGTCCTTGAATTCACTGCATTCACGAGCAAGTTGTTGAATGTCCTCCTTTTTGTCGTTGGCCTTCCTGCTAAACTGATAGCGATAATTGGGGTCGGGAAGAGTCCCATAGCAGCAACTCTTGCTTGCCTTTTCGAAGTCTCCCAGCAGGTCTTTCGCCTCCTTCAAGGCCTTCGCAGCACTATTCTGCCACTCGGTGACTTGACTGTAGACAATTTGAAGATTGTTCCTGGCCTCTTCCGTGACATTGTGGACCCTCTCAGTCTCGTACTCCAGCTTCCTGACTTCCTTTTGAAGATCCTGTGCGTAGGTCTTGGAGGACATGACATATTGAATTGACGCTTGATAGGAACAACTTGCCACTTCAAGACATCCCATGCAAAAGAAACGGCGGAATCGATCGACATTTTTTTTCTTTTTGTTTTTGTCCAAGAAACAAAGAGCGAGGAATCAAAGAGACAGACAGAGAATGATGAAAGAAAGCTGTAGATATTGAAGAACGAGAGGAAAGGAAGAATGGTTGTCCTCAAAAGAAGAAAGAGAGAAACAGAGCAAGAACGATGAAAGATGAAGGCGATATGAAAGACGAAGGCGATGTGATTTGCGTGCCCAAAAGGACGAAAAAAATGTTGCAAAGCAATCAAATATGTTTGACGAGTGGTTAACTAAATTGAGGGAGGACCCACGAACCTCGCCTCAGTTTGACCTCGTTGTGATGAACGTATATGGAAGGATCGAAACAATGCAATCTTCAGGAAAATGCCCCTAAATCCGCAGCAAACTTTAGACAAAGCAATAGCCCATCATTACAACAGCTTCAAGACCTGGAATGGCAACAAACCAGAGGAAGCAAAATCGCAGATCATACCCGAAAGTGGCAGAAACCGAAATCCGGTGTCCTGAAGATCAATATCAATGCCTCTTTCGTTCATGCTTCTGAAGATCCACCCCAAGCTGAGATGAGTACAGAGCGAACAGAGGAGGTTTTCGAGCAGTTGTTCCCTTCGTTCAAGCTTCCGAAGTTCCACCCTGAGCCAAGACGAACAGAGATGCGAACAGAGGAGCCGAGACCATTAGAGAAGCGAACGGCGGAGGATCTCCAGCGGATGTCTCTTTCATTCGAGCTTCTGAAGTTCCAACCCGAGCAAAGACAATTAGAGAGGCGAACAGAGGAGAACCCGTGATGATGAGCGAGGCGAACAGAGGAGGATCTTGAGTGGATCCCCCGCTCGATCGAGATTCTGAAGACCCACCCCGAGCCGAGATGAACAGAGGACGGTCTCGAGCGGCTATGGCTTGCGTTGTCCGAGATGTGTCCAGAAGGCTACTGGACGGGTTCTCCAAAACAATTGAAGCGAGCTCACCCGAACAAGCAGAAGCTGCTGCGTTGGTTGAAATCCTAATTTTCCTCCTCCCTAGATCTACCAGAAATTGCAACTTGAGTCTGACTACAGTATCCATTGTGTTAACTCCTCTGAAATGCTGAACTGGGAAGTACAATCCCTGGTGGACCGGACCAAGGAACTGGAGCAAATACCATAGCCCATTGCAGCCGAGATTCGAATACGATCGCGGATTGATTAGCCAAAGCCCAAAGGCTAAACAATTTACCTAGGAATTGGGTCACCACCCCCCTCTACTCTTTTTGATATGTCATGTTCTGACGCTCTTGATGTATTTTCAGCAAATTTCGTTAAGTAATGAACATTACTCGCATTTTTGACCCAAAAAGAAATCAAATATAAGCATGGAAGACAAGAATGGAGTGGTGGACTTGTGAACAATGACTAAAAGAAATGGACGATTTTCTTCATTTTATTATTTCTTTAGTTGACCGGTCACCCCCAATACACAAAAATTGATTTGGTGCTAGAAACTTGTAAGAGTAACGAAAACTAAGCCCACGGAGTCACAATTTTTTATAAAGTCTCTTTGCTTGATTTTCTTTTTTCTAAAATTTAAATTGCACGTGCATCATGTGGCTTCCAAATAAAAAATAAAAAACATAAAACATAAGATTACCAGCTGTCAAAATAACAAAATGACTCAACTTAAATCATCGCCTGTGTAACGAGTACTTTATACAGCGTCAGCATCAATATAACAAAATGTAATTAATAAAGAGAACATATGGACAAGGACAGGCCACACTCACGGTGTAGTTCTTAAGGAAGTAGCAATATGGGTTATAAATCCATTTTTCAACTCAATTTTATTGTGTCAGGTTGTACATGGGTCAATTAATATTTTAAAACCCAATTAAGATAAATTTAAAACATCAAAGCTCAGCGCCACGTGGATCTCTGTAGGTTTGCAATAGACTCATATTCAACCCGTAATTATGTGGAAAAATCATCGAAATCAATAAAAACGGCATCGTTTTGTTGAAATAGTCCACGTCACACCTTGGCATTACACATAAAATTGTTGGTGATGACTAGATTGCCATGTCGAATAAATCAAGCGCGACTTGGTCAGAATGACTGTATTGCATTTTCCCTCAAAGGTTTACGATTACATTCGTTAAATTAGAAATAATTTAAGACTCGATTGGTTTCTATATAATAAGTTTAAAAATAATTGTGTAATTATGTCAATAATTTTCTGGTTAGTAGCGCATAATATTATTTGATGTGGAGCTTAGATGGCCACAATGTTTTTGGAGAGTGCATGAAATTCAATTCTTAAAGGCAGCCCTTTGGGATGAGGGTTTAATTACAAAATTATATAGAGGTAGATTCTCGCATTGAATTTATTTGTGAATTTAGTGCAGAATTTTATATCAAAGAGTATAATTTCCGAAAAAGAAAATTCACACTGAACGTAATCAAATTCAGAGCACTTTCCCCGGATAGATACCGTAGGTGAAAATGGAAAAACGAAAAAAAGGCAAGGTAAAAGTAACCGCAAGCTAAAAAAGTGAACGTGGGAAGTTAACCATAACAAAAGAGAACAGGTATTTTAGCATTTCGTCCTTTTTGGTCTCTTAAGGAACTATTACATACGGACAAATTTGGGAACAACCCTGACAGAGTATCACATGCGAAATTTAATTTTCTCATAGCATCCAAATAAAGCGAGACCCCTTTATGATTGGTCCGTATATCCTCAGGAATTTTTCTTCTTCTTCTTCTAGTTTTTTTTTTTTTTTTTTTTTTTTTGCATTTTAATAGGGCATCTACCATCAACTGACTTAATGTTAAAGTTAGATCTTTCGCCGTTGAAAAATATTACAAGGATTCCATACCAATAATTTTTTAATATATCGATAAGATTGCACATAAAAACTACTTGTATTCTGTAAATGTATCTATTATAGACTGAAAGATTTTCATATATGGCGAAATATTCCATATGTTGTAAAAACATTCATTAATAGCAAAAAAGTGTTATTTTTAAGTTATGTCTCCTTTTCATCAGTGTAATATCAACAAAAATCAACCAACAGAAAAAAAAAAAAAAGAATGATTAACCAAAAGAAAAGCCAAAAACAAGATTATAAAATATATATTTACTTAGAAAACTTGTAGGACACTGCTCCAAGTCGTCACTGGTCTATATATATATATAAGGACTGCTTTCAGTCGCCTCGATCAAAACAATAGTGTGCACTTATAAACAATTGAGTAATATAAACATCGATCCGGGACCGGTGCTAATTTCAAAGTCAGCATCTTTAAATACCTATGTATATTGAGATGGATGACTTTTTGCATTTTATTGTTCCTTGACTGGTCACCATCGCCATTGTTTGAGTCTCCATCCTTTCCTCCGCTATTTATAGACTAAAATATTGTCCAAAAAGTTGTAAATTTATTATACAGCGATCAATTCGATTCTAAACTTTCCATCTTTCCAAATTTAATTATTAATCTTTTAACGATGGAAATAGCTTACGTAAAACTAATTGTCGGAAGTGATTTCTAATCAAAATTAGTCGGAATATCTATATTGGCAAATCGTCAAAAGTTTTAGGATTAAATTAGCAAAATTGAAAAATTTAGGACTAAATTGATTATTGTACAATAAGTTTGGGACTTTCTAGATAATTATTCTTTAATAACAAATTGTGATTAGACAAACATAAATTAGGTATTTGCCCAATCCTCTACAGATAATGATTGATTAACTACTACTCCCAAGGCCAGTCCTAAATCATATCAAAATGATAAAAGTAACATTATAATCAAGCTAATTGTTAGATTGTAATGTCAAATGTGATTGTTAGGTTAGACGTAAGCTCAATTATAATATTTATATTAGACCTTCTAAGGAAATTAAACTTTGGCTATTTTTTATTAACATTGTAAACTAGTTTCCTTTCTTGAATATTGCTACTCTTCACATGAAAAAAATTAATATAGGAAATGATTGCGTGCCACAACTAACTTTGCTTCATGTTCTCCCATTCATATTGCCCCCTCGCCCCCCTTTGCAAATGCTTGGGTTTATCTAGAGTCTTTTACTTTTCTCATTTATTTTTCAAATGTTGCGCTCATAAAAAATTCATTTTTAAAATTTTGTTAATATGCAAATATTGTCAAATAGAGTTATATGGTTTTTCATAATTTATGAACCTATTTTGTTCCAATTTTATTTCCTATCGGGAAAGCAAAATGCTGAAAGATGTTTTTTATGTAAGTGTAAGAAAATAGAACTAGAAGTTGATAAAAGTGAAGATGGAATGTCATGTAAAATCTTTTCAGAATCAATCTTGTGTATTAAAAAATGGATGATTGAAAATTATGACCTGCAAGTGAACATTTTGAGATATGAACACCAGTCAATAAACATAGAAATGGATGGTTTTCTAGCAAACACCCAGACCACAAGGAAAAGAGGGGAGGTGGGTACCTTAGGTAAGGCCTCAACTAAACACCAATCAATTCCCTGAGCATGGAAATGCATGATTTTCTGCATTATTGCTCCTTTGCTGACCAGTCACCATCACCAATGTCTCTGTCCCCATCCTTTCCTCCTTTCCAACCGCTAATGTACTAGTCCTGAGCCATCCTTTCATCATTTCCTCCACTGTTAATGGACAAACACTAACCTGTTCCTTGCGTGAGTCAATGAAAATCATATTTAAAAAGGTTAATACCATAAAAAAAATTCAAATTAAAATTTTTTATCATCAATAAAAAGGTTAACCCTAATTTTTCTTTCACTTTTAATTTTTTTGAAGGGACTGTCAAAAAAACAGCAACATTTTCCAATAAACGGCTGAGTTCTAACACTAGCTATACAACAATTTAGAAATTTAAGAATGACTCAAAAACCCAAGGAGGAAAGAGGAGATAGGGTATGGATGGAGCTACACTTGGGAAGTTAAACGGTGAGTAGACTCGCCCCAATATTGTCACTAGCTAAAAATAAAAGGGATATGTGCATTGTGTATTCTAAAATTTATCACGAAAGTGTAATTGAGTCTTAAAATTTTTAAAACATACAATCAAGTCTTAAAATTTATCAAGTTGTTATAGTCGAGTCTATCCATTAACACTATCAACTTGTCTTATGGAAAATGCTAATGTGGCATTTTTTAATTAATTTATCTTTCACACCCAGCATTTTTTAATTACTTTCTGCCTTAAATCTTATTTAAATAATAGTAAAAAAATAGGCTAAAATAATTAAAAACGCAAAAAAAAAAAAAAAAAAAAAAAAAGGCCATAGGATTGTGAATGGGGGCTGCCATTGCCAGCCATCACCAAAGGGACCAACGAAGGTTGCCAACCCTAAGTGATAGAGGGCATGTCGCCCTTGCCTACCCAGGCGAGGCTTGCCCAAATCTGGGCAACGCCTTGGCTAGGGCTAGTGCGACTTGCCTAGATTTGGGCAACGCTAGCCCTCAATTGTGGCTAGCAAGCCTTGCTAGCTTAGATTCGGGCGACACTAGCCCTCGTTGGCCCTTTATTGGGATCGATGAGGCTGGGCTGGGCAATACCGGCCTTCATTCGGGGTCGACGATGGGTGAGGATAGCCCCAGCCACAATCCTACACTTGTTTTTCTAGTTTTTAAAATTATTTTAGCTTTTTTAGCTTTTTTATTATTATTTAAATAAGAATTAAAGCAAAAAGTAATAACAAATGCCATGTATAAAAATAAATTAATTAAAAAAATGCTACGTTAGTATTTTTCACTAGACAAGTTGACGACATTCATGAAAGAACTCGATTGTATCGATTAGATAAATTTTAGATTTTGATTACACATTTTAATAATTTTAAGACTCAATTGCATTTTCACGATAAATTTTTCGACTTATAATGTACATATCCAAAAATAAAAATATAGATGAACCAAAATGTTTTTTTTTTCTTTTTTTGCAATATACTATTTCTTGATCAATCACCATCACAAATGTCCAAGTCTCCATGTCCTTTCTTCGACTGCTCGTGGACAACCATCTAAATATGCGAAAGATTTCTTTAATTAGGGTCAATCGGGGGAGCCGGAGAGAAAAATAATTGAGGGTAGTCGCGGGAGCTGAGATGGTTTTCTGCATTTTACTATTCCTTTACTTGACCGGTCACGATAACCCATGTCTACCTCCACGTCCTTTCGTCCACCGCTCCTGGACAAATATCTAAGTATTCGTAAATGCATGAACTGAGCAGATGCCCTTGCTTGTCTGGCCTCTTGCCTTTTACTATCAAGGAACATTGCTTTCTCACTTCAGCCCTCCTAAGGCAATGATCCATTAAGCAAAAGAGTCGCCAACTATTAAGCTAAAATTGACAACTCTCTTGATGAGGCCCAAACGAGAAAGCTTTCCCTTCACTTCAAATGGCCCCTGTTGCGTGAGGATATGTGATGTCCCATTAAGAGTTTAAGAGATGAGTGATCTCAATAATTTGTCATTGTGGAGAATGTATATCGAATAGCGATTTTCTATAATGTTCTCCTTATTAACACAATAGACTTGGGCTAACTTAGACCCTCATGTCTAACTAATATTAACCATTAGTTCAAAATAAGTCTTGGCTTTTCATGCATTATTTTTTGCATATTTGTTGATAGAAGGCCCCTCTAGGCATCTCTTTAAGTGAAAAATAAGGAAAAAAAAAACTCAGTTCACAAAATAAAATTGAAGTTATTTTATTTTTATGCAAACCATAATTATCGTATTAGAATGTGAAATAAATATCACAAAATTGCCATATGATGATATGGTTGGAATTTTGTTAATGTCTCTCTGTTCTTGCTCTTTCAAAAATTACTTATTGACATGAGTTTAATGTAATTTTTCCTATTATTCGCAAACGGCAACATCGATCCAAATTTTCGTTGATTTTTCTTCTGAGAAAGAGAGAGCGAGCCTCACACCAATGATGCATAGTGAACTCAATAATACAGGTGCATGACAAGATGCCGTACACAGTACACCTAGTGTGGTGTTTGTATTCACTTGAAGTACTCATTGAGCTGTCAAAACTTTCGTCCTTTTCTCTTTCAAATTTCTTGAAGTGCTGTTTCATTTCCCACTCGTCTTCAATCGTCCGTCCTGCACTCGAATGGTCGTACCTTATGAGGATTCTTAGGACGCATTTGGTAACGATTTTATTTCCGGAAGCTGATTCTGATTAAAAATGATTTATTTTTTATTCTGTTTCCGAAAGCTGATTCTGAGTAAAAAAAACGTGTTTGCTAACTGTCTAAATTTTTTTATTCTGGAATAGAATTGCGTTTAATATTGTGCTAATTGATTATGTTCCAAATTAATTTCTTTTGATTTTTAAATAAATTTTAAATAATTTTTTTTACTTTTTTACTTTTTTTCTTATCTTTTTTCCTTTTTTTCCTTTTTTTTTATTTTTTCCCTTTTTTCCTATTCTTCTTATTCTTCATGTGGCCGATCACTGGGACGAGGGCCCCCTCGGCGAGGTCGGCCTTCGTCGGCCGAGCCTCGCTGGTAGCTGGGCAAGGCTTGCCCAGCCCCGCCAAGCCTCGTCGGTGGCCAGGCTGGCCTCGCCTAGCCTCGGCAAGGCCAGCTTGGCCACTGGCGGGGCTAGGCGAGCCTCGCCGGTGGCCAAGCGAGCCTCATCAGCAGTTGGGCAAGGCTCGCCCAGCCACCGGCGAGGCTAGACCTCGCCCGATCTGGCGAGGCCGAGTCTCGCCCAGCTGCCGGCAAGGTCGAGCCTCGCCACCGACAAGGCTCGCCCAGCCCCGCCAGTGGCCAAGCCGGCCTCACCCCAACCACCGGCGAGGCTCAGCCTCGCAGGTGGCTGGGCTTGCCTCCGACGAGCTCATTGGACCTCACCCTGGCCTGGCGAGCCTCCGGCGACCTCACCAGACGGACGACCGGCGGCGGCGGGTGGCGGTGGACGGCAGCGGACAGTGGCGGATGGCAACCAGGATGACGAAAGGGAAGAGTGAGGGTTTCATCGTTTTGATTCTTTTTCTGATTCTTAGACAGAGAATCAATTTTTTTTTTATTTTCAAATCTTGTCCAAAACGGTTCCCGGGAACAAATTTGTTCCCGGGAACAAAAATTTTACCAAATGCGATTCTCGTCCCAAACTGATTCTGGGAACAAAAAATCAAAATCTGGCACTGTTTGGCATGTTGCCAAACAAGCACTTATACAAATGCATCTTTGGCAAAGACTAGGTGGAAACTTGATGGTACCTCAGCGGAGCTCAAAGGGACATGTATTGGCACTGGCCCACAAAGTAGCAGTAGTTTGCAAACTGTGCACATCATGCATGAATCGAATAAGACAACTTGGGAACAAAGCTGTTCTAGACACTTCATCACCAAAATAGGTGCACCTCAAATGGTACTTAGTAATATCTTGTGAGTTGTGATGCATATTATAGCAAAGACCATTTTAAAAAAAAAAAAAAAAAAAAAAAAGCAGATTTCATCCATTGCATTTTTCAAAAAAATAAACATTGCCTTGAACTAGTTTTGGAGCAGGATTTGATAATTAATAAGGGATTAAGGCATCGTGGTAATTGAATTTTTTAGCGAAAATTGTTGGTTGGTCTTTGAACTCCTTTTTGCCAATTACATACATTACATATATATATATATATATATATATATATATATCTCTTCAAATCCTCTTTGTCAAACATGCAAATGGACTTGATGATGATGTGGACCATATACATGGGATGTAGATTGTCCAGTGCGAAATGTGCCCGCATTGTATGTCTACCATGCCCTTGGGACGACAGGAGGAAGGAGGAACAGATACTGAAGAAAAAGAAGGAAGGAGGAGGAAGAATGGTTGTGCCGAGAAGAAGAAAGAGTGAAATAGAGCAAGAACGAAGAGAGACGAAGAAGGGAGGGCGGCGTCAAAACCCAGCGACTTGTTACTGGAAAAAGTCGATAACGTCTGAGTGGTTGCTTGCCGCATGAGGTGTGCAGGGACCTAACAATCAAACCTTCATGATTTCTCTGGATATTTTGCTGCCAAAGATCTCGTTATATCCATCTTGGCTGATCATTAATCTATTAATTTACTTCCACATTATAGACAAAATCTCTTGTTTGCTGCTCCGCTTTCGTCTATTTACCTTTTTCTAAAAGCATCTTGGACTCAAGAGGGAAATGGGACATGTCATGATTTAGAACATGCATGATAATCATTTTTATTGTAGCCATAGCTATTTTTTTTGTACAAGGGAATGGGTTTAAAACAAAAATTCATTTGGTAATGCAATTTCATGTTTTTAATTTCTAAAACGAATTTTTAGTTTAAAAATAGATTTGAAACAAAAATAAAAAATAAAAAAATTTCTACTTATCTAATTATTGTATAAAAATGAGAAATAAAAACTCTTCTTATTACTTTTCCTCGCTATCAGCCAAGCGCCCACCTATTGCCACCCCCCATTGGCCACCATTGGTCACTGTCTACTGCCGCCAATCGTCGGCCACCATCGTTGTTCGCCGGCCGCCCATCTTTGTTTGCTGGCCAACGTTGCTGTCTGCTATGTGACATTCGTTGTCCGCTGCTACCGCTTGCAACAAAAAAAATTTGTATTGATATTAAACCAATTTATTTTTCAAAAGTAGAAATTTCATGTCATCAAACAAGTAGTTTTGCTCAAAAACTTGTTCGAAAAATAAAGATAGAAAAATTTATTTCTAGAATAAAAATTAACTTTTGAAATAGAATGATTATCACTTGTATCCTTAACGTCTAATTACGTTATTACTTCTTATGGGCTTGAGCAATTAGCCAAGCTATTTTCCAACGAGAGAACTATATGAAACACTTGTCCCAAAAAAAAAAAAAAAAACTATATGAAACAAAAGAGTACTTATGGACCCCGCTTTACTTATGGACCCCACTTTTGTATGCATGGTTCAATCATGGAATTGTGGTAATAAATGCATGGCTTGCTTCTTGGAAATAATAACTTTAATAACGATGTCATTAAAAACAAAAGTATAGACTAAGACTACTAAATGTGATAATCTTTTACCACTTGTAAAAGACGTGATTTAATTAAACACTAATTAAAAGATTGCGATGCGAGAAAATGCATGGCTTACAAAACTACAAGCAACGCCACTAAACTTTTGTGATTATAGTTTGGACTTAGCAGAGAATAAGGCAAATGCAATTTAGCCCTCAATTTTTTTGACAATATGTGATGGATCCATGGCTTCATCTTGCACGATCTATCTAAATGCCTAAGAGTTGCAATTCCATTATTTCCCTCAATATATCCCTCGAAAAATGCAAAGAGAATTATATGCCCGCATGCATATTTGAACAAGCAATGTATGAATATGAAAGCCCATAATATAAGCACATAGAATGAGAGAACACGACAATCAATATATTTATATATATATATATATATATATATATATATATATATATATATATATATATATATATATATAGATTCACCACACTTGAAAGTATTTGCTACTTTCAAGAGTTATGACTTGCAGCCTTAACTATACTACACAGTGCATAATCAAAAAGTCATCTATCTTAGCCTATCAAAATTTGTGCTCTTAGACTATTCATTTAGCACATAATATAATATAATCTCAAGTCAAATTACTAATGAATGAGGTAGTAGTAGATCTAGCCACATCTTTATTAAATGGGGAGATGAGAGGGAATGAGGACACCCCCACTTACTTAGTGTCAGAGCAAATTATTGCATCTCCTAGACTTGAGTAACACTTACGGCTTTTTTTTCGATGACAAGAGTCCATTTGACAAAAGAATACGTGTGGACTCCATTTTTTCATGAATGTTTCAATCATGGGATTGCGTTAATAATGCATGGCTAGTTTCTTAGAAATAATAACTTTAAAAAAATAATATTAAACGAAAGTATAGAGTAAGAGTTTCGAATGATATCTTCATATCATTCCCTATGTAAGGAACAAGCATCATTAAATCCCTATATTAGTTTTCACTTGTGTGCCTATTTGCAAGCCTTGCCTTTTGATTCACTGCCTAGCCGATTAGTTTCTCCTGTTATTATATAGGGGAAATTTATCAAAAAAGTTATAAACCTATTGCAATTGTGTCAATTCAATTATAGATTTTTTTTTAGCCAATTCATTCTCAAATCTTTTTGCCTTTATACTAGTTTAGTCCATCCAACCAATTTTGGTCAACTAATGCTAACATGACATTGCCGGCGGTGACATATACTTTTGTAAATAATATTTAAATAATATTTGAATATTTTATCATTTTTCTTTTCTTTAATTTCCATTTCACTTGGCCAAAAAGGGTCGGCTGGCAAGGCTCAGGATGCCCTCACCAGAACTGAGCAAGGGCATCCTGACCCTCACCCGGTATGGGTGAGCAAGGTCGTTCGTAGCCCTAAGGGAAAGGGGGAAATTTAAGAAAAGAAAATATAAAAGAATTAAAATATTGTTTAAGAAAGTTCACATCAACACTAGTAGTGCCATGTTTTCATTGACCAACCAAAATATCTCAGAGATACTAAATTGACATAAATACAAAAAGTTAAGATTAAATTTGCCAAAAAAAAAGTTTAGAATTGAATTGACATAATTGCAATAAGTTTAAGACTTTTTTGATAATTGTCCCACCATATAGAGATTTCCTTCATGTCATAAAGTAGACATTGCTTGATATTCTTCTTCTAATGCTATAATCAATTGGAAACTTCTATCAATAGACTTTTTATTTCAAAAGAACATAAAATTCTAAATTAAAAATAAAGAAAACACTCAATAAAACATAAAATGGCCATGTTATATATATATATATATATATATATATATATATATATATATATATATATATATATTCTATCTTTATTAAATTTTGATAGTGTTTTACCTATTAACACATTAGACTTGGACTAACTTAGACCCTTATAATCTAATTAATGTTGACTATATCGGAAAATAAGTTTTGACTTGTCATGTGCCGCCTCTCCAATTTTCACACATTTGGCGGAGAACCCCTCAAATCATCCTTTTAAATAAAAAAAAAAAAACTCGGTTTATAAGGAAAATTTGAAGTGTTTTCTTCTTCTTTTTCTTTTTGCCAACAATATTTGTAACAATAAACTCAAAATTTCAAGCAAGAATTTTAAGTCATCATGGTACGGATTAATGTGGAATCACAATGGCAGGGAATCATACCATACTTGGGCATGACTCCTTGCTTAAGAAGAGTTCGAATCATGGCATTTGTGGAACGTGGAGATGCTGAAATTGACAAAGGAAAGGGGTAAGTTTCATGCAATTGACAAAGGGGAAGAATGATTAAGGGGTTTGACTGAAATCGAAGGGAGAGCCAGGGATCTCTGGCAAAAAGAGAAAAAAGGAATGAGGACTTCACGTTTTCTCGAAGCACAAAAAAAGAAAAAAAGAACTATGTTTAACGGACTGTCCTGATTTTCCATTAATTATTTACGATACGCGGAACGTACTTATTGGCAATTGCAAGAAGCACCATTCAGCTTCGCGTGCAAGGGATTCAAAAGATCTCTCGTCCATTTCGAGGAAATGAAGGCAGAGATCCTGGCATGTATAGACTAATCAGCCTCTTCACTCAGGGAGACGCGATCGGCCTTATGCAGACACCGAAATAGAAAGGGAATCCGAGAAAAGCCGAGGGAGAAAAGATACATCGAGAGGGAAAGGGACCCGCGCCATCGATTTGAGAAGGATTCGGAGCCTTCTCGTGTCTTATTCTAGTTGATATCTTCAGATCAGTCACTCGTTCTAGATAAATTATTGTTTAAATCTTTCGAATCATCATTAACTTAAAGTCTAACTTTCGACCCAAAAAAATTAAAGTCTAACTCATGTTTTGCAGTCTTTGGAGATCGAACCCTTATCTTTTATTGATTAGTTTTTGCACGTAGAGCCTAAGAACTTCCTTCATATCATGGCCATCAGTAGACAAGTCACAACTGAACCTAGCCTGATTCGTGACCAGAACAAGGCAAATTGTTATGACACTTTTTCATTCTTCATATTTCAATTAAATGTTTTTCATATAGCTATGTGACTATTCCATATTGCTATTTTTTTTATATACTAATATGACCATGCAGAAAGTGAAATTGAATCTTAGGGTGCCATAATTTTGGAGCTACATGTCAATCTGCGCTAATCTCATTTAATAAATTACTGAAGCCATGCTGATGTTTGATTGAACTCATGCACGTATTGAGTAGCCTTTGGAATGTTCACAATTTCACTGAATTGCATGCTTAGATTAAATTAGTTGCATTTTTGTACAGTTGTATGTCATCATAATATCTCTAGTTGAATAATCTTAGGCGCAAAGAGAAGTTCTCTTTATATTTGAAAATTATGAGGTGAACATGACCAATGGAGTAATGCTCCCTAAATCCCCGGCACCTTTTCCACAATAAGATGTTATTGTTTTGGTTTTCTAGTTTTACTGTCAGGCGGAGCCTTAAGCATCGAGCTGGAGAGATCCTTTCCGCAGCTTCTAAAGAAACTTTTTGGAATTAATTCTTTATTGTGCAATAACTCATAGTCAATCCGAAGCACAGAAAGTAAAGGAAGAAAACTACAGAGTTTTGAATTCTACAACTTGGCAAGATCAGTTTCCATAAACAGTGTACTGCGCATTGCATTTTTGTGATTGTTGCCTCATTTCGGAAGGGAAAAGTCTCAGCTGACCGTTGACCACACATTTCCAATGGAAAACAATGGGAAAATGTCACAAATAGTCCCTATATTTTCACTCAATGTCCAATTTCGTCCCTGAACTTTCGATTGACTCAATTTGGTCCCTAAACTATTGATAAAATGTCCGATCTAGTCCCTAAACTTTCGAATGGCTCAATTTGATCCCTGGACTATTAATAAAATGTCCAATCTATTCCTTGAACTTTCGATCGGCTCAAGTTAGTCCCTGAACTATGATGAAATGTCCGATCTAGTCCTTTGTTACTATTTTTCTTTTCTTTTTTTTCCTTTTTTCCTTTTTTTTCCTTTTTTTTCCCCTTTTTTTCCTTTTTTTCCTTTTTTTTTTCGCTTTCCCTCTGTTGGAGCCGGCGGAGGGCCGGCGTCCGGCGAGGGAGCCCCTCGCCGGCGTCAGGCAGGGGGCCCTCGCCGATCTGGCGAGGGAACCCCTCACCCTCACCCTCACCTGACGCCGGCGAGGGGCTCTCCCTCGCAAATCTGGCGAGGGGCCGTCCTCGCCAGCGTCTGCGCAGGGCTCTCCCTCGCCAGATCTACGAGGGAGAGCCCCTCGCCCTCGCCCAACGCCGGCGAGGGGCTCTCCCTCGCAAACACCGGCGAGGACGGCCCCTCGCCCGATCTGCGAGGGACTCGCACGCTTGCGAGGGACGCCGGCGAGGGGCTCCCTCGTCGGACACCGGCCCTCCGCCGGCTCCGGCAGAGGGAAAGCGGAAAAAAAAAAAGGAAAAAAAGGAAAAAAAAAAGAAGAAAAATAGTAACGAAGGACTAGATCGGACATTTCATCATAGTTCAAGGACCAACTTGAGCCAATCGAAAGTTCAGGGACTAGATCTGACATTTTATTAATAGTTCAGGGACCAAATTGAGCCATTCGAAAGCTCAGGGACTAAATCGAACATTTTATCAATAGTTCAGGGACCAAATTGAGCCGATTGAAAGTTCAGGGACGAAATTGGACATTGAGTGAAAATATAGGGACTATTTGTGACATTTCCAAGGGAAAACAATTGAAGGTTTCCCTCCTTTACTTTATTTATTTATTATCTTTTCCAAAAAAAGAATTGGTGAGAATGTCAACCGGTTGACATCCTTTACTCTCTTTTTTAAAAAAAAAAAAAAATCTTTTCCAAGAAAAGAATTAGTGAGAATCCTACTAATAAAAAAGAAAAATTGAGTTGGACCGTGATGCAAGGATTAGAACAAATAAATCGTTTCAAGCTTTGGTTGTTGAAGAAAGATGACATGAGGACTTAAATTTTGAAGAAAAAGATGTTAGGAATCATGTTACAAAGTACAAAAGGTTGAAATTGCAAGAAGGAGACAAGTAAGCACTTTTCAATTATTTTTCAACCATGCAGTTGAAAAATTCCAATTTTTATTATGTGCTTGACTTGAATAATAAGTAGAGATTGCGTAATGTTTTTTGGGTGGATGCACGATCAAGAGACGCGTATAGATATTTTGGAGATGTAGTCATATTTGATACCACTTATTTGACAAATAAATATGACATGCCTTTTGCTCCATTTGTTGGTGTCAACCATCATGGTCAATCAGTTTTGTTCAGATATGTTTTGCTTGCAGGTGAGACAACAAACTCTTTCATTTGGTTGTTTAAGGCTTGGCTTGAATGCATGTTAAGGAACGCTCCTCAAGCTATTATTATTGACCAATGTAAAGCAATGCATAATGCAATTTCTAAAGTATTTCCATTTGCTCGTCATCACTTTTGTTTATGGCACATAATGCAAAAATTGCCGCAAAAATTTGGGGGATCATCTTCAATATAAGGGTATAAAGTCAGTGATAGAAAGAGCAGTTTATGACTCCCTATATGTGAGTGATTTTGAGATTGCTTGGAAGGAGCTAATTGATGCACATGGTTTCCATGATAATGACTAGCTTCAAACATTGTATGAGGATCAGGAATGCCAATATAATTGAAAAATACCTTTTTTGCAGGCATGCCAACTACTCAAAGAAGTGAGAGTATGCACTTTTTTTTTTTTTTATGGTTATGTTTTGTCTCTAGATATGAGCTTGCACTAAAGGACAAGTATCAAAAAGAAGGTCCTACTGATTTTGATTTCCAGACATTCAGAACCTTAGTTGAAAATGAAGTTTTATTATGAGAAGCAACTCTCCTCCATGTGTACTCATAGCATCTTTAAAAAGTTTCGAGTTGAAGTTGAGATGATGCTACAGGCTTTAACGTTACTCAAGTAGCAGCACCAACTTTCAAAGTAAAAGAACGTCAAGGTAATCATGATAATGGTAATTCCAAAATTGTCGAATTTGAGGTTTTGTATTGTAGCATGGGCACTAAAGTTGAGGGCATTTGTGGGATGTTTGCTTTCAAGGGTTATCTTTTTAGACATGCACTATGTGTTCTTCATCACATTGGAGTAAATGACATACCGGACAATTACATATTGTCTCGATGGAGAAAAGATTTCAAGCATTCATACCTTTTGAACTCCATATCTAACGATGTCAAATTTGACAATCCAAACTAATAGTATGATCGCTTATATAATTATGCTATCTAATCATACAAGAAGGTTGAAAATCTAGAGAGCGATTTAAATTTGTTGTGCAAGTATTGAAGGAAGCAAATAAAAAGATTTAGATTGCAAGCCTCAATCAAGCTGAAGAGCACCTAAACAATTTATACCAGAATGACACTCAAAACATTCAAATAAAGGATCCAATCCAACGAAAGATTGGTTGTCCAAGAGAAAATCGATTCAATAATCCAATTGAGAAACAAAAATGTAAAGCATCTACAAAGGTAGATTGATCTATTTTGCATTCAAGATACATTGTTATTATTATCTGATATTAAACTATATACTTTAAAGCTTAAGAATTTTTTCACTAATAATTCTAGTTAACATGACATAATTTTCTCATATATTTACTATCAGATTAATAGTACTTTGCTAAACTAATGCACATAAACTTTCTTGTAGAAGAAAACAATCCTTGATCGCTTGATACACATTAACTCTCCTATGAATTTGGATCGCACGGTATGGGGTTTCCAAAGATTTTTCCAATAATTATGTAGAATTATTTGAAAATTTATTTCATAGCATATACTAGTTGAATTAATGTATACAATTTGGCTAGGATGAGGGTACAAGGAATTTCATTGATTTTAACACAATTGATATTTCGAATGAGATAAGTCACCATAGCTATTCTCGAAATCTAATTTGCAATCAAGAAAGAATCGAGGTTTTCAATCATTGTTGATACATGTTTTTATTTTATTTTGAATGAAAATACCTTACTATAAATTGACTTATTATCTATATAAAATGATATAGCATCAAATATCTCATGATCATGTAAATCTTCTCAATGAACCAAACGTTGAAACTATATTAGGTAAAATCTGTATCCAAATTGATCAAAAATCATTTTTTTTGGCTTAGTTTTGACTCATGTGATCTTAAGATTGATTTTGTAATGTTTTAGGTCCCAACACATCTTCATCTACGAGAGTTGGATCAATGGGGTGAATTTTCTTCTCTTTAATTCATTACTTTTTTTTGTCCTTTTCTTTACTTCATTTGTTTTATGCATAATCGATATTACTCATCTTAATTTTAGGTTACTTGGAGAGTCTTTTTAGAACAATTTGATTTTGGTGAAAAGACTGAGGAGCCAATTCATTGCACAATGATTTTGTTATTAGTGCAAAACCAATGTTTCAAGTGTTTTTCATCTTTTAAATTTAATACATCTATATAATGACATTAACTATTTCTTTTTAATAGGTGATAATATTTTTTAGTGTTTTTCATCTTTTAAATTTAATATATCTATATAATGACATTAACTATTTCTTTTTAATAGGTGATAATATTTTTTACTTGCAATTAACGATGTTTGGATTGTATTGGAATTTTGAAGGGTTTTTTGAGGATGGCTTTGAGTCTTATGTGCACAAACATAAGAAATTATCACTTTAATCACTTGTTTTTTACTTTGTAATTTTTTATTAGGAGGGTTCTCATTATTTTTTTTGGAAAAGATAAAATTTAAAAAAAAAGTAAAGGAGGGACACCAGTTGATATTCTCACTATTTTTTTTAGAAAAGATAAAAATCAAAATAAAAAAAATAAAGTAGGGAAATTGGGTGACAAAGTCAACCGGTTTCCCTTGGGAATGTGTGGCCATTAGCTGACCATTCCTCCATCACTTGACTGAGGGACGGTTAGCAAAGCCGCTCCCATATCAGGGAGACTAGCATAAACTACCACTAATCTCATGTAGTCTTTCTCTTCGTGAAAGGAGGGGGAAAAGAAGAAATGCAAAGAAATTCCACATGATGACGGAGAAGGAGCCTTCTCTAGTGCTTTTTATTATTATTATTAATCAAACTCATGGATCGGGGATCTTATGTTAATTTTCTTTGCCATGTTAGATTCAAAGACAAATCACATGAAATATCGATGAAGGAGAAAAGTTATCAGTTCACTTCCATGCGATTGTGAGCAAATCAAAAGATTGCACACGGCTCAATGTAACTCAAGGATTGTAACATTCTTGATTTCGACCCTTATTTGGTCTCAACTAGGAGGCTAAGATAGCCCTTATGTTAGTCAAACCTTCCTAGGAAATAAGTGTGAACAAATGTGAACAAGTGTGAACAAATGTGAACGTATTAAATAAAGTGGGGAAAAAGATATCTTTATAGCCTAGACTCATTAATATTCTAGGATCTAAGTGTGAATGGTAGACTTTGGAACCTACAAATGAGAGGTCACATGTAGAGAGAGAGAGAGAGAGAGAGAGAGAGGAGAAGGCCAAGACAAATCCAACTTTAGAGCAAGACAAGTCTACCTTATCTCTTTTAGACATTAGCCAATAAATAACCGAGACAAGTGTCCAAGCTAGTATAGAGCCTACTTGGGATCTTGGGAAATAATATTATACAGCCATGGATGACTCTTGATTCAAGACCAAGTGGGAACACTTCTCTTTTCAACTAGAACTTACCTCATTTAATGTTTGAAATTTCTGGACCTTTGTTGTTTGCCAATTTTACAGAGCTTTTTATGTTATGAATTTGGAGAAGATTTTTTCAAGAAAGTTGTTCAAAACATCTTGATCTATAATATTCTTAAATTTCATATTTTTCTGAAGTGAAATGGTTAGAACGAAGACCCAATCAATTACCGTATAGAACCTGCCCAGTATAGTAAAAATGGTAACCAAGTTGCTTTCTTGAATTTTTATAAAATCTCCCCTTACAAATTTGGACATGCTTCCTTCACAAAATTTTTAAGTGAAATTCATATCTACAACATATTATAATTTCAAAGAGTTTTGTGAAGATTTGGATTTTAAAATGAGTCTCTCTCTTTGACCGTTGAATCTGCTCGACAGATGAATTTTTGGGTTATGTTCAATGATTTGCTACTCTTTCCACAGAACGAATTTGGCTTGGATTCCTTCATGAAAAATATTTTCTAAGGTCTTCTCTACAACATAGTAAATTTTATAATTTTCGAGTCCGTTTGATTAGGTAATGGTATTGATTTCGAAAGTTGCTCAAAACTATTTTTGTCTTAGAATGGGGGAACCACACGCCCAACTTGGAGGGGAAGGGGGTTGCACGCCCAACTTGAGTAGCAAGCTAATCTAGAGACTTATTGGCTTGAAGATAATAATGCATTAAATGCTTTTGGACCTTAGTGTGTTAAAGAGAAGAAACTTGGAGAGCAAGTTGGCTAATGTGAACACATCTAAGCCTAATGATTGCATGAAATATTAGCAATTAATAAGTGAAGTGATTCACCTACTTAGGTTTGCCCTAAAATCTTAGGTGAATCTTAGGTGATGATGTCCCTAGATTGTAGCATTAGTGAACAAGGTAATGACCAACCAATTAGAAGAAAACATTAGGCATTAAAGTGGCTTATGTGTCCCTTAGGCACCGTAGGCAATAATGAGCCTAGAGTGAGCCTTGGAGGATAAACATATAGGTGGATCAATCATAAGCCAACACCAAAAGACCTAGGCGCTAACTCGAGAAGATAGGTAGGCTGACTCGTCATTTAGCATCATCTGAGTTCGCAATAAAAATCTAAGAGGAGGAGGTCTATAAATAGGATGAGCCATCCTCACATTTTAAGCCTTGGCCTTTCTATCCTTCCCTCTCCCTTCCTTCCTTCTCTTCCACGCCCTTCTCTTTTAAGCCACCCTAGACGCCAACTGACCAATGAAGAAGCATCTTGGAGCTAGGTCCAAAAAAAGTAGTAAGTAGATTTTCCTAACTCTTCCATAGTGCGATGTGCTATGCTTATTGATTTTAGGAGCATGTCATTGTTTGCTTGTGTTGGCTTTGTATTGTTATGCTTGTTGTTGCATTAAGTAAGTTCATGATCCTGCATGGGTATCAAGCATACCCGGATGTCAAGGAGAGGTCTCGGTGACTATAGACAATACTAAAGGCTAAGCGAATGTTTCCAAGTCAAGGTCTCGAGCCCGAATCACATTTGGCATGAGTTTGGTTTAATAAAACACAAGAGTCGTTCATTAGTTTACCTTGCATGGCATGCCTTCGGGCCTTTTATTCGGCAAAGAGTTTCAACATAACATGAATCGATTGATGTTTGAAGTGCATGGACATACGATGGACCTATATGCCAACACTAGGAGATGCCAGGTCATTGCCTGGGGTAAAGCCTCGGATGCCGTCTCGATATTGAGATCATGGACGATGTTGGCCCGGGTGAGGCCAATGCCTAGGGGGTAGCCTTGGATGCCGTCCCGATAATGAGATCAAGATGATGTCGATTGCCAATGGGGGATTGATGCTCGGTTGTTACTAGAAGAGTCGATTAATTTCGACTAATATGATACTAAAAAAGAAAGATGAAAGTCCACGTGTGGTCCATAACTGATACATGTGAAATGCTTGCAAAAGCTAGGTTTGTTTGATATGTATTGTTAAGTCATTACATCAATTTGAGCATATATTTGAATTGGGTTAGTACTTGAATGAGTTTCATGAAATGCACGCATCCCTTTTTATGACCGAGATGATCACAAACCACAAATCTTTGGAAAGCTTGTTTATATGCACTAACTCATTGTCTTTGATTCTTGAAAGCACATAGACGGTTGAAAACCTTTCATATGCATAAGCAAGACAATGCACGAACCTTGTAATTGATTTACCATCGACAAGTGGGTGGTGACCTTGTATCCGACGATTGACAGCGAGATGTCCTTCTATAGGAGAATTAGGGATTTCTACTTACTGAGTCATCGGCTCACTCTTGTAGTTCTAACAATTTTAGGTATGTGATGGGTGAACCTAGATCCAGGAAAGGAATGAATCTAGCATGGGGGGGCCACTTTTGGGAGCAACTTAGTAGAGAAGCTAGGCTACCCCAGCCTTTTGATTGACTATACATGGAAACGAAAATAAGTAGCCTAGGACTAGGATGGACATGTAATCAAAACAGCTTTTAATGTGTGAATATGTGTATGAATATATGTTGCTTTTATTTGCTTGGCTTGCATATGTCTTCCCCGGCTTCCATGTTTGTTTGTATGGAGATTGTTTATGATTGCTTCTTCCGCATGTGCTTAACTAAAGATAAAAGACTTTCGGGACGTTTGACGTTGCCTGGGGCGTCGATACTAACCCGCTAGATCATGCTCTCATGCCAGAGGTGGGGTGGGATGGTGACAAGGATGGTTTCATTACAACAAAATATGAAAAAGAAGAAGATGATGAAGAAGAAAGAAACCAACCACATAATTTTGCGGACACAATAGAGCCTGCCCTAATAAACCTTGAATGATGGAGGACAGGAATCGAAAGGATAATGCACGAGGAGATTGCCCCAGAACAGAAGCATAAGAAAAGCGAATGTAAGAATTCGCATTACATCCCATGATTCATAAAAGCTGGTAGATCATCCGGCCAAGTCCATGGACGGAGGCCGTTTTATTCGACAAGCAAGCAGCAAAGCGAGCACAGCAATACATACTTAGTCTACATCGGTCCCTGAGTGGTCGTTCAATCCTCGTAGCTCAAGGGCGATTGCAGCAGGTTCGCAAGCGGGCATGTACGGTGGAGGGGCCTTTAGGCTCGTCTCCAGCGTGCCGCCATCTTTCACTATCAAGACCGTGTTCATGCCCCAAGTGAAATGTCGTTCCAGATGACAGTGCCATAACCAGACACCTAGAGGGAGAAAAGGAGGAGGAGGAAGGAGGGATGATCAATCACCGGGATATTGATAAGATTAGATTACCATCTACTTGCGATCGTACGTACCCGGATTAGTTGCTTTGAATCTGACGGCAACCCATCCGCTCCTCGGGATCGAAATAGTGTTCAGCCGAGGTGGGTCGATCAGGTTGAACGTCTTCGGGTCGGTCTCCGGGTTGTAGTTTCCTCCCCCAACCCCGACCACGTAGAAGGTGTAGCCGTGCAGGTGCATCGGGTGAGCTATCGAGGCATTCAGAATGTTGGTCCCTTGAAACACCATCTCCACCTCTTCGCCATAGTTCAGCACCTTCACTTTGGTCCCCTGGATCGGCTCCGTCGTGTTGACTAGAAGATCGTCCGCCGTGAAATTGAAGAACGTCGGTGGCTGGTCAGGGAAGTCGGTCGTGTATAATCCACTCGTGTTCCTTTAACAATCGCGCGGTCGATGTTATAGCGATATCAAAAAAAAAAAAAAAAATCTCATTTTTATCGGCAATGAGATGCTGTCGATCCTGTTTATATTGCTTGTATATGACCACATTATATATATATAGTGGGCACATGGGTTCTCCACCTTCTGCACCTCTTTAAATTTCAATCATCGATTTGTGAACATGAAATTCTCATCGACAGTCGAGATTAGTTAAGACACCAAAAGAATTAGATCGTGTGGAATAGAGAATTTTCACCCCCTCGAAGTGGATGAGTTACCTGTAGTAGGCTGAGAGTACATCAGTGTGCGGGTTGACCCAAGAAATATTATTCAAGCTCGCACCCATCCGTTCACTGGCATACCAAAAGATGTTTATCGACGCCGTGACGTACATTCTGGTACTTATGTCCAGCGGAACATCAACGGGGTGGTCCACGCTGGCTAAGCTTCGAAGTTTCCGAGTAAATTGGATTTGAGCATCGATGTCATAGTAGGATGGGAGGTGAACGGGGAGCTCGGGTTCCTCGGGAGGGGCATAACTCCCGCGGTACTGGAGGATGGCGGACGCGTTTGTCTTGTCGAACTCGGTGAATAGCAGTTTCCCGGAGTAGTACTGCCGAGCGACGATGTAGTAGTGGCCGAGTGACTGATTGGCCACAAGCAGCACGTCGATGGTCTGCCCCGGAGAGATCATGATGTAGTCGGTGACGAAGGGCTTCATGTACTGTCCGTCCATGCCGACAACCACGAGGTTGTGGTTTGCGATGGCTAGGAAGAGCTCCGCATTCATGTCCGCATTGACTATCCGAACGTGGTAGGTCTTCCCAAAGTCGACATACCAACGGTAAGTCGATTCTGCAACCATGCAAGTGACAAAAAAGAAAAGAATACAAGAATTTGTAACATAGGTAATGGATCTAGGCATGTTCCAATTTGGCAACGTCGTTTTGGACTGCAACATACCGTTGGAGCAGGGGCAAAAGTCCCCTGGCTGGCCATTGATGGTGTATGCATCTGAGGTGGGCAAGTCTAAACCTTCAGCCAAGTCATAGTCAACCAGCTCTTGATAATCATCTATGTACCAGGACCCTTTCAGAGAAAAAAAGGAGGAACAAAACGCTTAATAATCCACCATCAACTACAAGTCCAAGATACCCTTTTTGTCTTGGAAACCATATCATGAAATCATTTTAAATAGAACATAATGCAATAGCTCTTCTTTATCTATGGTTAAACACCTCTTTCTTCTCTCCCTGTCAGGAGAAAAGACTCGTTATATCCTCGAAATACTCAACTCTTTACGGTTCCTGCTCATGAGCACGAGCGTCTTATGACATTCGTTAATTATACCGGATGCATAATTGGTTTTATTTCCAATGCATTAATTATGCCTCACGAGAAATGTCATGCTTTAAAAAAAATGAATTCATTTTGTTTTGGATAGTAGACAAGTAGCCGACAAAATCCTCCTCTTCTTTTTTCTATTTTTTTAAAATTATATTAATAAACAAAACGTGCACTCTTTTATTACTATATAATAATGAGAAATCAAACTAGTCCAACTTTTCGAGGGCTTGGTATGATTTTTTGACAGGAAAAAATTAATACATCCGAAATACATAATCCTGGGCACCCTATATTTGCTAAGACCTTCAAGTCATATGACTTACTAATAACCATATAAGTAACTTCGTTTTATTTCCATTTTTTGCGATTCCATAAATTTCTTGCACATTTAAAAGGCAAAGTGGCAAACTATCATTTTCCACTAAATCATTAACCTATTGGTGGACGCCTCGCGTTCCACTATGTGAAAAAAAAAAAAAAAAAAAAGATTTTTAGTTGCTACCGAAATACTAAATTGCGGTATAGGTTCTAATTTATCAGCATTTGAGAAAAAAAAAATGGACATATATGAATATGCATAAATGCCTCCTTTCTTCTTGCGGCCTTACCGTTTCCTTCATTGAGAACAAAGGGCAGAGGTGCGTAAATGTGCACCCACTGAGGATGCTCTAGTACGTACCAAATTTCATGCATGCCATGCAAAATGAATCTAAATAAATTTTTTGGGAATTAATTTTCTAGACTTTCACGAGTTTGGTTTGCTGAAATTGATTAATTAAAGAAAAACACTCACTTACTTTTAACCTGCTGTATTTTTTTTTCTTTTGTGGTGTGAATGTCCAAACCCTCATGGGTTCTGCGCATCGGTTAGAGTATATATAAAACTCAAAATGGTCGGTCTTATTGAAATGAAGAGGAGGAGGCATGAAAATTTCCATACATACCAAGGACTAAAACTTCATCTGCATCGGGCCGTTGGAAGGGGTAAGTGCTTCCTTCGGCCGGATAAATGACAATCGCGCCATGGACACTCGCACGGGTCCAATCACTATGAGCATGCCACCAAACCGTGCCTTCTTCTGTGGTGAAATTGACTTCATATGTGAAGTTCGAACCAACAGGAATGGCACACTGTGTTATGTACTCCGGACCATCGAACCATGGATTTCTTGGTTGCATAACTCCGTGCCTATTACAAAGTCAAAATAAGAAAACAATTTCCTCTCCTTTTGTCTGCAGTTACGTTCAAATATGATTGGCAAACTTTATCATAATCATCTCTCCATGATTCTAACATTCGCAGTCACAAATTCTTTAAGTATTAACTCTCTTTTTTAGACGGAAATTATTTTGAGGTAATTTTATCAAGGGGTATCAATTTGGAATTTTTATGAAATGAAAATTAATTCAAGGTAAATGAGACATGTAAATACCGTTTTGAAATTTTTGATAATATTAATCCTTTTTAATACGTACAATCCTTAATATCATACAACGACATGGACATATAGATAACAATCTCTATCTAAATTTTGAAAGTTCAATTAGCGCTCGAAACACAATATTCTATGCTTGAAGCATAAACAAAAAATAATTGATCGTCAAAAGTTCTTAATTACAAGATGCACACATTTGATTTTCTAGTTTATATTAAAATGATGCATACATTTGATTATCGTCCAAGGCATCAATTGTCCTCGTGAAAAAAGCGCGGTGAAGTATTTTAAAAATCAAACATTTTTGCATTAAAAAGTGCCATGGATTCTCATTAACAAGTGGAAAAATTGTCTAAAATATCTTTACTTCTTATACAATGATTAATTCAGTCATAAATTTTCAATTTGGCCAATTTAATTTTAAAAATAAATTTGCGATTTTTTCATCAAATTTTGGTAAAAAATCACTCGATGGCGAATGATTTTTGCAAATTTTTAAATTTATCTGTTTATTCTTTTTTGTTCTTTTTTTTTCTCTTTTCTGTTCCCTTTCATCCGTGGTCAGTCAAGGCAACCGTGCTTGCGAAGACCTAGGCAAGGGCGTCACAATTCTCACTTGGGCAAGAGGTGGCTGGCAAGGGCCTCTACACAAATTTGGGTGAGGGGTGACTAGCAAGGGCAAACCTAGCTCAAGAGAAGGTGACCCTCGCCTATGGCTAGCAAGTGCAACCCTCACCTTTGGCTGATGTAGAGAGAGAGAGAGAGAGAGAGAGAGAGAGAGAGAGAGAGAGAGAACCAATGCATAGTGAGGCCGGAGGTTCCACGGTTGTGAACATTGACGTAGACGGTGTCACCCTTGTGAACCCTGATCACTGGCCCCGGAAAACTTCCGTTCACAACCAACATGCTCTTGGAGCTGCACAGCCTCGTGAACACCTTCTCTTCCACCTTAAAATTTATCAAAGAACCACCGATTACACACGCATATATACTCAAACTATAATCCCAGCACTTAAAAAACTATTTCCTTTCGTGATATGAATGAAAAAGAGGAAATGAAAAGCATGAGAAGAACTTCAGAAATGCATGCGTGCATCGTTATTCACTCACGACGAAGTCGAGGTATTGAGCCTCCGGTCGGACAGAGGAAAAGCGCATCGCCATCAGTACAAATGTAAGCAAAATCCCCATGTCCTTGGACCCCATTTCCCAAACGAAGCAAACGAAGAGAAAGAGAGAGAGATTTTGCTGGGATTTACCCTCCCGTCTGTGTGGGACATATATATATACACATAACTCTCATCCAACTTTCTTGCGATTGTCCCGTCACCAATCATTCACGTCCTCCTGATGGAGGGAGACGCTGTTGCTCGAGGACGACAAGCGTGGAAGATTGTTTTCCCACCAATGGTAGGTGTAACCGTAGGTGTCAGTTTAGATCATTGGGTTGAGGGCAAGATAAGATAATGAAAACTGACTCACACATTCACGTTTGGAAGCTATAGTAATGCACGGGTTAGGTGATTCAAACGAGCCGGCGAATAAATGAACTCACTGTTTTGGAAAGGTCGTGTTGAGAATTCCACCTTGGGGTCGACGTGCATGTATAGGGGTTAGGTACTTGTTTTAGTCTTCCATCTTTCGGTTCGTTTGTGCGATTTGGTCTCCCAACGTTTATTCATTTCGATCAAGTCTTCCGGCTTTATTGATTTGTGTGATTCGGTATTGTTAGTCTTATTCTGTACAATCGATTTTTATAACTTTCTCAGTTTGTGCAATTAAATCCTCTAGATTGATTGTTCTCACCAAATCGTCATTATAACAAAAATTGTCACTCGGTGCTAACAAAACACCAAACGAGTGCCAAATTAGCAAAAAACGAATTAAGAGAAGAGAAAAAGGAGAAAGAAACCTTAATTTGATAATTTTAGTTACAACAGATAAATAAAGTGTTAAATTATAGAAATCAAGAATGTTAGAGGCTGGGAAAATTGTCCAAAAGATCCTAAATTTATTTTTCAATAGACAATTCAGTCTTAAACATTTTAATTATACAAATTTAGTCCTAAACATTCTGACAAATTACCAATCCTAAACTTTTTGAGGATACAAATTTAGTGCTAAACTTTTTGATGAATTACTAATGTAGCCTTCCAAATAATTTTGATCAGAAATATCTAACATGACCATCCAATTAACACCAATTATATAATAAATTGAGGATTTTTTGGACAAGTTTCCCATTAGAGGACTTGAATGAGCAAAACAATACTTAAATGACCAAACCATCATTTCCCCGATTGTACAAAATAAATGTTAGAAGATGAAATTGTAAATATATTACACCTTAGAGAACTAAAACCGTAATTAACCCCGTATAAATATTGAAAAAAATGAAGGGTATTCGCAAAAAGGACAAAAGAAAAAAAGTGGAAATTTCTAAGAATATATACAAAGCGGTCACGCGAAATGAATTCGTCGACCAATAGACAAATAAAAGCGAGAGACCAGACCAGAAAGAAGATCAAGGACCGAGGAACCACGAGATATTCAAACGTGCATCACGTGCTCTTTTCCTTCAAGATTTTTGTTTCCGTGATATAAGTTGAAAAGGGCAAAATAGGAATTTCATGTCTTTCCGAGTTCGAGTTTTGGTACCAAATCAGAAAAAATCTTGAGCGCGCATAAGCATAGGCTCACTTGATTGCATTTATTAAATCATATAAATTTTAGGGAGCGGCTTAGCTGACCGTCCCTCAGTCCAACGACGGAGGAACGGTCAGCTAATGGCCACACACTCCCGAGGAAAACCAGATGACTTTGTCAATCGATTTCCCTCCTTTACTTTTTTTTTTTTATTTTTAATTTTTATCTTTTCCAAAAAAAAAAAGAATTAGTGAGAATATCAATTGGTTTCCCTCCTTTATTTTTTTAATTTTATCTTTTTCCAAAAAAATTAATGAGAATCGTCCTAAAAAAAATTACAAGTAAAAAAAAAAAAAAGTGATCAAAGTGATAATTTCTTATTTTGTGCACATAAGACTCAAGGTCTTCCTCGAAAAACCCTTCAAAATCCCAATACAACCCAAACATCTTTAATTACAAGTAAACAAAATATTATCACATATTAAAAAAATAGTTAATGCCATTATATAGATATATTAAATTTAAAGATGAAAGACAACGAAACGTTGGTTTTGTAACAAATAATAAAATCATTGTGCAATGAATTGGCTTCTCAATCTTTTCACTGAAATCAAATTGCTCTAGGAGGACTTTTTAGTGACCTAAAATTAAGACGAATAATATTGATTATGCATAAAACAAATGAAGTGAAGAAAAGAACAAAATAAGAATAATGAATTAGAAGAGAAGAAAATTTACCCCATTGATCCAAATCTCATAGATGAAGATGTGTTGGGACCTAAACCATTACAAAATTAATCTCAAGATTACACAAGTCAAATTCTAAACCTATTTATTATCCACTTTCTAAACATGATTAACTATAATGATTCACCCATTAAACATGAGTCCATTTTGACAAGATCTACTAAATTGCATGCTAAGTTTATGTTAGTGATTGCATTTTCGTACAACTATGCGTCATCACAATATCTCCCAAGCACTCTCATTGAATAATATCAAGAGGAGTTCCCTTGATATTTGAAAATTATGATGTGAACATGACAAATGGACTAATGCTCTGTGATTCCCTGCTACCCTTTCCACAGCAAAACCATGTATTGTTTCGCATTTCTAATTGTATAGTCCAGGATGAATGGGCTAGAGACTTAAGAAACACCGAGTTCTAGAGATCCTTTCCACATCTTCTCAAGAAACTTCTTGGAATTAATTCTCTATTATAAAAAAAAAAAATTAAAGCCACTAGTCCACGACAATAATTCATCATAGTCAAACCGAAGTGCAAAAAGGAAAAGGAAGAAAACTTAGAAGTTTCAAATTCTGCAACATGGATGCAAGATCAGATTCCATAAGCAGTGTGCTTCAGTATTAATACGCATTGAATTTTAGCGATAATTGCTTCATTGCAAGAGTGTAAAGCTGGAGAATCCAAACTATACCCTGCCCATTGATCAGTGCAATAATGATATGGTACAGCTTATTTATTTTTGGCGTGAGGCATGGGACAGTGGGGTTTGGCAGGACAAAATGGTCTTGCCAAATCCAACGGTTGACATCAATTTTCTTTTATTCGACGGGTGAGATTGTGCACCTAACTTTGAACCTAAAGAAGTAGGGGACTACAGAAAACCCGTGAATTTGTGCATCTGCTCTTCTTTTTTGAGTAGTAAATAATTTTTGTCAGTATTATGTGGAAATATGAATCAGCTGTAGTACATTTTATCGCGATTGCTTTAAGACAATCGATTGGAAATCTTACGAAGAGATTTACATTCATTACAGTCTGAAGAATGACAAATTAATTGTTCTGTGACTGAGGCCAAATGCTTGACAGTAAGACGCGAAAGCGAAGTGAGAAAAGGAGCAACGAGGGGTTCCACTATCAGTAGGACACCAGCAATGTCACATGATGGTTGCTCTATATTGATAGATCGACCCATGACTGGCTTAGCCGAATGAAGCGACCAGCGGAAGTTGCTTCACAGGAAAACTTCAGCCCGGTTCTTATCCAGGAGATAGATAGTCCAATTTGCTTTATCGATTCCCCTTGGATGAGCTAAAGACAGAAAAAAAAAATTGTAGGTAGTATTAAATTTCGAAATTGCATGAATTTTATGAAACATTTATTGTAACTATCTCCAATCTCATGTGTTCCCAAATGAAGTAATTTAGTGCATCCACGTTATCGCATCTTTTTGTGTTGTATCGATTATTTAGATTCCCAAGTACAGTGTATCCAAATTTATATTGAGTTGGCATACGTTTCTCGAATGAGTTAAAATGTGATCCCAGCGGGCTCTTGCCAATTCTTTGGCCCGTCAAAAAATACGTGGCTTGGGATACTCTAACCCGAGGACCTGGCCCAAACCGAAACCATGCCATGAGGCCCAGACCCAATACGATTGGCCATGGTCCTCTGTTTTCCAAATCCCTGCGAGCATCGGCGACTCTGCCGGTGGCCAGAGACGTCGTGTTTCCACCGTGAGCTCTGATGACTCCCGCCGGTGGCCATGGACATTGGATTTCCAAGTTTCTTGCGGGGACCATGGACCTTGGAGTTTCATGTTTTTGTGTGCGCCTAGAATTCCAGATCTGGACGAACGACATCAACGATGGCCATGGACGAGCGTCGACATCGCTTGCTGGTCTCATATAATCATATATAAAGTTAGACAGATTTGGAGCAGCGCCCATTTCCAGATTTGTACAGAGACATATTTGATGGCCCTTTCAAGATATCAACCTTGAGTGTTTTTGATATGATGGACCTTCACTCCAGTGTCGTATGCTTCAATGGCTACACCATTGATGGTCTCAAAGTGAGATTGACTTGAAAGTCTCTACTTTTGGTTGACCGCCTGGGGATGCCAATGGACGAGCTGCGAATTATTGTGGGTTGCTGGCTCGGCCATGAACGGGCAACGAATGCGAGCCGGTGCGATGACAGAGCGGGTGGCTTGACCATAGACGGTCGCCCTAGATGTGGATCCGGCAACTCTGCTGATGACTGCAGATGGAGGAGCTAGCTATGAACGGCAGAGAGAGAGAGAGAGAGAGAGAGAATTTTAATTTTTTTTTTTTATGTCCGCATCATCGACACATGGCATTTTTTTTATTGGACTTCAACAATGCCACGTCCGCCTATGACATGGTGCATTCTAACTACTGAGTACTTTCTCGTCAAGGAGAAACGTATGTTTAAAGTAGGAGGGGAAAGAGGCCAAAAATTTGCAGTGGATCATTTATCATAATGTGAATTTATTTCCTAAAATTAGAGGATCCCACCTTTCGACTAAATTTCTGGTGCATACATACATATATAGAGAGAGAGAGAGAGAGATTTCATACAAAAACTGATTTAAAAAACATCTATATGACATGATACAGGACCAAAGGAGATTTACTTAAGCCTAAAAACAGAAAGTGAATGATGAAGTGCACCGTAGAAAGGACCCTATTTATAAGCCAAACTGAATTGGTTTTTTTTTTTTTTTTTAATTTTATAGTAAACCAAATAAGAACCAAAAGGGAGGACCAAAGGACCATAGGATGACGTAAGTATGCATCACATAGGATCACACTTATTTTCATGAGAATTCTATAGGCTCCAATTCTCATGAGAAGCGACCTAAACGTGACACTTATGTATGAGGTGTGCAATTGGCGATCAATATTGTGAATTGGAAGATTAGGCATGAGCTTCAAGTCAATTACTAGTTGATCTAAGGTCTAACACCGCGACCCGAGACTACTATGCCAGTGCTTCTTATGACGATGCTCAATGCTTTGATTATAGAGCATGTATTGTTGAGCTGGTTTAATCAGAATGTGTTACGGAAATGATCTTTCGCTTATGCTCAAATTAAAGAGTTAAGCCCGTTTAGTGTTAGATCACGGCTTGAATGCAATATGAATTCACTAACGATCAATCAGTTTATTTAAATTTCAGATGAGATTACGAATCAGGATAAGGGGTCTCCATGCAATTTTTCCTCCCTTTCGTTGGTTCAATAAGGAGGAAAGAGGCCACGAAGCATTAAGTTTACAAAAGCTGACAATTACTGATTAAATGAGGGCACATAAGGTTCACTGATATGTAAGTAAAGGAGGGGGCTTTAGAGTTTCATCGTCGTTGACACGTGGATTTTTACTGGCAATAAATATTTAAGTAACCAAAAATACAGATGAAAGAAAAGAAAAGAGAGGAGAAAATAATAAAAATACTCAGCTCCTTGGTCGGTCTCTCTCTCTCCCGATTGCTCCATCTCGATTCTCTCTCTCTCTCTCTCTCTCTCTCTCTCTCTCTCTCTCTCTCTCTCTCTCTCCTTGATCTAATCTCAATCTAGCGACACACATTGAGCAGAGAAGAATCTCCTTCTCTCTCTACGAAACCAAAAGGGGGTGAAGCTGTCAATTGGAATCTCTCTACAGCTGACGCTTCTCTGCATCCACAAATGGAGCTCCCACCAGTTATTCATTCATCCAGATTAAAAACCATCGGTTGCAATGTGGAGGAGGGAACCAAGTCTGCAAGGAAGGTCTTCTGTGGAATGACGAAGCTCGGCTTCCTTTCGAAGAATACCTTTTTCAAGAGGGAGAATTAGTGAGCTTTATCTGGAGGCGAGAGCAGGTTCGAGTTCCGAGAGCACAAGATGTGGTCGATGTAAGACGAAAAGCCACTGCCGAAGGCTTGAATGCTCTATTGTTGAGAGAGAGGTTGTGGAAGAGTCGTGCTGGGAGATACGGGTTACAAAATTATGGCACTGTGGCGAAAAAGATGAGTGTGAGAGAGGATCTCAATACGGCACTTGATTGCATTTTTGTACAATTGTACATCATCATAAGGGGACTTTTAAGATCATACCGTTCGAATAAATCAATAGTCATCTTTCTATGCAACGTTAAGTATCTTTGCAGTAGGTCTTTGCGAGATGCAAAGCAATACACAATCAGGTCATCAAAAGCAAATTACTCATTCTCATAGTAGGATTTACAATATGCATATAAAACAAACCCAATGAAAACCAACATCACTAACACCTTCAATCGTTTCCACAAAAAGAGAAGATTGATAAAATCCTTTGTTTGAAGACAAAATAGGGATTCTATTTATAATTAATCAATAGAAACAACATGCATAGAATAGTCAGGAAGCCAAATCTCTTCGAATTTCCCACAGTAAATTGATAGTGCAATGCCCATTTCGAATTTAGGGCTTTGTTGATGGAAAAAGCTCCAAATCCCAAAAAAAGCTCCAAATCCCAAACTCTAATGGGTTAAAGTGTCTTCCTTGCGCTACCAATCTTCCATTTGGACTAACTTGCTTTTGGCTCAAGTGTGAAACCCTATCTCATGTTTTTCTTATGCTCTTGTGCTGGCAAGAGAAGCTTTTTCTAATATTCGTCCTTCAGAAAGAATGATAGACCTTAAGTTCCAAAATGATAATTATTATATTCAAATTGCTTCACGTATATTAGAATTCGCAAGGAGAAGGGGGAGTGCCAATTTAACAAATTTTTATCAATAATGCCAACATAGAATTTAAATTGGAATTTTAGACTCTAAAATTTGATTAATTTTAGAAAGGGAAGAGCCTTTTCTTTCCACCGTTGTCATCATTTTTCGCTTTTTTGGAAAATATTTCTGAAGAATACAGTAATCAATGCAGAATGCACTTGTCAAACAACCAAATTACGAATGGGTCGAGCTTTCAATGGCCCTAATTTTAGTGTTACCATGTACATTTTCGACACCTGAGCTTTGTCAACAATTCAAGCATATGTGGTCATAAAAGTACCAAAAAAAGAAAATAGCAAAAAAAAAAACCACAAAAAAAAGAAGGGCGAAAAAAAATAGATAAATAAATAATGAACTAATTATATAAATCAGCTCCAGCCCATTTCATCCACCAAATAGGCATTCCCTTGTTCTTTTCCCTGCCCTCTCCGAAGACTGGAGGCGCGCGTGGAAGCCAAGGGGGAATCGCGAGATTCGCCGAGCATAAAGCACTGTGAGGGGAACGAGTTCAGCGTGAGAGAATTTCATGAAGATGTTCGGGAATAGCTAAGCATGACATTAGAAGGTCTGGTTTATCTCATCCAATCATGTGTATCAATTAAAAAAAATCCCACTCCTACAACTACTAGGAATGCTACCCTAGGCTGGGCTCCTTGCCAAGGATATCTAGGAGGGATAGGGCGATGGGACCCTAGTGGTGGCTCAATGGCGGCTGGTGGACAGCAAACAGATAGAGCTCCACGTGATTTAACCGAAATCAAAACAACCTAATTTTTTGCTGGAAAGTGACTTAATTTATCGTTGGAAAATTATATGATGAAGAATAATACAAATTTCGAAAAAAATTAATTCTGAGATTTCAACATCACAAATATAATTTCACTATAAATATATCCCAATAAATCTACTTTGAGTTTTTTATGGCTCTTTCAAGAATAATAAAAAATAAAAGGAAATGATCACAAGATATATGATAAATCTTCCTCTCAACGAATTCCATCTTTTGAGCAAGTCTTCCTTTGGAGGGGCTTTTTGGACCGGCGGGAAATCCAAGAGTGGAACCAAAAAATCTTATCCTTCGAATAGGCAGATCCTATCCAGATGATGATGATCGGTCCAACCTCAACTTGGTGATTGGATAAAGCTCTTGTCAAACAACCACCTTGACATCCTTGAAATGAAGGACGCGAGCGATGGCATCGGAATCCGAAAGGCGGCGATGAAGTGGGAGAGAACAGAATGACGCAAGAATTGACAGAATGTATTTGGAACAAATCGAAATTTGACTTGGAAGTCGAATCGGATATGAAACGACCCTAATGGGGGAAGACTTGGTGAAAAATGGAAGATGAACAAAGAGAAAATGATGCTTGGTCGAAGATAGAACGTGTTGCATTCCTCTTAGTTGAAGGTGTTCGATGAACTGCACTATAGAGAAACGGAGAGCGAGTTGATTATGAAACAATAGGCAGAGGAAGAAAGATTGTGCCATAAGAAATTTCCACAGATAACTGGTTCCTCGTAACATTTAGACGATGATGATGTCTATTGATCAACAGTCGTACTTACCACTGGATCATTTTCATCTTCGATTCGACTCAAGAATTAATTTCAATACGTTCTGACTTCATCCGTTGATAACTGTTTCATTTTGTTTTTTTTCCAATTCTCTTGTTGTCTTTTGAATTTTTAGTGGATTAGTGGTCTAAACGCTTGCAAAAAGTGTTAATGCTTGATATTCTCGCAACAGGCAAGACAACTTCTACAAACCAACTGGGTATAAGGGGATCCCAAATCCCATATATTAAGACATTCTTGTCCTTGCGATAGAGATTTTCACCGCGAAACAACTTCCAGCCCATGCGAGGGATTCCAAAGAGGATCCTATCCCTGCAATACTCTGATAAACAGAGGGAGTTGCAGGATAAGTTACAAAGTTTATAATCATCAGGAAACCTTCTTTGCATATCACCAAAAGAATTGGCTAACGTATTCGCTATGATTTTTGGTTTTGCAGAAAATATTTTTGGGAACTGTTAGAATACACTTGTCAACCAACTGATTCACAAAAATAGCAAGCTTCTCATAGTATTAACTTTAGTGTTATCAGGTATGTCGTCAACACAATTCAAGTGTCCGTCTCTATGAAAGTACAAAAATAGGAAATAGCAAAAACAACAAAAAAAGAGCCAAAAAGAATAGATAAACAAACGAATAAATAATAAACTAACTAAAAAAAAAAACTTTAGAAAATGATGGGCGTTAAAAAGGGGTGCTTTTCTGGTTCGTGGCCCAATTCACATACCTCTAACAAGATAAAATTTTGTCTTAAGTCCATCAAGCCTAATCGGCTGCAGCCCCTCTATAGCCCACCCTACATGCTAATAAAGCCATGACCCATTCCCAGTTGAAGATCGCTTGAAATCTTGGAATCCCTCATTTCCGACGCCATTCGTCATCATACGCCGTTAGCCGGAAATGATATTGGGTCAATTTTCCAAAGGAAATTTAAATAGAAATATGAAGTCGAAAGACATGGAAATTAAAAATATTTTTACGGAATTGAAGTTGCGAGGGATAAAAATGGAATTTTCCTTTCACAAATAACACCAAAACACCATTCATCCAAGTAAAAATGAGTCACAAGCAACAGATTTGTATGATCTACGAAAGCGAATTTCAAGCCACGAATTCAACATCCGAGCAATCTAGAGACAAAAGCGCTTTCTTAATACTAAAAGGGACAAGAAACAACTAACATAATCACCACCAAGAACATCTAGGAGGGAAAGGGCTATGGGAGCCTGGCAGTGGCCGATAAGCGACAAGCAAATGGACTTGCTTCCATGAAAGAGATCGACATATTCTCAATTATGAGTTGTGATTAATTATTGATGAAGCCAAGAAAAAAAGAGGAAAAACCATTAAAAAAATTCCAAATTTTGCTTACTATAACATATTTACCTTAATTTTTTTAACATATTTACCCTCTGTCAATAAGTATGGTTAAAAAATTTGCTTATATGGATGACAAAAAGTGAATAGAGTTGATGTCAAATGAAATAAGAACAACTTCAACCGAAAAAAAAAATATAAAATCATCAAACGAAGTCTTAGTAAAACATGAATGTTATACTAGTACAAACTTAGGATTTTTTAGGTCTTAAGAAAAAATTTAGTATAACTATGCCACGGACTTAATTTTAACAGAAAGAAAAATAAATGCGACAAAAATGAATATAATTTGGAGTTTTTTACTGGCTTTTTTCGAAAACGACGGTGGGTTCTTTTTTGACATTTTTTTATTTTTATTTTCAAACTCAATTCCTTTCTCATCCAGAACAACCCCAGGCTTCTCCCGTTTGCGCCGTTTTCCCACACAACATCCCAATCATCTCCATCCCCCGCTTCGCTCCTTTTTCATTCTCGTTTGTTTTTTCTCTTCATGCTGGCCGCCGCCAATCTTCACGCTCGGCGTATCATCTCGGATGATGATGACAGGCTCAGATTGGCCTCGGCTGCCGCGGTTGACGAAGCGACGCCGGACCGGCGGGAGTGCCGAGAGCGGAACCGAAGAATCTCATCCTTCGATTCGGCGGATCGTGTCCAGATGATGATGATGATGATCCATCCAACCTTAGCCTTGGCAATCGGATAAAGCTCTTGTAAACAGTTAACGCCACCGGGCATCTCCCTTTTGCGCGCGGCGTGGATGGGCGAAATAATGGAATTCCGAAAGACGGCGGTGAAGTGGGAGCGAACAGAACGAAGCAAGAATCGGACAGCACATATCCTGGAATGAATCGAAATTTGTCTGGGAAATGAAACGGGTCTGACGATGGTTCAGCGGCGATGGCGGCGTGAGCCCGAGATGGCCCGGCCACAGATAAATCTGATCCAGACATCGATAAGGACAGGAAAGCGACGACTTGAATCAGAGTGGCTGCGACCCGAGTGTGGAATCTGATGGTGTCGTTCACTGTGGGATGATTTGAATTGCTGGAGATGAATCAGGGGAATCCACAGAGAGAGAGAGAGAGAGAGAGAGAGAGAGAGAGAGAGAGAGAGAGAGATTAGCGAGCTTTATCTGGCAGTGAGAGCAAGTTCGAGTTTGGGAGAATGACGCGCATCATGTTGTTGATTCTAATAGGAAAAGCCACTGAGAGAGGCTTCGATGCTTTATCGCGGTGATGTTGAGAGAAAGGCTGCGGAAAAGTTGTGACGCAGAAACGCCTTTACATAGTTATGCCACCGCAGCAAAAGAGATGACTGTGAGAGAGGCTTTGAATACTGCATTGACGATGAAATATCTGCAGATCCTAGAGTCTTTCTAATGGGTGAGGAGGTCGGAGAATACCGAGGTTTTTTCTTTTTTTTTTTTGGGCAGAAGCATGGACCTTAGAGGGTTGTTGATATTGCAATTACAGAGGTTGGTTTCGCTGGAGTTGAAGTTGGCGCTGCTTTCTATGGTCTCAGGCCTGTTGTGGAGTTTATGAAATTCAATTTCACTATGCAGGCGATTGACTTACGTTCTAAATTCTGCTGAATGAACTTCATGTCGGCTGGCAATACATCAGTCCCTATAGTTTCAAGAGGAGCTGCAGTAGGAGTCAGTGCCCATCACTCCCAAGCCTCGTGAAGGTGTCGCCATCCCACCTGGAGGAAGCTTTGCTGGATCCGGCCTCATTAGATCACTTGTCACCCTCAGGATCTATCAAACCTGAGAATGGCTCATGGTGTGCGAAATGAGAGTTGCTCATAAATGGTGTAACATCTCCGGTATGTCCCTCCAACAAAGTGCTTCCTTATCCTCTAGTTTTTTCAGATTGGCACTCACTAATTTATTAATGCAGTGTGTTTAGTTGCATTATTTGAATGCGTTGTTGTCAAGGAGTGAATATTTTGCGTGGTCACAAATTTAATCGGTGTTTACTCAAAGTCTCCTTTTCAGTTGATATTAGTATTACAATGGGATCAGCATAAGCACAGAAAAATGAGATAATACATGGCACATGTGTCCATTATAAGATCGTTGACACAGGATGGGACCATTGTAATTACTCTACTTAACTCAGCTTGTAATTTTTAGTTTTAGCCTCAGAAAGTTTCATGTCTCCTTTTGTTTGAAAGGGTAAGCAACCATTCACAAATTCTGGACATGCTTGTCCTGTTCCCAAGTAGTAATTGCTTTTGCCATTCGATGTCTCTTTGCCCTCATAAACTCTGATGGGTGACCTATTGTTGCATAGCTTAACAGCTGTCCTTTAAATTGTTGTTCCATCCGGTAACGAGGGTAACTAGTCAATGATTCAGTCTCGTCAAATTCTATTTGTTAATTACCTGCTCTGCTGTTCTAGGGGTTGAATTAATTTATTTTGGGTCTACTTTGCTTCATGGTTATTAGTGTCAATATTATGTGTTGTTTCATTCTGTTACAACACGGGGTATGAAATTGGTGAGCCCCGAAAGCTCACTCCTAGGCAACTTCTTCATTGATGATAGGCCATTTGCTACATTTGTTTTTGTATACATGTATCTTATGATGGCAGATTAGCATAAAGACTCAGGAAATACAGATCATGGAGATCTGAGGTAGCGTCTTTGTGGATTTTCGACACTAAATGTGGGGAAGAAAAAGCACATAGTTATGTGGAGGTATCGAGTCACGAGTAGTGATAAGCACGTAGTATCGAGAAGCTATTGCTGCAAAGAATGCAAGCCTTCAGGTGATTATCTTTGTTCATCCATTCATGCAGACATTTCCTACATGCAGATGAGTTACTCTCTGAAATGCACATCAACCAGAAGAAAAGGACACAGACAGAGCCCCTCTTACAAGTGTATGGCTCCCGATGAACTTCATTATTGGAGTATCTAAGACTTGCTCTTTGCTTCTCCTAAATATGTTGCTTAACGAGTCCATTATGCACATTTACATGTTTGAATGACCGAGCTATGAAATTATATAAGTGATATGAGAAATTCAAAGATCAAATCGGAGGGCAAAGAGCAAGAAGGTAATAAATTGCAGTCGAAGAAATCTAAGGATAAATTTATCCGTTTGAAAGTGCTTGAGGATGAAAGAAATTAATAGTTAACATCATTTTTTAATACGTGTTATTAATGAGTATTGTTCTAGGATTCTATTGGCTTCAACTATAGACACAGTATAAATGGAAAAAAAAATCTCCAACAAGTAGACATAGACTGCTAAAATGGTTACGGTATCACCGGTGCTAGCAATTATAACTGAGCTCTAGGTATACCGGCGACGAATTAAGCTCAAGATCTTATCAGACTACTCGTATAAGATGCGGAATCACCATTTTGAAAAAGGATAGTCATAAAATCAAATTTGCGGGCAAATTTAGGAGCAATGAGAGCTCTGAGAAGTGTAGGATCATGAAAAACCAGCTCAGAATGGCTCAATCTGCATATGGACTACTTGCCATTTCTATATAAATAGAAATAATAAAGCTACTCCTTCCAAGCTGGGGGACTTTCTTTGTCTATATCCTATGATATCATATCATTTGGCGGCATGGCCGAGGGTAATAACGTGGGTGACTAGAAATCCTTCTTTCCACAGTTGAACAATGAACAATCTAGTAGACATTGGTGTAAAAATTTCCTTAATTTACTAACCAATGAAAAGATGTGCTTTGCCATGCATATCACAATTTAGTTAATTTGACAAAATAAATTGCAAATGCTCTTCGCATGGGAAGAAACTAAAAAACTTGCGCTGGCTTAAGGGAAGCGTATTCAATGTTACTACCCTTTACAATTCTAAAGGTCAGGTTAAGCCGCCAGAAACCTTAAAGAAGCACCTAATTTGAGAGATTGTCTCTGAAATGGAAGTTACAGAATCGACATTAGTTATCAGCTCTCTCCGACTTACACCTCCATCCACCCCTTCGTATCGCACCTTTTTATTCTTCATTGTTTTCTCTTCATGCTCGCCACTGCCAATCTTTACGCTCGGTGTATCGTCTCAGAGGATGATGACTCAAATTGGCCTCGGCTGCCGTAGTTGATGAAGTGACGCTGGACTGGCAGGAGTGCCGAGAGTGAAACCGTAGAATCTCATCCTTCGTATCAGTGAATGGTATCCATATGATGAATTATCCGACCTCAGCCTTGGCAAGAGTTGACAGAACGTATTTTGGAGTGAATCGAAATTTGACTCGGAAGTTCAATTGCACATGAAACGGCCGTAACAATGGGTCAGCGGCAATCGCGACATGAGCTCGAGATGGCCTGGCGACAGATGAATGTGGTCCAGACATATGTAAGGACAGGAAAGTGACGACTCGAATCAGAGAGAAATTAGTGTGGCTGCACCTTGAATGCGGAATCTGATAGTGTCGTTCACTGTGAGGTGATCTGAATTGGCGGAGAGAGTCGGAGAAGCCTTCGATTGCAACTTGGAGGAACAATTGAATGAAGGGGGATTGATCTCTAGCTGATGATTTATTGCAACCGCGATTGGAGCTCTACCAGCGATTTATTGAGGTCGAGCTCTTTGACGATTATTGCTTCCAGCACCGACCGAAGCACAAAAAGCGTCGCTACTGGTTCGAGGATGCCACTCGCCGCCACAACGGCAAAACTTGACCAGAGAGTTTCCTTGATCGATGGTCACAATTACCAGGACGTTCCGTCTCCAATTCAACTCTAGAATTGTCTTTGATTCATTGCCAATTTTGTCTGTTGATTTCCGTTTCGCTTTTGTTTTCTCCCATCCTCTTGCCATCTCCCAAATTTCCATTGCCGTCAGTTGCACTTACAGAGGAGGTTTCGAGTTCTCGCAAGGAAGAGAGAGAGAGAGAGAGAGAGAGAGAGAGAGAGAGAATCGGCGAGAGCATGTTCAAGTTCGAGAGAGCCAGGATTGTCGCTGATTCTAAAGGTGCAAAGCCACTGTCGGAGGCTCAGCTGCTGTGTTTGTTGAGAGAGAGAGAGGCTGCGGAAGAGACGCGCCGCAGCAACGCAAAGATGCAGCATATTTACTTCGTCATGCATATCAACATTCAGTTAATATGAAAAAAAAAAAAAAAATCGATTGATTTTCACGTTAGAAGAAACTGACAAACTTCAATTTGCAACTACATGCGAAAAGACTGATCACAAAATTTTCAAGAAATCGAAAAGAGAACGCAAAGAATCTAATGTAAGTTCACCAGAGCTTGCAAAATCATGGTTGATCTATGGCTTAAGGGAAGCGTAATCGACATAACTGTGCTTTACAGTTCTAAAGGTCAGGTTGAGCCACCAGAAACCTTAAAGAAGCACCCAATTTGAGAGAGAGATTGTCTCCTGAATTGGAAATTACAGAATTGACATTTGTAATCAGCTTCCTCCGACTCACGACTCACGACCATTCAGGACCATTCAAACCTTAAAGAAGCACCCAAGGAAAGGTATTGTACACATTCAGGACCATTCCATCCATTGGAACAAAACTAATGCTTTTTATCCACCTTGCCAAACCAGAAGCAGAATTCAGCTTAGCAATTCTCTAAGTTCTGTTCTCACCAAAAGTGAGCTAACGCGATGCTTCCTCGGCTGTATCGTATTGCACAGTATTATTATACACCCAAATCTTATCAGCGGTTCTGAAGATGGATACCCTGAACATGATATAGTAAAGCTCGAACACACATCTTCCACCTTCAAAAAAGTTTCTTTCGTTTATATGGCCCAAAGGGCAGATGACTTTCCATAATGTTCGTGGTTGATGAGCTTCAATGGCCATGATTTGTCTTGAAATATGAGGAGCCATGGGCTACGGCCTTTTCTTAACGTGTGTTTTTGTGAATGAAGCAGGAACTCTTAGCTCAGGTAGACATTTTGCAATTTTGTCATCACAAAGAAGAGAAGAACCAATGATATCTAAGGAAGACAGTAGGAGGATGCCTTAGGTGATTTAAATCCTAGAGCTCTGCACAAGCCCCGCTTTTTCAGCTTACCTGCAGCAGTCGCAAACAGAACATGAAGAAAGCATTTGCTTGTTAGTCATATTCTATTCTTCTTATGTAAAACTCATATCTGCCGACATAGCAAACCTAAATCAATTGATCTGAGTCTTACTAATGGTTTAGCTTCCTAAGGCCTATATGCACACCAATACAATTCTCAGCACAATCAAATCTGATATGATCAGCACAGCTTGTTTCCATTATTTATGAGATCCCCTAACACATGCATATTCACACATGAGAGAACTATAGACAGAGAAACACTATGAGAGTGAATTAGCTCTAACACAGTTTCTCTTAGCCTAATGATGTGGAGAGTTCCTGATGGAATTCAATCAAACACAAGAAGAACACACTCAAGGGGAGAATTTGCTAATATATTAAGATTCACACCCAAAAAACCTCGTGATGAGCAATTTGAACTTCTGTTCCTCCCCAAACTTTTTGCTAACAAATGTGCATGGGAACTACTGCGAACTTTGCAAACCTGAACAAATTCCATTGCCATACAAAGCTAAAGATACTTGGCTGAATGCAATTCATCCCCCAAGACTTCAAGCTCAACCAAAACATCACGGCAATCGCTGCCACATTTAGTCCCAACACATACATATGCACACACGGGAGATCTAGAGACAGAGAAACACTAATAGAATGAATTAGCTCTTAACACATTCTCTTAGCATCAACTCTATAATGCAGTTTCTCTTAGCGTAACAGCATGGATAGTTCCTGTACGCTATTTGAATCAAACACGAACAACACAATCAAGGGGAGAATTAGCTATTATATTAAGATTCACACCTGGAAAATCTTGTGATGAGGAGTTTGAACTTCTGCTCCTCCCCAAACTCTGTTGATGAATGTGCATAGGAACCACCATGAACTTTGCAAAGCTGATCAAATTCCATTTCCATACAAGACTGTGGACTCTTGGTTTGAATGCAATCCATCCCCCCGGACAGCAAGCTTAGCTGGAACATCATGGCAATCGAAGGCATCTTCCGCTTTCGACGAGACAAATCCACAATTGCTGAGGCTCGGTTCCTCACATCGACATTGATTGGCGGATGTTCTATCTCAAACATCCTTTCATCGATTATGATGACATGGAAAATGGAGTCCCCTTTAGATTAGAAGACCAAAAATTGGCCCTCACAAATAGAGTAATGCTCTGCAAATTCATTCCAACCCTTTGCTAGCCAAACCATCTTATCACATTTTTCCAATTCCACAAGCCAAATAATTGCACCATTCTCTCAAAAGCATCCCCTCGAACTTTTTGGTATTCCCTGTAGGAAAAATAAAACCCATAATCTTAATAAGCCTATGAGACCTGATTTCAGATTCAAAATGAAGAAGAACATAACAAGAATGCATAAACCAAAAAGGACATCTTGAAGCATATACTTTTCGGTTCATTCAGATTTGGACTGCGGCATTGATGAGTGTGCATCTAGATTATGATCAACCTCATAAAACCCAGTCAGCATAGTAGTACACTTCCTTGATTCCTCAAGACTACATAAAGGAGTTATTATTCGGAAAACTTAATTCATTTTGGACCAGCGAAAGTGACAATTCCAGAGTTCATCTCGATCAATGTAAAGCAAGTCCTAACCAGCACTGGTGAATATGTAGACTCTGAACACAAAATCATCCCTATCAATGAGTTTCTACATGCAGATGACTTTCTATTGCGAATGTGGGTCAACCAGTGGAAAAGAACGCCCCCCCCTTCCTCCCCCAAAAAAAAAAAAAAAAAAATCTCACCTACAACTCCTTAGCTTCACCATCCATGACTTGTCCGAATACCTGAGAGTCGCAATTTGCTTAATTTCCTGAATATGTTGCATGATGAATTGAACAGGAGCAGACCGCCAATCTACATGGTTGAAAAACCAACATATGGTGAAGAATAGACCAAGAGATAAGCATACCCTAATGAGAGAATCAAATCATACACAACGTGAGTTTAAGGCATTACTTGCTAGTTTCAGGAGTTTAATAGACAGTAAACCATATAACGAAAGCCATTAATCCAAAGTCAAGGTCAAATCCATGCTCCGAGAATGCAATAGGGTACACATTCAGAAGAAGCCTTCTAGGTCATATATATAAAACAAATCAATTTCAGCCACACAAATCACAATCACAGGGAAAAAAGTAAATACATTGATAACTGGAACATGAATAGAATGGAAGATTTAAACTTAAGCTATTTGATTCTTTCAAGCACAGCTCAAATAAGGTTTTATCATACTAATGGTTCAATTAGACAAGGTAAAATCTTTTTTTTTCCCCAAATCTGTTTAATATAACAAAATACAATAGCATCTCCTATATGAAAACAATATTATCAGTCATTAGATCTACAATGAAATTTCATAATCACAAGAAGCCAGCCCCTTATCGATTAGGTATTTCTCTTTAGTTATGGAGGCAGCAACATTCTTTGCAATTTGCTTGTCCATATGAACATAGTTTCTTTGTGCAATTAACATATGTATTCCACTTCTCCGACATTGAATCACATTGTCAAATTTCTCCATATAAGAGGACCTGGATTCTGATTCTAAGATGCCTTAGGAATTGCTTTTCCAACGCATCTATCCACAAAAAAGGAGACGACTGTCATCTTTTCGAACCCCAACCACCATCTTATGTTCCAATAATAGTCCTTTCATTCTTTTCCCTATTTCAATTACTCCATTGTTAAGATAAAATTGCTAGTTTGAGGAACTTATGCTTTTAGACTCTACTGTAGAACGAATTTTGAAGAACAGAGCCCTTTGCTGAAGAAGAAGGCAAGGATTGAGGAAGGTCTCTACGAAACCAGCTTTCGACTTCAACCTAATTCATGCGCAATAAGTCACCAAAATCGGAAGAAAAGTGAACTTACGAGTTTGCCGGGTTCAAGTGCGAGAGAGAGAGAGAGAGAGAGAGAGAGAGAGAGAGAGAGAGAGAGAGAGAGATCTTCTACTTTGATGATGTCAGTGGAGGACCTCTATTGGTCCATGATCTGAAGTAGTGGACTGAGAAATTTACACGGAATGAATTTTAAAAGCAGAGCCCTAGCTGAAGAAGACGACAATGGTTGAGGAAAGGTCTCTACGAAAGCCGGAAGAAAATTACGAGCAACAAGACACAAAAGTCGGGAAGAAATTCTGGCAAACGGGAGAAATGATGTGTGCAGAAGCGTGAACTTACGATTCGTTGTCGGATACAGATGCGGGGAGAGAGAGAGAGGGTATGATGTTCTTCTTTGATGAAGTGAGTGGAGGACTGACTGTCCAGACTCGGCAGTGCCATCTTCTCTCAGTCCTGGCAATTCCCGACGCTTCCTTTTCGCTCCGTCCTTCGTGAACGCAACAAAGAGAGCCTCTGGCGTCAAGAAGGAGAAGGAGAGCCTTGCTTCGCTTCCTGCTGCTTAGTGAAGGAGGCGAGATCGATTGATCGATAGATAAGGGTTGATGATGCTTTGATCTGACGGTATCAATAATAGAAAAGATACAAAAAGAAAAATTTAAAAATTTACCGTGCTACCAAAAAATAAGAAAAAAGAAAACGAATGAATGAGAGAATGACATCAATTGAATCTTTACCAATTTTATGTGTATTTGTTTATGCTGATAACTTTTGTATGGTTGTATTAAGATCATCACACTTCTCCCAGTTCTCTCCTTCCCACTCGTATCTAAACAAGCTTACCCAACTATCCCATCGACCTAGTTGTGGTGTGCTTAGTGTACCCTTAGAAAAGGTCTTCATTTTCGAACACTCTTCTACTTCAATACTCCGTAAGCATGGGAACCTGAAGGTGCAACTCGAGATGGAGGAGAAGCATTCTAGGCTTGGCAAATCTTGGAGTGTCAAATATTGTAGATTTCCAAAAGAAATCACTTTTCCTTCTCCGTTTCCATCATTGGCCACTACTTCTTTCATTCTTTCACATCCTATTATAGTCATGGAATAGAGATGCATCAAATTTGTGACTGTTGAAACTGTTACTAAATGTACCAATCCAGAGGAATTCTTCACCACTAAATTCATCAGATTCTGGAAGGATGCCACAATTGGAAATATTGTCGTCAAACGGGGACAATCCCAAATCTCAAATGTTTCGATGCTCTGAAAAATTTTCGACACTAAAGAGTCTTCTCTCCACACACACTTTAGGTTGCGTAACTTGTTTAACTTAATTTCTCTTAAATTTTCAAGCTCCGGATGTTTCCCCTCTTCAAAAAGCCCTTCGTCCGGGAATATATCTTCAAAGGAGCTACAGAATACCTCAAGGCTTTGTAGATTTCGAAATCTCTCTAGGAGGAATATAGAAGGAAAGACGGCATTTTCATCATGAAAGCATGCCAGTGTTAGTGCTATTGGTTTGCTAAAGATGTCATCAGGAAAATTTCCATCTTGTATCATCTGAATATTGTTATTGACTAATAAAAGTCTCTCAAAGTTGGGAAAGTCCTGTCAAATAGCCAATACAACAAGAGAAGTAAATTCAGCAAAGTTTTGGTAATAAATCATGTGTTGTAAAAAGTAAACCTATTTAGATAATTTGCATGGAAGGTTGGTTTGGTCAAGTGGATGATGTGAATCTAAATTCAAGACCCCTACAATCACTAAATTCATCTTTTGTTAGGAATATCTTGTCAACAAAAATATATCTTCTTTGGAATCTTATGTAATGAGATGCGCTCGTGATGTTACTAAAACATATGGGGTCCACAAATTTAGAAGTGTGCTTAAGATATAAGAAATACCTTATGTTGTCCACAAACTTATAGGAAAGGGGTTCTAGTTTTCTATAGTATTATAACAGGACAACAAGACAACTATGCAATGCACGAAGGTACTAATGTTACTAATGTTACAACACGACAACTATGTAGTGTATTAAAAAATACATTAGAAAATGGTGCACTAAGATACCGATGTTATTTTTGTTTTAAAAAAAAAAAGTTTGAATTGGTGTTTTTTTAGAGTTTGTAGAAGATGAAATAGAGAAGAAAAGTTCAAATGTGCGACACATGTCAATAATTGAGAGGACCTCTTGTCAAATTCTTATTGATGTCACCAAGGAGCACCATTTAGTTAGATTAGGAATATATTCAGTTGTCAATATAATACTATAAATATTTTTGTAACTCTAGGTAATGGAATATCTTATGCATGTCCACAAATGAAAGTATACTTAAGATATTAGAAATATCTTAATGTTGTCGACAAACTAATAAGTAAGGGAGATCATGTTTTCTATAACATTATAACGCGACATGATATGCAATGGATATGATATTAGTGACTGCTTTAAAGAACAAAGTAGAAACTAATGGAGAGTAGCTATAATCATACCCTCTCGAATGAAGAGTGTGCTTCTTGATTTGAAAGGTCTTGTTGATCATATTTTTGAGCCCAACTGTTCATGGATGCCGTAAATGATAACATGTTCAGTTTGTCACAGTGAGTCACTCGTAATTCCTCCAATAATGGCCAATGCAAAGTGGGCAAGTTAGGATAGAAACTCTTGAGTCGTGGCATGTCACGTAACACCAAAGAGGTTAGTTTTGGGAAAAGATCTTGAGTAGTATTGGAGCGTGGAGTGTCACCCCCATTAGCAACTATTTCCTTGATCTCACAAGACTCCACTTGAAGTTTTTCAAGGTGGGTTAAACTTGTAGCCACCCAATACGGAAACAAATTTTCAAGGCCCTTACAATTCCGAACCTCCACTTTCCATAAACAATCAAAAGTAAGAGTTTCTTGAGGAGTGTTAGTCCATATTTTGCTTAAATTGTCCATGTGGGAGAGATCCATCGACCAAGTTCAGGAAATTGTACCTGCCATATTGAGAAAAAAAAATGACACAATGAATGTGATTGCATTGAGTTATGACCTTAAAGAAGGAATTTCCAGACTTCCCTTGTTCTCACAAATCATGAGAACTCAAGATTTTGTTAGGGACATAAATAGGGAGGGGTTGATTGATGCTTTTATACAAGTTGACTGATGACTAAGGCCGAGGATACGGCGAACTGGATATAAAAAAGTAAATATAGTAACTTCAATTGTTCACAACCTTTTTCTTTTTTATGCATGGAAAATTTTTGTATTGAAAGAAAATAATTTCTTAATAGGCATGGGCAACATAACGACTTGAATAAATAACATAATGTTATGATCTCAGCAAAAGCAAGTTGGGACAATTTACTAGTTTTACATTGGACCATTAATAACATCCTTGAAATAATATTTATTCAGATTTGAGGTGAAAAAATAAAAATAGAATCTTGTGGTGTACAAGTGGTCCACCCTTTGGCAAAAAGTGGGTGTGCACCCGCTGATCGCATTTTGTTTGTATGGAGAAAATCAAGAGTGCTTTTTTTTTTTTTTTTTTGCTACATCATGACCTCGACGAATTGTCCATTGAAAAGTAAGTATTGATATTTTTCATTTGGTTACAATATAATTAATGCAATTACGACTTGTCACAAAAAAAAAAAAAAAAATAATTGACTTTCCACACTTCCTTAAATCTATCAATATTCTTAATTGAGGATTTTGATGAGTTTTTGAAATTATCTAATAATGTGGGAGAAATCAATTATTATATGATAGCTCATATTTGACACTAAAATGAAAACAATTCTATCACAACTTGTCACTACCAAAAGATCAGGTGACTATTTTCATACTTCCCCAAATTTATTAGTATCTTTGATTGAGTGTTATAATGACTTTTTGAAATATTCTTAGAATGTGGGGCTAGGTATTATATAACAACTTATCCATGCAAATGACATTATAAATAAATAATTAGTGATAATTCTTACAATTAAAAAGTAAACAATTAATACTTGTTATAATTAAACATTCTATTCTGCTAGTATAAAACGATAGAAAGAATTGTGCAAAAGTATTAGAATAAGGAAAAAAAAAAAAAAAAAAAAAACTTTTATAGAATCTGTAATAAAAAAATGATATCGCGCATTTTCAAGTGCCTTAGTTTCGACCCAAAAAAAGAAGTGCCGGAGGAGGTCATCATTTACTGCGTTTAGTCTTCACATGAGGAGAACTTCATGAGGTGGAATGGAAGTGTTGACCGGATGATTGAGTCCATTTATTTTTAATGTTTTTTATGTAGCTACGACATTAATTAAATATTGATTGTTTTTTGGTCAGATGACTCGATATAAAAAATCTCAATTCCCCTCACTTCCCTTCTCCATCTACGCTTTCTCCTCCATCTCCAACCACATTGAGCCCAACCTTCCCGCATCCCCCAGCCATCGCCACCGACGGAGTTGCCGGCGTCGCATCCAAGGCAACCATTGCCGAGCGTTCAACCCTCTCCGTCGTCTCTGTGGTCTACCCATTCATGACGCCTCTCGTCCATGGCCGCTCTTCCCTGACATCTATTTCTCTGTTTTCTCTTTCGCCGTTTGACCTCGCAGTCCATGGACGAAGGGATCTCAAACTCGCCGTCAAGACTCATGGCCATGGACAAGCTGCGGTCGCCAGATCTATGGAGGAGCCTCCTGGCGAGCCATGGACGAGCTAGGCTTGCGTCCATGGACGATACTAGATCTGGAGGCACGACTCCAGCCCAGATCTGGACGGGCAACGACCATGAGCCAATCGCGGGCGACGACGGAGGGGACAATGGCAGTCCATAAGCCGTCTTTGCTCGCGACGGGACTTCCAGATCTGCAACCATGTCTCTAGCGACAGCGGCTCGTCCATGGCTGCGAGCGGCGGTGGTCGACTTCCAGATCTGCAACTCTGTCGCTATGGACGGCCAGATTTCGAGATCTGTAGAACTATGAGACGGACAAAACAGAGGGAAGCCGGCCATGCTCAGCTTGGACATAGCGGGGGTCACCCTAATCAAGGCGCCGGTAACTCCGCCGTTGGCGACAGCGAAGGAGGGGCGGAGGTCGGGCGGCTGTGGACAAAGGAGGAGGAAGAGAGGGCTGAAGAGAAGATTTTTTTTAATTTTTCTTCGCCGGGAATCCACACCCCAACCAAATCGACGCTGAAATCGCTTCCGCACCGGAGATCCACTTCAACCCGCCATAATCAACAAGCTCCGGTTCGCGTAATCGCTCAGAACCCACGCATGCACGTGCGTGCATAAAGAGGAGGCAAGCTTCAAAGAAGCGATTCCGAAGCTTCCAGTTCAACCATTGGACAGACCACCCAATCAATCGCCCCAAAAAAAGAAAGTAGAGGAAGGGGGGCGAGGGGAAGAAAGAAGAGTTTCTATTACTTGACTCTGTAGATTTGGTTTACTTTTTTTTTTTCCTCGTTGCGAAAATGAGGATCAAGGTGAACCGAATGGCTGAGAGAGAACAATTGTTAAGGGGGGAGAAGTCTAAAACTCCAAATAGACATTGTCTAATTTCTTCCTTTTTCTATTTTTTTTTTCCTTTGTCCAGTGAGCGCACCACAACTGATGGAGGCCTAGGCGGTGGTGTGGTTCACGTATAGAGATGCCCCTTCGCCGAGGAAAGAGAGAGAGGGAGCAGAGCCATGACAGGAAGAGGAGAGCAGAGCTTTCTAGTGATGGGCCGTTAATGAAGAGAAAGGGGGAGCAAATATTTTAATGGTTCAACTGATAAGTGGGTCCGGCGTTGCCACGTGTCAGTCTACGGATGATTCAATACGAATCCTACGTAATGTATTTAATGCACCTAATGTTTTCCCTCCCGTGGTGTTGTTGGTTGGATAATTTATTCCGATTTTTAAAATTTTTATTTTAGCTAGGACATTGACTAAATATTGTCATCTAGTTATGAAATAAGACTTGCAATGTCCGCAACCGCCCTCGGAATTGCTACTATTTATTATCCAGCTGTCCTTTTTTCTCTTTTATTTTTTCCTTTTTTTAGCCATTTTTTTTTGGAAAAAGTAATCTGCATTTTCTCCTGCCAAACATAGATTGTGTGGAGTATCACACTAATTATCACTCAATATGATAATCCAGAATTAATATTTATTGTATAATACAAGTACGTAATTTGATAGGTTGTTGGAGTATAGCGAATGGAGAATGATTTATGAATGGAGAAGGCAAACCACTTCATGCATATTGACCTTTTTATTTTTATTTATTTCATTATCAAGACCTAGCTCAAGCATCGGTGATTATTAAGAAATAAAAAAGTCGACTCATTGATTATGATATAATAAGCTGTAATAGTTAAGCAATTTGTGAAATTGGCTTTCACAATTATGAAGTTTTTTTTTCCCTTTTCTTCATGTTAAATAGAACGACGCTAATTTGCTTCCACGTAAGTAAATATGAAGGTGTGATACTTAATATTTTTTTTTTTTTCCATTTTTAGATGCTATTATGTGTTTGCTATTTAGTTCTTTATAATTGAAATTGCAAAAAGTAAATGTTTTTATATGGTTTGTGATCACCTTTTTAGGAACCTCGCTAATTAATTCTAAAGTACTGCGCATGATATGATTTCATGAACTTACACCAACTTAACACTTCGAATAGAATATAGAGATGTACATATAATAGTAATATTTATTGAGGATTAGAATTATTTAATCTTCGTATTAAATATTAGAAGAGTATGTATATAAACCCGCACAAAGCACAAAATTTGCATCATACCGTGCATTGTCCAATACCATGAGAACATGTTCCAAATGAAATGCCAAAGATGCATTTGTTCGAAAGACTAACCTGGGAAGTGAAAAATGCAGAGGTGCCATGATCATTATCCATCCAAGATTGCCCAGTCAAACTTCTCATCTTGGGGCAATGGGCAATGCTCAACCTTTTTAATATGGGGCATTCCAGCATACGGTTTTTTCCCAAGAGGAAACAAGTCAAGTTGGGCAAACATTCCAGTTTCATGCGCCAAAGCTTTGGGAATGTAATCTTCTCCATTGCGCTTCCTTGCCCTTCTTCCTCTACGATCACTCCTTCCATTTGACCACACTCCTTTATTTCCATCTGATAAAGATTGGCAAGGCACCGAGCCATTGATGAAGTAAAAGCATGTCCCAAGTTACCGCAATTATAAAGGACGAGAGTAGCTAGAGAATCAAAGCGTATTGATTCTTGAAGATCTCTATTCCACAGTCGCCTTAATTTTGGTAGATTGACCAAGTTCAATTCCCATAGCCGAGGTAGTACTCGAGTGCTTTCCACAGCCTCCAGCCCTTCCAAATCAAATATTTCTTCAAGCAACTCACAATCACGCACTTGCAAATAGCCCAAATTGTCTAAGACAAGCATCAATCTGGATGGAATAGCGTTAATAAATGATGGACATTTATCTACCACCACTGATTTTAGTTGCCAATACGACTTGATGGGATTAAGTTCGTTGTGCCATTTTGCAATCAACCTAGGGAACTCAGATAGCAGCATTTTCTCTACTCCAGCAAACGTGCCCTATCAAAAAATTGCATCATTAAGCATAAACTTCTAGCTAGCAAAAAGCTATTATTCACTCAGTGGTCAAAACCATCCAAATACATGGAATTTGGTAACTAGTGCATACCATTTCTTCAAACATATTATGGATGGTGATGTTGAGGTTTCCTGCCCAAAACCACACTTCCTTTGATACTTGAACTCTCTTTAACTTTGATGGCTCCGTCGGTCCTTGAGAGAAAAACTTCATGTTGGGACATCTAGTCACAATGATATCTTCCAAGAGCGGGAACATCAAAGTGTATCCACCTGAGCTAAAACTTCTCAACCCTATCAACCCATCAAGCTCCATATACTTCAGTTGATTGAAAGCCACCACACATTCATACCCACCTTTCTCATCACTAATGACTTCTGTCAATATTCTACAATTACTTATCCTCAATTTTGTGAGTGCCACCAAATTTTTAGCCATTGTCGGTGTGAACATATTTGATAACCCATCACAATGTGACACATCTAGAGTTTGCAGATGTTGAATATATCTTGAATCCTGCATATCGAGCACAATAACTGCATTTTAAAATGTTGAGTCTCATGTGATTCAATGGAAAGAAATGTGCCCTCATGAAACAAACATTATCACTGATCTTTTATATTTGACTTGTATCCATATTTGAACTTGATTAACTCCTTAAATTCACATTTCTAAAGATATATCCCTTGTGAAAATAACTTATGCATCAATTATAGTCACAATTGCATTAATTTCAATAGTTAATGTCAACAATAATGTCCCATCTTTTCTTTGTTAGCATAAGATCAACAGTTTTTATAAGGTTCAAATTAGACAACACACTTGTGCCATGGTAAGATCACCCCACATACCACGTGTTTATCTTTGTGGTACTTAAAAGAGAGCTAAATGATTGGAATTAGCCTCTTTTTAAAGGGGATCAATGAGTATGCATTTGTTACATCAAACAATGACAGGAATGTTCAATCAATACTCGAAGAACATATTATGTTTCAATGTTGCAATATGTCTATGGATTCAAGGAGAGTTGTACAGTTTATATCTTCGCTTGCAAAAGCAACTTGTATGAGATGCTTTGGTTTAACCATCACTTAAGATATTCACCATCAAAGCAAAACAAATAAAATTGGATCATACCTCTAAATCACTTACAGACAAGGAAGAACTGATTTAAAGAAACAAGAACCATGTCAAAAGGGTGATCAACATTAGAAGTTATGAAATTGATGTAGTAAAAGAAAATTGCATTGGATCGTTCGAGGAAGAATATTAGCAATTAAGAAGAAAATGATGGAGAGATTGAGATTAAAAAGCCAACCAATCATCCATCAAAAGGTGCAATACAGTAGAAGGTGTGATTTTTCCAATACCGAATGCCTCAAATCAATATTATATCACTCTAAAGCAATTAAAGAGTGAGGCTAAGAGAAAGCCATTAAAAAAGGAATTGCTTGGGCCAAACGAACAAATCTCACTTACATCATTCCCCACTTGAAAGAACTAAATATACTTAATCGATTGAATTTTCCTTTTAAAATTCAATGATTTTTATCCATGCTAGAGGATCCAATAGTTAGATATCAAGGATAGATCATACTTATACCCAAGTCAAATAATCGAAGGTTTTCCTGAATATCCCATTATAGGAATTAAAATTATTTAAGAAAGTCGATGTATTTATTTTGTGGGAGGGCCCGTTTCCACAGCCTCTTTGGGTGCATAAACAACGATTTAGGTAAACGGCCTATATTGCTTTTAGTTTAGTCAAAGTGGACTCGCCTGTAAATCACTCTATTTCATTTTCCTTTGAAACATTCTTTCGCTATCCACTCGACAAGACATATGACTCAACTAAAATATCTTATCTGCGAATTGTATTTTATTTCTTTAGCAAGAGTTTCATAAGAATGGCCTTGCAGTTCATGTGAAAACTAAACAGGGTGATTTCTGAAGCCCTAGACCCTAGATATCTTGCTCAGTTAGGGGACGGAGAGTGCTTAGATTCCTTTTACTGGTGCAATTAAGAGAGAGAGCAAAGCTTCCTTCGATCAGGAAAATAAATGAGATCTTGCAAGTGCAAATGATGTCAAGTGAGCGTATTGAAGGCCCTTCATCTCCGGCCGCTTGAACTTTGCTGCTCACTTTCCTCTCGGTTGTTTTTTCAATTTCTTTCAATGTACATGCGTGCGATGTCTATGCCATACATGTGAGGCCGATGAGAGTTTTAAGTTTTTTTGGAACATCAAAAAGCTTTTAGAGATCCTATTTGGCAGTCGTATTACCCATTCATGCTTTGTGTAGGTATGATAAGAGATGTTCAACCATATTTATGGAAACTATTTGTAGAGAAATTGAAAGTAAGAAATTGCAACTCATACATGTCAGCAACTCTGAACATTTATGCTTGTATGACACTCATTTTCTATAAAAATATTTTAACCAAAATATACATCATAAGTAACTTAGTTTTTATGTTGGCGATGCTTGTCTCTAGTGTATTTAATATTTTAACGTAATGTTAATCACGTACCTCTTGATTGAAGAGTACAGTGGCACGTGATGTGACATGATCTTAACTTCCACTTTCTCGTGCACCTGTAATTGGTATTTCATTGGATGAAAAGAATATTACCATTTGTATTGTAGAGATGAATATATCTACAAGACAATCTTCAATGATAAAAACAAAAAATCAATCTTACACTTTCCATGAGAGAAGCACGTCAAACTTTTCAATCGTTCTAAGTGTAAATCGGTTAACATCGGGAATGCCAAAATTTCTGATGTTTCCATTCCCAACCCTTCTTCCTCCATAATGATCACCTCCATCTTCTCACAATCCGATATAGTCAATTTTTTTAATTGTGTGAGAGATTTAACCATAGATGGGAGAAATATAAACTTGAGGCTATCCAAGCCAATGATTTTTAATGTCTCCAATCTCTGAAAGGCAACCTGTGAAATTTGCTCATGGAATTGGTGATTAACTTAATCTCGAATTCATAAACTTTTAAAGAGTAAATATAGATGAGTGCCAAGTGGAGAGGAGGATTATTAAATTGCACAAAAGGAAAAAAAAAAAAAAAGAAGAAGAAGAAAAAACAGAAAAATGGAGTAAAAAAATCTCCACACTAACGTCATTTCTAATTGCCAGTCTTTCCTTTGCTAAAAAACTTGCAATGCTAAGCTTAATTTGATGAGTGAGCTAGTTTTATTCCATCCGAAGAATTTCTCCTTCGGAAATGGATTAGTGAGTGGAGCATTACTTGTCTCTTTTTGTATAATAAAAGCAAACTTAACACTTTCCACCTCAAAATTCTGCCCAAAAATAGTTCGATTGGTATCCATGGCCAGTGTCCAATGAGAACAATGGCGAAAGTTAAAAGCCCCAAAACTACGGCGATTAAGAAAAGGCGAACAAGTAAAGGATGACACACACTGCCTTGTGGGACCCACAACAAACATGTCCAGGACCCTCTGCTGATGGGGAAATTAACATATTGCAGGAGTCTTGGGCCATGCGTATGGCATGGGCCTCGGGCCTGCGACGCTATAAGGGAGCAATCTTGTCTAATAAAAAAACCCCAGTTTTCACCCATATAAAATACAGTCGTGGGCTTTCCTTAATTGAGGGCATTGTTTATCCTTAGTTTAGTAATTCCCTTTCATGTTAGTAAATTATTATCCGTAGAAGTGCAAATAGGACCATAAAATATATCTACAGTGGCTTAACATCATTTTCATTGATAAAAACAAATAACAAAAGATTTTCACCTGTAATTGCTCCCATTTTTAAACTTGCATGATTTGTCATCTTCTATAAACTTGGTGTAGATATTATATGAAAAGGATCTCCTATAAAATATTATCACTAAAGCTAGTTAAACTGTTTACTATATTTCCACCTACTAGTCTAGAATTGAATATACTACAAATAATCGCCTTCAATTTCAATTGAATGCAATTAATTATTTTTATGCAGAGCTACTTTATCAACTTTGTAATTGCTCACCCTTGTTGAACTTGAATGATTTTTCATCTTCTTTAAACTGGGAGTAAAGATTATACTGAGAGGATCTACCATACAAGATTATGATGTGAAAAAAGAAAAGGAAAAAGCAAAGCCATAAAGGCTTTTTGTAAAATTTCTCCGATGTAGTTCCATTATCTTTGAAAGCGCTCACTCCATGGAAGCTCAAAGCAAGGGAAGAAGACAAGTCACTGGCATGTGGACCCACAACTTATATTTCCACTGCTTTCTGTTGACGGGGAAGCTAATCTATTTTGTGAGTCTCATGCCCAATGATCAACTTTAGTGATAATTGGGCCACTTTAAAAGGGCTATCTTATCTAGTCAATTAAAAGGCTCTACTCGTAGCAATATTTTCCCTGGTAAAATAGCCACATGCTTTTCTTAATTGGGCAATGATCATCCTTAGCTTACTGACTTCTCTTTAATGTTAGTATATCACTATCAATAACCAATTTAATAGGATATTAAACACAGATTGTGGATTTGTTTTTGTGATGCCAAAAGTAAGTATAAAGATGTCTATGTATACAATATGCATGCATGAACATGCACAAAACTCTATACTCTTATAACTGTGGGGTCTATATAATAACGAACTGCTTATTTAAACAAGAAACATAGAAGACATGCATCAATTACATTAGCCTAGTTGCTTTTATTTAAAAAAAAAAAAAAAACCCAGTCCTTCTTTCCATTTTTTGTATTGGTTTTTAAGAGTAACCTGTATTATACATTTTGTGGATAATAACAAAGTTTGATAAGTAATTCAATTGAATCCATATCAAAAGATTTAAAATTACTTATGGAATTACTTTAGTGCTGAAATTCTCTTTAGTTTTTCTTTATGAAACCCTATTAATTTAGATATACTAGTAGCATTTAAATTGAAAATAACTCAGAACCTACCACAAACTAAATTTACATGGATTTCATACAATTAGTTGGATTTCTACGCAATGAAGAGAAACTGAAGGTTGATTTATCTAATTACAGAGAAGGCACGAATGGATAAGGTTATCGGGAAAAAAATGAACTGAAAAATAACAAAATGAATAAGCAACATGATATGTTGTGCATCTAATTAGCAAAGGTAGGAAAAGGCAATAAATATTATATTCTTTTGGTAGAAAGTTACCTGTTGCCCATTGAAGAATGCAATTTGAGTGCCAAATTGGTCCTCTGATGTACTACTCAAAAGAGTTGTTCCAATGGTGAAAAAATTCTTGATACTTGGCAATTGGTGCAAATTCATTAAACGCAAATTTTGCAACTCCACTTTGCCACAATCATCGACATCTACAATCCCATGCATTAACTCGCAACCAACAACTTTAATCTCTTCTAGTTGTGGAAGTTCTCTCAGTAATGAAAGAGGAAACAAAACTTCCATTTTGTTACAACTTTCGACTTGAATTACTTTTAATTTGCTAAAGGACTTGGAGGAGGAAATATGGCTGTAGCATATCTTCGTCAAGTTGTTGAGCTCTATGAGAAGTAATGACTCCAACATCTCAAAAGCACTAAGGGAACGACACTGGAGGATGTATTGGATAGAGGAACTATCCTCAACCATTAGATGCTTTAATTTTGGAAAGCCTTCTTGAGATAATGCGCAAATACTTTGCTCGCTTCCATTCAACTTGGCCAAAAGCAGATCGTCTGTTTTACTTAAGATACTTTGTATGCATCCTTTTCGAAGAACATCAATTATTGGATCCAACTCGAGGTACAAAATCCTCCATCCTAGGTCCTTTCTCCAACGCTGTGCATTACCTATCTGGATTTTATACTTGGTTAATTTCTTGACATCTAGGTCCTCTGGGAGCGCTTTTGGATCGGGAATGGAGACATGTAGAGTGCAAAGATTCTTTAGGTGATTCAACTCAATCAGACTGGCATTAGTTGGTTGAGTTTGCTCCACGGGATTCCATTGATTAAAGCTACTATTCATATACAACTCCTCCAATTTGATCAATCTTCCAAGCACACCCGGTTCAATCATCCGAAGACCTGAACAATAGTTCAAGTCCAACAACCTCAGCTCTGTTAGTTGCCCAATTTCTTTCGGCAATCGTTGAAAGTTGTAGTTCATACAGCTGAGAACTTGTAACCCTTTTAGCTTGCCAAGAATGGCCACATCCTCTAGCGAACAATACTGAAGATACAAAGTATGTAAGTTCTCCAAGAATTGAAATGGCGTTGGTGAACGAGTGATACGTACCCCAGTTAGATGTAGAACCGCAAGTTTCTTCATAGAGTTGAAAAATGAATCTGGAATCTCAAGAGACATATTGTTGTTGAAAAGCAAAAAGATGCGCAATTCGGGACAATCTAATTCTTTGGGAAGCTCCTTTATGTCAATATATGGAAAGCATAGCGCCGAACAACTTTTGAGCCTCTCATTCTGCAATTGTGTTGTCAACATGTCTTTATCTTTCAGCACAAGAAGAGGGTGATCTCTCAAAACGGACTGGGCAACAAAATCATGAACCAAGTCATGTATCTTCAACCCATCCGTGCCTTCATTGTCCAACAGAAGGGAGGAGGCTTGAAGAGTGCGAATGAGTGTGCTCAACCTATCTCTAGCTTCTTCCATTCTGCTATCTTTTTGAAATATCCCCAAACCATAGCCATAGCTCACCAAGTTTTCAATAGAGGGCTTAGAGATGCCATAAGCAACACAAAGTTGTAACAAACTTTTTGCATCCTCACTTTCTAAATGATCATAACTCAGTTGTAACACCTTATTTATCACTCCACTTATTCCTTCGTTTGTAGACCACTCTATTTGTTTCAAAGCATCCCTCCATTCACGTAGAGAAGCAAGTTTTAATTGTTTCGCCATTGCGTCTAGTAGCAAAGGCAAACCTGCACATCTGTGGAGGGCTTCATCCACCAAGGGTCTGAACTCGTCATTATGAACTTTTTCTCCCACTATCCTCTCAAACAATATCTTTGCCTCTTTCTCCTTCAGTGCATCTAGGGCGAAGGCCTTGTCGCAGCTCATTTCATTTTGTAAAACATTTCGAAATCTCGATGTCAACAGTAACTTGCATCCTATGACTTTATTGTCACGTCCGCAAGGAATGCCGACTGATTCTAACTTGAGCCCCTTCCACAGGTTGTCCAGTATTATGAGGACCTTTTTGTTCTCCTTCTCCTCGGCTTTCAACCTCTCGTGTAGAAGTTTCGCTCGCCCGTTAGTAGTCTCTTTGTTCTTTATTTCAGTAAGGCCCAAGGCGTCCGCAATCTCTCCTTGAATTCTCTTGATGTCTGGATTTTCCGACACGTCAGCCTTAGCAACCAGATCAAACGACTTTTTTTTCTGTATTATCCTTTCGACATCCACCAAAAGGGTGGACTTGCCGACCCCACCCATCCCGTAGACCCCGACCACACTATTGATGTTATTGGCAAGAGCGTCCATGATGTTCTGTATCATCATAGCTCTGGACTCGAAAACGCCATCGTCCCCAAGCACAAACGACGTCGAGGCAGAAAAAGCAGAGACCGTTGTAGTGGTCGACCGGACAACATCTTTGCATTCTCTGTTGGCCGAATTCGTAGCAGGGACATTTCCCGGAGTAGGTTCCCTGAAGGAGATGTCGTCCAATTCTTTGAATCCGCTGCATTTTTGAGCCAGTTCCTGAATGACCTTGATCTTGCCCTCGGCCTTCCTGCTGAACTGATAGCGACATTTGGGGTCAGGAAGAGTCCCGTAGCAGCAAGTCTTGGTCGTATTTTCGAAGTTGCCCAACAGTTCTCGCACCTCCTTTAAAGCATCGCCAGATTTATTCTCCCACGTCGTGAAGACATCATGGAGCTTCCGAACATTGTTTCTGGCGCGTTCCACAAGAACGTTGACCCTCCGAACCTCGTTTTCTAGATTCTGGACTTCCTCCTGAAGACTGTCAGCGAAGCTCTTGGAGGACATCACGTATCTTATTGGACGCTTGATCGCAGTAACGGCCCCCTTCGAGAGATCCCATGCAATAGAAACGGCAGAGTCGGCCATTTTTCTTTGCTTCTTTTCCTGAGAAAAAAAGAGCCAAAAAACAGAGATAGAGAGAGAGTGATGAAATTGAGAACAGCAGATACTGAAGAAGGAGAGGAGGAGGAAGAATGGTTGAGCCGAGGAGAAGAAAGAGCTCAACAGAGCGAGAGACGAACCAGGCGAAAAGACTTGAGCGCTAGAAAGTATGGAGGAAGGGGAGCGTGGAATAGCAGTGAATTGTAGAAAGAAAGAGATGATTGGCAGTGGTTAAAGCAGTAAACAAGTGACTCGACTTAAACCTTTGCCCTCGGCATATGTACTATACACAGTGTGTCAGCACCAAAATAATAAAGTGTAATTAATAATGATAATAAATGGACAAGGACAGGTCCCACCCACGTGACACTGTCACCAACTGTGATTTCCTTAGGGTTAAAATTCCAAAAAAAGCTGACAATTGGGAGAACGTTCACACAGTGCTGTCGGTGCCACGTACCTAGGCAAAAGCGCGTGGGGACCCTTGGAAAATCCACAGTACTTAAAGAAAATTCGTGATTTTTTTTATCAGTAATAATAACATGTTTATGATAAATAGCGTCCTTAATCTTTTTCATTCTATCAAAATTTTCATTGATACTTGTACACGACCCCTAGTCGGACTCAAAACAGGGCGACGATTAGACTTCGAAATGTGTATAACACCTTCACTAACTGATTGTAATACCTAGTTGATTAGAATCTTTTACGACAGGATTATCTATATTTGACAAATAGATGATATTAGAGAATTTAAATGATCATCTATCATCATGAAACAAAATTATGGTACATGCTTTGCACATGAATCAACTTAACTGACCCACTTTTTTTCTTGAGCCTTTGACAAATGCAGCAAAAAACTAGGGCTAATTCCAAAAATAAGTACAAACTTTAGGTCAATTGACAAATCTAACCCAAATTATTTTTTGTCTTGTAAAAAGCATTAATTTTAAGTCAAGTGAAAAATTTGGCCCAAACTTTTTTTTGTCACATAAAAAAACTAACTTTGGGATGAGTGACAATTCTAATCCTAACTTTTTTTGTCTCAAAAAAATCACCAGATTTCACTTAAATCCTAAATTTAGGCTCCCTTAACTTAGATACATTGATTGTTATTGGCAATAAATCCATGTGTACTTGCTGGCCAAATTTAAAACACTATTCATTATCTTCTTATTTGAGCCACAGCTTGGAAAATAGCAGTGAGATTGTTCATCATCTCTTATACTTCACTAGCAAGTTAAAAAAATCTTTAAATTGAATTACTCTGGCTAGACTTTATCATTTTGTCTTAAAATGAAGCTATAGACCACCGCCCATCGAGAGACCCCATGGACGAGATCTGCCAACCTCACGGCTAGAACCTTTTTTTCTTGAAACAAGGTTACCTTCAAATAGGAAGTTGAATAATGGTGAAAGTTTGTAATTTTTTACGAGACAAAAAAAAAAAAAAAATTGAGGCTAGAATTGTCACTTGACCTAAAATTGACATTTTTTTACGCGACAAAAGAATAGTTTAGGCTAGATTTGTCCTTTAACCTAAAGTTTGTGCTTTTTAATTAGACAAAAAAGGTTTTGGTTAGATTTGTCTCTTGAGCTAAAATTGGTGCTTTATTTTATTGGAGCTAGACCAAAAAATCGTGGCTCACTTTTCCTCTCTACTCTTCCTTTTCTACAATTTTGAAACTCTACTACAAATCTTACTTCTTCCCCATAATTGTTATAAAATTCATAAGCCTCCTCGCAAGAGTTAAACTCCACACCCCTCCCCATGATAGGTATTTTGATTCTCCTCTCTGCTTAGTGAAAAAAAGAAAAAAGCTACATACTTATTCATACGATACAACCCAACTTCCATTTCTTTTGGTGTTAAAAGTCCTTCTCATTTTTTTGGTCTCGTTTTGGTATTGTCATTATTTTTATCAATCACTTTACCTTTAATATGAACTTCACCTATCTGAAAAGGGATTTCTCAAAAAAGAAAAAAATTAATATGTGAGTCAACACTTTATATTACGTTATTTTGCAATGATTGGATGTCCCCCATTTTATTTTTACTAGATTAATTAACTGAAAGAGGTTAAAGGTGATTTTTTTTAATTTTATTTTACGATATGTTAATAGGCTGTATAGTATTTCGCGGTAACCAAGTATAGAGCCGTTGTTATTTAAGTCCGCTGTACACAATAATTCTTCAATTAATGAGGAAGTAGGAAGAAACAGTTGCAACAATACGTGGTGAAGCTTTTTCTTTGTTAATAAAGTTAAAAAAAAAAAAAAACATTTGAAAGAGAACGCAGAAGTGCAAGTGCAAGTCATTTCAAAACTCATCCGGTTGCCAATTCTTTGAAAAAAAAAAAGTTTTTTGTGATCAAGATGTATATCTAACTAAATAAGAGGTAATTAAAATACATATACTTTTAGACATATTCATGTGTGCTTGCATACATATATACGTATGTATATTCATAGTTATGACGAGATTGTGTGCAGTTATAAGTTAGTTGCACACTAGTATTAATATTGAATGTTTTATGCTTTCAAGAGAAACGAAAAGAAATGATTGATGACTTTACTTGGCGCTCAATTTGGAGGGAGGGCATTTTGACTGACATTTCATTCAAAAAGGGATAAAAGTCTTTTTAAGGATATTCGTAAAGATTTTCCATTTTGAAGTTGTAATCCGGTTGCGCATTACAAGCATAATAGAACTCGTGGTCCCATTTGCGCCGTCGCTATTGGAAGGGACAGTGCGGTTACGCAATAGCGGAACTCTTCTTTGTTAATATCCCACACTAGTCACTTGATGAAGCAATTCTCGTTGGAAAATTGGAGTTGCATATCAGTATCGACATTGATCATGCGCTAGAGGCTAAAAGCATTTACTGTTAAAGTTTGTAGCATCCAAGAAAACCCCATCATGACTTCCACTCAAAAAAGGAGTCAAATGACAAACTGATGGAACCACTACAGAAGTGAATTATTTGAGATAGACACATTCATACTCCGCGTGGAACATTATCAAAAATTGCCATATGATGATGTGGTTGGGGTTCGTCTAATATCTCTCCATTCTCACTCTTTTAATCATTACTTACATCTTTCTTATTGAGATATATATGTGAGTTATGTTAGAAAATATTATACCAAAGAATTGGTATAGTATGGAGCAAATTAATATATCCTAATTTTTTATTGAATTTGACTTCAATAAAACATATTGGCCGGCTTGGACATAGGCTTTTCTTTGGTGATCTCTTTGGTTAAAGGAATCAAATTTATGCTAGACACTCCTAAGAAATGATGCTAGAGCCGATGATTGATAGCTAATGTCCAATCCTAATGTATACTGATGTTTGGAGAATATCTCAGGAAAGGAATCTCGTGATTAACGTGGTTTTTGGGCAGCCTTTGTAGTTCGATCTAGCAAAAGAGACTTTGAATGAAGGTGGGCGTTGTTGTGTAGCAATGTGGTCCTAATGGTAACCTTCATGATTCATTTTGGGAAAAGAGACTAGGGATGAAGATGGGCGTTGTTATTTTAGTTAGCACATGCACCAAAACGGAGATTCTAATTGAGTCATGTTAATGGAGAATGATACTTGAATTAAGAGGAAACAGACATAATACTAAACCAACACGCGAGAGGCGAATGTTAAGATGAATGTGTAAGTTGGGTTAGAAAAGTTTTACAATGGAGAATTGATGTCGTATTAAACAGTCAATCTATCATAGTTGATTAATAACTTTTTAGCTCATGTTTTTTTTTAGTAAAGATGGGTCAACCAAATATGATAATGGGCACAAACTTGAGATTTTTCTTGATAATCTCTCCGATTAAAGGGATTAAACTTTTGCTACGCACTCTTAACATTTGTATCGATAATTATTTATTGATGTGAGTTTAATATAATTTTTTATTTTTCTCAACAGCGGCATCGATCTGACATTTTCTTTGATTTTTATTCCAAAAAAGGAAGAGCGAGAAAACGTTCAGATAAAAACCCCTCAAAAGGAAAAGCAAAGAGACACAGAGAGGGAGAGAGAGAACGATGAAAACGGGTCGTACTTAAGAGAAAGAGGACGAAGTATGGCTGTAGCAAGGAGAAGAAAAAGTGAAACGGAGCAACAATGATGAAAGACGGAAAGGCGAAGAGACTTGAGTGCGAGAAAAGATGAAGGGGAGCGTCAAAGAGCTATCAATGGAGAAAGATACATGGTAACTTTTTGCTGGAATATTTGATCAACAGCGATTGAGATGTACTACTAGTGTTCCAAAGATTTAAAATCTTAACAAAGTCCCAAATCACGAGGACGAATGATGGGATGGGTATGGACTATGGAGCTCCGTACTCTAACCTCAGTTAAGACTTTAACCAAACCCCACTCAATTCCTTCGGAAGCTGAAAAGTTAGGAGCAAAGGGCTCCGTCCTTAGAGCCTTCACTGGCCAAAGTAAAAAAATTTAAAAAGACTGTTGTCGGTCGCGTCAATCAAGACAATGATGGTAGCCTAATAAATAATCTATTAATACGTGGGGCAGGTCACGAACACCAATGTCGAAATCACCATCCTTTCCTCCAATGCTAATGGACAAAAATTGATTAGATATCCATCCTTTCCTTCACCGCTTTAGACAAACATAATTTAGGCATCTAGTTTTTCCTCCACGTCTGATGGACAAACATTGGTTAGGTAATAGTCCTAACCCCGCTCATTGTGCTGGTCCATGAAATCACGTTAAAAATTTAGAATTAACATGATAAATAGGCTGATTGTTAGATTATAAAGCCAATTATGATTGCTAGGTTAGATTTAACTGCAGTTGTAATTGTTAGATTAGAACTTCTAAGGAAATTAAATTTTTGCTATCCTCTTAACATTTTAAACTAGTTTACTATCTCAACACTACTACTCTTTAGATGATAATATTAATACGCAAAATCATAGCGACCACTGCTACTCTTTACATGACAAAATTAACACGCAAAATCATTGCTAGCCAGGACTAACTTTGCTCTGTGGGCTCTCATTCATATTGAAGTCTCGCTCCCCTCCCCCAAAAAATCCTCTTTTCTTTTCTTTTTTCTTCCCAAATGCTTGGTTCTATCTTTCACATTTATTTTTCAAATATTGCAGTTATCAAATATTGATTTTTAGAATTTTCAAAAATATACATTTATTGACAAGTAGAGTTATTATATGGTTTTTCATAATTTATGAAACCTAATTTTTTTTCCCATTTTTAATTTCTCGAGGGAGAGCAAAATGCAGAATTTATATACATAAGTGTAAGCAAATAGAACTAGATGTCGACCAAAGTGACTATGGAACTCGTGGAATTTTTTCAAAATCACTCTTGCGTATTCCTATTTCATGACAATCATATGGGAAAACAACAAAATGTTATGCCGACTGCCACGTGAATCTCGTTGAAAGGGGATATTCCACGAACTATGAAGGCGTTTCCTTCATATGCAAGTTGCTGAGTCATTACGCATAGCTCCTCGAATGAGTGCATTCCGACATTGATTTTCTTTAACTACTCGTATACTCAGACAAAAGCAAAAAGTAAACTCACGCGTCCTCTTCGCTGGCTTGCTCAACCGGAACACCAGGTGGCTGCTTAACTTCCTCGCTCTTTTCTCAAACTCAGCCATAATTGTTAGATTAGAATATCAAATTACCTCATAAACCTTATATTTGTATTGACTATTTAAAAAGGTTATGACTAATTTGTAACAATGAAAATATTATCACTAATTAAAGAAATGGGGAAAATTATCTAATCAGTCCTAAAATCTATTATACATATGCTAATTCAGTTTTAATCATTTCAATTTTTTGTCAATTTAGTTTTACACCTTTACGGAAAATTCCAATAAAACCCTTTTGATGAATTTTTGCCTGAAATTATTGATGTGGCAGTCTAGTCATCACTGACCATTCTAAGTAACACACGACCATTTCAACGTCAGAAATTGGCCAAAAGGACTATATTGGAATTTTGCACAAAGGTTTATCACTAAATTGGCAAAATCAAAAGTTTAGAACTAAATTGGCATTCGTACAATATGTTTAGGATCGATGGGTAATATTCCTCAAAGTCATGAGGAATGTTCTCTTTGCAATTAAGTTGACAAAGATCTTATGCATAATGACTACCTAGTTTATGAGGAATAAGTGCATATAAAAAATCCCATGTAAAATTAGCATTCTCCTAAAGTAAGTGTAATACCATGTAAAGTTAGCATTCTCCTAAAGTGAGTGTGTGTGGGCGCCAGCACACGTGTAATATAGGGGTAGGAGTGTGGAGAGCCATTTACCTAGAAGCTCATGAAATATCGTGCCAATTCCATGAACCAATTAAACTCAGATCTTTGGTCTATGTAGGTGACTATAACCCAAAGTAGTTTGCATGTAGTTTGTGGGATTTGAACCAGCGATCTCTAGTTCCTAAGTTGGAAATCCCTAATGACCCAACCAATTGCGCCAATTCTAGGGCTATGTAAGCATAATTTTTATAGTAAAGAGTAGTGTATTTTCTATTCCGAACCATTTCTTAAGAAAATGACAAAGTTAACATAAAATTATCATATAGTAATATTCAATAAGTGCAAGATAGAGATGCTAAGTAAGTATAATATGATAGATAGGCATAATATTGGTCTCTGATTTGTTTTGAATATTAAGCTGGCTGAAAATGACAAAGTTAAAATAATAGTATCATATGATAGATAGGCATAATATTGGTCTCTGATCTGTTTTGAATATTAAGCTGGCTGAAATTCTCTTTATTAGTTTCACATGACAAACTTGCCCATAAAAAATTGTTGTGTTGGAAATGTCAATGTACCCCTAATCCCATATATGAATTATGACCGTTTGAAAACATTTTGACTAAATAGAAACAATTTAAAGTCATGAGAGACATTCTCCTTGTAATTAGATTGAGTAGAACTCACGTAGCTAATAAGGAATTAGTGCCTATAAGTACATCATGATATATGAATAATCTATCTAGTCAGTAGTGCAAAATATTAGCCTAGGTGGAGTCTAAGTGGGCACATTTTTTAATGGTGAACGTTGAGAATCCAGTTCTTAAAATAAGGAGAAGTCTTTTCTAGCTATTTAGAATGCTATGTGTCAACCTTAGAGGCAGGGCATAGAGAAGAGACTGTTATTGCATAATTATATAGATATTGACTCTCATGTTGATTTTGTACGTGAATTAGTGAATAATTTTGTATCAAAAGTATAATTTCTCAAAAAAGAAAATTTACACCCAACATACACAATGACAAGCATAATCAAATTCAAAGCCCTTTCCAACAGAGAGATACTACATGTGAAAACGGAAAAATTAAGAAGACAAAAGAAAGGTGATGGCAAGCTAAAAATGTGAAATAAGGGGAAATATAAGAGGTTGGCTATTCTAGCATTTTGTCCTTGGGTTCTCTTAAGGAAATATTACGTAGAGACAAATTTGGAATGACCCTAACAAAGTATCACGTGTAAAATGGGTGCATAATTAGCTCCACCAAATGCGTGTGTGCACACCAATCATCCCAACAGCTATTTGTCAACCAGAGGAATCTTGCTGTTTTAGTCTTGACAATTTCACCTTTCGGTGCAAGGAAGCAATTGTCAGCGGAAGATAGGAGATGCATATCAATATCATCATTGATTATGCGTCAAAGGCCAAAAAGTATTTACTATTAAATTTTATAGCATTCCAAGAAAAACCCATCATGACTTCCCCTTTAAAAAGGAGTCAAAAGATTAATTGATGGAGCCACTAGAGAAGTGGATTGTCCGTGGTTGATGCACTCATAGTCTAAGTAGAACGTTGTAAAAAAATTGCCATATGATGATACGATTGGAATTTTTTAATGTCTTTTGTCCTTGCTCTTTTAACCATAACTTAGACCCTTTAATCAACAATTACTTCTTGATATGAGTTTAATGTGATTTTTCCCATTTTTCTCGATGGCAGCATCCATTGATGTTTTTCTTTTGAGAAAGAAAGATTGAGAAAACGATAGGACGAAAACCCTAAAAAGAATCACAAAAAAACACCACAAGTGTCATGATTTTTGTAGAGTGCTCATGTTTTTTTTTTCAATTATTTGAGTACATGACTTCTAAAAAACATAAACTTAAGTGTCATAACTTTTTTTTTTTTCGATTATTTGAATGTTATGATTTCTAAAAGAAAAATTCAACTGAGATTTGTAAGAAAAGTTTTGGGAGTTTGATGCTCCTTATACTAAGCCATCGACGGATCTCGCTATTTTATGTCTAGTCAAATTATTGCATATTCTTGGCTGTTTTAGCCACTCTTACTATCCTTTCAAGAGTGGATGACCACAGGCAAGCATGAGCAACGTGCATAGCTTTCTTCTAATGACATATGGACCCCATTTTTGACTGCATGGTTCAATCATGGGATTCCAGTAATGATCCATGGCTGCTTTCTTTAAAATAATAATTTTAATCAAATTGTCATAGAAAATGAAAGTATAAACTAAGCAGCCTTGAATGCTATCATCAAATCATTTGTCAGGTAATGCTTATCATTCGTAATGCTTATCATTCGTAGAAACTCATAATTTCAATTACATGTCATTTGTAAAAGACGTGATTTAACTACCAGCTAAAAACAACACAATGTGAGCAAAAACATGGCTTATTAAACTACAAGTGACACCACCAAATTCTTGTGATTGCAATTCGGTCTTGGCAAGGAACAAGATAAATGTAATTTAGTCCTCATTTTTTAACAAGATGTGATGGATCCTCAGCTTCACTATGCACAATTTGTCTGAATGTCTAAGAGTTGTGATTTGATTATTCCCTCAATATATTCCTTGAAGAATATAAAGAGAATTGTTTGCCCACATGTATATTTGAACAAGCAATTATGCATATGAAAGACCATAATATAAGTACACAGAATGAGAGAACACTATATATATGTATGTATGTATGTATGTATGTATGTATGTATGTGTGTATTTCACAGCACTTGACAGTTTGTTAGTTTCAAGAATTATAATCAGCAACCTTAACTATATAATATGGTGCAAATCTGAAAGACATCAATCTTAACCTGTCAAAATTTATGCTCTTGAACTATTCATGGGGTACGTAATATAATCTCAAGTCCTAGTTACAGGTATAAGGAATAAAGCAAACAAAGTGAAAACTCAAAAACAAACTAAAAATACGAGGCAAGCTTTTCAATTTGAAAACATGCTACTAATGAATTAAGCTTGGGACCTTTCCACGAATCTCTTCATATCAAACGGCCGCACCACCACTTTGAAATAACTCTAGAGATGCAGTGTGAAAAAAATTGAGATTGCTCAAAATGAAACTCTCACTCAATGATCTCCCAAATTTACTAGCATGATAAATTCAGAATAACCAATTATCAATAAGAAAAATAACTTTAAATGTCTCAAAAACTTTGTCTATAACCAATTATTCACTGACTTATAAGCTCATAAATAAAATCTTATACCAAATTAACTCGTTGAAATATTCTCTTCTACAAAATAATGAAAGTTCGAACATGACAGATCAAAGAACTGAAGATTTGGTCATAATAAATTGGAAAAATTATGGCTAAAGCTCGATGAAAGCATAAGTGTAATTTGATATTTCGGAATGTGCTTATGCTCCAATCTTTTAAATAAATCAGCCTCTTTTTTTTTTTTTTTATGATTCATAGGTTGAAGACGTTTTTTAGGTAAATTCTTACATGAACAAAACTTTGAAATCAAAGGAGTAGATGACAAGATTGAAACCGGAAACTCTTATCAAGTGTCTATCGTAAATAAGAAAATAGACCAGACAATAGATGAGAGAGAAATTGGAAAAGGCAGATTTGTTTATTTTTAAATAAAAGGCAGGTCTATTAATAATTGAGTTTACTTAAAAGGATGTGATTTTAAGCTAAATTGGGAGCGTGAATAGCCTCGCTCAATGTGTGTGAATATGCATGTATACACCAAATCATCACAACGACTTTAGAAGATCTTCCTGACTATTTTTCAAGGGTTTCGGTGGAACGGAAGGCCCACCAGAGGAATCTTTCTCTTTCGTCTTGGGAATTTCACCTTTCGGTGCAATAAAGCAGTAATGGAAGATTGAAGATGCATGCCCATATCATCATTGATTATGTGTGAAATGTCAAAAGTATTAACTGTTAAATTTTGTAGCAATCCAAGAAAAAAAATATCATGACTTCCTTTTTTAAGGAGTCAAGAAGACAAATAGATGGAGCCAGGATAGACGTGGATTTTCGAGGTTGATGCACTCATAGTCCAAGCAGAACATTATCAAAAAATTATCATTTGATGATATAATTGAGATTTTTCTAATTTTTTTTGCTCTTGCTCTTTAACCACAGATACTTCTTGAGATGAATTTAATGTGATGTTTCCCATTTTTCTCAACAGTCTCATCGATTTTACATTTTTATTTGATTTTTTTTTTAGTTGAGAAAACCCAAAAAAAAAAAAAAAAAAAAAAACAAAGAGACAGAGAGAACAATGGAAGAGCGAAACAAAGCAAGAATGATTAGGGACAAAGAAGGCAAAGAGATTTGAGCGCAAAAAAGGATTAGGTACTATTCCTAAGCCCACTCCTCGTGTTGGCATGAAATCATATTAAAAAATAGAGAAGTAAAATTATAATCAAGCTAATTGAAAGGGAAAAAAAATTGAGGTTTTATTTTTGAAATGGTATGCAAATCGAAATAGCTCTAAAACTTAAAATGGCCGTGTTATTGATTTATATATTGAATGGCAACTTTTGATGATATTCTACTTATTGACATATATGACTTGAGCCAACTTGGAGCCTTCTACCCAACTAAGGTAATGTTGAGCATTAGTTGAAAATAAGTTTTGACTTTTCATGTATTGTCTTTCAATTTTTCACATATTTTTTGAAAGAGAGCCTCTCATAATCATCCCTATAAGTGAGATGGGTTTATTCTTTGGAAATATATGCATATGTAGAGGTTGTTCGGTCGGTTCACCGTTCACTTTCACCAATTGTTTCTTCCGTGCTTTTTTTCCTTCTTTTGGAGGTCCCCATGATGCGCGATTTCTGGATTAAGTTTAGTTTCCAGCCGTGGTACTCTGACTTGTTGAAGGTCCGATTTCTAGTGCTTGGACAGTTTTAATTTTCAATTGAAAGATGAAACATCCTCTTGATCTTTGCACTCTGCTTTCATACTTATTTAAGTGAAAATGCCAAAATCTTTAAAACCTTACCTTACTGATAGAAGTCACATTTACTCTCTAATTTTAATAAGGAATTGTACAACCGTCTAAAAAGTTTGTGGGTAACCAAATAATTGAGCAAGTGCCATACATTTGATGAACCTGCCTTATGCCTTCAGCAATATTATACCAAAAAAAAAAGCATGCTTTATTTTCCACTGGAAAAAGTTGATGCCGACGTCCATTGTCACTTACTTTTGCTCCAGACTCCCATAGTCTCCACGGTAAAGAATTTCAAAAAAATAATTTGAATTGATAAAGGGATTGGGACTTTATGTGGGTGAATCTTTAAATTAGGTTCATGGTCATTTTCAATGGATATCCTAATCTTGAAGAAGATGACTAGTTCAATGTGGATGCTAAAGCGGTCATGTCGTGTCTAATACTTTAAGAAAAAGCAAAATAGTGTACATAGGCACAAGTTCTCGCAAGTGATGAGTAATGAAATGAGGTGTCAATGTTCAATTGAGCCAATGTATGTTTTTTTCCACCTCTTTTGCTTTCTATTTGGAATCCAATTCACACTGCTTCAAAGCACTAAAATCAACTCATAATCCACCAAAACCCAATCTAATTGATGGATCTCTTGACCTTTTTGAGGCGATGCCAAATAGTTATGGTCCCCACTGCTTTACTTTCATCCTTAGTTATCCTTAGCCTCTCTTGCTTTTTGAAAATGCAGTCGCGTCGCTTTTTCCTTTTCCAGGATCCCCATGTAAGATCGCAATATTGTCTGTCCTCCCCGCTTGGAATGACAAATACTTACACAGATTCATCAGATGAATCACAGCCATTGATCCTATAATACTCATCATATTTTGCAATTTACATGCCCTCAATGTAAATTCTGAGTTCTAGTCAAGATTTTTTGGAATTAGTGCATGTAAGAATATTCTCATTTGAGTAATCTATTTAGCCAATAGTGCATAATATTATCTTAGGTGGAGCCTAAGTGGCCACATTATTTATGTATTTTTTTTTCTAGAGAACGTTGCAAATCTAATTCTTGAAACAAGGAGAAGTCCTTTCTAGCTATTAGAGTGTTGTGCATCAATCTTAGAAAAAAGCTGTTATTGTATAATTTTGCAGATATGTATTCTCCAATTGATTTTGTATGTGAAGTTGGTGCATAATTTTTGTCGGAAAGTATAATTTCTGAAAAGGAAATTTTACACCCAACAAACAATGATAAGCATAATCAAATTCAGAGCATACGAGATGCGGGAAGCTTTGCTCCTCAAGCAGGGAAAGTCTTCCTTTTGGATTAATTGCTCCTTTGGGCTTTACATCGTCAAATAATGCCCAGAAGATAGGATGTTTTAGGAACGAGCTCACCTTAGCTTATGTTGAGGGCTAGACCCTACGGACCAATTTGGTGCTTGGGCTTTGGACCGATGTATGAAACCGGACACGAGTTTAAGCCTAGTAGAAAGAGGCAGATATCTTTTTCTATAGTAGATTTCTGTTTTCATATGGACTTTAGATATTTAGTGCTATGACGGAATGAGCCTCGAAAATTTTTCACGTAGACAATGCGGATACTTCTCTAATATATAACTCGAGCATCTCCATACAGTAACTAAACTTATACAAATAATCCCATCAAGCCAATGGATTCGTGTTAAGTAAACTTGATTATAAGCATGAATACTCACTCACATTCTCTCAAGCCCTCCTGCTAGGTCTAAAGTCAAGCGGAGAGAATTAGGAAATGATTTTGCAACAGAAAGCCTGATCTAGTCCGCCATGCATGTTGGTTGATAAACGATTTGTGTGTGAGATTTTATGGATAAATAAGTAAACAATGATCTGTGTCACTTGATCATGCATATATTCAATCACCTCCTCTGCAACCCCATATATATAACAAAATCTCATTGGATTTACAAAAATGATAAGCAAAAATAAGCCTCGCTGGATTTAAGGGCACAAATCTACCTTTCTCTATGCACGAAGGGATCAGATAAACCCTCCTTTTAGTTCAAGGAAAGAAATTTTGCAGGCAAATACCCTTCATAATCACAAATCTCATGAATCCATCATTCTTCGCAGATAATTTTGATTGCAAAGAAATAGAATTTATGATAAATAAGATTTAAGCCATCAAAACTCTTTGAAATTGAAATAATGAAACATTATTAATCATCATCCAACAATTTTTTATTTGGTAGTAGTTCAAAAGTTTTTCTGAGTCCAGCTCCTCCATTTTCAGATAAGTGATGGAAGCTTAAACTCAAGAAAAAGAAAAGAATGGAGAACCCATTACGGAAACATCTACATCACATAGATAAATATAATGATGATGGAACCCACCAATAGAAACTCCCTCGCCCCGTTCGTGTTTTGTAGGTGTTAGTGTCCTCGTCCGTGGGGGCAGGATCATCTCTTCAATAGAAAGACTCTGCCTGCAGCATTTTCTGCTGCGGAAATAGCCATGCCCTAATTCATTCTCTTGCTTATTACTGTTCATGTTGTTATCATGTTATAGACACTACCATTTTTAAAACATAGTCGAAAACAATGATTCTAAATAGCAACGGCTTAATTCCTCAAAATTGCACCAATTTAGGTTCAAATCTCAATTCTGGCCCCAAATATTTTTTTTTTAGTATCTCATAAACAATCACCAACTTTGACTTCATATCCAAATCTGACCTCTGTTAACTTTTTGTCCGTCCAAAGAGCATCCTTAAACGTCTCATTTGTCAATTCCACTCATTCTTTTTTTCCCAAATCAGAATTATATATAGCTTTTCCTTTTTTTATTTATTTTTTAATCTTCCTTCTTCCTTTCGCTACCTAAAGGTTGTCCGTCCATGGCCACCATCATCCCACCCTGTCATCCTCCACTTCCTCCTTGCAGCCGCCATAGTGTCTCCGGCCTCCGCCTCCGCCACCGACCACATTTGTCGGCGGCAACCGCGGATGGAACCCCGGCATCCAGACCTCCTACCTCGACGACCTTCTACTCCATCTGCACATATTTCTTTGTACTCTTCAGTGGAATGAGCTAAATCTGTATTCCAGAGCCCATTTCCAACTTTTTTTTTTTCAGCTTCTTGAAGGCAAAGTGACTAACTATACAATGCTTCTCTTCTGTCATTGCATTTTATTTTTTTATTTTTTTTATTGCTTATATTTTAAATGAAACTGGTCGTGATCTTATTCTGAACAAAAAAAATCTAAACTTTCTGCTGATTCACCCATTTTGAATTAATCAACATGCACAGACTCGGATTGAAAAGCCATGGACGGACGGATATTAACCTCCAAAAATCTAGTTGTGGTTGCCGTCGACCCTGCTCGACCTTAATCAACACAAATCTGAGGTCAAGCTGATCCCCATATCTTGAATCTAGGGCTCGCTTGAGCTTAGATCCAAAATTTGAGGCTCGAGAGCGCCGGCCGAGCTCGAGCTCGACGACCGCGAGGACAAGCCGCGGCCGGGCTACTGGACATCGGAAGCCAGGGGTCATCGGCCAAGAGTAGAGGCGGTGGTGGTGGAGATATGTGGCGAGAGGCGGGGGAAAACAGGAATACAGCTGGGGTTGTGGAAGGTGGCGAGGTGGTGGTGGACGGAGGGCTGGGCCGTTGATTGGATCGTACGGCTGACTCACGGTGGTCAGGTTATCGTCCAGTGAAAGGAAGAAGAATAAAGAAAGAAAAAGGGAAATGGAAAAAAGAAGAAAAGAAAAAAGAAGACAGCATATATATATGAATTCTGACTTGGAAAAAGATAATGACGTGAAATTGATGCATCAAACATTTAACACCATTAGTTGATGGAAAGCTAATCGGGGTCAGATTTAGGCATGGAAGTTGATGATTTTTTGTTAAAAAAAAAAAGGTTATGCCTGAATTGATACTCCAAATAAAGTTGATGCTTTTTTGGAGAATTAAGCTAAATGGCTAGTATAACTTACTTTCGTATTAAGAAGATTCGCTTTCTTGGTTTATCTATATAGGTGTTTCTCCTCCACCAACCACAATCACGCTTAACACTTTTTGTGCGAAATTACCTATCTTAATTTGAGAGAATTATATACTTTTCTTAGGTTAGCATTGTAGAGTACAACTTTTATTTGAGCCAAATACCAAGTAGAGAATTGCTCGCCTAGATTTGTCCACTCACTCGGCTAGAAAAAGTTAAATATCTTTAATTAATGTGCAAGTTCGAGCTATAAGTTAGGCATGGAATTTTCTAATATTAACAATCCGATTTGTTATGATCTAAGCCCCTAAATAAGTTTTTCAGGAGGTGAATATCTAGCGGTGGTGGTTTGTGTTCACACTTATCTATTGGTCAATTATCCCTCTTCCAATCCATATGGAATTTGGAGTGTCACATGCATAAAAGAGTTTTTCAAATTTGTAAGTAACGCTCTGCAAATTGAAAGTAATTTGTAATCGTACATATTTTGTAATTTTTTTATCTGATTAATAAATTTTGTAAGTTTTAAAGTGACACTAAATTTTTAAATGATTTGGTAACTTTCACACAAGTTAGTTACTTTTCTTTATCATCATCAATTGACATGAGTAAGGAACACCATCTAAGCCCCAACTCACTATACTTCTAATAATTTCTGCATGATTCGCATTAATTGCGTTTAATGCCATTAATTGCCCAAGTTCTCTTTTCCTTGCCTTGTGATTCATTTAATAAGTCGAGGAGGTTGAGCCCTCTTGTGGAACTATTTTTTAGGTCATTGCTAGCTTATAGAACTCTTTTTCGGTTGTGCTCGGTAGATGTCCGATTATAATTAGAATCTATGTATTAATCACTAGAGAGCACTGGATATTTTGATTAATATAGACTCGAAGGATGGCTTTTACATCCTTTTATTGTCTCTCTTTGCTTAAATGAATATAAATTTCCTTTTGTGTTTTGAAATATAGAGAGTGGTTCGATGATGACGAAAATCTACTATGGGAGGAGTAAGGAAATGAGGCTGTGTGACTTGTACTAGAAGCAATCAGCTTCCTCCGTCTCATGACTCATGACTCATCCGGTCATCCTCACGTGGTGACTGTAACACTAGGATCGATTAAAGTATCTTTCCATTCATTAGAATAAAACTCATGCTTTTTTCTGATTTGTCAAATTTGAAGCAGATTTTAGCCAAGTAATTATGAGCTAAAGTGATGCTTCCTTTGCCGTGTCCTACTGCATAGGATTTTTCACCTACCTCTGGCTAGTGGTCTTGAAGATGTATACTCTGAACACGACGTTGCCCCTTCTAATAGAGCTTGAACATGCACAAGCCTCCCTCCTTCAGAGAAGTTTCTCTCGAGAAAGTAGCCCAACCAACAGATAACTTTCCATAATGTTCATGGCTAATGCGCTTCACCGGCCACGATTTGTCCTGATATATGAGAGCCACAGTCTACAGGCTTTTCTTGAAGTGCATCTTTGCGAATGGACCGGGGACTCTTTGCTCAAGTGCACGTTCCGTAGTTTTGTCATCAGAAAGAAGAAGACAACCAACGATTTTTGACCAAATCCTTTCCAAAGCATGCCAAGGATAAAAACAAAAATTAAAGACCCGATGCACAATCAATCTAGAGCTAATATAGTCTAGCGACTCTGTGATTTAAATTCAAGTGTTGTCATTGTCATGAGGATCATACCACATTACTTTTCTTTAGATATATTCACCTCACCGCAATGTGGTGGGGTTTTATTTTGCTGGCCGATTTGACAACTCTGTGCAAGCCCAATTGTTTCAGTTTATCTACAATAGTCGCAAATTAGAACATGAAGAAAGCTTAGGCATATGCTATTCTTATTATGTAAATTCATATCTCCTGACACATCAACCCCAATTTGATGGATCTGGGTCTTTCTAATGGTCTAGCTTTCGAGGCCTATATGCACACCAATGTCATTTTCAGCACAATCAAATCCGATATGACTCATTCAGCCTGTTTCCATTGGCTTGACATTTATGAGATCCCCTAAAACATACATATGCACACATGGGAAAGCTAGAGATAGATAAACACTACAAGGATGAATTATCTTTAACGCTCCCTCTCTTAGCCAAATCACATGGAGAGTTCCTATACGGAATACGGAATTGGAATCAAACACGAGAACACAGTCAAATGGAGAACCAGCTCGTAGACTAAGATTCATACCTCGAAAATCTCATGATAAGCAGTTCGAACTTCTATCTCTTCGCAAACTCCGTGTTGATGAGTGTGCATAGGAACCGTCATGAACTTCACAAACCCGATCTGATTCCATTCCCTTACAAAGCCGAGGACACTTGGGTGAATGCAATTCATCCCCCTAGACTTCAAGCTTGACCGAAACATCATGGAAATCGTCGGCATCTTCCACTTTCAGCCAGACAAATGCCCAACTGCTGAGGGTCGGTTCGTCCCATTGGCATTTATTGGCGGATATTCTATCTTGGACTTGCTTTTATCAAATATGATTACATGAAAAATGGAGTCCACTTCAGATTTGAAGACCAAAAATTGTCCCACACAGATAGAGTAATGCTCTACGAATTCATCCCAACCGTTTGATAACCAAACCATCTCATCACATTTTTCCAATTCCACAGGCCATTGGAAGATTTCTCATTATATTTTCTCATGAACCTCTTTGATGTTCCCCGTGGGAAAAATAAAACCCATAATTTTAACTAGGTCATGACCCTTAATTTCAAATTCAAAATGAAGAACAACATAACGAGAAAGGATAAGGACATCCAGAAGCACGTCCTTTTCAGTTCATTTAGGCTTGGAATGTGGCATTAATGAGTGTGCGTCTGAATTATTATTAACCTCACAAACCCAATCGAAATTGAACAGGAGTAGTCTGCCGGTGCACTCCCCTGCCCCGCCACCCCACCGCTTTTACCGTGTTCCCTCCCTCCTCCCGCGCCCGATCATCCTCAGGACGGGGCCCTTTCCATCTTTTCGCCTTGGATCCGGATTCGTGCACCCGAGATCGAGCCGTTAATCACGTGCGGGGCTCCAACGATTAACGACAACGATGAGAACCCCTTTGGTCATGATTCCCCACATCCAGATAAGAATTTGCTCTTCCTTTGTCCTCTTTGACAAGTTTTCAATTCTTGTTTCACCCTTTTCCTGGGTCTTCTCACGGGCTAATAACAATAAACCCTTTATTTTAGAAATTATGTTAGTCTTTGCATGTTGCTCGATCGATAGGAAATAGAAGAGCACGATATCTTATCACGAATTATATAAGCTCCAATTATCGAATTTTGATATAAGTCTTTTTAACTTTCAACTAGTAAGATGCTAGTGTTCTTGCTTTTATCACGAGAGAAAACAACTCACCTCAAGTTGTAGGTTTGGCAGGATGAATGATACCCAATTTAATGAAATGCGATTGGAGTTTTAGGTGTTGCTCCATTTGCCAAGAAAAGAAACAAAAAACAAGAAAATTACAAGCAATTCCCACAATTGGCTTGCTCGCATGAGCTGATATTACACAATGCTGAGAGAAAGGGGAGAGAAAAAAGGAACCCCAAAAAGGGGGAAAACACAAAGAGAAGAGGCGAAACCAAACCGTTCTCCGAAAACTTGTGAGGTTAGCTGATACGGAAGAATAGTGTCCCTTATCATCTCCAACGTCTCCGCAGTCATTCGCTGGACCACCTATTAGCTGTGGAAGCCAATAAAGGCCTCGTGGCCAAAGGACCGGAGCGAAACCTTTTTCTTATTTTGGGGGCCAGTCCAAAAATGTGTGACTAAGGACCTGGCCCGGACTGAAGCCATGCCATATGGCCCAGATCCAAGGGTCTAGCACGGCCCGAAATTTAAAAAAAAAAATGTGTTTATTTTATTTTATTTTTTGCTTTTACTCTCCATGAGAAATTCAAATAGCACGTCCTAAATTCAAAAACCTTGAAGACATCACAACAGGCTAGTAAAAACCTGTTTTGCCACTTGCTGGAGAGAGGGGGAGCGGGAGGGAGACCATGACACGAGCAAAAAAGTGAGTCCATCCCATCACTCGCTTTGTAACTCGCTGACATGTGGGCGAGACACGAGAAGAAAGACTGAGAGAGAGAAAGAGATTGACCGAGCAAGCATACGGTGAGTAGCAGGGCTCAGGGCTCGAAGGTGGCGCGGTGGCGGGTTGGTGGGGACTGGACGACTCGATGATCATGAGATAAGAGAGAACGAGAGATCGGGGAAAATGAAAGAGGCTTGGTGAGAAGGAAAATAAGACATTATTTCTAAATTACAAATGAAGCGGATAATGGCCATCTCAGCTTTAACTAAAATCCAAATTTCCTAAATTGGGCCCAACTGAAAGATATTTTGAAAATCTGACATTGAGACCCGAGAATTAGACCACTATGCTGGTGGTTCTTATGGTGATGCCCAATGCTTTGGCCAGGGAGCATGCATCGTTGGATTGGCGTAGTTGGAACGTGCTACTTGCATGGATTTCGCTTATGGCCAAATTAAAGAGTGATGCACATCCAGTATCGGAGCATAGCTTCAACTTTTTGACTATATCATTAGTTTTATTGGCAAATCAAAGATGTATAAAATAAAAAATAAATAACAAAAATACAAATAAAAGAAAAGAAGGGATAAAATATTAAAATTCAGTTCCTTCATTGAAGAAGCTGAATTTTATTTGTACTTTTGTTTTTTATAAAATACAAATCAAAGACACAAAACAAAATAAAAAGAAATAACAAAAGTGCAAATAAAAGAAAGGAGAGAGAGAGGAGAAAAGAACAAGGTGTCCAAAATTCAGAGAAGAATCTCTCTCTTTCTCTCTCTACGAAACCATGAGGGAGTGAGCCTGTCAACTGGAATCTCTTACGATCGTTGCTTCGAGAGATCTTCAGAGACAGCCGGTTCCTCGTGACATTGAAGCGATGATGAAATTCGTCGTCTCCCGTTAAACTCTAGAATGAATTTCGATTCGTTCCAGATTTGTCTGTTGATTTCTGTTTCGATCTTGTTTTTTCTCCCAATTCTCTCGCTGTCTTCTGAAATTCAATTGCCGTTGGTTGTGCTGTGGAGGAGGGAATCGAGTTTGCAAGGAAGGTGTTCAATGGAATGACGAAGCTGGACTTTGTTCCCAAGGATACCCGTTCGAGAGAGAGAGAGCAAGTTCGAGTTCAAGAGCGCATGATGTTATCGATTCTAATACAAAAAGCCAATGCCGAGGCTCGGATGCTATGTTGTCAAGAGAAAGGCCACGGAAGAGTTGTGCTGCAGAAATGCCGTTACGTAGTTATGCTACTATGGGAAAGAGATGATTGTGAGAGAGGCCATGAATGCTGCGTTTGATGAGGAAATGTTTGCAGATCATAGAGTCTTTCAATGTGTCTAAAGGTTCTTTTCTTTTTAGAAGTATGGACCTGAGAGGGTTCTTGATTCTGCAATCACAGAGGCTAGTTTCATTGGAGTTGAAGTCAACGCTGCTTTCTATGGCCTCGGGCTTGTCATGGATTTTACGACATTCAATTTTGCTACGCTGCGTGTCGGCTGTGGCGATATATCGGTCCCTATAGTTTCAAGAAGAGCTGTAGCAAGATTTAGTGCCCAACTCTCCCAACCCCTGTGAAGACATCGCCATCCCACCGAGAGGAAGCTTTACTGGATCCTCCCTCATTAGATCACTCATCACCCTCAGGATCTATCGGACGTGAGAATCATCCGTGGCGTGCGGAATGAGAGGTTCTCATGAACTGTCTAACATATCCGATATGTCCCTCCTACCAAAATTCGTCCTCATCCACTGCTTTTTTCAGATTTGCAGTCAGCTTATTTTTACATGCAGTGTGTTGCATTATTTGTATGCGTTGTCGTCAAGGGGTGGATAATTTGCGTGAAGCTTTCTGAGGCTAATGTTTGGTATTAGCCTTAGAAAGCTTCACGCCTCCTTCGTCCTTTTTTCCTACCTTATTTTGTTTGAAAGGATAAGCAATCATTGGCAGATTATGGACATGTTCGTCTTGTTACGAAATAGTAAATTAGTAATTGCTTTTGCTATTCAATGACACTCTTTGCCCTCATAAAATTTGATGGGTGACCTATTGTTGTATAGCTTAATCGCTATTCTCTAAATTGTTATTCCGTTTGGCAACAAGGGTAATTAGTCAGTCGTGTCGAATTCAATTTGTTAATTACGTGCTCTGGTGCTCTAGGGTTTGAATGAATTATTATTTGGGTTTGCTTTTCTTCATGTTTATTAGAGAGACAATATTCCTCATTCTACTATACCAAATTGTCGCAGTTCAAGAACTGCAAAGGATCGGATACACAACATGCTTGCCATCAATGCGACCACGTGAATCTCTCAATTTACTTCGGGAAGTAGATTTCGGTGTTGCAATGTTGTAGATGAAACAAACTGGAAATGAAAAGGCTATACCAATTTCTTTCGTAACATTATCGTTAGTGGGCTTCTAAAAAGTTGCCGGAGTTTTGGGGTATTAATATTGTATTTTTTCAAGTTTCAGAGGATAGAGTCAAGTAAGATTATGACTTATTAGTCAATGGTGAGACAAACTTGACGGCAATAAATAAATAAAAATAATGGAAACCGATTCATTTGTTTCATGAAAAATTGACGTTTTGGAAAATATTTCTCTATAAATAATCACTTTTATCACTTGCAAAAATGAATAAATGAAAATGATTAAATTGTTATTGGTAATAAAAACATTTTTTTGACTGATTATTCGAGATATAATCAATTATTTTTAAGAAAAAGGCTTTTTCAAAACATTTATGTTTATTTTTTCCTCTTCCAACCTGGCTAGTTGGGGACTCAGGTGCATGTGGTGCCCACAAGAGCCCATTTTTCCAAGAGAGAGGGTGCAAGCGCGTAGCCGTTGTAGCTATGAAGAGTTGGTCCACTTGCTGGCGGGTGAGCAATGGCGTTCGATCGGGCAGAGAACGTTTGTAGGACCTTCTTCAGCTATTTTATCCACTTTTTGCTATTTTTCGAAACCTTTGCCTCTTTATTTAATAAAACTACCTTCCTTTTCTCCAATTTCTATCTTTTTTTAAAACTCGGTTTGTTGGATGTCCGTAGTACCGTTCAATGGTTTAACCATCCGATCCACTCTTGAAAATAACACTTTGAGTAACTGCATAATGTGATGATCATTCGGACAAGGATATTTATCTTGGAATCCTTCTCTCCCATCCGATTTCTGACTTTGAGATGTCATAAGCCCCTCCAATAACATTCATGCATCGTCTAACATCTAGTGACAGATGTGGTTCTTGGAGGTCAATATCGATGGGGATTGCATGACAAGGAGACCAAGTTGCACTTAGATCCAAAACTGGTAGGGATAGGGATCAAGATTCAGTTGATTAACCTTTTCTCCCAATTAAACGATGAGGAATTTAGAAGACATTGGCGTGAAAGTTTCTTAAATTGACTAACTATGAAAAGTTGTAGCATAGATTGAAAATTGCTTGGCCATCCATATCAAGATTCAGTTGATTTGCCCAAATAAATTCTGGTACGCACCCGCAGGGCCCAAAATTGAGACTTTGAACACGATATCATCTCCATCGACGAGCTCAAAACACGCAGACATCTACACTTGACGTGATATTATTGCCACGTGCACATAGCTCCTCAACTTCTCCGGCCGCGATCTGTCTAAATGCCTGAAGAGTGGCAACTACTTTGCTGTCATGAAGATGTTTCTTGATGAAGCCACAAGGAGTGGTCTGCTCATCCGCATTTTCAAACAGCCAGTTTGATAAAGAAAGACCCATATATACACTCTCAATCCTCGTCTTTTTCAGCTAGTTTCGGAACTTTTCCTTTTGACACTCTTAAGGTAGCCTACCATGATCTGAAGTCACTGGCGCAAGTGGAAAAACATAACAAAAAAATAAAACATGAGATAACCTCGAACATGGGACGAATTTGAAAACAAAGCCCTAGCTGAAGAAGAAGACGACGATGAAGATTGAGAAGGGAGATTTTTACGAAACCGTCTTCCGACTTCAACTGATTCGCGCGCAACAAGACACGGAAATCGGAAGAAATTCTGGCAGGCCGGAGAAATGACGGGTGGTGGAGCTATCTTATTGAGTTTGCCGGATGCAAGTGGCGGGCGAAGGGCGAAAGAACGAGAACGTGAAAACGGACCTGATGTGATGTTCGTCACAATCCCACAAGATAATTGATGTTATAGGATGGAATGTACTGCTCTTGATCACAAAAAGTATCTAACCTGTATAAATGCCTAACAAACCGTATACGACAAAGCACAGACGAGGATGTTAGTCAAAAGAGGACATTGTAATCTCTTGGCCAAGAGTATTCAAGAGAGGAGTCCATGGATGGAATATGTGCCACCCACTTGCACAAATCAATACTGAGATACGTGCTAAGAACACAGATAAAGTGGCAATCTTAAAAGTACACGCATCACCTATATGATGATTAACTAAGATGGCGAGTCATGTGTACAACTACTACAGGAGTATGATGATTCCATCGCGATGTGTTGCGCGCACGGAACATGCGAAGTGCGCTTCGAGATGCAAACTGTACTGTGTGCATCGATTCTACAAGAAATCAACTCAAGTACAAGTGCAGCCATGCTATTGGCGCTCAAATTCAACTCAAGGATGGAAGAGTTAAGTACAAGGACTAATCTTTAAGGGAATAATGTCGCAATATTACACAAACAATGAATTGTAATTGAGTTTGGTGTGAAGTTGTTCTTAGGCCAAATGATGGAATATTGCTCCTATCGACTCCTGAATTTTTGCCAACAAGTCGAACATGCATTTGGGTAAATATAAATAAATAAAAAGTAAAAAATAATATTAAAAATAAATAACAAACGAAGAAAGAAAAGAAAAAAAAAAAAATCATAATCGAAAGGACCTGGTCCGGTTTGTTGGGCCTGGTTTAATTCGTGTAGCCCAGACCTTATCCACAAGGCGAAGCCCAGACCACCGTCCGCCATCTACAATCACCACAGCCACCGTCGCACCACCATCGACGGCCACCACAGGCTCAGCGATGACACGATAGAACGCACACACCGAAGCTCACGAAGAAACTCTCTCTCTTTGGAATTCTAGAGGATCCTTCATCGGTTCTCCTTTTCCATTGTCCTTTCGACACGGTCGAAACGCCGCTGTAGCGGCTCCACCATTGCCGGTTCCATTGCCGCAAGGCCTCCTCTCCTTCTGCTCTGTTTTCTGGTCACGCCGCCCAAACGTGCACGAGCCAGAGGTCAATCGTCGACGTGGAGAGCTCCAGTAACTTTTCTCCGATCTGATCACGGACCGAAGTGAAAAACTCACTCTCATCAAGGTAAATCCCACGCACTCTGTTTCTACTGCTCATGAACGAAACAGAGCCGGTTAGCTTTAGCTAATGTCTGTGAGTAAATCAGTTGAGATTGAAGCTTTATTTAACAACTCGGACTTGTACTGTTATTTTCGTGATGATCTGAAAGTCAATCCTTGCTGTGCATTGGCGTATGAGCTCCTTGGTTAAAATGCACATTACTTGTTTGATAAAATGCTCGAACTAGATCAGTATGTAAATTCGATTCAATTCTCGAACCGCAAAATCATATTACATAAATTCGATTTGTTCTCAACTTTTTGAATACTTATTATGGCCGACTTTGTCAGAATAGGATGCTGATTTGTCAAATAGGGTTAGTATTCTTGTCTCATATGCTTGGCGTATGACATGAAAATTGCTGTCTCGTGGCTTGCTGATTCCTCTGGTTCGAGTTAAAAGTGTTCTGTATGAACAGAATCGAGTTTTGAATGTGTATTCTGTTGTGAAGGAGCAGGAGATCTGCGTGTGTGCGTGCAAAGAATGGACTGTCAGAATCGCCATTGATCTTTGCATTTATACAATCTGTGCAAGAATCGCCATTGCCCCAAACTTGGAATGGATTTTAATCCTTTGGTGATGACCTTTTCTGATGCTGTGGTTTTCATTTCTTATCTCAAACTTGGACGACATTTGTTTTGTCGTGCAGAATGGACTTGCAGACTTGCTGATAGAGCGGGCCCCATAGTGCCACTTGTCGTCCACTGAATGGACAAATGTATTGATTACGTGGCTATCATTAGTTTATTGAAATATTTTCTTGCGAAGACATTAGTGAGACTAGTTACAGCCTTTGATCCGTTAAGTCTCCGTCGCCACCTTAACCGAGCTCGCACTGGCCGCGGAGCCACCTCGATTGCATCAACTTCCTTCCCTCCCTCCCTCTGGTCTCATTTCCATCTCATATGCATACGTGCAAATTCCTGTTCTTGTCGATCCTTCATTCTTGTCTCGCCAAGCAATTGTGGTGCCCCTCTTCAGTTCAATCGGGGATTGGTTTCGGCTGAAGCCGATTGCCGTCGATTCATTCCCTGTGGTTAGCGATGGGAGAACTTACGCTCACGGACCTATTGAAGAAGGCAACGTCGGATTTCCCCAACAAGAGAGCCGTCTCCGCCTGCGAGGAGCTCGACCTGACGCACATGCGGCTGCAGGAGCTTGTCAACCGCGCCACCGCGCTCATCACTGCCTCACACCGACACCGTCGCGCTCACTTTCCTCAACAACATCGAGGTATGTCTGTGTCATCTCGGTCTGTTCGCGAGTACGGATGATGCTGTTTAAATTCGAGAACACAATATCTGGAAGATTGCGGTGACGATGAATTTCTAATGATGAGATCGATGACTTGCGAAACATCGACTGGTAAATAGCTTGGGAAAGAAAGAGGTAGATGTTTCTTGGAGTTTTACAGTACTTCGAGAACAGAGAGACGGAAATGGCATCGATTTCTACTGAAAAAAATTGCATCTGAGGCATGAAATTTCTGCGAGCGCGTGGTGCAAATTGAACAGGAACAAATTGAAATGGGAAAAGCATGAAGAGAATTTTCTGTCGGGTCCAAGGGTTGTTTTCTGGGACGTACAAGCACCGATTCATCGTAAAACAAAGTCAACGCTTATCAAAAGGAGATGGATGGTTTTAATGAAATTAAACGTTGACAAACTAGTTGTCTGCATATCCTGCATATGTGTGTGTATCTCCAATCCGCAGGGACTGGTGTGATAGTTTTCTTATTGGAAAATGTGTTCGTTTTGCAGTTTGTGATCCTGTTTCCAGCGGTAATCCATTGCCGAGCCACTGCAGCTCCGCTCAATCCCTTCTACACAGCTAAGGTGCTCGAGTTCTACCTTTCCGACTCAGAACCGAAGCTCCTATTGACACTGCAAGAAGGAAACCGACGGGCTCAATCCGCTGCTTCCAAGCTCAACATCCCCCACCTAACCGCCAATCTTCACTCTGCCGATACCAAAATCACTCTCTTTGACCGACGTAGAGCCGAGCCAGCCTCGACTCGATGTCCACAGTTGTCAATGATCCCTCGGATGTAGCTATGTTCTTGCACACCTCCGGCGCTATGGGTCACCCCTCCCCAATCGCATGCTGCTAACTCAGTGCAATTTGGCATCATCAGGTGGGGTACAAACTAACGGAATCAGACTCTACCGTGATTGTGCTTCCGCTGTTCCATGTGCACAATTTAGTTGCTAGATTATTCAGTTGTTTCTTCTGGAGTTCTGCCTCAGCTTGCAGCTTCTGTTTTCCTCTTGCAAGCTCAGAGCTTTCTCCTTCTCATTCCTCAGGTCCCTATCGATCTTCTGAATATCCAACTCAACTAGGTCCACAATCGACCTTATATTGTGCTGGAGCTCGCGCATAGGAACATCACTCTCCCTCACCTTCTCTTCCACGTTCAGATTCTCCAGGCTTGCTAATACCCTAACCTGAGGTCCACGCATGTCGTGTACGTTTTGCACAACTTCAACACCCTGTTCCTGCTTCTTCGCCAACAGCTCTTCTGCTGTAATGTGTTTCGCTTTGTTTTTCAGCATCGTCTTGTTCGCTTGCTTAGACAAAAGCTTCTCCTTACCAGGCACATCAGGTGATGGCTTCTTTTCCTCTGGCTCCAACGAGGCAGCAGGCGCCTTTGCAGGGGTTTCTTTGGTAGTCGTTGAAACCCATACCCATATTCTTAGGACACAACTTTGCTTCGATGGGTGTCACAATCCCCTGCTGGTTCTTCCCAAGGCCCCCAAGCCCCGCCTATCCTCATCCATAGTGGATATAATTTTGAAATTCTGACATCACAAAAAATAAAAAAAAAAAAATCACTATAGATGTGTCACATTCTTAAGCCAGATACTCAGCAGTTGTGACCACCACTCGTGGAGTGATGATGCATTCAACAGTTGGATCATTGGCCTAAAGAAAATAGCAAACTTCGTAAAATGAAATACAGGCATCCGTACAACCCTTTAATCAGCAAGGATATATGTCACGAACTGAATCTACGAACTTGCAAAAATTGCCAGAAAGAAACAATCTGCGAGACAATTAACTATTAGCTCATTAGATATTACCAGATTAAGGAAAAAGGGCCACTCTCTCCATTGACCCATTTTCCTCCAAGTCACGTTTGAGATATTGTGCAGTTTCCATGTACACTCCCATAGCAGCAAATACTATGGCAACATTGTTGGCAAAATTGTCCTCTTCGTCATCCTACATAAATTTGCAGCACATTTTCATAAATGATATTGAAAGAGAGTGTTTGGAATAGAAAGATGAAGACTCATAGCATCGAATTCTCAAAAAAACAACAAATAAAATAAGATCAAAAATCTTCACAAAGAATGCATTTAGCAATTGAGAAGTCTAGCATATAATAGTGGAGCTAGTTAGTCAAAGGATAAAATACATTGTAGGTGAATTCTGAACCTGAACTCCAAAACCGTAGGAAAATTCTGTAAAACTAATGGTAGTTCCTTAAATTATCGAGGCAATAAAACTCATAGAGCAGGGTATTATAACATTGGTATACAACAAAGATGCAACATATATCTTGGTAATACCATCAGCCTTCTCCAATCGCTTCACAAGACTAGCCTGGCGGAAATCTGAGTAGCTATTTTGTTATGAGGAAGACCAGCAGCAAAGAAAGGTGGGATCTTTTGTCCACGAGCTATGGAATTCGTTACATCAATGGAGGAAATTCCTGTTTGTATCATCTCTTCCAGGTAGGTTCTTTCACTGGGATTTATAGAACTTCCTAAAAAAGAGGGAGTTTATCTATTATATAAGACACCACAAGAAAGTTCTTGGGATTGCCATAGGTGCCATGGAGTATAAATGGCTCCATGGCCAATCAAAATTACTATCACAATGACACAACTCACCAGAAATATCCAGGTAAGCCTCTGGCAGAATTGGAGAGCCATTATCAATGGGCTTTCTAGAACCATTAAATATGAACCCAAGCGTATCCAAGGACACAAGTGTTTTCAGAACCTGCATTAAAAGAAAAATGTGATAACTCCACAATAAATTTCTAAAGGTTCTTTTATTTATCCAAGATTAAAGAGAGTAAATGCTGACACAGCTGAAGAGATTTGTAAAGGTAGGAAAACAATGCACTTTTGACAGCCTTTCATGAGGCCAAGGCCAAGACATATGCCAAATTATTTCTCATGCTACAAGTGAAATCTTGTTGCCAACATGTAGGAGCATTTAGTTCCCAAATACGGAAAAAACAAATCTAACTCTTTCTTTCTACAGAATGATGAAACATTGTTTTATTAGGAAAACAAAAACAAACAGCATGCATAATTACCTCGCCAATGAATTGCACAATGGTGTATTTGTTTTCAATCCCAGAAGTACCTTCATAAACCTAGCGACAAGAGAGTGAAACATGGATGACCAGAAAGCTTTACGTACTGGAAGTCTAAGATGAACAACCACCGATCACACAAGCATGAGTAGAATACTTATATTTAAATTTTACTGACAGAGAAACTAGTGAATAACAGAACCTACAGAAGTTTGACAACAATTAGAGACATATAGGAAAGATTATTAGCCTTTTGTAGAGCCAAAATAACCCACACCATGACTAGACTTCCATCACTCGAGAGCAGAGAGGATCTATAATTGCCTAAACGGAATGCTAATTAGACTCTTAACATTGTTCTCAAGAAATTCAATCACATTTCAATTATCATCCCATATGATGTTCTCACATTTCATCACATATACCTAAGATAATACTCTTCATGTTCTGCTTTTTCTAATGCTTGCAATGAATGACAGAGAATTCACTGGGTCATCAGCTGAAAAGTATTGCACACAAAGTTGACCCAAGTATTGCAGTCCAAACAACAAAAATGCAGTATCAAGAGAGCTAAAGGAAAAAAGAAGAGGCTGGCAACTGAGACTGAACCTGCACAGCAACTTTCTCTCCATCAACTTCAAGGACTTGCCCACGTCTAGTCGTTCCATCACCCAAGCGGATATTTACTATCTCTTGATACTTTGGTCCCTGATATACAATAAAATTAATCCAACATGTTAGTATAGGAGTCCACTGAACCTCATAAAATTATAACCAGTGAAATTTACCTTGACTTTGTCGAGTGTAACCAACGGCCCAGCAACACCAGAGACGGTCCTATCCTCTGCAAGCAGCAAAGCAATTGTCTGAACAACTGATAACTAAGACCCAGTGACTAAGGCATGCTAAACATTTGACTCGGACAAGAGCTAAATCATTCCTCACCTCTCAGCCAATATATATGAAATGATAGAGATTGTGTAGATCTAAGTAATAAATGTATTAACCGTTGTCATAACAGGGGCAGCATAAACTTTTCAGAAACGAGAAAGCTATATGGAAAGCCTCGAAAACAACAATATCCTATGACTAAAGTTCTGATTCCAAGCACGGTGAAATTTAGATGGCGAAAGACATAATAAGCCACGAACAAGGAGACAAAGCTACTCCCCACAATACAGACAAAACTTAATTACGAGATTTAAGCATCCCAGCAGATTTTTATTGTCCGTAGCTCCAAAAAAAAAAAAAAATTTGGAAAGCGGAGAGGGCCGAAAGCTCACCCATGCCGATCTCCAGCGTCCCCTCTTCCATGTCATAACTCATCGGTGCTACTCCCATCTCCAAGTCCCAAGCCGCTCGGAAATCTATACAGAGAAAAGCGTTAACCGAAGGACCGATCAGGAACGGCTAGCGAGTCACCCTCGCACCACAACTGAATCCAGAAGTGACTATATAATGCCAAAAAATAGAGGAAAACCGAACCACTGTTCGACCGAGCTTAACTCTGCACAACTTTCGCTCACTGCGGCGATTTCTCAGGACGTTTTCAGTTCAATCATCGCTCGTTTCCAAGTGGTCTCGGATTCACGGTCCGAAACAAGGAAAAAAAGAAAAAAAATCCGACATGAACTCCATTGATGAGCAAAACGACAATAGCATTAAACATCACTCAAGGACACCAGATTCAAACCTCCGTCAAAACACCTAAGAATCCACAAAACGAATGCATGATTCGAACCGGAAGAAGGACAGGAAAAGAGAGAGAGAGAGAGAGAGAGAGAGAGAGATCACCGAAGTTTCTAAAGACAGCGAGCGACGGAATCGATCACGAGGCGAGTAGATAGCGAGGGTGATGGTGGAGCGACTCGGAACTCACTGAGCCGGGGAGCGCGTCGGGATGGAGGGAGAGATCCAATAAAGGTACTTGAAGCGAAGAGACGCAATGGGCGTCCTTGATGGCGTCGTTTGGAGTTTTTGATGGCCTTTTTCAAGGAAAAGAAAAAGAAAATGATGGCTGAGTTATGGGATGAATCTTCCTCTCAAGAATTCCATCTTTTGTGCAAGTCTTTGCTGCTTCTTGAAGCGGCGGGAGGGCCGAGAGTGAACCCAAAGAATCTCATCCTTCGAATCGGCAGATCCTATCCACCAGCCAGACATCCCCATTGTGTGCGGCATAGAGAGACGAAACGAAGGACGCGAGCAACGGCATTTGAAATCCGAAAGGCGGAGATGAAGGAAAGCAAGAATCGACAGAACGTATACTGGAATGAATCGAAATTGGACTCGGAAGTTCAATCGGATAGGAAACGACCCTGATGGAGGAAGACTTGCTGAAAAATGAAGATGGACATAGTGAAGGTGTTCGTTGAGTTGCCCCAAAGAGAAATCGAGAGTCAGACGATTCCGTAACAAAAAGCGGAGGTAGGAAGATCGACCCATAAGAAATATCCACGGAAAGCCGGTTCCTCGCTGACATTCGGACAATGACGATATCTGTCAGGTCAATATTTGTACTCACCACTAGGTCATTTCATCTCCCATTCGACTCTAGAATTAATTTCGATACATACTGACTACGTCTATTGATATCTATTTCATTTCATTTTTCTCCAATTATCTCGCCGTCTTCCGAATTCCCATTGCCGTCGATTGCACTGTGGAGGAGGGATCGAGTTTGCAATGAAGGTGCTCGATATAATGACGAATTACATTTTTCGTGCAAGTCTTCCTTTTGACCGATTTCTCATGGGCTCTCTATATTTTCCTTTCGTCTTTTATTTCTTTTTCTTTTTTTTTTTTTAAAAAAAATTCAACACTTTACTTCCTTCTCATCCAAAGAACCACCGCCGGCTTCACCTTGTTTGCCCCGTTTTCCCCACAGTCCCCACGCAAAATCCGAATCATCTCCATCCACTGCTTCGCTTCGCTTCGACTTTTTATTCTTCCTTGTTTTCTCTTCCGTGCTCACCACCGCCAATCTTCATGCTTGGCGTATCTTTTCGGATGATTTTGATGACTCAGATTGCCCTCTGTTGCGGTTGGTTGATGAAACTACGTCGGACCGGCAGGAGTGCCGAGAGTGAACCCAAAGAATCTCATCCTTCGAATCGGCGGATCCTGTCCAGATGATGATGATCCATCCAACCTCAGCCTTGGCAATCAGATAAAGCTCTTTTAAGCAGTGAACACCACCCCGCATTCCCTTTGCACGAGGCATAGATGGGCGAAACAAAGGAATTCGAAAGATGGCGATGAAGTGGGAGCGAACAGAAAGAAGCAAGAATCGACAGAACATATTTTGGAGTGAATCGAAATTTTGACTCGGAAGTTCAATTGGATATGAAACACCCTTGATGATGGTTTGGCGGCGATGGCGGCATGAGCTTGAGATGGCCCGGCCACATATAAATCTGGTCCAGACATGTGCAAGGACAGGAAAGCGACGACACGAATCAGAGTGGAATTTGTGTGGCCACGACTCAAATGTGGAATCTGATGGTGTCGTTCACTGTGGGAATCTGAAGCGAGATAGATCTGAATTGGTGGAGATGAATAAGGATAATCCGGAGCGAGAGAGAGAGAGAGAAAAGATGCAAAAAAACATCTGATCGGAGAAAATCTGGAGAGAGAGAATCCAACTGCGAACGGAGTACCCACCAACGATTCATCGAGACTGAGCTCTCTGACGATTGTTGCTTCCAGCACCGATCGAAGCACAAAAAGCGTCGCTACCGGTTTGAAGATGCCGCTCGCCTCGCTGCCGTGGCAGCGGAACTTGACCACGGAGTTTCCTCAATCAACAGTCAACAAATACCGGGACGTTCCATCTCCGATTGAACTCTAGAATTGTCTTCGATTCATTCCAAATTTCGTCTGTTTGATTTCCGTTTTGCTTTTATTTTCTCCCATCCTCTCGCCATCTTCCAAATTTCCATTGCCGTTGATTGCACTTTGGAGGAGGTATCGAGCTCTCGCAAGGAAGAGAGATAAAAAGAGAGAATCAGCGAGCTTTATCCAGCGGGGAGAGCAAGTTCGAGTTCAAGAGCGCCGGGATGTTGCCGATTCTAAGACGAAAAGCCACTGCCGGAGGCTCAGGTGCTGTGTTTGTCGACAGAGAGAGGCTGAAGAAGAGTCGTGCCGCAGCGACGCAAAGATGCCAGCGTATTTGCTTTTGTCATGCATATCAACATTCAGTTAATATGAAAAAAAAAAAATAAAAATTCCGAATGCTCTTCACATGAGAGGAAACTGACAAACTTCAATTGCGCCCACATGCGAGAAGACTGATCACAAAATCTTCAAGAAATCGAAGCATTGGTTCCAAATCCCTTGCCTCCCAAGTGTTAATGCCTGATATTCTCACAGCAGGCAAGACAACTTGTGAAACCAACTGGGTATAAGGGGATCCCGAATCCCATATATCAAGACATTCCTGTCATTGCAATAGAGATTTCCACGCGAAACAACTTCCAACCCATGTGAGGCAGGGATTCCGAATAGGATCCCATCCCTGAAATACTCTGATAAATAGAGGGAGTGCAATTGAGCAAATAATGATCAGGAAACCTTCTTTGCATGTCACCAAAAGACTTGGCTAGCGAGTCCAATGTCAATGTTCCCATTGACTTTTCCTCCTCAATCCGGCCTAGCGTATTCGTTATCTCCTTCACGTTATTCAGTTGTTTCTTCTGGTGTTCTGCCTCAGCTTGCAACTTCTCCTTCTCATTCCTCAGGTCCGTATTGATCTACTGAATATCCAACTCAGCCAGGTCCACAATCGACCTTACATCGTGCCGGAGCTTGGGCATAGGAACATCGCTCTCCCTCGCCTTCTCTTCCGCGTTCAGATTCTCCAAGTTAGCTAGTACCCTAACCTGAGGTCCACGCATGTCGAGTACCTTTTGCACAACTTCAACACCCTGTTCCTGCTTCTTCACCAACAGCTCTTCTGATGTAATATATTTCGCTTTGTTTTTCAGCGTCGCCTTCTTCGCTTGCTTAGACCAAAGCTTCTCCTTACCGGGCACATCAGGTGATGGCTTCTTTTCCTCTGGCTCCAACGAGGCAACAGGCGCCTTTGCAGGAGTTTCTTTTGTAGTCGTTGAAACCCATACCCATGTTCTTAGGACGCAACTTTGCTTCAATGGGTGTCACAATCCCCTGCTGATTCTTCCCAAGACCACCACCTTTGTAACCCATTTTCTCGAGCAACCTTATTCCAATTCCCTTGGTGTACTTCTTGAAGCCGCCCACGTTTCCTGATTCATAAGAATCCCTCTTAGCCCCACCTTGCTGCGCTTTCTTCTCCAATTTCGATTGCTCTCTCCTCCTCTCCGCTCCCTCCTTGATCTTCCGCCCAAATGCCGTCGGCAAGAAACCATCCTCCTCCTCGCCGTTCTCATCGAAACCATCGTCTCGCTTCTTAAACCCCAGACCCACCCCAGCACCAACCCCCATGCCCGGCCTATCCTCATCCACGTCAGCGGACTCGTCATCCTCATTCTCTGTCTTCGAGTTCTCGTCAATCTCTCTGTTCGGCATGACCGTGCTGGTGGACACGAAATACACGGGCTTCGACAGATCGGCCTTACCTAGGAGGTCCCTGTTCTTCCTCCGCTTCTTCTTGGAGGAGTCGTCGTAGTCCGAATCGGAGTCCCCCGACGCGAAGACGCCGTAGAGCACGTCGTCCTTGGTCTGGGCGCGCTTCTCCCTCCGGCGCCGGTAGTAGAACTCCCCGTCGATCCACTGCCCGTCGTCGTAATCGTTGTCCATCCCGAACCTCTCCATCTCCTGGTCCTCGTCCATCTTCGAGCAATCCCGGAGAACCGAAGCGAGGGACCTAGGGTTTCGGGGAGGGTGTTTTGGAGGAGGCAGAGAGAGGGGCGGCGCTGCTGCCGAACGCCAAGGTGGCCTGGCGGCGTGGATGCGGCGGCGGCGGCGACGGCGGCGGTCGGAGGCCGCGATACGGCGGTGCAGCTCGGCTCGAGGGTTGGAGGGAGAGAGAGAGAGAGATCGAGAAGAAGCAGAGAGTGACCGAAAGCTGGAAACACAAGAACTGGAAAACCTAACGGATCTTCTTCTTCTTCATCATGCCCTTTTAATTTCTCAGATGTTAACAATTGTTGATTTTTTAAATTATGCCCTGTTTACTTTGAGGAGAGAAAATTCATTTATCGTGATTTTTTAATTTATGCTGATGATATATTGATAAATGGAGATAAAATTAGGTAAATTTTCCAATTATAAACCTAGGAAATTTGAAAAAATATTTCTTAAAAATTTAAGTTGCAAAAATAAAAGTGAAACTTTTCTTTTAAATGATAGAGAAGTACGTGTTGGAAGAGGGAATGACATGACGTAGACTAGTGATTTCCCAATTAATCCAAAAAGTTGAAATTATCAAGGATCTCTCTATGTACACTCCGAGTTAATTTATGAAAAATAAAAAGGGGGATATTTGATATTAAAAATTTCTTATGGGTTGAGGAATTTTTCCATTGTCAAATGGTTATTCGAAATTGAAAGTATATCTGTGGCAAAAGAAAATCATGGCAAAAGCCCATTTTTTAAAAAACATACCAAATACATAGAACTAGAGCGTTATTTTGTCGGAGAAAAGTTACAGCAAGGATTTTCAAGCCAAGCTACGTCCCTACGAGATTACAGCTAGGACTTAGGAAATGTGACTTTTGAAGATTTCCTACATTTATTAATGTTCACTTACTTTTATCATCTGAGCTATCGGTTAATATAGGGATTGAAAATTATAGGGGGGCTAAAACTTGCGTGATGAAGATCATGACCACATCTTGAGTAATGAGATTTCTCGATAATAACCTTGCACTCAAATTTTGCACATCAAAATTCTCAATCGCATTAATGGACATGTCGACTCTATTAATCGAATTGGATGTCAACACGGTTGGGGCCTAGGGGTCTCTAATCAAGCCGCTACAGTGCCAAACTTGAAATCGGCTCAACTCCTTACTCAATGTTTGATTTGAGCTTGACCAAGTATTAACTTCATGCTTATGCTGGAGCTTGATTCAACAAAAAGTCAATACACTAGATATACTTGTGTGTGGATGAGGATGTCTATGTATAATTATGTAACAATCAAAATTTTGAATTATGCTTACAAAATTTATCAAACTGAATATTGGCGAGCTCGAAGCTTTCAATTTGCAAATACTTGAGTAGCTCAAGTTAGAGCTTGACTAGATATTAGTTCTCGAAAAATCATCAACCCAAGCTCAAACAATTCATGAATAGAGTATGCACCGGGTGTAAGTAATAATTTTCCCAACTCAATTAGCTTGATGAGGGATCATATCTTGTGCTAACACTAGTCGGCTATTTTACATAAATTCTTATTTAAATATGAGGATATCAAAGAGTATGATTTGTAAAAACGTAAACAAATTTGTAAATTCTTTAAGGGGAGGTTCCTCTTATGTCTCTCAATCTAAATTACCTCAAAAGTCCAATTATCATAATAACTCCAATAAAATTTTAAACGAATTCAGGGGCGATTTTGTCATTTTGTACTTAAAAAATGAAAATCGTCAATTATGGCCCTCTCCACTGCTCTCCACAATCTAAATGTAACTAATAAATTGTGAAACAAAAATAATAAAAAGGTAATTGCATCTTTTTAAAGAGGGACTATCTATCATTTAAAAATTTAAAATAAAATTTTCAAATAGCATGTACAAAAATCAAAAAACCTTAAGACATCAAAACAAGCTAGTAAGTACCTGTTTTCTACTGGTAGAGAGTGAGGGAGCGTAAGGAAGACCAAGACGCGAGCAAGCATAAGAGGGAATGAGAGAGTGAGCGAGAAATATTGGAGGGAGGAGATATGGTGAGTGGTGGGGCTCGATGGCTGCATAAGTGGGGCTTGACGATGGTGGGACGACGGTAGCTGGATCTCGACCAGCGTGAGAGACGGGAGAATGAGAGAAGTCGAGCCTTCAACAGGCGTGAAAGGGAATTGACATAAAGAGGCCATATATATGTATACCGTATGATCTATGAATCGGGCCTAGTGGGCCTGCCCAATACTATTTGAGCCCAAAACTATCAGGCCAGTATGGGTGGTTCGATCCAGTTTTCGCTTTTTCTTTTTTTTTTCCTTTTTTGATACAGTTCGAGTAGTAGTATTAGCAGCAGCAGAAGTATGATGTTATTTGGGCTATATAACTATCATGAACTCCAATAATTACATGACCTAAAGTTTACAATGTTACATATATATTCAAGACTCGTATGTGAGGCAGACACGTGTGTGCAAAGTAAGAGGAGAAAGAGGACAAAAATAAGTGAAGTGGGTCATTTATGATAATGTGAATTTATTTTGTAAACTTAGAGGATCCTAATTTTAAATTTTTAATGCATAGTAGAGAGAGAGAGGAGAGAGAGATTTCATTGAAGATTATGAGATTAGGATTTGCAAGGACGGCAACAACATAATACACTAATGGGTGAATAATACATAGAAACAGTTGCGGAAGTTGTCAAAAAAACAATCCATGAGACATTATAAATGACTAAAATTGGGGCTGACTTTGCCTACGAACAACGAATAAATGACAGAGTGCCTTACGGAGACGAACCCTTTTCATAGCCAAACTCAATTTTGTATTTCTTTATAGGAAACCAAAGAGAGCCGAAAGGGAGGAAAAAGGGCGCTAGGATGACCTTGTCCACATCACATACACTCCCACTTATGTTCACGGGGCTTCTATAGGGTCCAAGTCTCATAAAAAGTGACCCAGACGTGACACTTATCTACAAGATATACAACGGCGTGCAGTATTCAGACGATTATGCACAAGCTTTGGATCAAGTCATGACCGATTTGAGGTCCAACACTGCAACCCGAGGATTCAACTACTACATCAGTGCTTCATACGGCGATGCCAAATGCTTCAGTCCAGGAGCGTGTGCCATCAGGCTGGCACAGTCAGATTGCACTACTTGCATGGATTTCGCTTGTGGTCAAATTAAAGAGTTGTGCATGCTCGGTGCACAATTTTAGCTTTTTGACTGTAGAATTAGATATGAGCAATACGAATTCATTGAGTGATTGATTGATTCCTTCATATTTCGACGAGTCCGCGAGTCCATCTTTAGAGAAAAGGATCCCATATACTGTATCAAGTCCACAAATGTTGACAAGTAATGAATAGAGGAGAGCATATGAGAATCTTGTGGTTATATAAGAGAGGTTGTATCGTGTTGACCCTTGTTCACCATTAGGTTAGATTTGGCATGGCAAAGAGTAATTTCTTTTTTTTTTATTCTCTTGCTTTCTTGTCTTTCCTTTTCCTTTTCCTTTTCTACTCCTTGATAACAAAAAAAGGGTATATTGTTCTCATCAAATTATCAGAATATATGTAAGTTTAGAAGCTTTTCTGAAGAGCAATGCGCTTTCGTAACTTGAATTGCATGACAAACTTCACTATTCAGAAAATGTGAGAGTTTATAATTTCATCATTTTTATTTTTTTATTTACTCTGCATATTTTTATGCAAGAAGCCAATTGTTTCGTCAATTTCTTTTTCTTTATTTCATTATTGGATATTATACATTTGGGGAAGTCTCGTAGAGTGGTTTGGAGTCACAAGGCAATCAAGAGGGGTTGAATAAAGAAAAACAAATTTCACATTCCAAGTTTAATTAAAAACAATTCGCCTACTAGATTTAATATCTCATTCTTCTATTAAAGTGATTGCTCTCGTGAAGATCAATGCAAAAGTAAAAATTCATGAAAGAATAAGATGAGAGAATGAACTTACACTTAAATTTCGTGATACTCATAAAAGTTGAGAAAAGTGTACTTTTGAAGAAAATACTCATATGAACTATATTCATATCTACCCATACATATCATACCCACTAAGTACGATATGCCTATCCAGGTCATCGCAATTATTGATACCAAAGCTAGTGCATTTATCCTTGATCCTAAAATTCTTCCCAAGATATTTTGGGAACCACATATGAAACAAAGGTCAGGTTTACTTTGAATGATCTTCCATACTCCAAGTGGATTAGATCGGTTGTAAGAATTTCGTGCTTGAATGACTACTAGATCACTACACCCAGAACTATCAAAACCTCGAGAGATCATATGGGACCCATGGGAATTCGTTTTAATTTCAAGTTACATGCTCACCTGGGAGCTTCACCCAACAGTTTGCTTTTTTATGGTCACTTTAACGAATGCCTTAGCCTAGTTGAAACAGTTGTTGCAAAGGGAACAGTATCCAACTAGTGTTGCTGTTGCAATGAGCTCAATCATCCCAAGCCTAGGCATGATGCAGTATTTAAGCTAGACATATTGCATCGCCTCTTCTTCCCAAGCTTAAGCAGCCGTAGAAAGCACCAAGTAGTCATCATTTGGAAAAAAGGGATACTCCAATTTGAATTCCCTAGCTTTCTCACGAGCAGTGAGAGGCCTTGGGCACTTGGAACCATGAAAATGCTGCGCAGGAAGGCTTCCTGGACATTTGCACTGTTTTTCCTGACCTGCCCAAAAGAAAAAGATGATTCTGGTAAGACTAACTGGACCAAATAGGAGAAGCAAATCCAAAAGTAAGTGAGGTTCTTACTAGCAGTATCTAGATGGAGACTTTGACCATAAAATTGTCGCTATCAATGAGCTCAAACACAAGGAAACCCCTTCATTCAGACTATCTTCTCTCACAAACGTGGGCCAACCACCAGAGAGGTTTGCCGGATAACAGATGTCTTGAGCTGCACCAACCATGATTTGCCTAAATACCTAAGTCACAATTTGCTGGTTCTTATAAATGTATCTCTTTATGAATTCGCAAGGAACACTCTTGCCGAGGTAGATATTTGTGAACCAATATATGATGAGGAAAAGAATAAACACAAACCAACAATAAAGAGAAAAGGCAAACAAAATGTAAATAAATGCTTGTATTTATTAGCTTCAGGAGTCTCAATCAACAGTCTTAACTGATCCTCAATTGGCAATCTGAAGTCAAAATGTCTTAGGACAGTGCTCATAGACTCTACAACAATGTATACTATTTTGAACCACATCCTCTTAGCCTATGAATAATAGTGATGTTCTTTACCCCTGATTAGTATTAAAAAAAAATACAATCTTTTGTTTTAAAATTGGTAATCTTATGAATCCATAAATTAACAAAATGAAATTTCAAAACCAAAATTTTACACATATAGCCATTAACACTTAAAGGAAAATAACATCCATGTGATTCCAATGAATAACCACAACAATATGGGAAAACAGTGGACTATAGGGCAAGATTTATATGGAATTCACTCTCTGGGTTTTCAATTTCATCACTGCTTGGGGATAATGTATCTATATAAGCACTTTATCAAATATAATTACATAAGTATAGAGTCTGTCTCTCCCATATTTGAAAACTATCAAGTGACCATGAGTGATGGTATGCTGCATAATTTTCCACATCCCTTCTAGAACTAAAACAGGTCACTTTTGACATTCTTTTGTAATACAAGACCAGGTTCAGTAACCTAAAACCAAGGCGAGTGCTGAACCAGAGATCCTTTCCAAAAAGGCAATGATAAAAGCGCGACAAGCTCAACAGAGATACCCAAAGTAGGAAATGTGTGCAGGCCTAGAAATGATAAGATCGTAACAAGATCAAAAAAGAGCACGGTTACAAATATAAGTGCACTTTTATCCCGTTTCATCACAACAGAATAATGGCAGAAATTGCTTTCAACTAGTATAAGGCCTAAAGTGGCTTCCAATGTAAATCCCAGTTCAACCTAAACATTGTCCCTATCATTGAGCTCAAACACGCAGACATCCCCTTCACTCAAGACAAGTTTGGCTCACAAACTTGGACCAACCAACATAGAAGTTTGCTACAGCATCAATAGGTCCTGATGGTCACCGGCCACAATGTGTCCGAGTACCCAAGAGCCACAATTTGCTGGTTTTCTTGAATGCATGTATTTATGAATTCATAAGGAACGCTCTGCCCATGAAGACATTTGACCAGCCGATATATGATAAGACATAGGAATGTAAGCATACACTAAAGCGAAAAGGCAAACAAGATGTACATCTATGCTAGTAGTTGTTAGTTTCCAAAGTCCATATTAGTAGTCTAAAAGGCTTGATGAGATGGCCTTTAATCACAACTTGCAATCTGAAATCAGAATATCACAATCCTGTGCTCTTAGACTCTACATTAAATACACGTAATCAATATAGAGACATGCTGAATCTGGTGAATATCTGAGTCACCAATCTTGCATTGCAATATGCATCAAGCAAACATGAAAAGCTGCACATCGGGTCCTAAATGGACACATATACACAAAAAGTAAGTGATCTTCTTCTGCCTGGCCAAAAAGAAGTGATCTTCTTTTCTTCTTTTCATACCATCGAGTTGGTGGCACTAATTTTTGAGGTCTAGGCCGCACTAGCTTCCCTTCATTTCCGACCACAAGTTTGAACCTGCTTGCAATAGTAGCTCTTGTAAACCATTTGTTGCTAGGGAGCAATACCCGACTAGTGTTGCCATGCTATTGCAGTGAGCTCAGTCATGCCAAGCCTAGGCTTGTTGCAGTAGCTATGGCTTAAGCTGGACATTTCGTGTCACCTCTTATTCCCAAGCCTAGGCAGCAAGAGAAAGTACCAAGTAGTCATCTTTGGGAGGAATTTATACTTCAATTAAAAATCATTAAATTCCTAACTTATGGTTGTTATTGCCTTTCTCAAGCCTCTGATCTTGTCTCTGCACCCACCTGTCACTAGGTTATTTCCTGATTACTGTTCCGACTCATTGTTTTTCCCTAGTCCCTTTATTCAGTTGTTAAGACACCTATTTTAAAAATACAGCCATGATCACTTCGAGGAAGATAACATATCCTGTGTTTCTATAAAAACCAAATTAAAGTGGGAAACAATTGCATGGTGGGGTGCATATATATAGAATAGGTGGCATGCCTAATTGAGATATGCCAATTATGAATGGAGATTTGGGCCTTACCGCCACTTCTTTCTTATGAAAAGATGGCCACATCACTGTTTGGAAAAAGTGATACTCCCATTTGAATTCTCTAGCTTTCTCAAGGGCAGTGAGGGGCCTTGGACACTTGGAATCATGAAAAAACTTGCTCAGGAGGGCTCACTGGACATTCATGACTTATCTGTTCTGACCTAGACAAAAGAAAAAAGAGAATTCTGATAAGACTGTAAGTAGGTCAAGAAAGAGAAGCAAAGCCAAAAGCAAGTGCACTTTCAATTGATTTGTTGCAACTGAATAAATGAGGCAGAAATTGCTTCACTAATATACAGCCTCAAGTGATGCTTCCAATGTTCACCTCAATCGACCTAAATGAGGTCCTTACAAGCATAATTGGCGATGGAGATTTTGACCAGAAAATCATCCATACCAATGAGAGCTCAAACATGCAGACATCCCATTCATCCAGATAAGCTTCTCTCACCAACATGAGGCAACCACAGAGTTGTTTGCTGGATAATGGTGTTGATAGGTCTTGACCTGCACCAGCCGTGATTTGTTCAAATACCTAAGAGTAGCAATTTGCTGGTTCTTCTGAATGTACTTCTTTATGAATTCACAAGGAACACTTTGCCAATGTAGCATGATGAGGAAAAGATTAAATACAAACAAACAATAAAGAGAAAAGGCAAACAAAATGTTAATATACGCTAGTATTTACTAGTTTCAAGAAATTCAATTAACAGTGCTAACTGGCTGATAGAAGTCTTCAATCCCAACCTGCAATTTGAAGTTAAAATGTCTCAATACAGTGCTCATAGACTCTACAATAATGTACACAATTTTTGAACTGTCATGGTAACGCTTCAGGAGTTGCTAACACCGATCATGTCCACCACATCCTCTTACTCTATGAATAAAGCAATCTTCTTTACACCTGATTAATGAGAAAGTACAATCTATTATTTAAGAATCTGTAATCTTCTGAATCCATAATTAAAAAAAAAAAAAAATTTCAAAATCAAAACTGCCCCAATTTTACACATAAAGCCATAAACATTTCAAAGAAAATAACATCGCCAGTAAAAACCAAAACAACATGGGAAAACATTAGACTATAGGGCAAGATGTAGATGGCATCATGGTTGAGATATGCCAATTATGAAAGGACATAGGCCCTTACTGCAGTTCTCTTCTTAATAAAAGTGGCTACATCACCAATTTCAAAAGTGGATACTCCAATTCAAATTCTCTAGTTTTTCCAAGAGCAATGGGAGGCCATGGACATGTGGAACCATGGAAAACTTGCTCAGGAGGCCTACTTGACATTTAGACTGTTTGGTTCGACATGCACAAAAGAAAAAGGAGAATTCTCATAGGTACCACTGTCAACCTTGTATTGAGTTACAATGATTTACCCATCAGTCCCTGTGATCATGGTACTAACGTCTACATGTTCTTCACGTTAGACACAACTGATTACTACACTTAGCACCTCCTAAATCGTAATGCCACCAAATCAATATACAAAAAGATTATTAGGAGAATTTCACAAATTTGGAGAGAGACTAAGAAAAAGAATGTGAGGTTGTACACATAAGCATAACTTAGAAACCAACAAGTCACACCTCTAAATTCTCATGATGAGCATTTCAGATTTTAATTTTCGCTCTAATCTGAATCACATCTTTTTTGGTTCATTTAGATTTGGGATGTTGCATTAATGAGTGAGCATCTGGATTATTGCAAACCTCACAAACACAATGGGAATGGAAGAAGTATACTTCATTGATTCACCAAGGCTAACCAAAGGAGATTTAACTATGAATCAAGATTTATTTCAGATGAGCCAAAGTGACACTACCAGAGTTCATTTCAATCAATGTAAACCAAGTCCTTACCAGCTCTAGTGGAAATATAGACTTTGAACACACATCCTCCCTATTAATGAGCTCAAACACACAAAATCTCCTACATGCAGATGAGCTTCTCTAGCAAATGTGGGCCAACCAGCAGAAAAAAAAAAAAAAAAAAAAAAAAAAAAAAAAAAAAAAAAAAAAAAAAAAAAAAAAAAAAAAAAAAAAAAAAAGCCCCGCGTCCACATCCACGGCTCCTGAGCTTCACCGTCCACGACCCGTCTGAATACCTGAGAGTTGCAATTTGCTTGTTTTCCTGATTATGTTGCCTGATGAATTGAACAGGAGCAGTCTCCTCATTTATGTGGTTGAAAACCAACTTATGGTGAAGAAAGACCAAAACATAAGCATACACTAATGAGAGAATCTAATCACACAGCGTGAATATAAGGCAGTAGTTGCTACTTTCAGGAGTTTTAATTGACAATAAACCTTATAATGATAGTAAACAATCTCAACTTGCAACCCAAAGTCAAGTGTCAAGATATACGCTCCTGGAGTGCAATGGGGTACATAACCAGAAAAAGCCTTCATCATCCTATATATATTTGAGACCATGAATTTCAGCCACACAAACCACAAGTGCAGGGGAAAAGGCAAAGGCATCAATGACCAGAACATTGATGGAAGTGAAAATTTTAATCTAAGCTATTCCATTCTTTCAACTGCAGCTCAAATTTTATCAAACTACTAATTCAATTCAAGAAAGTAAACTCATCTTCTTCTTTTTCTCAAATATCTTATTAATGTAACAGAATAAAACAGTATCTCCTGTTTGACATTAAAATTATGAGTCATCAAGATCTACAATGAAACTTCAAAATCATAACTAGCCAACCCTTTATCTTTCAGGTCTTTCCCTTTAGTCATGGGGGAGCAACATTCTTTGCAATATGCTTGTGCGTATCAACTAGTCTCCTTGTGTGATTTACATACATATTCTACTTTTACAACATTAAATATCATTGTCAAATTTCTCCATATAAGAGTACTTGGATTCTAATTCTTGACACTTGCCTTAGTAATTGCTTTTCAAAACATCTATCCACATAAAAGGAGACAACTGTCTACTTTTCGAACCTCGACCACCAGCTAATGTCCTAATAACTATCCTTTCATTCTTTTCCCCACTTCAACTACTTCATTGTTAAGATATATACCTGGTTTTAAGCATATACCCATGAATAGTTCAAGGAAAATAACATGTCATGTGGTTTACTACATTAAGTCAACTTGGATATAAACTATAGTATAAGCAAAGATGTAAACAACATCCATATGTTTGATTTTCAGACATGCGAAGCGTGGGATCATCCCAAGCCAAACTAAACATAAGAGGGCCTCGTCACCACCTTTGAAAAAGGGATGCACCGTTTGAAATTTGTTGGCCAATGTAAGAGCAGTGAGAGGCCTGGGGCGCATGGGACCATAATTGACCAGCTCAAGATGCCTCAATCTGCTCGAATGTTTGGACTTGCCTGTACTTAAAAAATGACAACTTTAGAGACAGTTTTAAGTACACTTCATTAGTTTGACTTGCTATGAAAAGATTTTAGCATAAATTGGAGATAAATTTTATCCTTCCAGCATCACTTAACCAATCAAGATTACAGGTGATTCCTCAGACAATCCAAACTATATTGCGATCGAGGCGTAAAAGTGACTTTTCATATTTTTGACAAGGCATGGAATTCTCGGAATATTTTCAAGTTCCATGATTTCTCCTTTTTCCTGATAGAAATTTGTACCTGATGTTACAGAGATATCTCTCCCTAAAGAAATTTCAACATGAGACCTTGAACACAATATATCGTCTCCATCTATGAAAGCTCAAACACGTAGAAATCTCGCCAATGCTCGGGAGGGAACCACATAAGAGGTAGATTTAAGGGCAATAAATTGCTAGTTTGAGGAACTCATTCTTTTAGACTCGAATGTGGAACGAATTTGAAGAAGAGAGCCCAAATTCACGCGCAATAAGACACCAAAATCGGAAGAAACATGAACTTACGTTTTGTCAGATGCAGATGCGGAGAGAGAGTGTGATCTTCTTCTTCTTTAATGAAGTGAGTGGACGACTGACTGTCCAGACTCGGTTGTGCCACCTCCGGCGGTGACAACAGCGTCTAGTTGAATCTACTTGGCTCCGCTCCTCTAAGTGCAGCTTCGCTTCTCGCAGTCCTGGCAATTCCTGATGCTTCATCGGTCCGTCCTCCATGAAGGCAGTAGAGGTTCCCTGCAATTTTGCTCCACCGAGGAGGAAGAAGAAGAAGAAGAAGAAAGATGGAGAGAGAGCCTTTGGCGTCAAGAAGGAGGAGAGCCTTCTTTGCTTCCTTCTGTTCAGTGAAGGATGAGCCGAGATCGATCGTTAGGGTTGACGGTGATGTTGATCTGACGGAATCAATAACAGAAAAGTTACAAAAAGAAAAATTTTAAAAACTTTTGGCGCTGCCAAATAAAAAATAAAGAAAAAGAAAATAAAAATGGATGAGAAAATGACGTCAATTGGATCTTACAAATTCTATGTGCATCTGTTTATGCTGATAACTTCTGTATGGTTGTATTGAGATCATCATCCTCCCCATAGTTCCCATCCAACTTGTATTTGAATAGTCTCACCCAACTACCCGACCAACTTAGTTGTGGTGTGCTTAGCATACCCTTAGAAAAGGTTTTCATCTTCGGGCACTCTTCTACTTTAATACCCCATAAGGATGGGAACCTAAAAGTGCAACTTGGGATGGAGGAGAAGCATTCTAGGCTCGGCAGCTGTTGGAGTGTCAAATATGAAAGATTCTCGAAAGAAATCACTTTTCCTTCTCCGTCTCCATCATCAGCTACTACTTTTTTCATTCTTTCACATCCTATTATATTTATCCATTTGAGATGCACCAAATTTGTGACCGGCAGTAGAGGTTCCCCCCCAATTTCGCTCCACCGACGAAGAAGAAAGATGGAGAGAAAGCCTCTGGCATCAAGAAGGAGAAGGAGAGCCCTGCTTTGCTTCCTACTATTCGGTGAAGGATGAGCCAAGATCGATCGATAGGGTTGACGGTGATGCTAATATAACATAATCAATAATAGAAAAGTCACAAAAAGAAAAATTTTAAAAACTTGCGGCGCTACCAAAAAGAAAAGATAAAAAGAAAAAATAATGGAGGAGAGAATGACGTCAATTGGATCTTACCAATTCCATGTGCATTTGTTTATGCTGATAACTTCTGTATGGTTGTATTGAGATCATCAACCTCCTTCCAATCCCCTCCTTTCAACTTGTATCTAAATAGCGACACATCATATAGTTTTGGTGTTCTTAGCGTACCCTTAGAAAATGTCTTCATTTTCGGGCACTCTTCCACTTCAATTGACTCCAAGGATGGGAACCTAAAAGTGCAACTCGGGATGGAGGAGAAGCATTCCAGGCTTGGCAAATTTTGGAGTGTCAACCTCAATAGTTTCCTAAAAAAAATCACTTTTCCTTCACCATCTCTATCGATTGCCACTACTTCCTTCATTCTTTCACATCCTATTATAATCATCCATATGAGATGCACCAAATTTGTGACCATTGAAGTAGTTACTAGATGTATCAATCCAGAGCAATTCTTCACCTCTAATTTCATCAGTTTCTGGAAGGATGTCACAGTCGGAAATATTATCGTCAAACAAGGACAATCCCAAACCTTAAATGTTTTGACGCTCTGAAGAATTTTCGACACTAAAGAGTCTTCTCTCCACACACATTTTAAGTTGTGTAGCTTGTTTAACTTAAATTCTCTTAAATTTTCAAGCACCGGATGTTTCCCTTCTTCAACAAGCCCATCGTCCGGGAATAAATCTTCAAAGGAGCTACAAAAGACCTCAAGGCTCTCTAGATTCTGAAATCTCTCTAGGAGGAATATGGAAGGAAAGGCAGCCTTTTTATCATGAAAGCATGCCAGTGTTAGTGCTTTTAGCTTGCTAAACATGTCATCCGGAAAATTTCCATCTTGTATCATATGAATATTGTTATCGACTAATAAAAGTCTCTCCAAGTTGGAAAAGTCCTGTCGAATTGCCAATACAACAAGATAAGTAAATTCAAAAAAGTTTCGACAATAAATCATGTGCTGTAAAAAGTAAACCTATTAGGATGATTTGCATGGAAGGAGGCCATCTTCTTAAAGTTCATTATATCTCAAGAACCCTACATTCAAGTCTCAAGCTTTTAAAAGTCTGGAATAGAGGTTGGTATGGTTAACTTTGTAGAGTGAATCTGTCAAGATCCCTCCAAGCTCACCAAATTCATCTTTTGTTAGAAATATCTTATCTTGTCAACTAAAATTAGTCATCTTCAGAAACTTATGTAATGGGATGCACGGATGATATTACTAAAACATATGGGTCCACAAACTTAAAGGTGTGCTTAAGATATAATAAAATATCTTATGTTGTCTTCAAACTCATAGGTAAGGAGTTTTAGGTTGTCTATAGTAATACAATAGGATCACTATGTATAAGACGAGATCAATTAAGGAATACGGTAGAAAATATCATTAAGGTACTAATGTTATTTTTTGTTAAAATTGTTTGTATTGATTTTTTAAAGTTTTTAGAAGATGAAATAGAGACGAAAAATTTCAAATGCGCAACACATGTCAATAATGAAGTGGACCTCATGTCAAATTTTCATTGATTTCCCCAAGGAGCACCACTAGACTAGATTAGGAATATATTGCGCTTTCAACAAAAATCTATAATTATTTTTGTAATTATAGGTAATGAAATATCTTATGGGTGTCCACAAATGAAAAGTATACTTAAGATATTAGAAATATGTTAATGTTGTCAACAAACTAATAAGTTAGGGAGATCATGTTTTCTATAGCAATATAACATGGCTTGATTATGTAGTGGACATGAGATTGGTGAGTGCTTTAAAGAACAAAATAGAAACAAAGGGAGAGCAACTGAAATCATACCCTCTCGAATAAAGAATGTGCATCTTGGTCTGAAAGGCCTTGTTGACCATCTTTTTGAGCCCAATTGCTCATAGATGCTACAAAAGACAACATGTTCGCTTTATCACAGTGAGTCACTCGCAATTCCTTCAAGAACGGCCAATTCAAAGTGGGCAAGTTGGTGCAGAAGTTCTTGAGTTGTGGCATATCATGTAACACTAGAGATGTTAGTTTTGGGAAAAGATCTTGAGTAGTATTGGAATATTGAGTCTCATTCCCCCTAGCGACTATTTCCTCAATCCCACAAGACTCCACTTGAAGTTCTTCAAGTTGGGTTAGACTTATAGCCACCCAATGTGGAAACACATTTTTAAGGCTCCTACAATTTTGAACTTGCGCTTCCCTTAAATTGTCAAAAGTGAGAGTTTCTTGAGGACCATCACTCCATATTTTGCTTAAGTTGTCCATATGAGAGAGAAACATTTGCTTAAGCTTAGGACATGGACATTGTACCTGGCATATTGAGAAAAATCACATAATGAATGTGATTACATTAAGTTATGACCTTAAAGAAAGAATTTCTAAACTTCCCTCACTCTCACAAATCATGAGAATGCGAGAGCTTGTTAGTGACAGAAAAAGGGGAGCGGCTAATTGATGCTTTCATTTAAGTTGACTAATGACTAAGGCCAAGCATATTGCATTGCAACAAGCATGAAATTATGAATGCATTTATAATCAATAGTACATGGAGCATCGACTTTTGATTGCCTCAATTGACATTTAATACTAGCAATGCCTTATCCCTTTAATTTTTGGAAAGTTCAATGATGAATACTTGGATTCTCCAACTTTCAAATTTGTTCGCACTGATCATTATCAAAGTTGCTTACATTGATCTTTTGATAATGCAACATTAGATAAGGTAAGAATTTCTTAAATTTATTTGGTACAAGGAATGAATGTAGCTTAAGCACAGTTCAAAGAAGCTTTGATGCACATGCTTCATACTGCAATCCAATCGGGATATACATACATATCATTCTTCTCTCTTTCTTATGTTGGCTCCAATGCCACACTGATGGGTGCAAGATTATGATGCTCTAGCAATAGGTATAACCTGGTTCTACATATATTTCTTATCAATTAAAAGAAATTAACTTCCCATTTTCATCTCTAGTAGATTTGGAAAAATCCAAAAATTATTAGCAGTGAGTCGCTAGCATGGACATTGATGTTTATTTGTACAGAGGTAAGAAATCTTGTATAGTGATGCTTATTTGCTTTTTAATAGTATGGACTTGGAAGATGATTATATAAGCATGTCCATGTATATATGGAAAGGATGGAGATACACTACCCCCTTTTTTTCGCCATATGGTGCCTCAATCATCATCAATCATTGATGAATTTAGTGATAAATTCTAGAAATAACTTTATTAAATAGACCAATGGCTGAGATGAACAAGCCACGGAATGGGAGCCAAGTGAGATTCGTGCATCTTCACTTACAATTGATTGGCAACTCGAGTCCGACACTATTCAAATGTGTCTTCTTGCGACAGAGACCATTTCCTCTATTTACTATGAGCACCGCTACTTATTAAACATTATACCAACTGCGAACATTACTTATGAATCTTCAATTAATAAAGTTCACTAATGAGAAGCGTCATGCAAATTAGATGGTGAACCGAATAAAAATAATAATAACTTCAATTGTTTACAAGCTTTTTCATTATTACATGCAGAAAAATTTTTGTATTGAGAGAAAATAAATATGTAATAGGCATGGGCAATATAATGACTGGAATAATTAACATATATTATGATCTCATAAAAAAGCAAGTTGGGTCAACTTACTAGTTCTACATTGGACCATTACTAACTTTGCTTGAAATATTATTTATTCACTTTTATGGTAGAATCTTGTGGTGGGCCAGTGGTCCAACCGCTCGCAAAAAATAGTAACCAATTTCTTATCCTTAATAGATGCCTTGTGTTGAGGATTTAGGAGTTTTGTTTAGGTGTTGGAGGCCAAAAGAAAAGCAAAAAAAAAAAAAAAAAAAAGTGGATGACCACAATATGTTTGTTTAGAGAAAATCAACCGTGTTTTTTTTTTTTAATCGTGTTAGGATATCCGACAAATTATCTCCTAAGAAGCAAAGTATTGATATTTTTCATTTGGTTACAATAAAATTAACGCAACGACGACTTCTCACAACCAAAAAAACAAAATGACTTTCCACACTTCCCTTAATCTATTAATATTCTTAATTGAGGATTTTGATGAGTATTTGAAATTATCTAACAATGTGGGAGAAAACGATTATTACAAATAGCTCATATTTGACACAAAAATGAAATTAACGCTATCACAACTTATCACTGCCAAAAAACCATATGACTATTTTTATGCTTCCCCAAATTTATCGGTATTCTTGATTCAATGTAATAATGACTTTTTGAAACATCCTCAAAATGTGGGGATTCCTATTATTACATGACAACTTATATATGCAAATGACATTAGAAGTAAATAAATAATTAGTGATAACTCTTACGATAAAAAAGTAAACAAATATATAGATACTCCTCATGATTAAACATTCTACTCGCAGGCAACAATAGAAAGAATTTCGCAAAAGTATTAGAATAAGAAAAAACACGAGCATTTCTTCCATCAAGGAAAAAAAAAACAATACCCAAAACTTATATGGAATCCATAATAAAAAATTAATGCTAAAAATTCAAATTTGGGTCGATATCGCACATTTTCAAGTACCTCAGGATTCGACCCAAAAAAAGAATTGCCGGTGGAGGTTGTCATTTATTGCGTTTAGTCTTCCCACGAGAAGAACTTCATGAGACGGAATGAAGTGTTGATCGGATGATTTATTCTTATTATTTTTAATTTTTTATGTAGCTAGGACATTGACTAAATATTGACTCTTTTTATTTTTTGGTAACTAAATATAAAAAATCTCAATCCACCTCACTTTCCTTCTCCATCTACGCTTTCTCCTCCATCTCCACCCACATTGAGCCCCACCTTCTCGCCTCCCTCCGCCGTCGCCAACAGCGGAGTTGCCGGCGCCGCATCCAAGGCAACCATTGCTGGGCGTCCAACCCTCTCCATCGTCTTTGCGGTCTGCTCGTTCATGACACCGTCTCGTCCATGGCCGCATTCAAGCTCCGGCCGTCTCATCCATGGCCACTCTTCCCTGACATCTATTCCCCTATTTTTTCTTTCGCTGTTTGAACTCGTAGTCCATGGCCGTCGGGATCTCAAACTCGGCGTCAAGGCTCATGGCCATGGATAAGCTGCGGTCGCCAAATCTGTGGAGGAGCCTCCTCACGAGCCATGGACGAGCTAGGCTTGCGTCCATGGACGATACCAGATCTGGAGGCACGACTCCAGTCCAGATTTGGACGAGCAATGACCACGAGCAGCTGTGACGATGGAGGGGTGGCTCGGCCATGGACGGGGCCGACCACAAGCTGACCGCGGGCGACGACGGAGGGGACAATGGCAGTCCATAAGCCGTCGTTGCTCACGACGGGACTTCCAAATCTACAGCCATGGCTCCAGCGACAACGGATCGTCAATTGTTGCGAGGATTTCTAGATCTGCAACTCCGTCGCTATGGACGGCCAGATTTCGAGATCTGTAGAACAATGAGACAGACAAATGAGAGGAAGCCGGCCATGCTCGGCTTGGACATAGCGGGGGTCAGCCTAATCAAAGCGCCAGTAACTCCGCCGTTGGCGACAGCGGAGGAGGGGCGGAGGTCGGGCAACTGTGGACGAAGGAGGAGGAAGAGAGGGCTGAAGATAAGATTTTTTTAATTCTTCTTCGCTGGGAATCAACGCCCCGACCGAATCGACGCCGAAATCGCTTTCGCATCGGAGATCCACTTCGACCCACCATAACCAACAAGCTCCGGTTCACGTAATCACTTGGAACCCATGGAAGCACGTGCACAGAGAGGAGGAGAGCTTCAGAGAAGCGATTCCAAAGCTTCTGATTCAACCATTGGACAGACCACCCAATCAATCGCCCCCCCCCCAAAAAAAAAAAAAAAAAACAAGGTAAGAGGATGAGGAGGAGGGGGAAGAAGAAGAGCTATTGTTACTTTGACTCTGTAGATTTGGTTCACTTTCTTTTTTTCCCCTCATCGCGAAGAGGAGGATCAAGGCGAAACGAAATGGCTCAGAGCGAACATTTCTTAGAGGAGGAGAAGCTAAATCATCAAATAGACTTTGTCTAATTTCTTCCTTTTTCTGTTTTTTTTTTTTTTTCCTTTGTCTAGTGAGCGCACCGCAACAACATTGCAACAGACTGAGGCCAGGGCCACCGAGGAAGGAAAGAGAGAGAGAGAGAGAGAGGGAGGGAGTAAAGCCACACCAGAAAAGAGGTAAGAGAGGTTTCCAGTAACGGGGCGTTATTGAAGGGAGGGGGAGCAAATATTTTGATCGTTCAACTGATAGGTGGGCCCAACTTTACCACATGTTGATTTGGAAATGATTCAATATGGATCCTACCTAGTGTATTTAATGCACCTAGTATTTTCTCTTCGGTAGTGTTGTTGATTGGATAATTTATTCTGAGTTTTAAAACATTTTATTTTAGCTAGGACATTGACTAAATATTGTCATCTAGTTATGAAATAAGACCCGCAATGCCAGGGACCACCCATGGAATTGCTACTATTTATTGTCGAGCTGTCCTTTTCTCTCTTTTATTTTTTCCTTTTTTTGCCATTTCTTTTTTGGAAAAAGTAATCTGCATTTTATCTTGCCAAGCATAGATCGTGTGCAGTATCACACTAATTATCACTCAATATGATAATATAGAGTTAATATTTATTGTATAATGTAGGTATGTAATTTGATAGGTTGTTGAAGTATAGCGATTCAAGTATGATTTACGAAACAAAGATGATGGACAACTTCACGCATATTGGCCTTTTTATTTTTGTTTATTTTGTTATCAAGACCTAGCTCAAGCATCGGTGATTATTAAGATAAAAAAAAAAGTTGATCGCACTGATCATTATCGAAGTTTAGAGCACTCCAATGAAAAGAGCAATTCTCTCTAATTCCTCCAATTTCATTATTTGGGAAGATGATTATGGTACAAAGAGTTGTAATAGCTAAGCAATATGTGAACCAGGCTTTTATAATTATGAAGTTTTCTTTTCCCCTTTTCCTCATGTTTAATGGAACGATGCTAGTTTGCTTCTTAGCAAGAAAATATGAAGTGGGCAATACTTCATTTTTTTTATGCCATTTTTAAATGATATTATATGTTTACTGTTTTGTTCTTTATAGTTGAAATTTCAAAGAGTAAATGTTTTCATATGGTTATTGTCATAACTTATTTAAAATCCCTTTGTAATCAATTTTGAGGTACCGCACACAATATGATTTTATGAGCTCACATAAATAATACTTCCAAAAATATATGGAGATGGGACAATTAATACTTATATTTGCTGAGGATTAGAAAAATTTTAATCTTTTAAGTAAATATTAATAGATTATGTACATAGATATGTATAATTAAATTATTTTAAAACCGCACATGGTTATCAATGTTTGAATTCTTTTGCATTAATACTTTATGGATGTGATCATGGATTATTGTGGGAAGGCAAATATTATGGTCATCTTTGTTTAGGTATGAAACACAAAGTCCCGATCAAATTTGAGCAAAGCACTGACGATTGATATTACAAACAATTATATCTATCACTTTTGTCTACATGCCATGCATTGTCCAATTATAAGCGAACGAATATGTTCAAATGAAATGCCCAAAATGCATTTGTTTGAGAGACTGACCTGTGGAGTGAAAAGTGAAAGGGTGCCATTGTCAATCTCCATCGAAGATTGCCGAGTTAGACTTCTCATCTTGGGGCAATGGGCAATGCTCAGCTTTGATAAAATAGGGCATTCTAGCGTATGATTCTTCCACGAGATGAAACTAGTCAAATTGGGCAAGCGTTCCAAAGTTATTTGCTTGAGCTTTGGGAATGTAATCTCCTCCACTGCGCTTCCCTGTCCTTCTTTGTCTACAATCACTCCTTTCATTTGATCACACTCCTTTATTTCGATCCACCATAGATTGGGAAGGCACCGAGCCATTGATGGAACAAAAGCATGTCTCAAGTTGCTGCATTTATAAAGGCTAATATGCCTTAGAGAATTGAAGCACATCGTTCCTTGGAGATCTCTGTTCCATAGTTGCCTCAACTTTGGTAGATTGACCAAGTACAAATATCGTAGCCGAGGTAGCATCTGACTGCAATCCATAGCCTCAAGCCCTTCAAGATCGAATATTTCTTCCAAAGGCTCGCAATCGTGCACTTGCAAACATGTCATTCTCTCTAAAACAAGCATCAAGCTGGATGGAATAGCGTTAACAAATGATGGACATTTATCCACCACTAGTGTTTCTAATTGCCAAGATGACGTGACGGGATTAAGTTCACCATGCCATTTTCCAATCAGCTCCGGGAACTTAGACAACCACATAAACTTAGTCCCAGCAAATGTAGCCTATCAGAAAATGCATCATTAAACATAAATTCTAGTTAGCAAAAAAAAAAAAACAAACAATTACTTTATTGGTGATAAGAAAAAATCAAATTGCACAGAATATAGCAACTAAAGCGTACCATTTCTTCCAACATATTTTGGATGGTCGTGTTGAGGTTTCCCTTCCAAAAATACTGGCACTTTGTCGCTTCATACCCTTCATTCAAACCTACTTTTAATCCCTTTAGCTTTGGCACCTCTATATGTCCCTTGTGGAAGAACTTCATCTGGGGACATCTATTCACAATGATATCTTCCAAGAGAGGGAACATCAAAGTGTATCCATTTGAGCTGAAACACCTCAACCTAGTCAACCCATCAAGCTCCATATACTTCAATTGATTGAAAGTCACTACATGCCCCTCCTTTCCTCCCTCATCACTAATGACTTCTGTTAATATTTCACATTTTCTAATCCTCAATTTTGTAAGTCCCACCAAATTTTCCGCTATTGTCAATGTGAACATATTTGATAACCCATCACAAAGGGACACATCTAGAGTTTTCATATGCTGAAAATAACTTGGAAAAGATGATGCTACTTTTGGCTCATGACTTGGGCCTTCTATGGCTTCCACATTGATGCTCAGCTCACTTAGTCCTTCCTTCTCGATGAGTTCCATAATGTTACATCGATTGATCTCCAACTTCTCAAGTTGGATTAGATCTTTGGCTATTGAGGTCGAAAACAAAGAGGTAAGCCTAGCGCATCTCCGAAGGGTAAATGAATGTAGACACTGGAATTTAATATGACGGTAGAGTTCCTTATCCCATACATAGTTTAGCAGTGGTAAGTCATCTAACTTCAGCTCTTTTAATGGAGAACAAGCAACACTCTTTTCATCTAGAGGATTTGGTGGCTGGAGTTTAAAAACAACTTCAAGGGAATCACATCCTCTTGTCGTCAAAGTTTCCAGGCTCAAGAGTCGTCCTAGAATGAAAGAAGGTACAACGTTCACAAGCTTTTTGCATTCACTAACTAAAAGGAATTTTAGCTTAGAGAAGGAATCTGCATGAATTGGATCGTGCCATATCATCTTGATGTTATCCATGCCCTCGATATATAAATTCTCCAAGTTAGGAAATGCAACCTGCGATACTCACGGATTTGGTGATTTAGTTAAATTACGAATTCATGAACTTCCGGGATGTAAATAAAGAAGAGTGCCAAGATGTAAATTACGAATTCATGGAATTGGTAATTCTATCTTAAGTTGCACAAAAAAAAGAATAAAATGAAAATAGGAAAAAAAAAAACTCCACACTAATGTTGATGACTCCAAAACGGAGAGGTTATTGGAATATACTGGAGACAAAACAAAAAGTGCTAAGTGGGAATTCTGACCAGAATGTGTTAAGCATAGGCTATGCTTTGTCTTTTGCACATTTAATACTTTTATTATATATAATATTTGGAAATAACATTAATCATGTACCTCTTTACTGAAGAGTGTAGAGGAGTATGACTCTATGCGGTCCTCACTCCAAGCTTCTCGTGAACCTGTCATCAGTTTTTCAATGGATGAAAAGAATGTTGCCATTCATATTGCAAGAATGAATATAGCTATAAGAAGATATTTAGTGATAAAAACAAAAAATCAATCTTACACTTTTTGCGAGAGAAGCACATCAAACTTTCCAAATGATTTAAGTTTAAGCTAGTTAACATTGGGAATGCTAGAGTTTCTGATATTTCCAATCCCAACCCTTCTTCCTCCGTAATTATTGCCTCCATCTTCTTGCAAGAAGATACTCGTAGATCTCTCAGTTGTGTGAGAGATTTAAGCGTGGATGGGGAAAACAAAAACTCGACATTATCCAAGACCATGACTTCTAATGTCTCCAATTTCGAAAAGGCAACCTGCAATGTTCACTCATGGAATTGGTGATTTAGTTAAATCACGAATTTAGGAACTTCCAAAATGTTAATATATACGCGTGCCAAGAAGAGAAGGGCATTATTTGGTTTTTTGGTAAAGAAGAGAGGGGCATTACTAAGTCGCACAAAAGGGGAAAAAAGAGAATAAAAAAAAAAAGAGTAAGAAAATCTCCATACTAGTGTCATTGCTAAACAATATAACGAATCTTTCCCCGATCTTTATTTGGAAAATGATTGCGGACATTAATTTGATTAGTAAGCGAGTTTTATTCCTTCTGAAGAATAACTTACAATGGAAAGCCTTATTTAGTTAGTTCTTATGTTGGCTATGCTTTGTCTTTTGCATATTTAATATTTTTGTTATATATAATATTTTGACATAACGTTAATCATGTACCTCTTGACTGAAGAGTGTAGTGCAGTACAATTTGATGCGGTCCCGACTCCGAGCTTCTCGTGAACTGTCATCAGTTTTTCAATGAATGAAAAGAATGTTGCCATTTATATTGCAAGGATGAATATATCTACAAGAACATATTTAGTGATAAAAACAAAAAATTAATCTTACACTTTTTGCGAGAGAAGCACATCAAACTTTCCAAATGATTTAAATTTAAGCTAGTTAACATTGGGAATGCCAGAGTTTCTGATATTTCCAATCCCAACTCTTCTTCCTCTGTAATGATCGCCTGCATCTTCTTGCAATAAGATACTCGTAGGTCTCTCAGTTGTGCGAGGGATTTTATCATGGATGGGGAAAACAAAAACTCGACATTATCCAAGTCCATGACTTCTAATGTCTCCAATTTCGAAAAGGCAACCTGCAATGTTCACATATGGAATTGGTGATTTAGTTAAATCACGAATTTAGGAACTTCCAAAATGCTAATATATACGTGTGCCAAGAAGAGAGGGGCATTATTTGTTTTTTTGGTAAAGAAGAGAGGGGCATTATTAAGTCGCACAAAAGGGGAAAAAAGAGAATTAAAAAAAAAAAGAGTAAGAAAATCTCCATACTAGTGTCATTGCTAAACAATATAACGAATCTTTCCCCGATCTTTACTTGGAAAATGATTGCGGACATTAATTTGATTAGTAAGCGAGTTTTATTCCTTTTGAAGAATAACTTACAATGGAAAGCCTTATTTAGTTAGTTCTTACGTTGGCTATGCTTTGTCTTTTGCATATTTAAAACTTTTGTTATATATAATATTTTGACATAACGTTAATCATGTACCTCTTGACTGAAGAGTGTAGTGCAATACGATTTGATGTGGTCTTGACTCCGAGCTTCTCGTGAACCTGTCATTAGTTTTTCAATGAATGAAAAGAATGTTGCCATTTATATTGCAAGGATGAATATATCTACAAGAACATATTTAGTGATAAAAACAAAAAATCAATCTTACACTTTTTGCGAGAGAAGCACATCAAACTTTCCAAATGTTTTAAGTTTAAGCTAGTTAACATTGGGAATGCCGAAGTTTCTGATATTTCCAATCCCAACCCTTCTTCCTCCGTAATGATCGCCTGCATCTTCTTGCAAGAAGATACTCGTAGATCTCTCAGTTGTTTGAGAGATTTAATCGTGGATGGGGAAAACAAAAACTCGACATTATCCAAGACCATGACTTCTAATGTCTCCAATTTCGAAAAGGCAACCTGCAATGTTCACTCATGGAATTGGTGATTTAGTTAAATCACGAATTTAGGAACTCCCAAAATGTTAATATATACGTGTGCGAAGAAGAGAGGGGCATTATTTGTTTTTTTGGTAAAGAAGAGAGGGGCATTATTAAGTCACACAAAAGGGGAAAAAAGAGAATAATAAAAAAAAAAAGAGTAAGAAAATCTCCATACTAGTGTCATTGCTAAACCATATAACAAATCTTTTCCCGATCTTCACTTGGAAAATGATTGCGGACATTAATTTGATTAGTAAGCGAGTTTTATTCCTTCTGAAGAATAACTTACAATGGAAAGCCTTATTTAGTTAGTTCTTATGTTGGCTATGCTTTGTCTTTTGCATATTTAATACTTTTGTTATATATAATATTTTGACATAACGTTAATCATGTACCTCTTGATTGAAGAGTGTAGTGCAGTATGATTTGATGCGGTCCTGACTCCGAGCTTCTTGTGAACCTGTCATCAATTTTTCAATGAATGAAAAGAATGTTGCCATTTATATTGCAAGGATGAATATATCTACAAGAACATATTTAGCGATAAAAACAAAAAATCAATCTTACACTTTTTGCGAGAGAAGCACATCAAACTTTCCAAATGATTTAAGTTTAAGCTAGTTAACATTGGGAATGCCAGAGTTTCTGATATTTCCAATCCCAACCCTTCTTCCTCCATAATGATTGCCTCCATCTTCTTGCAAGAAGATACTCGTAGATCTCTCAGTTGTGTGAGAGATTTAATCGTGGATGGGGAAAACAAAAACTCGACATTATCCAAGACCATGACTTCTAATGTCTCCAACTTCGAAAAGGCAATCTGCAATGTTCACTCATGGAATTGGTGATTTAGTTAAATCACGAATTTAGGAACTTCCAAAATGCTAATATATACGTGTGCCAAGAAGGGAGGGGCATTATTTGTTTTTTTGGTAAAGAAGAGAGGGGCATTATTAAGTCGCACAAAAGGGGAAAAAAGAGAATAAAAAAAAAGGGTAAGAAAATCTCCATACTAGTGTCATTGCTAAACAATATAACGAATCTTTCCCCTATCTTTACTTGGAAAATGATTGCGGACATTAATTTGATTAGTAAGCGAGTTTTATTCCTTCTGAAGAATAACTTACAATGGAAAGCCTTATTTAGTTAGTTCTTACGTTGGCTATGCTTTGTCTTTTGCATATTTAAAACTTTTGTTATATATAATATTTTGACATAACGTTAATCATGTACCTCTTGACTGGAGAGTGTAGTGCAATACGATTTGATGCGGTCTTGACTCCGAGCTTCTCGTGAACCTGTCATCAGTTTTTCAATGAATGAAAAGAATGTTGCCATTTATATTGCAAGGATGAATATATCTACAAGAACATATTTAGTGATAAAAACAAAAAATCAATCTTACACTTTTTGCGAGAGAAGCACATCAAACTTTCCAAATAATTTAAGTTTAATCTAGTTAACATTGGGAATGCCAGAGTTTCTGATATTTCCAATCCCAACCCTTCTTCCTCCGTAATGATTGCCTCCATCTTCTTGCAAGAAGATACTCGTAGATCTCTCAGTTGTTTGAGAGATTTAATCGTGGATGGGGAAAACAAAAACTCGACATTATCCAAGACCATGACTTCTAATGTCTCCAATTTCGAAAAGGCAACCTGCAATGTTCACTCATGGAATTGGTGATTTAGTTAAATCACGAATTTAGGAACTCCCAAAATGTTAATATATACGTGTGCGAAGAAGAGAGGGGCATTATTTGTTTTTTTGGTAAAGAAGAGAGGGGCATTATTAAGTCGCACAAAAGGGGAAAAAAGAGAATAAAAAAAAAAGAGTAAGAAAATCTCCATACTAGTGTCATTGCTAAACAATATAACGAAAATTTCCCCAATCTTTATTTGGAAAATGATTGCGGACATTAATTTGATTAGTAAGCGAGTTTTATTCCTTCTGAAGAATAACTTACAATGGAAAGCCTTATTTGGTTAGTTCTTACGTTGGCTATGCTTTGTCTTTTGCATATTTAAAACTTTTGTTATATATAATATTTTGACATAACGTTAATCATGTACCTCTTGACTGAAGAGTGTAGTGCAATACGATTTGATGCGGTCCTGACTCCGAGCTTCTCGTGAACCTGTCATCAGTTTTTCAATGAATGAAAAGAATGTTGCCATTTATATTGCAAGGATGAATATATCTACAAGAACATATTTGGTGATAAAAACAAAAAATCAATCTTACACTTTTTGCGAGAGAAGCACATCAAACTTTCCAAATGTTTTAAGTTTAAGCTAGCTAACATTGGGAATGCCGAAGTTTCTGATATTTCCAATCCCAACTCTTCTTCCTCCGTAATGATCGCCTGCATCTTCTTGCAATAAGATACTCGTAGATCTCTCAGTTGTGCGAGAGATTTTATCATGGATGGGGAAAACAAAAACTCGATGTTATCCAAGCCCTTGACTTCTAATGCCTCCAATTTCAAAAAGGCAACCTGCAATGTCCACTCATGGAATTGGTGATTTAGTTAAATCACGAATTTAGGAGCTTCCAAAATGTTAATATATACGTGTGCCAAGAAGAGAGGGGCATTATTAAGTCATACAAAAGGGGAGAAAAAGAGAATTTTTTTTTTTTTAAAAAAAGTGTAAGAAAATCTCCATACTAGTGTCGTTGCTAAACAATCTAACAAATCTTTCTCCCATCTTTACCCGGAAAATGATTGTGGACATTAATTTGATTAGTGAGCGAGTTTTATCCTTTCTGAAGAGTAACTTACAATGGAAAACCTTATTTTCTTCTCTTTTTTATTTTTGGCAAAGAGTAACTAGTCTTCTTCGAAAGTTCACCACTTCAACTTGAGAAAATCCTTTCTTCAGCAAGGTTACTCGAAATCTCCCATCTACCTTGCCATCACCTAGGGGTGTGGAAAATACCCGGGAACCACCCGGATCGCTCGGAACCGGACCGGAACCGCCCGAAACCAGCGATTCTTGAGGGAACCGGTCCGGTTCCTGGTTCCAATTTATGGGAACCAGTGGGTACCGGTTTGGTTCCCTGTTCCATGGGCGGATTTACCCGCCCGCCCACCTAGACCGGGCGGATTTGCCCGCCCGCCCACCCGCACCGGACCGGAACCTTTTTATATTAAAAAAAATTACTAAAAGAAACCCTAGATCTCATCTCACTTCCTTCGTCTCCGGCTCCTAATCCTATCACCATCTCGCTGCGTTTACTTCTCCCGCCGTCCGCATCTCCATGTACTTAAATTTGGTTTTTCTTTCTTTGGCTTGCTTTGATGTCACGTGGTCGTTCTATGTTAAAAACCAAAATTGTTTCGCGTCAAGATCGGTTCCATGGATCCACTTGGGAATCGGACCGGACCGACGGTCCGGTTCTCGGGTGGATCCATGCAACAAACGAGTAGATCCCGGTTCCATTTTTCGGAACCGGTCCTTAGCTGGTGGTTCCCGGTTCTAGGTCGGAAACCGCCCGCCCGGACCATGCACACCCCTACCATCGCCTATTGCTCCCATCTGTTACAATAAGTTTAACTTCTGTGTGTTTCTTTGTTCGACTACTGTCATCCCGGACAATCCAACCTTCCACTGCTACTTTCGTCGGCTCCACCTCTTTATAACATTGGAAGAGATTTATTACAGTTATTAGAAACGTTTCATTATAATCCCATAGATTTATGCAGCCCTAATTTCTATGCACAAAATGAGAAGGCATCAAGGCAAGAATAAAATTCTTTAAACAAGATTTAGAGCCCTTGAAAGTTAAAAACCCCAAAGCCTCTTTGCAAACCCTACCAATCTAATTGCTCTCTTGCATGCAAAGTAGAAAAGTCGAGGTTGAAGTGGAGATGCTTAGACACGCTACCTTAAGGGACCCACCATCAACTTAAATCTCCACCACTCTTTACTAACGGGGAAACTAATATATGGCGTGAGTCTTGGGCTGCACCATCAACTTCAGCTATGATCGCACCACAATTAAAGGGCAATCTTATGCAATGAGCCAAAAGGCTCCGCCGGCAGCAACTACTTCCCATATAAAATAGTCGTGCGCTTTCCGTAATTGGACAATTATTTATCCTTAGTTCACTTAACTTCTTTTAATGTTAATAAATTGCTATCAGTAACCAATTTAACAGATATTAAACACAAACTGTGGATTTGTGTAAAAATGTATCCATACATACTTTAAAGTCCAAATGTGAAGATATTTAGTTAAAACACTCAGTATTTGGGTTTGTAAATCACCATAGAGGGAAATTGCAATGGCCACATATGGTCCCACAAGACTGGGCGACCATCGGTCTTTCTTGATAAGATGTCGAAGCTACATAAAATTCACAATCTAAATTGGATGGACTCAACAAAAAGAAAACTCAAATTGTCATTTCTTTTTTGGTAGCAAGGTCAAGAGGACTTGTCATACACTGAATTTGTCTGCTTCTTGATAAAATCCTACAAAATGGGCATTTTTTTGTCTTTTACGTGTCAGATGTCTTCAATTTCTCTGAATTTATTAGGTAAAATGGGACTAATTTCCACGCAAAATAACATGAAATTGGGCATGTCAACAGTTGTGATATTGTAGTAACTGAGTACTCATTAGTCATCTAGTCACCAGTTGAGATCCCAACTTTTCTTGAAATATAGTAAATTTTTTTAGATTATCTGGACTTCTTTTTTCCTATCATTCATAAATGACCTCGAGTGTTCCTTTAAATTCAGAGGTGTATGTAGCCTATCCTAATTAATCATACTTGTCGTCGTAATTTCCTTTAGGTGAGTCTAAATCCACAAGGAACATGTCCGAAACCATAACATTTGAGGTGAAGGGACCCCACTGTATCTGATGACAATGGAAAGTTTCATATTATTTTTCTTCTTCTTCTTCTTTTCCCCAAAAGTTCATTGCTATAGCTCTAGAAAATCTTTCATCTGCAAAGTTGCTTGCAATCTTTTAGCTATCTCACCGTCACCTCTCGCTCCCACCCATAAAAAAAGTTTTAACTTTTTTGTCTTTCATTCATTAGACTATTGTCATCCCCGACAAACCAATCTTAGGCTACTAATTTTGTAGGCTGCTGCCACTTTATAATGTTGGAGGGGATTTAGTACAATTTTAAGCGACATTTCGTTATAAATTCATGGATCTTTCATATCTAGGTTTTACACAAAAAAATAAAAAATAAAAAGAAGTACTAAGGCAAGAGTGACTCTTTAATGAAGATTTAAAATCCTAAAAAGTTAAAAAGCCCCAAAGACTGCCTCAAAAAAAGAAAAGAAAAAAAAGCAAAGCCACAAAGGCTCGTTATAAAATTTCCCGATATAGTTCCATTATATTTGAAAGAAAGCTCTCTCCATGGGAGCTCAAACCATCGGTTGAAGAAAAGTCACACTCTGACATCACAACCTTGTGGGATCCACAACTTATATCTCCACCGCTCTTTATTAACAGGGAAACTAATGTCTGGCATGAGCCCAGGGCCCGCACCATCATGAAAGAGCAATATTGTCTAGTCAAATAAAACCCCTACTTGCAACAGTTTTCCACCATATAAAATGTAGCCGTGAGCTTTCTTTAATTGGGCAATTATTTATACTTAGTTTACTGATTCTCTTTCATGTTAGTAAATTACCATCCGTAGAAGTGTAGATAGAGGCCACAAAATTTATCTGCCACAGCATAACATCACTTTCATTGATAAAAACCAACAAAGCATTTTTCACCTTTTAGCGCTCCTCTTTTTGAATTTGCATGATTTGTCATCTTCTTTAAACTTGATGTAAAGATTATACCAAAATGATCTCCTATTAAATATTATCACTAAGCTAGTTAAACTGTTAACTATGTTTCCTCCACCTACTAGTCTAAAATTTTATTTACTACAAATAATCGCCCTCAATTTCAAGTGAATGCCATTAATTATTGTTGTGACGATCTTATTTATCAACACTATAATTGCTTCCCTTTTTGAATTTGATATATTTGCCATCTTCTTTAAACTCGGAATAAAGAATACCAAAAGGATCTAATATACATTATTACAATGTTAAAAAAAAAAAAAGGGGGCAAAACCGCAAGGGCCCTTTGCAAAATTTCTCCGATCTAGTTCCATTATTTTTTAAAGCAAGCTCTCTCCATTAAAGCTGAAAGCATGGGAAGAAGATAAGTCGTACTCAGACACAATAGCATGTGGGACCCACAACTTATTTTTCCATGACTCTTTACTGATGGGAACGCTAATCTATTGCTTGAGTCTTGGGCCCCACCGTATAATTCAATGATAATTCCGCGACTATAAAAGGGCAATCTTATTTAGTCAACTAAAAGGCTCTACTCGCAGTAAATTTTCCCATATAAAATGGCCATGTGCTTTTAAAATATTTTAAACAAAGAACGCTTTGTAAGGTAAGTATTTAGTTAGTTCTTATTTTGGCTATGCTTTGTCTTTTGCATATTTAATACTTTTGTTATATTTAATATGTTGACGTAGTGTTAATCATATACCTCTCGATTGAATAGTGCAGTGGAGCATGATTTGATGCGGTCCTGACTCTGAGTTTCTCGTGAACCTGTCATTGGTTTTTCATCGATGCAAAGATTATCATCATTTGTATTGCAAAGATAAATCTATTTAGAAGAAGATATTTAGTGATAAAAACAAAAAAAAAATCAATCTTACGCTTTCCATGAGAGAAGCACATCAAACTTTCCAACCGTGTTAACTTTAAATTGGTTAACATCGGGAATGCTAGAGTTTCTGATATTTCCAATCCCAACCCTTCTTCCTCCATAATGATCGCCTTCATCTTATTGCAATTACTTATGTCTAAATATCTCAGTTGTGCGAGAGATTTAATCATGGATGGGAAAAACAAAACCTCAACATTATCCAAGCCACCTATTGATAATGTCTCCAATCTTGAAAAGGCAACCTGCAATATAGACGAGTGCCAAGGAAAGATAGGATTGTTAATTTGCACAAAATTTTTTAAAAAACTAAAATAAAAAAAAGGAGCAATAAAATCCCCCTACTAATGTCGTTTCTAAACAAGATAAAGAATCTTTCTCCAATCTTTACTTGGGAAAATAACTTTGCATTGCAAAGCTTAATTTGATTAGTGAGCTAGGTTTATTCCTTACGAAGAATAACTTACAATGGAAAGCTTTATTTTTTTTTTTTTTTTAAATTTTGGTAAAGATTAACTAGTCTTCTTCAAAAGTTCAATGGTTCAACTTCAGAAAATCCTTCTTTTGCAAAGTTAGTCGGAAGCTCCCATCTACCTCGCCATCACCCGTTGCTCCCATCTATTACAATAAGTTTAACTTTTCTGTGTTTCTTTGTTCGACTATTGTCATCCTCAACAAGCCAACATTCCACAGCTACTTTCATCGGCTCCACCTCTTTACAATTGTCAATATTGGAAGATATTTATTATAGTTAATAGAAATATTTCATTATAATCCCATAGATCTTGGCAGCTCTATTTTCTACGCCCAAAATGAAAAGGCATTATGCCAAGAATAAAATTCTTTAATGAAGAATTAGAACCCTTGAAACTTAGAAGCCCCAAGGCCTCATTGCAAATCACACCACTCTATTTCCTCTATCGCATGGGAAGTAGAAAAGTTGAGGTTGAAGTGGAGATACTTAGACACGCTGCCTTGAGGGACCCACCGTCAACTTAAATCTCCATGGCTCTTTGCTGACGGAGAAACTAACATATGGCGCGAGTCTTGGGCCCCACCATCAACTTTAGCTATAATCGTGCCACAATTAAAAGGGCTATGTAGTGAGCCAAAAGGCTCCACTGGCAGCAACTACATCCCATATAAAAGAGGCGTGATTTCCTTAATTGGACAAGCATTTATCCTTAGTTCACTTAACTTATTTCAATGTTAATAAATCATTATCAATAACCAATTTAATAGGATATCAAACATAAATATGTGGATTTGTGTTCATGATGCCAAAAGTGCATTCAATTATATCTATACATACTATAAAGGCCAAATGCAAAGACACTTAGTTGAAAGGACTTGGTATTTAGATTTGTAGATCGCCATGGAGAAACTCACAATGACCACATATGGTCCTGCGAGACTAGGCAACCATCGGTTTTTCTTGATAAAATATTGAAGCCACATAAAAGTTACAATCTAAATTGGATGGACTCAACAATAAGAAAACTCAAATTTCGCACAAATTTCTTGAAGATTATAATGTGGAGCACTTGAAGCTTTGGAAATTAAACTAACACATACTAAGTAGCTGAATTGAAATACAAGACCCGTCGAAACATTTGAAGTAAGTCTCTATAAAATTATTTGGACTTTAAGATAGTGAATTTTCCATTAAGGCATCAAGTTCCATTATTTGATATTGTTACAAACTTGGCCTTATTCATGTGACCCAATCTCCCCAAAGGAGTATCTAAGGGTGATCACAAAATAAGATGATCATTTAAGGTGAATCTTACTCATGAATCACTTTAGCGAGACATTCTCTAGTCGACGTGGATATGGAGCTATACAAAAGTAATTTCTTTCACCACAGGGGATTTCAAATTCTGCTGTATGAGTAAAGAAATGGTAAAGATCACTTTGGAACTCCAAGAGCAAGAATTCCAAATTTGCAATGACAATTTTGTTGTGACATAATGAAAATCATACAATTGCCAATGCCTACTTTTACTATAATAAAAATACTATGCACAAAATTATGTACTCTTATAATTATGGGGCCTATGCAATGATTAAGTGCTTATTTAAACACGATACACAAAAGGCATGCATCAATTAGATTAGCATAGCTGCTTTTATTTGAAAATTCAGTCCTCCTTCCCATTCTTCGTATTGGTTTTTAAGAGAGTCACCTATATTATACATTTTGTGGATAATAACAAATTTTGATAACTAAATTTAATGGAACACATTTCAAAAGATTATAAATTACTTATGGAATTACTTCAATGCCAACATTCCCTTCAATTTGTCTTGATGAAACCCCATTAATATAAATATACTTGCAACACGTAAATTGAGATAACTCAGAACCTATCACAAACTAAATTTGCAAGGATTTCATACAATTAGTTTGATAACATATTTCTTTTGGATTGGGAAGTCCTTCCATTGTCAAGACTACAAGGATGGGATTGAAATGTAATGGACAAATCCATCAACATAGCATTTACAATTACAAAGGACAGTCAGGAAATTTACGTGATATAGCATGGTATTATAAATGGTTGCCGAAGAAATTTATAAGCAAGATAATGTACAACCTTTAGGATAATTTTCGCATGTATGAAAATCTATGATAAACAAAATCTAATTTATGACCTTAAAAGACAACTAATGAACTTTACCTTTTATTTACGATATAAAAGGGATGCTATTACGAATGGATTTTGTTTGCATTTTACTAGCAATATCAAGAATTGCAATCATCAAGAATTCGCTCTCATTCCGGTTACTAATAACAATCAATTTATGCATGAAATATTTTTCTAATTGTCAAATTATATCGATTAGATGGAGATATATATAGCTTATGTCCCATTAGTCTCAAGCGAGATTGGGCCTTCTATATATCATCTAATTAGAAGCCCAACTCAAAAATTAAACCTTGGGTGAACATGGTATATGAATATGACTTACGGACATAGGGAGTTGATAGCTGAACGTGACATCATTCCTCATCCATTTAGGTCAAGAGGACTTTTCACACACTGCTATTGCCTGCTTCCTTGATAAAATCCAACAAAATGGGCATTTTATTGTCTTTTCCTTCTCAAATGTCTCTGATTTCTCCAAATTTATTAGGCAAAAAAGGACTAATTTACCAGCAAAACAACATGAAATTAGACATGTCAGCAATTGGGATATTGCAATAACTGAGTAGTCACTAGTCATTGCCACCGGTTGAGATCCCAACTATCCTTGAAAAATAGTAAATAACTTGAGATTATTTGGACTTCTTTTTTCCTATCATTTGTAAATTACCTCGGGTATTCCTTTCAAGTCAGATGCATATGTAGCCTATCCTAATTAATCATCCTTGTTGTCGTAATTTCGTTAATCAACATGTCTGAAAGGTGAAGAGACCCATGGTCCCCATGACAATGGAAAGCTTTATTTACTTCTTTTTTTTTTTTTTTTTTTTTTGGTGTAAAAGTAACTTTTTTTTTTTTTTTCAAAAGTTCATTGCTACAACTCTAGGAAAGCTTTCATCTGCCAAGTTACTCTCAATCTCCCATCTATCTCGCCATCACCCCTCGCTCCCACCTATACAACAAGTTTAACTTTTGTGTTTCGTTCATTAGTCTATTGTCATCCCTGACAAGCCTTAGACTACTACTTTTGTATGCTACCACCGCTTTATAATGTCGGAGGAGATTTATTATAGTTTTAAGAAACATTTCATTATAAATCTATGGATCTTTGCATATCTAGGTTTTACACAAAAAAATAAAAAAATAAAAAAAAAGAAGTACTAAGGCAAGAGTAACTCTTTTATGAAGAATTAGAATCCTAGAAAATTAAAAGCCCCAAAGACTACCGCCCAAAAAAAAAAAAAAAAAAAAAGAAAAGCAAAGCCACAAAGGCTCATTGCAAAATTTCCCGATCTAAGTTCCATTATATTTGAAAGCAAGCTCTCTCCATGGGAGCTCAAAGCATGGGTTGAAGAAAAGTCACACTCTGACATCACAACCTTGTGGGACCCACCACTTATATCTCCACCGCTCTTTATTAATAGGGAAAGCCCTCGCGGCCGGGGCCTGAAAAGGGTCAAATAAAATATTTCTTTTTCCTAGAGCTTTCTTTAATTGGGCAATTGTTTATCCTTAGTTTAATTATTCTCTTTCATGTTAGTAAATTACTGTCCATAGAAATGTAGATAGGACCATAAAATATATCTACAACAGCCTAACATCATTTTCATTGATAAAAACAAATAACAAAAGATTTTTCGCTTGTAATTGCCCCCGTTTTTGAATTTGCATGATTTGTCATCTTCTTTAAACTTGGTGCAAATATTACACCAAAAGGATCTACTATAAAATGTCACCACTAAAGCTAGTTAAACTCCTACCTCCACCTACTAGTCTAGAATTTAATATACTACAAATAATCACCCTCAATTTCAATTGAATGTCATTAATTGTTGTTGTGATGAGCTACTTTATCAACTTTGTAATTGCTCCCCCTTGTTGAACTTGAATGATTTGTCATCTTCTTTAAACTTGGTGTAAAGATTATACCAAAAGGATCTAATAGACAAGATTGCAAAAAAAAAAAGAAAAAAAAAGCAAAGCCACAAAGGCTCTTTGTAAAATTTCCCGATGTAGTTCCATTATCTTTGAAAGTGCTCTCTCCATGGAAGCTCAAAGCAGGGGAAGAAGATAAGTCACACACTAGCGTGTGGGACCCACAACTTAAATTTTCAAGACTCTTTACTGGCGGGAAAGCTAATCTACTGTGTGAGTCTTAGGCCTCATGATCAACTTCAGGCAATATTGGCACCACTATAAAAGGGCAATCTTATCTAGTCAACTAAAAGGTGCTACTTGCAGCAATTCTTCCCCATATAAAATAGCCATGTGCTTTTCTTAATTGGGCAATTGATCATCCTTAGTTTACTAACTTCTCTTTAATGTTAGTAAATCACTATCAATAACTAATTTAATAGGAAACTAAACACAGATTGTGGATTTGTCTTATGATGCCAAAAGTATGTACAAAGATATCTATATATACAATATGCATGCACAAACATGCACAAAACTCTGTACTCTTATGATTATGGGGCCTTTGCAATGACTAACTGCTTAATTAAACATGATATACAAAAGACATGCATCAATTAAATTAGCACAGTTGCTTTTATTGAAAAACCCAATCTTCTTTCCCATTCTTCGTATCAGTTTTTAAGAGAGTCACCTATATTATTTGTGGATACTAACAAAGTTTGATAAGTAAATTCAATAGAATCCACATGAAAAGAAGAAGAATTACTTTAGTGCCGAATTTCCCTTCACTTTTGCTTTATGAAACCCTATTAATATAGATATACTTGCAGCATTTAAATCGAAAATAACTCAAAACCTATCACAAACTAAATTTACATGGATTTCATACAATTAGTTGGATTTCTACACAATGAAGAGAACAAAAGATTGATTTATCTAATTGTAGAGAAGGCATGAATGGATAAGGTTATTAGGAAAAAAAATGAACTGAAAATAACAAAATGAATAAGCAACATAATATGTGTTGCATCTAATTAGCAAAAGTAGGAAAAAGTAATAAACATTATATTCTTTTGATAGAAAGTTACCTGTTGCCCATTGAAGAATGCAATTTGAGTGCCAACTTGGTCCTAATGTACTAATTGAAGGAGTTGTCCCGGCGGTGAAAAAATTCTTGATATTTGGTAAGTGATGCAATTTCATTACATGCAAATTTTGCAACTCCACTTTGCCACAATCATCAACATCTACAATCCCATGCATTAACTTGCAAGAGAAAACTTCAATCTCTTCTAGTTGTGGAAGTCCTCTCAATAATGAAAGAGGAAACAAAACTTCCATCTTGTCACAACTTTGACTCGAATTACTTTTAATCTACTGAAGGACTTGAAGGAGGAGATATGGCTGGAGCATATCTTCGTCAAGTTGATGAGCCATTATTAGAATTAATGACTCCAACATCTCAAAAGTACTAAGGGAATGCCATTGGAGGATGTGATGGATAGAAAGACTATCCTTGACTAGTAGATGCTTTAATTTTGGAAAGCCTTCTTGAGATAATGCACAAATACTTTGCTCACTTCCGTTCAACTTCTCCAAAAATAGATCGTCAGTTTTGCTTAAGATACTTTGTATGCATCCTTTTTGAAGAACATCACTTGTTGGATCCAACTTGAGTCCAAAATCCTCGATCCTTGGTCCTTCCTCCAGCGTCCATGCATTACCTATTTGGATTTTGTACTTGGTTAATTTCTTGACATCTAGGTCCTTTGGGAGCACACTTGGATCGGGAATAAGAGACATGTAGAGTGCAAAGATTCTTCATGTGATTCAACTCAATCAAACTAGCATTAGTTGGTTGAGTTTGCTCCATGGGATTCCATTGATTAAAACTATTCTCCATATACAACTCCTCCAATTTGATCAATCTTCCAAGCACACCCGGTTCAATTATTTGAAGATGTGAACAATGGTTCAAGTCCAACAACCTTAGCTCTACTAGTTGCCCAATTTCTTTTGGCAATCGTTCAATTCTGGAGTTCATAAAGCTGAGAATTTGAAGCCCTTTTAGCTTGCCAAGAATGGCCACATCCTCTACCAAACAACTCTGAAGACACAAAGTGTGTAAGTTCTCCAAGAACTGAAATGGCATCGGTGAACAAGTGAGACATATTCTAGTAAGATTTAGCACAGCAAGTTTCCTCATAGAGTTGAAATATGAATCTGGAACCTCAAGAGATTGATTATTGTTGAAAAGCAAAAAGATGCGCAATTCGGGACAATCTAATTCTTTGGGAAGCTCCTTCATGTCAATATAGGGAAAGCATATGGCCGTACAACTTTTGAGCCTCTCCTTCAGCAATTGTGTTGCCGACATATCTTTATCTTTCAACACAAGAAGAGGGTGATCTCTTAAAATGAACTGGGCAACAAAGTCACGAACCAAGTCATGTATCTTGAAACCATCTATGCCTCCATTATCTAATAGAAGGGAGGAGGCTTGAAGAGTGCGGATGAGTGTGCTCAACCTATCTCTAGCTTCATTCATGCTGCTATCTTTTGGAAATATCCCCAAACCATAGCCGTACCTCATCAAGTTTTCAAGAGAGGGCTTGGAGACGCCATAAGTAACACAAAGTTGTAACAAACTTTTGGCCTCCTCGCTTTTTAAATGATCGTAACTCAATTGCAACATCTTATTTATCACTGCACTTACCCCTTCGTTTGAACACCGCTCAATTTGATTCAAAGCATCCCTCCATTCAGATAAACCAGCATATTTGAAATGTTTCGCCATTGTGACAATTAGCAAAGGCAAACGTGCGCATTTGCGGAGGGCTTCATCCACCAAGGTTCTGAACTCGTCGTCGTGAACTTTGTCTCCCACCATCCTCTCAAACAATGTTCTTGCCTCTTTCTCCTCCAGCATATCAAGTGGGAACTCCTTGTCGCAGGCCATATCCCTTTGCAAAACATTTCGATCTCTCGACGTCAATAACAACTTGCATCCTATAACTTTGTTGTCGACTCCACAAGGAATGCCGACTACTTTCAAGTCAAGCTGCTCCCATAGATTGTCCAATATTATGAGGACCTTGTTTTTCTTCCTCTCCAAATCTTCCAACCTCTCGCGCAGAAGCTCCGCTCGCAAACTGACATTGTCTTCCTTCTTTATGTCATTAAGGCCCAACCAGTGCGCAATCTCTTCTTGAATCTTCTTGACGTCTGGATTTTGCGACACGTCAGCCTTAGCAACCCAATCGAACAACTTTTTTCCCTTATTCTCTTCTCAGCATCCACCAAAAGGGTGGACTTGCCGACCCCACCCATCCCGTAAACCCCGACCACGCTATAGCGGTTATCGGCAAGAGCATCCAAGATCTCCTGTATGACAGAAGCTCTAGATTCAAAGATGCCATCATCCCTAAGCTTAATCGACGTTGAGGTAGACGACGCAGAGGCTGTTGCGGTGGTTGACCGGATGACATCTTTGCCTTCTCTCCCAGCTCGAATTAGAGCAGTGACATTACCAGGAGCAGGACCGCTGAAGGAGATCTCCTTGTTACTGTTTTCTAGAATGAGATTCTTAATGTCCTCGGTCTTGTGCTTGGCCTTCCTGCTGAACTGATAGCGACAACTGGGGTCGGGAAGAGTCCCGTAGCAGCAAGTCTTGCTCGCCTTTTCAAAATCGCCCAACAGGTCTTGCGCCTCTATCAAGGCCTTCTCAGCACTTGCCAGAAACTCCGGGACCCATCCGTGGATCCTTCGTAGATTGTTTTCGGCCACTTCCGCGGCACTGCGGACCCTCTCAGCCTCGTACTGCAGATTCCCGACTTCCTTCCGAAGATTGTTGGCGTAGCTCTCGGAGGACATGACGTAGCTAAATCCACGCTTGATGGGAGCAACCAAGCACTTCAAAACATCCCATGCAATTGAAACAGCAGAATCGGTCGACATTTTTCTTTGATTTTTTTGTCCGAGAAATAAAGAGCGAGAAAACAGAGAGACAGATAAAGAGAACGATGAAAAAGAGAAGCAAATGACGAAGGAGGAAAGGTTGTGCCGAGGAGAAGAAAGAGCGAAACAGAGCAAGAACGATGAGAGACGAAGGCGATGTGATTTGATTGCCCGAAAGGACGAAGGAAGGGAATGGCGAAGAGCAATCAAATATAAGCATGGAAGAGCTCGGTAGCCTTAACTAAATACCAGTTAATGGTCGCATCCAACCCAGACAATAATGAATGGGGGACTTGTAGGCGATGACCAACAGAAATGGATGATTTTTTCTTCATTTTATTATTCCTTTAGTTGACCGGTCACCGCTAATGCACAAACATTGATTAGGTGCGAGAGTCACGATATTGGATAGTCTCTTCGCTTGATTTTTTTTCTAAAATTTAAATTGCACGGGCATCGTGGGGCTTCAAAATAAAAAATAATAAAAATATAATTACCAGCTGTCAAAATAACAAAAATGACTCGACTTATATCATCGCCCGTGGAATGAGTGCTTTATACAGTGTTAGCATCAATATAACAAAATGTAATTAATAAAGAGAACAAACGGACAAGGATAGGCCACACTCACGACTTAGTTCTCAAAGAAGTAGCAATATGGGTTATAAATCCATTTTTCAACTCAATTTTAGTGCGTCAGGTTGTATATGAGTCAATTAAAATTTTAAAACCAATAAGATAAATTTAAAACATCAAAGCTCAGCTCTACGTGGATTTTTGTAGGTTTGCAACAGACTCGTATGCAACCCGTAATTACATGAAAAAAAATCATTAAAATCAATAAAAACGGCATCATTTTGTTGAAATAATCCACGTCACACCTCAGCATTATATGTAAGATTGTCGATGATGACTGCACTATCACGTCGAATAAATCAAGTATGACTTGGTCAAAATGACTGGATTACATTTTCTATCAAAGGTTTACGACTACATTGGTTCAATTAAAAATAATTTAAGACTCAATTAGTTTCCATATAATAAGTTTAAAACTAATTGTGCAATTATGTCAATAATTTTTCTGGTTAGTAGTTCATAATATTATTTGATGTGGAGCTTAGATGGCCACAATTTTTTTGGATAGAGCATGAAATTCAATTCTTAAAGGCAGCTCTTTGGGTAGAGGTTTAATTACAAAATTATATAGAGGAGATTTTCACATTGATTTTATTTGTGAAGTCAGTGCATAATTTTATATCAAATAGTATAATTTGCCAAAAAGAAAATTCACACCGAACGTAATCAAATTCAGAGCACTTTCCCCAGAGAGATACCGTAGTGAAAATGGAAAAAAAAAAAAAGGCATGGTAAAAGTAACCAGAAGCTAAAAATGTGAATGTGGGAGTTAACCATAACAAAACAGGTATTTTAGCATTTTGTCCGTTTTGGTCTCTTAAGGAAATATTACATAGGGACAAATTTGGGAACAACCCTGACAGAGTATCACATGTGAAATTTAATTTTCTCATGGCATCCAGATAAAGCGAGACCCCTTTATGATTGGTCCGTACATCCTCATGAATTTTTCTTTTTCTTTTTTGCATTTTAAGAGGGGTATCTGACTTAATGTTAAAGTTAGATGTTTTGCCATTGAAAAATATTACAAGGAATCCATATTGATAATTTTTTAACATATTGATAAGATTGCATGTTACTCTTAATAAAAACTACTTATACTCTGTAAATGTATCTATTATAGGCTGAAATATTTTCATATATGGCGAAATATTCCATATGTTGTAAAAACACTCATTAATAGCAAAAAGTGTTATTTTTAAGTTATGTTTCCTTTTCATGAGCATAATATCAACAAAAATCAATCAACAGAAAAAAATAATGATTAACCAAAAGAAAAGCCAGAAACAAGATTATAAAATATATATTTACTTAGAATAAGAACACATTTTGGGCAGTTTTAACTGTCAAACAAACCAATGAAGGTAGGTCGTGGTTAAATTCCATTTCTCTGCAATTAAAATTCAAAAGAAAAATACTATTGAAATCCAAAATAATTTAGTGAAATGCCTGCTGGGGCCCGTACAATAGCTATGGCCTTTGACGTCAGAAATTCTGACTTTAGATTAGAACCCACATGTCCCAAGTTCTGTCTCCATTACATGCTACACTTTAGTTAGCAATATCTATTTACTCTTTCAAGCTCTTCACAAATTTTTTCTTCATATTGCTGTACGGTGGACACGACCTCTCTTCGCCGAAACTTGCATGAAGTGAATTTCTTTGACAGCTGCCCTTTTTGCAAGATAAAAAGTTGATTTCCCTTTATCGACAGCCTGCTCTCTCTCTCTCTCTCTCCTCCCTTGTATGAGGGAAATGATGCTTTTCTTGAATCATTTTTTGACAAGGACTGAGCATGGTAATGGTTAGTGAAGATGGACACGCTGATCTGCAGGACAACTTGGCCCTTGGTGGGTGAGGCCAGTTGGACTAGCGGTGACTCAAGTCCTTTTCCCACTCTTCCTCTTCACTGAATTCCTTGGGAAGCTGAAAACTTGTAGGACACTGCTCCAAGTCGTCACTAGTCAAAAATTAAAACAAAAAAAACAAAACAAAACAAAACAAAACACTGCTTTCAGTCGACTCGATCAAAACAACAATGTGGACTTATAAACAATCGAGCAATATAAACATCAATTCGTTACTAGTTCTAATTTCTAAGTCACCATCTTATATGTATGTATGTTGAGATGGATGATTTTCTGCATTTTATTGTTCCTTGACCAGTCACCATCACCAATGTGTAAGTCTCCATTCTTTCCTTCACCACTTATGGACGAACATTGATTAGTCATCCATCCTTTCCTCCACCGAAATATTATGGAAAAAAAATGAAATATCGCCCAAAAATTTATTTTAAACTTTTATAATTGATCAATATAATTATTTAAGTTTTTTGAAAAATTGCTTTTAATTTTCGCCTTAATGATATAATTGTAAATCTTTTTATTATTTATCAATGTAATCATTATCAAAATTGAATAATATATAATTAAATTGGTTATCCAACTTTAAAATTTTTGGAATAATTGCTAATGACAAATAATGATTAGACAAACATAAATTAGGTATCTGTCCTATCCTCCGTAGATAATGATTGATTAAGTACTACTCCTAAACCCAGTCCGTGTGCTGGTCCATGAAATCATATTAAAATTAAAGAAATAACATTATAATCAAGCTAATTGTTAGATTTAATGTCAAATATAGTTGTTACATTAGATGTAACCTAAATTATAATTTTTAGATTAGGAAATTAAAATTTTACTATTTTTTATTAACATTAATTAAAACTAGTTTACTTTCTTGAATATTGCTACTCTTTTACATTAAAAAATAATAATTTGGGAAATGAATGATCGTGTGCCACACAACTAACCTTGTCTTCATTCATTTTCACAATTAGTTTTTTACTTTTATCATTTATTTATCAAATTCATCAAAAATTCATTTTTAGAATTTTATTAATATGCCTCCCCCCCCGAGGCGTTTTCAAATGCTTGGGTTTATCTAGAGTCTTTTACTTTTCACATTTATTTTTCAAATATTGCAGTCATCAAAATTCATTTTTAAAATTCAATATGTAATTATTTTCATATAGAGTTATATGGTTTTTCATAATTTATGAACCTATTTTGTCCCAATTTTAATTTTCTTGAGGGGAAAGCAAAATGCAGAAAAATGTTTTTTTTATGTAAGTGTAAATAAAGAGAACTAGAAGTCAATAAAAGTAATGATGGAATGTCATGTGGAATCTTTTCAAAATCAATCTTGTGTAAAAAAAAAAAAGATTATGATATTTAAGTAATGAATTAAAAGTTATGTAAATATTTTAAAATGTAAACATCAGTCAATGGACATAGAAATGGATGATTTTCTGACAAACACCCAAACAACGAGCTAAAAAGAGGAGATGGGTACATACTTTGGAGACCACTAACCTAACCTTAGTTAGGCCTTAACTAAACATCCAGTCAATTCCTTTAATATGGAAATGTATGATTTTCTGTATTATCATTCCTTTACTGACCTGTCACCATCACCATTGTCCGTGTCTCCATCTTTCCTCCACCGCTAATGGACAAACGTTGATGAGTTATCCATCGTTTCCTCCTTTCCCACCGCTAATGTACTAGTCTTGATCCATACTTTCAGCCTTTCCTCCACTGTTAATTGAAAAACACTAATTACATACTAGTCCTAAACCCCCTTGTGCAAGTGTCAATGAAAATCATATTTAAAAAGTTAATATTACAAAAATATATAATTATATAATTTTTTATCATTATCGAAAATCTTCCAAATTAATATACATATCATAAATTTATTTTAAATTAATTTTTTGACTTTAAAATCCCAAATATCATATTTATAAAAAATTTACCCTTTAATTTTTATTAAATTGTTAAAAAATCATAAAAATATCATAAACCAATGTAAAAAAAAATTGATATGCTAATCATTAACCACCACATTTCATCTAACTTAATAATTTAATAATAAAATTTAATAAAAACTAACAATGAATAAATTTGTCATTGTATATACCAATTTAAAATTTTATTTGAGATAAATTTATCACATGTATATAAATTTAAATTTATCACATGTATACCAATTTGTAATTTTTGTGATATTAACCCTATTTAAAATATGAAAGTAATATTATAATTAAGCAAATTGTTAGATTAAAATGTCAATTGATTTTACATTAGACATGACGTAATAATTGTTAGATCAAAATTTCAAAGTAAATTGATCATTTTAGACCAGTTTACTCTTTTGAATAATGATGCTCTTTACATTACACAACTAATAAGGGAAATAATTTGAGTCACCACTGACATTGTTTCGTGGTCTCTCATTCCGATTAGAATTTCCCTATTTTATCCTAAATGCTTGGGGTCTATTGCAAATCTTTTACTTTTAACATTCATTTTTAAATATTGTAGTTATCATAAATTGGTTTTAAAAATGGTGCGTTTGATAACATTTCTGTTTAAAAAGAATAGAAAAAAGTATTTCGCTTCAAGAAATAATTTTTGAACAAAAAAACACGTTTGGTAAATGCGTTAAAATATAAAAAGAATAGAAACACGTTTGGTAAATTTGTATAATTTTTTATTTCTTTTAATTTTTTAATATTTTTATTTTATTTTATCTATTTTCTTTCTAATTTTCTTATTTACTTTTCATTTTTTTATTTATTTTTTTTTTTTTCTTCTTTTGGCCGGTTGTTGGCCTCGGCCATAGCCGGGTGACCGGTCGACGAGGGCTAGCGGCCTTGCCCTAGCCACGGCGAGGCTCGCCGCCTTGGCTAAGCGAGCTTGAGCTCGCCTAGATCCGGCGAGGCAAAACTCACCCAGCAGTCAATGAGGCTCGGTGTCGCCGGGCCACCACCAGGCGACACTAACTTGGCAGTGGCTCGGCAAGGCCGAGCCTCGCCGGCCGCTGGTCGAGCTTGGCGTCGCTGGATCTGGGTGAGATCGAGCTCACCCAACCAAGCCGAGGCCGAGCCTCGCCGGGGGCCGGCGACTCTCCGGCAAGGTCGCTGGCTCTCGACGGCCGATCGCCGGCCATGGCCAAGGCCGGCGACCAGCCAAAGAAAAAAGAAAAAAAGAGATAAGAAAATGGAAGAGAAAGAAAAAATGTTCATAAATTTTGTTTCGAAATAAGAAAACAACTTTTTTTGTTTCTTTTTTCCGTTCTAGATGTGTTTAAACAAAAAAATAATTTTTTCGCGATAAAAACGCAAACAAACGCGTTTTTTTTTTTTTTTTTTGTTTCCAAGAAAAAAAAACAAAAATTTGTGTTCTCGGGAACAGAAACATATTTTAACAAACAAGCCCTAAATGATTCGGTGATATAAATAGATCACTCGAAAAAAGTATATATGGTAAGGGATGATTTTTTTTTTTCATTTTACTATTCTCTAATTAGTCACCATCACTAATGTCAAAATCTACCCGTCCTTTCTTCCACTGCTCATGGACAACTATTTAAATGTACGAAAGATTGCTTTAATTAGAGGGTAAGTGGGGGAGAGGAAGGGGAGAGAGAGAGTAACTAAGGGTAGTCACAGGAGCCGAGATGGTTTTCTGTCTTACTGTTCCTTTACTTGACTTGTCACTATCACTTATGTCTACCACCGCGTCCTTTTGTCTACCACTACTGGACATACATCTAGGCATTCGCAATTGCATGAACTAACTGGGTGCCCTCACTTGTCTGTCCTCTTTCCTTTTACTGCTGGGAAACATTGCTTTCCCACTTCAGTTCTCCTGAGACAATGATCAATTATGCAAAAGAGTCCCTAATTATTAGGAATAATACTCTAAAAAATCCTAAACTGATACACTTATAATAAATTTATTTCAAATTATTTTTTTGACCACCAAAAACCCTAAACTGATATACTTTTGACAAATTTATCCCAAACCGATACACTTGTGACAAATATACCCTATGTTAGTTTTCATTAAATTTTATTCTCAAATTATTAAGTTAAATGACACGTGACAGTTAACCAATATATCAATTTAAGATTTTACGTTCCGTTTGTCACAGTTTACAATTTTTATGATTTTTTGTGGTATTAATCCAATTTAGCATAGGATATATTTGTCACAAATTTACCAAGTTTAGAATTTTTTGCAGTCGAATAAATTAGTTTGGGGTAAATTTGTCATAAATGTACCAGTTTATGGTTTTTTATAATCAGTCGGGGTAAATTTATCACATGTTTACCAATTTGAGGTTTTTCATGGTCAAAAAAATAGTTTGGGGTAAATTTGTCACAAGTGTACCAGTTTGGGATTTTTTAAGGTATTATCCCTAATTATTAAGCTAAAACTGACAACTCTCTTGATGAGGCCTAAATGAGCAAGATTTCCCTTCACTTCAATTAAACCCTTGTTGCGTGAGGATGTGTGATGTGGCATTAAGAATTCGAGAGATGAGTGATTTAGATGATTTTCCATTATAGAGATTATATATCAAATAGCAATTTTTGATAATGTTCTTCTTATATACATATTAGACTTGGGCTAACTTAGATCATTATGTCTAACTAATATTAATCATTACTTAGAATTAAGTCTTGATTTTTTTCATATATCATCTTTCACAGATTTGTTGACGGAAAGCTCCTTTCGGCATCCTTTCAAGTGAAAAAGTATAAAAACTCAATTTGCAAAGTAAACTTGAAGTTGCTTAATTTTTATGCCAACCCTAATTATTAGATTAGAATGTGAAATAGGTATCATAAAATTGCCATATGATGATATGGTTGGAATTTTGGTAATGCCTCTTTATTCTAGCTCTTTTAAAAGTTACTTTTTGACATGAGTTTAATGTAATTTTTCCTATTATTCTCAAATGGCAACATCAGTCGACAATTTTCATTGATTTTTCTTTTGAGCAAGAGAAAGTGAGTCCTACACCAATAATGCATAGCAAACTCAATAATAGAGGCCTATGGGGCATCGTGCAAGACAAGATACCTTACATGGTACACCCAGTGAGGTGTTTCTATTCACTTGAAGTATTCATTAAACTGTCAAAACTTTCGTCCTTTTGTCCTTCAAATTTCTTGACGAGCTGTTCCATTTCCCACTCTTCAATGATCTGTTTCGATGGATCCACTAGAATCATATTATTGATCTTTCGAATGTACTAAATGCACTCGGATGGTCGCACCTTTTGAGGAGTCTCGGACAAATGCATCTTCTTTGGCGAAGATTGATACGAACTTGATGGGACATCAACGGAGTTCAAAGGGACGTGTTGGCATTGGCCTATAAAATAGAAGTAGTTTGGACTCTGTGCACGAATCAATAGGGCAACATGTGAAATAAAAGAAATGGTTTTCGTTGATTGCCTTTTCCTAAAAAAATAGATGATGGCTCATACCAGTTTGGGAGTTGGATTTGATAATTAATACAGGATTTAGGCATCATAGTAAATGAACTTTTTGTGAAAATTGTCAATAGGTCTTTAAACTCTTTTTTTTGCCAATTATGTTCGTATATTATCTATATATATTTTTATCCGTTCAAATCCATTTGGTCAAACATTGCTCTGCCACTTCATCCCTCCTGAGGCAATGATCAATTATTAATCTAAAACTGACAACTCTCTTTACTTCAATTAAACCCTTATTGCGTGAGAATACGTGATGTCCCATTAAGAGTTCAACAGATGAGTGATTTCGAAGATTTTCCAATATAGAGATTTTATATCGAATAGCAGTTTTTGATATTGTTTTCCTTATTGACACATTAGATTTGGGCTAACTTAGATCCCTATGTCTAACTAATATTGACCATTACTTAGAATTAAGTCTTGACTTTTTTAAATATTACCTTTCACAGATTTGTTGATAGAAAGCCCCTTTCGGCATCCCTTTAAGTGAAAAAAATAAAAACTCAATTTGCAAAATAAAATTGAATTTGCTTATTTTTTATGCCAACCATAATAATTAGATTAGAATGTGAAATAGGCATCATAAAATTGCCATATGATGATATGGTTGGAATTTTGTTAATATCTCTCTGTTCTAGCTCTTTTAAAAGTCACTTTTTGACATGATTTTTTTTAATGTAATTTTTCTTATTATTCTCAAATGGCAACATCAATAGATAATTTTCATTGATTTTTCTTCGGAGAAAGAGAAAGCAAGTCCCACACCAATAATGGATAGCGGACTCAATAATAGAGGCCTATGGGGGATCGTGCAAGACAAGACACCTTACATAGTACACACGGTGAGGTGTTTCTATTCACTCGAAGGATTCATTAATCTGTCAAAACTTTCATCCTTTCGTCCTTCAAATTTCCTGACAAGCTATTCCATTTCCCACTCATGAATGGTCTGTTTGGATGGATCCACTAGAATCATATCATTGATCTTTCAAATGTACTCGATGCACTCATATGGTCGCACCTTTTGAAAAAGATAGGAACTTCATGATACATCAACGGAGCTCAAAGGAACATGTGTTGGCATTGGCCCACAAAAAAATAGTTTGCAGACTCTGCGCATCATGCACGAATCAATAGGGTAACATGTCGAATAAAAGAATTGGTTTTCATTGATTGCATTTTCTTAAAAAATAGATGATGGCTCAGACCAGTTTTGGAGTGGAATTTGATAATTAATAAGGGATTTAGACATCATAGTAATTGAACCTTTTGTGAAAATTATCAATAGGTCTTTAAACTCCTTTTTTTTTTTTGCCAATTATGTCCGTACATTATATATTTTATTCTTTCAAATCCTTTTTGTCAAACATGCAAATGTAGTTGATGATGATGTAGACTATATACACGAGATATGGATAGTCTACTGTGAAGCGCCATCAGGATGGCAGAAGAAAATAAACTTTGTGATGTCCCATTAAGAGTTAAAGAGACGGGTAATCTCGATGATATGCTGATGTAGAGATTATATATTAAATAGCAATTTTTCATAATGTTCTTCTTATTGACACATTCGATTTGGGCTTAGATCCTTATATCTAATTAATATTAACCATTTGTTGAAAATAAGTCTTGACTTTTCATGTATTGTCTATCGTAGATTTGTTGATAGAAAGCTCCTCTAGGTGTCCCTTTAAGTGGAAACCCAAAAAACTCAGTTCACAAATAAAAGTGAAGTTGTTTAATTTTTATGCCAACCATAATTATTATAATAGAATGTGAAATGATTATATTAAAATTGCCATATAATGATATGGTTGGAATTTTGTTAATGTCTCTCTGTTCTTGCTCTTTTAAAAGTTACTTTTTGATATGAGTTTAATGTAATTTTTCCTATTATTCTCAAAAGGCAACGTCAATCAATCAACAATTTTCTCTGACTTTTCTTTTGGGAAAGAAAGACCGAGTCTCACACCAACAATGCATAGTGGACTCGATAATACAGACTAGTGGTCAACAGCAATGATGATCGCGTGGACTATATACATGGGATGTAGATCGTCTTCTGTGAAATGCGCGTGCGTCAATTGTATATCGCGTCATTGGGACGATTGGAGGAGTAGTAAAACGGAGCAAGAATGAAGAGAGATTAAGAAGGCGAATAGGTTTGAGGGCAAAAAGGGATGAAGGGCGGCATCAAAACACAGCAACCTTTTGCTGGAAAAAAATCGATAACGTCTGAGTAGTTGCATACTGCATGAAGCATGCTATAACAACCAAAATTTCATGATAACTCTGCATATTTTGCTGCCGAAAATCTCGTCATAGTCACCTTGGCTCATCATTGATCTATTGATTTTATTTGCACATTGCAGCCAAAATCTCGTGATTGATGCTCTGCTTTTGTCTGTTTAGTTTTTTCGAAAAGCATCTTGGACTCAAGAGAGACGAGACATCCAGCTATTTAATGTCTAAATAAATTATTGCTTCTTCTGGGCCTAAGCAACGTGCAAAGATTTCCAATGACATAACTCTATCAGACAAAAGAGTACATATAGAACCCACTATTGTATGCATGATTCAATCATGGGATTGGCTTGGAACATGATGTCATAGAAAATGAAAGTATAGAATAAGAGTATTGAATGCTATCATCAAATCATTTGCCATGTAATGCTTACCATTAATAGAGACTCACAATTTTAAGTACTTTCCATTTGTAAAAGATGCGATTTAATTAAACACTAGTTAAAAGATGGCAATGTGAGGAAAACCAAACTCTTGTGATCACAATTTAGACTTTGCAGAGAATAAGGTAAATGCAATTTAGTCCTCATATTTTTTAGAAAATAGCTTCAACATGCACAATCTGTTTGAATGCCTAACAGTGCAATCCATTAATAGATCCCTTGAAGAATGCAAAGAGAATTGTTTACCCGCATGTATATTTGAACAAGCAATGTATGAATACGAAAGACCAAAATATAAGCATATTGAATGGGAAAAATTAGATATTATAGAAAAGATGAGCTATTTCAACTTAAACAATTGTGAGAAAAAAAAAAAGATCAGACTGACCTTGACGAATGAGTGAAGGATGCTCCTTATTCTAACAATAATTTTCAACGGACACCAATTTTTCCCAATAGTAACCAACTTGGCTTATCATTAATTATAGCTTTATTTCCACATTGTAGCAAACATCTTTTTACGTGTTGTCGTGTCATTTATGCTAAGTCATTTGTGAAGTAATGCTTTGTCTTTCAGCTTTGTTATAAAGTAGCTTTATTAAAGGTCGACTGGGACTTCTCACTCTCTAATGTATATTCAAATCATTGCATCTTTAATTATGGGATTCTAGGAATGATGCATGACTGCTTTTTTGGAAAACGAAAGTGTAGACTAGCGTCTCTGAATGTTAAGGTGCTTTATTTTTTCGTGCTTTGAGTTGCGTAAGGAAGAAGTATCATCAAAATAATCAACGCTTTTGGTCTATTCAACTTTTTAAATAAAGCATCTTTATTAAAGGTGGACTCAAGAGAGAGATGGGATCAAGACAATCAACGCTTTCATCTTTTGATTTTTTATAAAGCATCTTTATTAAAGGTGGACTTGAGAGGGAGATGGGACACCCCACTATCTAATGTCAATTTAAATTATTGCATCTTTAATGATGTGATTTCCGATGACAGTGCATGGCTGCTTTTTTATGGAAATAGTAACTTTAATATTGATATTATGGACAGCGAAAGTATAGACTAAGATCTTTGAATGTTAAGGCACTTCACCTTTTCCTTTTTTCTGCTTGCTTTGAGTTGCATAAGGAACAAGTGCTATCAAATCTAAATCTTACTATTCACTTTTTGGCTTTTTTGCATAGTCTTGCCTTTTGATTCACTGCTTTGCTGGTAATTACCATTTAGAAACTTTGTTCATGTCGTAAATTAGATATCGTTTGATATTCTTCTTCTATTGCCATAATTAATCAAAAAATTCTATTTTTATTCACTTTAAATTTCAGAGCAACATAAATGTGCTAATTTAGTAGTTAAGCCATCGCGGTACAGATTAATGTGATCTTTTATTAATGCCCTAGCATCCATCCGCACCCTTGGCCCATTTCAGTTCTGATGGTTAGGTTGGAAAGCCCCGTTAAGCCCACTCTCTCTCTCTCTCTCTCTCTCTCTCTCTCTCTCGTAATAGCATGTAATCATACCATGCTTGGACATGATTCCTTGCCACCTTGGACAATCTTAAGCAAAGTAAGAATCACGTCATTCGTCGAAGGTGAATCAGATCATTCGTCGAAGGTGGAGACTCCACTTGTCCAGATTTTCCATCAATTGTTCATGATACCAGGGACGTTTTCTTTGCCAATTGTAAGAAGCACCATTCAGCTTTGTGTCCAAGGGATATTCATGGAGACTCCGTTTTGAAGAAGAAAAGGCAGAGATTCTGATATATTGGGAAGAATCTAGAGGTAAAAAAAGGAGAAGATTGAGAACTTCCTTTAAATCATTAATTTAAAGTCTAACTAGTGTCCTTTGCATTCTTGGTAGATCAAATACTTATAAATAAGTTTTTCACACGTAGAGACCAAGAACTTTCTTTAAATCATGACCACCATTAAATAGAACCAGAAGTACACAAAGCCTGATTTGTGACCAGAATTGGGCCTAGCCCATGATTGAAACATGCCCAGTTCGTTTTTGGCATGCGGCCCGGTTTGCTAGTGGGCCTAGCTTGATCGATGTCTAGAACTTTTTTTTTTCTTGCCATTCCTCTATATTAATTGTTACAACACTTTTCTTTTCTTTGTCTTTCAATTAATTTTTTCACGTCACTATGCAGTTATTGAGACCTAGATTTTGCCATTTTTTAAGACTTAAACGTATAAAAGATTAAGGATAAATCTTTAAAAAAAGAGTAAAATGTAAAGTAAATATTTTTCATTAAAATTTATTGCGTTTTCATTATATTGCATCCTATATAAATAGTAGGAACATTTGCATTATTAGTATAAAAAATTAAAAAAAAAAAAAAAAAAAGCCGCAGCCTCTTTCTCAACCTGGGCCAGCTCTGCCCATTCCTTTTCATTTCTTTCCCGGCCCAGCCTCTCTCCTCTTCCTTTCCCCTCTCTTGGACGCTAGCTGAGCAACGACAAAAGGACAGAAAGGACGACGTACGCGACGAAGGAGGGGAGAACAGGGCGGGCAATCGCCGAGCGAGACGCTCAGCCGGGGGCAGGCTGGCCAGAGGCAGCTGGCACGCCACATCCCATGCGCGCCGGAACATAAAAGGAGGGGCTCGTTTTTTGCTTGCTCGGCCAAAGGGAGAGCAACCGAGAGTGGGGGCTGGGGCTGGGGCTGGTTCTTCGGCTGAGAGGGAGCGACAGAGAAAGAGAGAGAGGGATAGAGAGTGAGAGAGAGACGGAGAGCGAGAGAGCCAGAAGCTGCCCGGGCCGAGCGTCATTGGCCCATCCTCGACGCCAATTGCCGACGCCCTCGAGCACGCGACTTCTCGTTCCTAAACCTCTGCATTTCCGGTGAGTTTCCTTTCAGTTCAACCCGGTCGTTCCCGAGGATCTCGGCTCGGAGACATCGCGAGGCGGCCGACCGAAGTTCGATTCGTCTCGAACTGGCCCTCGCGCCGCCGTCTTCGAGCCGAGTAGGGGTTTTTGTGACCGAAACTCATCCCCACGAGCCCTTTTAGCACTGCCCTGTTTTAGTGATAGAATAGCCGGGCGAGTTTTCTCCGATCCTTGAGTTTTCCGTGTCCAACCGAGTCGATTTGTTTGATGTTGAGCATTTCTTGGTGATTTCCCTGGGTCTGGATCTGAGCGGGTCCTAAAAATGGGTTGATATCCTCTCCCCCCAAGTCAGTGCTCACCACGTGTTTGATGAAACGCTTGAACTAAGTCAACGTGGGTTTAACCGTGATTTTCAGATCATTTAGAATGAGTATGCTCATGTTCTGATAAAAGGAATCTTTATGGATCAAGGAACATGATTTTATTCAGATTTTGTGGTTGCCTTGGCCAAATCCGAACTTTCTTTGGATACGTGTTTCTTGGTTGTTGCCGTGCTCAAGGCAGTAGAAAATAACTGTGAACGTTCGTTTTATGTCTTGAGATCCTTGTCTACGAATGAAGTTCTCCTTTGGTGTTTTTTTGATCTTTTTGGTCGAATTTCCTTGTCAAGTTGATAATATGAAGCATTTGACAAATGTAGGAATGCAAACAAGAGAAAGGAATTTACATTTGTCGTGCTTTCAGTTTTCTTATGGATTCACAAAATGCATTTAAATCATGTTCGATAAATGTTGCAATTTTATATCTCCAAACTACTTATGCAGTTTGAATCCACTTTATTAAATCACATGTAAACACTGGCAGAAATTTTATTAATGTGAGTATTTATTTTGTCATAATTTCAAGTACATTATTTCTCATGGGAAAATTATGTCAACACCAACATTTAGAGTAATATTACAAATATAATCTTACACTCGTGCGTCTTGCTAGTTGCTTAATATAGGTGATGAAAGATACATAATACTTGAGAAACTGCACTTCGAGTTTTGCATGTGAGAATTCTCAACCACTTCAATGGAGACTTCGGCTCCAATTATCCGAATTTAGTATCAACATGGCTGGGCCTGGGCATTTAAACGAGCTGCAATGGTGCCCAAGTCTCAAGATTGGCTCAACCCCCATACCCATTGTTCAAAACTCTATTTCCACTTGATCACATAATAATTTCATATATATGTGTGCACACATGCACAAATGACAAAGGATGTCTATGTCTTATTTTATAACATTAGATAGTTTTAATTAGGTTCAAAAATTTGCCGAGCTGAGTATTGGCGAGCTCGAGCTTCAATTTGACACGATGCTTGAGTAGTTTGAGCTAGAGCTTGCCTAGAAACCAGTCAAGATTTTGTCAAATGATCATCAACTCAAGCTTGAACATCTCGTGAGATTCTAACGTAGTTTCACTCCTAGTAGGTCTTCATATATGCTCGCTGTGCTAGCAATAGGGTATATATAGGTTTAGGCAAAAAAATTTCCCAATTCGACTGGCATGACAAGGGATCATATCTTCTGCAAGCACAAGCTGGCTATTATGCATTCTAATATCATTCAGGCATATTATCAAACATGCGGCAAGCACCTCAGTCAAAGGATCTAGATGCAGAAGTAGAAAAATGATTCACATCCATATCATCACGCAGGAAACACAGCAAGTTCAAATAATTAATAAAGCCTCAATTACGGACATTTTCACACATGAAGTAGCTAAAGCTCTTGGCCTCTCTTCTTTGTGTGCAAAGCAACAGAAACAGAACATAAGTGATACCTTGAAGAAGAGCGACAACTGACCACGAAGGAGAATCGGAGTGGAGGGAGAGGTGGTTCGACACAATGACGCTGAGTATTGGAGCCAGCAGAGGAGAAGCGAACGAGTTCAGAGCACTCCAAGCAAACCAACTGAAAAACAAAAGCTAACCGAGCTAGGGCCTGCCGGTGAAGCGATGATCGAAGATGATGCTAGTGGTGCTGGGAGGTCTGTTGAGTGTTGTTGTGGCCGGCGATGGAGGATGAGCGGCAGTGGCTGGACTGAGGTGATGGGGAGGGAGTGAAGATGGAGAAGCTTCACAGAGTGCCAGGACGTGTCGTGAGAGTCGATGCTCTGCTACCAGGACGCTGACTTTTGTGGACAAGGTATGTAGAGGAGGGCAGTACTCTGATTGGGACGATTATGCCGTGGCATTCTACACCGTCCCATGCGATCTAAGCTCCAGCGCCAAGTACTGTACGCACGCTTCTTTCCCACCGTGGCCAAGTGCTTTGGCCACGGTGCATACAGTGGTGCGCTGACATAAGTCCAAAGAGTGTGTGCACACATTGTGTCAGTGCACGGCTTCGGCTTCACGATTGTAGACTTTGGCACGAGTAGTATTCAACAGAATAACTAAGCTTTTGTTAGAAAATATCCACATGATGTGCCATGTCTAAAAAAATCGATACTTTAATAACATCTCATCATAGTGTGATATGAATGTGGATGAGTGGCATGGCTAGCGCCATTGATATTTGTATGTGTTTGAACTAATTACTCGTCTACAAGTATGGATTAATTTGATCAGATGACGCGTGGGCTTGAGCCCACTCAAAATTGGTTTTGTTAGATCTTGACAAATACAAAGCTATCTCAATGAGATAGAAAATAACTACATTTGAAGAAAGCCGATTTCAATCTCATACTTTTGTTAAAAAATTTCCATCAAATGCTTGTATCTGTTTTAAACGTACCATAGGAACATGGTGTGTGGTTGAGCACATATGAGATGGACAAACAATTGCACATAGAAACTTTAGTTCTTAGTGTGTACATAGAAATTTCTTAGGCTTAGTACTGTAGCGAACTCACATGATTCAGTTTTTCCACACCAACAATTGCAAGTCATCTTCTTTTGCTTTGGTCATTCACAAGGTTTCTCGTCCATATATTTACTTGATTCATGAGGTCGATTTGGGTATCATTTGCTGGAGACATTCCTCTAGACGTGTATGACCAATGCTAAGTTCGCCTGCTCATAAAATGGAAGACGGTCAAACTTCGAAACAATGAAAGCAATGCAAATTCACATTCAATCAGAAGTGGAGTGTCCTATGAGAATGAGTACTTTTTATTGCCAAATTCCTATCTTGTGTTTCTCTGTAGTATAAACAAAAGTGAATCAAAGATGTACGCATGATGATGTCCATACATCACATAGAATCACACTTTTGTTCATGGGAAATTTACGTAATTTGAGTATCAAATAAGTGTAATGGAAGTCTTGCAATTGAGAACCACGAATTGGAACCTTACTCAAAAGTTTTGGATTAAGTCTCGATTGATATGAGGTTTATTACGGAGACTGAGGGTTTAGGAAAGCCAAGTTTGGCATGTCGATCACTTCGGCCATGGAGTGTGCAATGGGATACTAAATTAATCAATTCTACAAGAAATCAACTTGAGCATGAGTGCAGCCACGCTATTGGAGGATTGTAGAGCTAGGTACGAGAACTATTCTCACTAAATGACGTCAATAGGAAATTAATTTGCTCTCGATGATCTTTGCATCCGTAGAAAAGCCTTTAGGAGTTATCTCCAAAGCAACAAGAACTTGACCAAACAAATAAGGGACTGTTGCAGAGTCCGTTGTGAAGTTATTCTTTTGCGGCAAGACTAACATGCTTTTTGTAAAGATAAAAAAAGAAAAAAAAAAGAAAGCAATAAAAAAGCTCCAAATCAGTCAAAATTGAGAGGGCCTGGTCCGGTCTGTTGGGTTTGATCCACAATCGTAGCCCAGATCATGCCAGGCCCATTAGAGTAAGCCTCGGCCTAGACAATTTCCCTCACCGTAGCCCCCACGATCCACAGACGCTCTCTCTCGATCAGCCGAGTTCCAGAAGATTCTCCACCACTAATCGACACCAGAAGTCCACCGTCCGTCATCTCCAATCACCAAAACAGCCACCGTCGAGCCACCATTGACGGCCGCCACAGGCTTAGCCATAACACAACAGAACGCATACACCAAAGTTGACGAAGAAACTTTCTTTCTCAGGAATTCTTGTGTCAAGTATTATCACCTGAAAAAGGAAGTTGTCTATCTCGGAAGCACCTTTATCGAGTATTATCACCTGAAAAAGGAAGTTGTCTCCACGTTTGAAAAGGTTAAGATGAAAATGACCAATGGGGTAATGCTCCATAATGTTCCGATCTCATTGTTACTCTTTTCTAGTTGCCCAAGTCGAACTACTTTGACCGTTGGAAGCATCGAATTTGGGAGAGTATTTCCGTATCTCCTTAAGAACTTTTTCGTAATCCCCCATTAACATAACTTAAAGTAAGTCCAGGGCACTTATTTATTGCAACCTAAATCCAAAGTGCAAAAGCGCAAAGAAGGCGGAGATTAAAGAATTTTCACGTCTTATGCCATCAGCCAAAGAATAGCTTCCACAAGGTGGTGCCTGCGCTCGCTTAGATTGGGTCCATTTCAATAGTTGTTCAAGTGAGTCTCACATGAATGTTGCATATGGGGCCTAGACGATCAACCACTGACATAGATTGGATCCAAAGATTGTGAAAATTCCAAAGCCTACTAAAGATAAATGCTTGGATTCATTCAAACATTGGCATAACATTGGCTATTGATGAAATAAGCCAAGATTGACATACAAGTCCAAAGCTGCGATACCTCTTCATTCAATTTGTACTCTAGGATATTTGCAGTATCTCTCACTACCGAGAGAAAGAATGATGATGATTCTCAAAAAATAAGAAATGCTTTTTCATCTCTTCCTGATGTTGCTTGGGCTATTTACCATTGTTTGAATCTACCAAATCTGATGAGCATTATTCCATGAACTAATTAATACCCAGCAGCGAAATTAACAAAAAAAATTGGGTGCACTTACAGAGCACTAATTTCTTCTAGCAAGTCAATCTACTTTATTAGTAGCAAAGGTCACAAAGTAGCCAGCTAAAGAAATATTCTGTTCTGAATATCTATGATGAAATATCGTTCGAGTTAATCTAGTGCAAAGATCAAGTTCATACCAACCACTCTTTCAAACACGAAATTCTAATTAAAAAAAAAAAAAAAAACTGAGGCTGATGGAACTTAATATTTGAAATTTTTTACAACAGGCAACGTTTGGGAAACATATTGAGAAATGAATCAAAAAGACTGTATCACATCACCTGGTACTCAAATTACAATGAGGACTCGTATACTGAAAGTGGACCATAACTGGGGCCAAAGTCATTTGCAGAAAGAGGAATTAATCAACCAAGAAGTTCGCGGCACTGGTCAACAGTAAGAGAGCGGAGCAAATACCAAACGTTCGAAAGAGAAATAAAGATACCATATGTTCACAAAGATAATCCAGCAACCAGCATCATTGCTCAAAAGCACATTAGTTATTCTAATTCACTTCCATTTCCTGCAGAATAGAAATTCAGCAATTGTTGCTTGTTTCTTTTTCACAACAAACTGTAGCCTGCGTCACTCTCTTCCTTATTAAGCTGACAATTCAAGCAGACGTATTCTTTCATTCAGAAGAACTGAGGCCAACGTTTCACAGCGGAACCTCCCCAACCACCAAATTCACATTGCAGACAATTGAAACTTACCTTGGATTGTTACTTGGATTCATCAAACACACAATAAATAGAAAAGAAATCAAATTAATCTTAGTGGTCAGGTGATCCAATGTAAAAAAAACATGAGAATAAATTTTAAGCAAGCGGGAGATAATGCTGAGAATTTCTTTCTCCTCCCAGTAGAAGAGATTGTACAATTTACGAAACATTAATCCAGAAACCGCCAAAGTAACTTAGATGTAGACGGAATCATCTTTGCAAGATTTTTGGCAGGGAGAACGAAACAAGTATCGACCATCTAACAGACGGACACACATTGCATGGAACGTTGATTTGTGATTCAGATTATTATTATGAACATGTCACAGTGACCACTTAATGCGATGGATCATACAAAGCACTTATAGCGCGCGCATTGACACGCCAGCAGTGAATTTGAACAACAAAAACCACACAAATATGCCTGGGTCTCTTCTCATGAAGCTAAGAACGAAGAAGGAAAATTATAGTGTTTATTTTATCTGATGCACGAAGGACGATCGGATCAGAGGAAGAGGTTGTGCGAGAAAATGACGTTGAGGATCGGAGCCAGCGAAGAAGAAACGAACAAATTCAGAGTAGCCAAAGCAAACTGACGGGAGAACGGTGCTAACAGAGCTACGGCCTGGTGGTGGAGCGATCCGGGAGGTCAGTTGGAGGTCACCGGACGAAGCAAGGAGCCAAGAGAGATAATTCTCTGGACGTTTAGAAATCTCTGAGCCTTCCCACCCGGTGTGATCTGTGCTGAGCGCATGAGTGTTGTCGTGGCCGGCGATGGAGGACGAGCGGCGGTGGCTGCCGGGGGGACGGAGGCGACGGAGAGGGAGTGATGATGGAGACGCTTCTAGAAAAGGGTTGACCCGATAGAGAAATTTTCTCTTGCTGAGCCATACCTTGCGTAAACTTATCGGAGTCGGCCTCGGCCCAGACAATTTCCCTCGCCGCAGCCCACGATCCACAGTCTCTCTCTCGATCAGCCGAGTTGCAGAAGATTCTCCACCACTAATCGACACCAGAAATCCACCGTCCGCCATCTCTTTCTCGGGAATTCTCGAGGCTTCTTCGTCAGTTCTCCTTCTCCGTCGTCCTCCAGACACCGTTAGCCAGCGCCGTAGCCGCTCCGCCGTCGTCGGTTTCGCTGCAGCAAGGCCAACTCTCGTTCTGCTCTGTTTTCTGGTCAGGACGCCTGAAAGTGCACGAACCCTTGGTCGTTCTACCTTCGCCGGCCCCGATTATCGACGTGGCCACCGCCAGGAACTTTGTCACTGAACGAAAGAGAGCCAATGAGCTTTAGCTAATGTTTGTGTGAGTGGATCAGTTGCGATTGAAGCTCGATTAGCAACTCGGGACTCATAATGTTATTGTCATGATGATCTGAAAATGAATCGTTGCTTTGTGTTTGCGTACGAGCACCTTGATCGAAATGCCTATCACTCGTTTGATGAAACGTTCGAACTAGATCAGTATGTAACTTCGATTCAATCCTTGAAATGCAAAATCATATTGCATCAATTCAATTTGTTCTCGACTTATCGAACCCTTATTATGGCTGAATTCGTTCGTATGCTCAACAAATGATGTGAAAATTGCTGTTTCGTGGCTTGAGGATCTCTCTGGTTCGAGTTAAAGTGTGAATTCTGTGGTGAAAGAGTACGAGATTTGCATGGTCGTCTGCAAAGAAGGGAGCGTCAGAATCGCCATCCATCTTTCTTGGGTGTTGTTTTCTTCCTCATTGTCTGCTGATGCGTGCATAAGAGGTGGAAAATTTTTGGAAATGTGACTTTTCTGATGCTGTGGTTTTCATTTCGTATCCCATTCTTAGAGGACTCATTGACGAAGTCAGATAGCTTGGAATGGATATATTTGGGGTACATTTGTTTCCGGATAAATTCTCCTATGTTTTTCTTTTTTCTCTAACTAAAAGAATCAAAATAAAAAATGAAAAGGAAAATTGTAGAGAAATACAAGTCTCGGTTAGGCTATTACGGTTTAAGAATAAAATTTCATTTGATTCATGTCCTTCAAAATTAGGGAGTCATGTCTCTTGAATCTATAAATAAATTGAAATTTTAAGTTGTGTTTTTCTCATATGAAATGGATAAAGAAATTAAATTAAATTAAATTAAATGATATAAAAAAATCCATTTTTTTTTAATGTTAGGATTACATTTCAGGGTCACTTGGACGTAAGTCTTCATTTAGGCTTAGGTTTAATTTTTGGACTCAACTCATGGAGTTTTTTGTCCCGAGGCTTGATGATGAGACAATATATATTCTTTAGCCAACACCGTATCGGATTAAATTCTTGGACGATACTTTCCATATTCTACTTACTTTCGATGCCTTGATTATGAGCTTGGTTTATTAGGTGATGTTTTCATTTACTATATTTCGATTATGTGATTTAAATCCGAAAGTAGTCATTGTCACAAGGATTTGACCATATTGTTTTCTTTAAATATATTTGCCTTACCACAGGCTGTATTTAAATTTGTTGGCCGGTTTGAGGGCTTTGCACACACCTAGCTCTTTTAGCTTTACCTACATCAATTACAGATAGAACATCAGAAGAAAGCTTTCACTTTCTAGGCGTACACCGATATGCGATACTCATAACTACCAATGCAGCGAACTTAAATTAATAGATCGAGTCTATCTAATGGTCTGGCTTTTAAGGCCTGTATGCACAACACCAATATCACTTTCAACACAATCAAATCTGGTATGACCAATTCGTTTTGTTTCCGTTGGCATGACAACTATGGGATCCCCTACCACATAAATATGCACACACGGTTGAGCTACAAATAGGGAAATGTTATGAGGATCAATATGCTCTAACATAGTCTATCTTTGCCTAATGACGTGGGCAGTTTTTGTACTGAATTCGAATCAAACAAGAGAACGACACTGTCGTGGGGACTGGGAGAATGAGCTTGTAGATTAAGAGATTCACATTCAAAAATCTCGCGACGAGCAATTCGAGGTTTGGTCTCTCCCCAAACTCCGTGCCGAAATTGATGCAAAATAGGGACAGCCATGAACTTCGCAAACTCACAAAGCTGAGAATGCTACTTAGGTGAATGCAATTCATTTCCCGAAGACTTCAATCTCAGACCGAAGCATCATGGCCATCATCTTCCACCCTCAATGGCATTCGACATTTGGTGGTAAATATTTTATATCGGACGCTGCTTATATGGAATACGATTTCATGGAAAATGGAGTCCCCCTTCTCATTTGGACACCAAAAATTGGCCCTCATATATTCATTCCAACCCTTTGATAACTAAATCATCTCATCACATTTTTTTTTTCCAATTCCACAGCACACTTTCTCAGAAGCTTTTCACACTGAAGCTCACCGGATAGAATGGTCTTGAAGCTATGTAGTGTCTTCGGCTTGAAACATAAAATCAATTTCTTTTGTGGTCGAGTAAAATTTTTATTTCTCATCGAACATTGATATAATGAAACTTCTGACAACTAAAACCATTTGAATCAGGTTGTAGCATAAATGATTCGATTTTTAAATTTCTCAAAAATATCAATAAAGGTTTCAAAAGATATATAATATTTTGATGTACAACCCGATACCTTCAATTTCATGAATCCGAATTTGTTGTTAAGTCCGATTCAAAGAGAATATAAAAGTATCAGGAGGCAAATCCATGCGCAAGATAAAATCCCCACATTTCATGGTTTAGCATGTTGAGTTGAGAATTGAGAATAAGGGATCATGGGAATTATTTCTCTTTTTAACTAATTTGGATGGAATTATCATTATTGATAGTTATATTAACATCTTATTTAATGCTTCGGTTATGCTAATAAGGTAATTTCCAGTTATGCAAGGTAAACATGAATTATATATCAGAATTAAGATTTGATATAGTAAATGCTCACACACACACACACGCACGCACGCACGCATGCACGCACGCACCCACACATGCACGCACGTGCGCACGCACACACACATGCACGCACGCGCGCACGCACACACACATGCACGCACGCACACACACACACACACACACACACATATATATATTGTGGATTGGTCAATTAAATGCTTATGATTTAACATTAACAAGATCACAATCACCGAGTTAGACAAGACAAGATGAATAACCTCAAGTTTATGGATGTATTTAAACATAAATTGCAGCAAACGATCCTGCTGCGGCTGCGGCAATTATTCAAGATCATCAACAAGAATGAGCTTGCACTTGAGCTTCGCGGCTATATTTAAGAGGCTCGACTTAACATGCGTTCGAAGAAGAATGGATCCACGATCTTGAAAAATCTGAAGTAGAATTGCATTCTTCAATTGCAGAGTCAAGAGAGTGATCCTAGCAATTCACAACATCACGACAACTCGTAGAAAATCTAAAAACGAGCTCAAAAAAGAGAACAAAGACACCTTCGAGGCAAATTTGCGTCTTAATCGGGGCTTAGGGTTTGACTTGCTGAGATTTTATCTCACCTCGTCGTGGGCTAACCTTTTTCAGGGCCGTAGCGTCGAGATCTATTGAGAGTGGATATGGTGGGCGTGAGATGCAACACCTTTTGGCTAGCCCTACCGTTAGCGAAGTTTAAGGTGACCCTGATCCCTGAGGTTTTTGAGAAGGTTGGTTGGAAGTTGCTAGTGTAAGGACTTGTAAATCATTAAACTTCCTAGGGATAACAATGGATAAATAAGTCGTGGTTTTTATGGGTTTTATGGGAAAATCGCGGTTGTGTTTTATTATCCTTATGTTTGTTTATTGGCCGGGTGCTTATTTAATTTGCTTTCGCATGTGCTTAATTGATAAGATAAAAAAAAGAAAAAGAAAAAAGAATGGATTGGTGACGCGTCCTAGGACGTTGCATTTTTAGTCGACCATCGAGGGATGTTCCCACGCTCGAGGTTTAGGGCGTGACACCATTTATCCGTTGTCTTATCAAATTATTGCATCTTGTGGACTTAAGCAACATGCATAGCTTTTTTTCCCCCAATGACAGAGCTCTATTGATTTGGAATATTTTGAAGATATTCAGATCATCATAGTTTGAAAAAAGGACAAATTGATTGCATGGCGATCGAGGTGAAGATGCTTGGTAGTAAGACATTGAAGGCAAGCAAAAAAAGGAGTGACAATGGTTCCAAGAACACATGCCACCATGAAGCGACTGGTGGAACTTGCATCACAGGAGAACTTTAGGTTGGTTTTCATCTTGGAGATATATGGTCCAATTCACCTTGTCGATTCTGATTGTATGAGCTAAAGACAACATTGCATTTTAGTGATAATTGTTTCATTTCACAAGTGTAAAGCTAGAGAATCCAAGCTATAATTTATACATTGATTAGTGCTATAATGATATGGAACAACTTATTATTTTTTTGTGTGAGGTATGGCACAGTGGGGTTAGGTAGAACAAACTGGTCATGCAAAATCCAGCAGTTGACATTAAATTTCTTTTGTTCGATGGCTGAGATCATGCACATAAGTTCAAGGCCATTACTTTGTTGCATCAATTTTTGTTGGTTAAATCTATGTATCTATGCAACTAGTCTTCTTTTTAGAATAGTAAATAATTGTTGAAAGGATGTTGTGGAAACCCAAATCAAGCATAGTGCACTTTATCACCATTGGTGAGGGACAATTGGTTATGAATCCTTTGTAGATATTTAATCATTGAAGTAAAAAAAAAGGACAAACAGATCACTTGGTGAACGAGGCAAAGATGCTTGACTGTGCATCATTGATGCGAAGTGACAAAAGGGGCAACGGGAGGTTTGAGGAATCTGCTAAGCTATTCTTGTGACATCCTGATTTTCAAGCTCTGATTTCGATAGGATAAATTGGGCTTTTCATCGACACAATTATAGTGTTTTTTTCGGAGTTGGCTACTCACGAGATAACTAGACCATCTGGGGGAGTCATTAAGATATTTTTAGGTAAATAGACTTGAGAATTCGACCAAAAATCGATTTTTTGATCGTGCTCATCTTTAGAGGCCATTACAACACAATATAAATTTGATTTGAGATCAGAATAGGTCAGTTCGATTGAGATGTGTGGCCAATTGTGGGTGACTTCACTGAATTGGAAAATTCTCGTCGACTAACACTAATTTGATTTTTACCGTCGTTTTGGTACCCTATGTCCGTATTTGAAAACTTGAGATTTTCACGACAATTGAGAGTCGCCATTGTGTTGAGTGGATTCAGAGTGGCTCGAAGAAAATTGACCGTGAGTCATTTGCATTAAAAAGTTCTGAAAACTACCTAGTAGCCTAGGTTACGCTAAAAATGTGTCGGAGTGAAATTAACCGTTGATTCGAGTTCAATTTCAGAAATTGGAAGCTCTGTCATGTCATGGGTCATTTTAGGATCGTCGACTCGCTTTCCGAAGACTTTTCTGCGAACCGAGACTTTATAGGAAAAAGTCATCGCCGGGTCGTATTTGTGCAGAAAGTGCCGAAGGTGAGTTTTGATGGCAAAATTGAGATGCATGATGGATGCATGGATGAGGAAAAATAGCAATTGAGCATTGAGGTGCCAATTGATATTTGTTGAAGCCGAATTGAGTGGAATTGAGGACCGATAGGTGGCCAATTGAGGGAAAACCTATGTAATTTCGTATGCCCCTTGGGCAAGACTTATGGACCAATTCAAATGGATTCTAGAAGAAATTTTGAAGCTGAAAAAGGGCAGTGGAGGCTAGCTAGCTTGGTGGGCCATGTGAGGATCAAAAGAGATAAGATTGAAGGGAATTGGTCCCCCAAAAGAGAACTGGTCTTCCCCTCATCCCTATCTCCTTGCTCTCTCCCTCCTCTCTTCCCTTCGTGCGACGCTTTCTGCTTCTGCCTTGCTTTCGTTCTTCTTGGTGTACTGAACTATTCTGCCCCTTCTCCTTTCAATTTTCTTCCTTGCAAAACTACCGAAATTGCTGCCTCAATTCCCTACGAGCTGCTAGGTGTTCCTTGCTCCACGCATCCAAGCAGCAGCTGAAGCTGCCGCCCCCACGTCCGCGACACCAACAGCTTCAGTGTTCACGCCTGCCCTTTCAACCACCGTTTGTTTCCCCTGAGTCAACCGAACTCCCCACGCTAACTCACTCCACTGAATTGAAGCCCATCGACCGGCCCACAGCAAACGAAGCAGCGTCATCGCCCCACCGAAGCAACACCGCTCGATCTTCTCTCCTACGCCAGCTCAACCTCCACGCTGTCTTCTCCTTTGACGCCAGCAGCTCCGTGTCTCGCGCCTCCACCATTTCGCTCGACGCTAGTCCAATGGCTTTCTCACGTCCAGCCCACATCGCAGCAGCCCATCCTCATGTGTCAGCAGTCCAAGAAGCCATTTGAAGCCCACGAAGGTGTCAACAGCCCAAGTTTTAGCCCAACAGCAAGCCCACGCCCTTTAGAAGCCCAGCAGAATCAGAAGCCCGCAATTTTGAGGCTCAAGCCCGCGAAGTCAGCCCGCTTTAGGCCCAGTCCAATTTAAAAGCAAATCTCAGATTTGACTGAGATTTGTTGGTCTAACATTTCTTGGGCCCGTTTTAGGCTTGGCCCAAGTCCGCCGACGTAGCCGAAGATTCAGATTTCGGCCGTCATCGTGCCGTCGTCGCGGTGAACTGGTTTTCACAATTAACCAGTGAGTTTATACTTTAAACTCTTCTTAGTAGGTTTATGATGCTAAGGGGTGTTTAGATTTATTTAATTAGGAATTAGGTGGTTAGTTAGGTTAAATTAGTGATTTAATTATTTAATTGAGTATGTTAGGTGGTTAGTATGGTTTAGCTAAGGCCTAATTAAATTGTATTATTTATCTAGAAGGGTTCGAGAATTTTCCGAGTCCGTATTGGTATTTAATTTAATAATTTTGGCCTAGGTTAGGATTTTTAGAAATTAAATTGAGTTAATTAATTAATTTTCGAAATTAACTAATTATTAATTATTTTTCGGGAAGTTAGGCCAGGATAGCCAGTGACTAGAATTTTGTGTTGATTGCAATGGTGTGGTTAAATTTTGCAATTGAGTGTTAAATTATGCAAATTGAGTGTTGATTGGATTTTTAGTATTTAATTCCAAAAATTATGAATTTCCAATATTTATTTAGAAAATCCTAGGTGTTGGATTTTGATATCGAAAATAGTTTTAATTACTATATAAAATAATGGGATTTTTAAAAGGAAGAATGTCAATTTTTTTGGGTCAAGTTGACCGTGTACCCACATACAGCTATTTCTAATACGAAGAAAAATGTTAGGTTCACCATTTTAATCGAAGCATTTGAGTGTAATGCACGGTGCCTTCAGCCATATTTGAGTGATCGTGTGATGGTTAAGAGAAATTGTTTCGGGCTGTTAAGTTGGATGTTATCCCTATTTGGGATACCCTTGGACAACAAGAAGCCGGTCGTAGTAGATTTTGGATCCTATGCTCCTTCGGAAAAGCCGTCTGATAAAGAGACATGCCGTGCTCAATAGGGTGAGACGAAACCTGGCAATGCCAAAAGACCGTCGAACTGAGAGTAGGCCGTGCTATATGTCGAGATCAAAACTAGGAACGCATGATGAATTGAGTTGAATGTGTTTGATTATGGGACAAAATTGTGTGACACGGTATGGGACGTGTCATAATGGTTTGGCTCTATAATTAAGACCCCTTTATTGATTTTAAAATTGAGTGTTGTGTTCCCATTTAATTGATCTTGAGTACTGCTCTGGTTTGTGATATGAACTGTGCTGACTTGTAGGGTGGAATTGAGGCGAGGTAGGTCCTTTATGCTAAATGCGTGATTTTGTGGTTAGGATGCTTCTTAGTGTCTTCCTCTCCTAGTCGAAGTTTAGAGTATGGACTTGTTGTGACCTTGTCTCACTGGTTATTGAATAACCATTTAAGGGTCATTGTGACAGCCTGAATTTTCATAATTTGTTTTCGATTAAATAAATCGGGCCTTTCATCAAAACGCTAATAGTGCTATCCTCTGAGCTGATCACTCACGAGATAACTGGACTATCTGAGCAAGCAATTAGGGAATCCAAATGCAATTGGACTTGAGAATTCGACCAAGAATCGACTGCTCGACCATATTGATCTGCAAGGGCCATTACGACACCGTTAGAGATCAATCAGAAATCAGAGATAGGTCGATTGACTGAGATATGTGATCAAATTGTGGGTGATTCCACTTGATTGAAAAATTTTCATCGATCGGCACTAAATTGATTTTCTGTCGTTTTGGTACCCGGTGCCCATAATTAAAACCTCGAGATTTTCACGACAATTGAGAGTCATTAATGTGTCGAAGATGTACTTTGTGACTCGAGATAAATCGATCACAGGTCAATTGCACCAAAAATTCCTAAAAGTTATCCGATAGACTAGGTCACGCTAAAAGCACGCTAGATTGAAAATAACCGCGAATTTGAACCCGATTTCATAAATTGAAAGTTTTGATGTGTCACAAGCTATTTTAGGAACATCGACTCACTCTTCGAGAAATTTTCAGAGATTCTGGGATTTTTGCGGAAAACTGATTCGGACGTCGCGAAAAAATAACAGAAATTCGGATTGGCCGAATTGAAGAGATTTTCAACTTGCAAATCGAGCTACATGGCGAAGGAGACTTGTAGAAATTTTGTGGCTTTTCTACATCAATATTTGACGTTGCATTTGGAAAATTGTTGACGAAATTGAAGCTCAAAATCCAATGAAATTCGGATATAGAGGAAGAAAGTAATTTTTAGCTTTAAATGGGATAAGTGGTGGATTAATAATCAAGGAAAGTAATAGGAGACAAAGTAATAAATTAAGTGGATAGGGATTGTTGACTCTTCCGCACGGTGGCTTCCTCGGCAATCTCTGCCAGCTGCTTCACGTCACTTTCATCATTCCCTTGAAGCTTGTCGCGATTTCCCCACCGCATGCAGCTCAGCCGAAGTCTTCTGCCTCTGCTTTCTTTCGATTTTCTCATTCGAAGCTCCTTCCTTCATCCCCTTTGAGCTAGCTGCCGCATCCTGTGTCGTCTCTAGGCCCGGTCAACCGCCAGCAAAGAAGACCGATTCAGCTTTCTTCAATTCAGCGCCCATGTCTCAAGTTGCTACAGCTCAACACCATCGAAGATCTGGGCCTACGCGTCTTCAATTTTGTCGAGCTACCACCGTCTGAAGAAGCCCCCACCAGCTTCTCCACCGAAACAGTTTCGGTCTTGCCGCGCTGCCATCTCTAAAGCCCACCGAAGCCAGCTGAGTTCCTGCTTTGTTGACCGAAGCTGCCTTGCCCGTGTCTTCGTACAGCTCACCCACCGAAGCGGTAGTCTTCCTCCACGTGACCAGCAAGCCTAGCTCGAGGCTGCTTCTTCTCCGTGGCTGCTCCTTCGTTCAGCCCAAGTGAAGACCAAAGTCCACGGGAATTCAGCCGCCAGCGAAGCCGAAGATCTCCACCAAAGCTGCTCCATTTGATGCCCGCATCTTCGAGCTCCACGGGATTCCAGCGAAGTCTGAAGTCAGGCCCACGGGAATTTTGGCCCACTTTCAGCCTGTGAGATTCAAACCATCAGCCCATCTCCAACAGATTTTGAAGTCCAAGCTCAGGCCCAAGTTCAATTGGTTTTAGCAGTCCATTTTGGGCCCAAGAAGAAGGCCCAAGCCCGCGACCAGCAGCCTGCAGAAGCCCAAGACCTAAACTCAGCCTTGCTGAGTTGTGTTGGGCTAAGTTTAGGCCCGGCCCAAGTTTGTCGACACCGCCGAAAATTAAGGTTTCGGCCGCCGTTGCGTCGTTGTCGCGGTGAACCGATTTCCGCAATTAACCGGTGAGTTTATACTCTAAACTTTGCTTAGTAGGTTAATAACATTTAAGGGGTGTTAGATTTATTTTATTAGGAATTAGGTGGTTAGTTAGATTAAATTAGAAATTGAATTATTTAATTGAGCATGTTAGGTGGTTAGCATGGTTTAGCTAAGGCCTAAATAAATTGTACGATTTATCTAGTAGGGTTCGGGAATTTCTCCGAGTCCGTATTGGTTATTAATTTAATGATTCTAGCCTAGGTTAGTATTTTTAGAATTTAAATTGATTTATTTAATTAATTTCAGTAATTATTTAATTATTAATTATTTTTCCGGAAATTAGGTCGAGATAGTCGGTGATCGAAATTTCGTGCTGGTTGCAATGATGTGGTTAATTTCTACAATTGAGTGTTAAATTATGCAAATTGAGTGCTGATTTGATTTTTGGTATTTAATTCCAAAAATTGTGAATTTCCAATATTTATTCAGAAAATCCCAGGTGTCGGGTTTTTAGTACTATATGAAATAGTGGGATTTCAAAAAGGATGAAATCAATTTTTCTGGGTCAAGTTGACCGTGTATCCACACACGAGTAATTTCATGTAAATTTCTAATACGAAGAAAAAGGCCAGGCTCACCATTTTAATTAAAGCATTTGAGTGCAATGCACGGTGCCTTGGGCCATATTTGAGTGATCGTGTGATGGTCAAGAGAAATCGTCCTGGGGTGTTGAGCTGGACGTTATCCTTATTTGGGATACCCCTTGGACAACGGGAAGCCGGTCGCAGTTGATTCTGGACCCTATGCTCCTTCGGGAAAGCCGTCTGATAAAGAGACGTTGCCGTGCTTAATGGGGTGAGACAAAGCCTGGTAATGTTAGAAGACCACCGAACTGAGAGTAGGCCGTGCTATATGCCGAGATCAAAACTAGGAACGCATGATTAATTGAGTGTGGCGTTTCAGTTATTGGAGCTTATTTGTTGCTCATGCTCTTATGTTGTCTGTGAGATAAATTATACTGACCTGCAGGGTGGATCTAAGACAAGGTAAGTCTCCTTGATTGTGTGATTATGTGATTAGGGCACTTCTTGGCGTATTTCCATCCTAATTAGGGTTTAGAGCCTAGACTCGCTAAGATGATATCTCACCCCGTTGTGGGACAACATTTTCAGGGTCATCGAGTGGAGGACCTGGACCTAAGAGGAGGTGATCGGAAGCGTAGGTCGGTTAGGACCGCTTCTTTTTGGAAGGCCAGTCTTTTGTAGTCTTTTGGCCATAAACCTATGTACATGACTTAGTGCATATATAAAAGCATGTTTGTTTGTGAATCTATTGTCCTGCCTTTCTATCCCGAGATGATTACTGTCAGGGGATTTCTTTTTGCTTCCACATGTGCAATAAAATGGAAAGGGTTGGCGACTCGTCCTGGGAAGTCGCAAATTATTATCGACTAGATAGGGATGGGCACGCGCTCAGGGTCCGTGGCGTGACAGTCATCGAGCAGAGAACCTGGAGTAGAGAGGAGGTGATTTGAAGCATAGGTCGGATAGGACTGCTTCTTTTGGAGAACAATCTTTTGTAGTCTTTTGACCATAGACTCTTGTACGTGACTCAGCATATGTTTATAAAGGCATGTTTGTTTGTGAAATTGTTGTTCTGCTTTTTTATCTTGAGATAGTTACTTTCAGGGGATTTATAATCCACTTCCGCATGTACAATAAAATGAAAGGGGTTGGCGACTCGTCTTGGGAAGTCGCAAAATATTATCAACCAGAGAGGGATGGGCACGTGCTCGGGATTCGGGACGTGACAATTCTCCAAACTCAAAGCTCTATAAGACAAAATAGTACATTTGGACCTTACTTATGTGGGCACGGTACAATCACGAGATTGTGGGCACGGTTCAAATAAGAACTTTAATAGTTAAAATATTCACCTCGTATTGCAATCTGTTAATAGCAACTCATATTTTCAAGTACCTACCATTTGTAAAAGACGTGATTTAATTAAACAATATCAAAAGATTGCGATGCAAGAAAAGACATGATTTATAAAACTACAAGTGACATTACCAAACTCTTGTGATTGTTGTTCAAACTTGGCAAAGAACAAGGCATATGTAATTTAGTCTTCATCGTTTTGATAAGATGTGATGGATCATCGGTTTCACCATGCACTATATTTGGATGACTTAGAGTTGCAATTTTGTTATTTCCCTCAACATATCCCTCTGAGAATACAAAGAGACTTTTCTGCCCACATGCATGTTTGAACAAGCAATGCATGAATATGAAAGACCATAATATAAGCACATAAGAAATGAGAGAACACAATAATATGTATATTCACAACCTAAACTATATGAATGGGGACTCAAAAGGGAGTGGGGACACCCCATTTATCAGATGTCTTGTCAAATTATTGCATCTTGTGGACTTGAGCAACATGCATAGCTTTTTTTTTTTTTTTTTAACAATGACAAAGCTCTATCAATTTAGAATCTTATGAAGATATTTAGATCATTATAGTCTAAAAAAAGGACAAATAGATTGCATGGTGATTGAGGCAAAGATGCTTGACAGTAAGACATTGAAGGGAAGCGAAAAAAGAAGTGACAATGGTTCCGAGAACACATGCCACCATGAAGCGGCGAGTGGAAGTTGCTTCACAGGAGAACTTTAGGTTGGTTTTCATCTTGGAGATATGTAGTCCAATTCACCTTGTCCATTCTGATTGGATGAGCTAAAGATAGCATTGCATTTTAGTGATAATTGTTTCATTTCACAAGTGTAAAGCCAGAGAATCTAAACTATAGTTATACATTGATTAGTGCAATAATGCTATGGCACAACTTATTATTTTTTGCGTGAGGCATGGGTAGTGGGGCTTGGTAGGACAAAATAATCATGCCAAATCAAACAATTGACATTAATTTTTTTATTCGACGGCTGAGATCGTGCATGTAAGTTCACGCCCATTACTTTGTTACATTGATTTTTGTCGGTTAAATATGTGTATCCATGCAACTACTCTTCTTTTCAGAATAGTAATAATTGTTGAAAGGATGTTGTGGAAATCTAAATCATGCGTAGTACACTTTCTCATGATTGGTGTGGGACAATTGATTATGAATCCTTTGCAGATATTCATATCGTTGAAGTCTAAGAAAGGACAAATAGATCACTTGGTGATTGAGGCAAAGATGCTAGACCGTGCATCGTTGATATGAAGTGACGAAAGGAGCAACGAGAGGTTTGAGGAATCTGCAAAGCTATTCTCCAAACTCAAAGCTCTATAAGACAAAAGAGTACATTTGGACCTCACATATGTGGGCATGGTACAATCATGAGATTGTGGTAACAATGCATGGCTGCCTTCTTCAAATAAGAACTTCAATAATTAAAATATTCACCTCGTAATGCATATTGTTAATAGAAACTCATATTTTCAAGTACCTACCATTTGTAAAAGACGTGATTTAATTAAACACCGTCAAAAGATTGCGATCCGAGAAAAGACGTGGTTTATAAAACTACAAGCGACATTACCAAACTCTTGTGATTGCCGTTCAAACTTAGCAAAGAACAAGGCATATGTAATTTAGTCTTCATCGTTTCGATAAGATGTGATGGATCATTGGTTTCACCATGCACAATATCTAGATGACTCAGAGTTGCAATTTCGTTATTTCCCTCAACATATCCCTCGGAGAATACAAAGAGACTTGTCTGCCCAAATGCATGTTTGAAGAAGCAATGCATGAATATGAAAGACCATAATATAAGCACATAAGAAATGAGAGAACACAATAATATGTATATTCACAGCCTTAGCTATATGAATGCGGACTCAAAAGGGAGTGGGAACACCCCATTTATCTGATGTCTTGTCAAATTATTGCATCTTGTGGACTTATGCAACATGCAAAGCTTTTTCTTCTTTTTTTCCAATGATAGAGCTCTATCGATTTTGAATCTTATGAAGGTATTCAGATCATTATAGTCTGAAAAAGGAAAAATAGATTGCATGGCAATCGAGGCAAAGATGCTTGACAATAAGACATTGAAGGCAAGCGAAAAAATGAGTGACAATGGTTCCAAGAACACATGCCACCATGACGCGACGTGTGGAAGTTGCTTCATAGGAGAACTTTAGGCTGGTTTTCATCTTATATGGTCCAATTCACCTTGTCGATTCTAATTGGATGAGCTAACGACAACATTACATTTTAATGATAATTGTTTCATTTCACAAGCTTAAAGCTAGAGAATCCAAACTATAGTTTATACACTGATTAATGCATTGTCAACATTTGTCATTGGAAAACATCTATTGAGATGCAAAGGGACTGGACCATGATGATGTCTTTTTTCATGTATATATATGTGTGTGTGTGTGTGTCTATATATATTAAGGTGATTGGTTACATAGTGAGAAACTTCCAGTCTAGTAATTTGGAAACAATCTTTTTGGAATTGGTTTCCAATTTTGAAACCAGATATTGAACTAATTGACTTTGGAATGTGCTTTTGTTAATATTATTATTATTAGATATACAATATGCATTGTGTCAATGAATACATGTCTTATAAATAGCAAATAGAATTAGATTTGGTAAATGAGAAGTAAGTCTTCATAGACCACAACTCCTTTGAGGTAATTCATTATGGAAGAGAGATGTGAGATCAAAGAAACCTACTAAAGTGAGATTTTTTCAAAAGGGAAAAGATCAAAGAAATCGAGTATGAGTGAGTGAGACCACTGAGAGTCTGTTTGCGCGTGTGCGTGAGTGAGAGAGAGAGAAGTAGTCGTGCGAAAAAGTTCCCAAATTTTTGTGTTGGTTTTGACTAGTTCTACCCTAGAACCAACCTTGACAAGTTTGGTTCTTGGGTAGAACCGACCATTACAATGCATAGAAACCAAACCTATCAAAGTCAATTTCCAAATTTTTTACGGAGGCACCAAACTGGTCTTTTATGAATCGACCAAGATGGGCTAGTTCCAAGGTTAAGTAGGTCTGATTACACGCCCCTAATATCTATGGCTTTCTTTGTTGGAATTTAAGTGATTCATTCTAAAATAACATTACAAAAAAAAAAAAACTCTCACAACATCATACACGGTATCAAAGGAAGATTTTTTAAGTTCAAATTATTTAAAACCCCTTATTTGTCTTTTCTATTATATGTTTCCACTCTTAGCCTCAGGACGAAGGCATTGTGGGCCCTCCCTATTGCCAGCAAGAGTCATTAATCGTTGTTGGGGCCCAAGTTATTTCGCTTGCTAGAAATCCTACAAAGGAAAAAGAAAAAAGACAAGAAAAAAAAATTTCATAAAACTTATTAAAATATTACAAAAATCATCATCATCACTTTTGGTATAACTTGAAATATAAAAAAATGGGAGGAAATAATTGTGAAATTTCTATGTATTTTAATGTGTGTAGAAGAAGAGAACATAAGATTGGCTTTATTAAATGACTATCTAAAATAAAATAACAATCAAGGATATGCATAATCCAAATGAAATTTAAGCGCAATCTTGAGAGATGAGGATAATCAAAAGAATATCCTAATTAACTCTAACAATATGTTTGATTAAAATGTGCACATCAAATCCAAAAAAGTGAAAGGCACACACCTGTAGAATTTCAACAGTTGAAGCATGGACAGTTTAGTAAAACAATTGGAGCATGCCTATTTTTATGTGCGCGAGGGTTGACAGGTCTTCATGCAATGTGGGTTCCATGTATTTGTTTATTTAATACAAGATGCATTAAAAGGAGAAATTGACTTTGAAGGCCCAGTTCCACTTTTACTCTTGGTTTTATAAAATTGAAAATTCACTATGAGGAATTAATGTTAGTCCCTCATTAAACATATAAAATGCAATTCATGCTTTGCAGGGTAATAATCATGAAAATTACTTATTTTGGGAACAATGAAAGCATTTCCTACAATATGAATATTGGACCTTTTGTTCAATAGCAGCACATGGACAATTGTAGCTATATCTAGGGGTGAGCATGGGTTGGGTTGGACCGACCCACCTCCTAACCCTAGGACTAACCTGCATAGTACTGATCCTTAATTTTTGGGACTGAGGATCGATCCTATTGAGCTTAGGACCGATAACCGAGCTGACCCAGTGTGTTCAATTCGGTTCTAGGATCAACTCGGGACCAACCAATAATTTATTTATTTCATTTTTTATACTCTCTAAAAAGGCAACTGAGGACCGGACCAACTCAATGGGTTTGACCCGATTTTATAGTCAACTCGGGATCAACCGATAATTTTTTATTTCATTTTTTGTACTGCCTAAAAAGGCGAGCGAGGACCAAACCAATCCTATGGGTTTAGTGATGAGCGAGGCCAGCTAAGAGAGGCAAGCAACGAATGTTGAGTGGGGTGAGCATCGAGCGTTGAGTAGGAAGCAACAAGCTAGGCGAGCATCGAGCGGCAAATGACACGAGTGACCCAAAGCTAGTGAGGCGAGTGTTGAGTGGTGAGCAGAGAAGTTGTTTATTTCAATTTTGGTAAATTAAAGACTAAGAGGACAAATAAGATAGAAGAGAATGAGTAATGGAGAAGGATGCCGTGAGGAGCTATTTATGCCCTTTTGAGCGTCGTGAGGACTCCTCACAAAAACATTTTTCTCCTTTGTAAATTATGGTTGTTGACGCCATAAAAGACATTAAAAAATCTAAGTTATTGAAAAAATAGTGTAAAATTACTTGAACTCCTCACGAAGGAGCTATTTAATGTTGCCGACACCGTTTATTTTACGGTTCTCTATATAAAAAATTATATATAGAATCAGGGTTGGTCTGGGTTTGACTGACCATAAACTCCCAAGATTAAGGACCAACCCACACAATGCTGGTCCAAGAATCCCAGGACCAAGGACCACCTTGATCTCCCTAAGAACTGAACTAGGACCAGTAGGGTTGGGTCGGTTTAGGATTGGTCTAGAGTTGACCCTAGATCGATGCTCACCCCTAGCTATATCTCTTTGCTTCTCAAAATTCTAAAACTCTTGGAAAGAATAAAACTTACCTTGGAGAGTAGATTTTCAAGAATATGAATCCATCAATAAATCATAGATTAAATCACCTTTTTAAAGAGTTTAAATCAATAAATTATAAGTCTACTAGATTTATTAACTGCTCAATCCCTCTTCAATTAGTCGATAGGGAATTTTTCTTTATGGTACACTCACACTTGTACATTAATGAATACCTAACATGGATAATGACAACCCAACAATACTCTTCCTAATGCTAAAGATATGTAGATAGTGCCTAAAAAATATTACTTTACCAAACACTCAACACAAACTCATTAATTCACAAAGAAAAATAGCACGCACACCACCCGTGTAAAGCAAAAATTTACTCGAACTTTCTATTTGCCCCTACCTGTGTAAAACTTTCTTACGTTACTATATGCTATGGCCACTCTTTCATAAATTGACTTTTGTATCTATAAGATTCCCTCTTTTTAGAAAGTACATCACTTCATTGATGGAAGCATGTCATATAATACAACAAGCACAAGGAGCACAACATCACTATGCTAGTTTTACTCAAAATTAAGAAAAAATATTAGCTGCACAAGTTGTGCTAGCGCCACAAAGTAGATGCCCATCTATTAAGCGACGTGTCCACAAATGGTCCATTTGTCAGATTTTTCTCTCCTTCTCTCTCTCCTCTTGCAAACTCGAACCTCCATTTCTCTTCTTCTTTGTCGCTTCTCCCTTCTTTTTTATTTTTTTATTTTTATTTTTTTCACTTTTTTTCTTCCACAACTTGTGTGGTTAATATTTTCTCACACAAATGGCCTCATATACTCTTAATTTACTCTTAATATCCAATCAATAGTGAACAAAATCACATGCATAGGACTTTATTTTTTTTTTTCACATTACTAGTGTTTGTTATGGGCGCTCTTTCATAAATTGACATTTGTATCTATAAGATTCCATTTTCTGGAAAGTACATCACTTTATTAATGTAAGCATATCATATAAAGCAATAGGCACAAGCAGCGCAACACCACTGCGCTAGTCCTACTTAAAACCAGGGGTGCGAAATCTAAGCTTCATATACTCATATCCATGGATGAGACTAGAACTTGCTTTTCAGCGTGAGCTCATGCTGAATCAACTTTGAGAAAACATCCATGGCGTCGCGAGTAAGCCCCAGGGACACAACCAACTCGTCACTCTCCCTGCTCCGGGAAGTGACCACGATGAGGTTGTTAGGGACCGTTGCGGGCGCCACTTGGAACGGCCTCCCGAACCCGAAATCCATCTTGTAGAAATGGAGCTGGCTCCACTTGGTGATGCAGCAAGCGCTGCCCTCGCAGTCAACTAGGACCCTGTTCAGCTCGACGTAGTCGATGGCCGACCTTATGTAACTCTCGGTGACGGTTGCGAGCGCCTCGTGCACGATGCTGACAGCGAATGAGAAGGGATTGCGGGTCAATTCACCCGCGCTGCACTCAGCACAGGACCAAACGATGCCATTCCCGAAGTAGCCACTCGGCAGCGGGGGGTCGAACTTGGGGCGGCCATCGACTGCAGTGAGTAGCTTTGTCGTCTCATGAGGACCGATTCCGAGAGCTTTGGTTTGCGAGATCCACACGAGCGCCGATATGACTTCGAAGGTCGTCGGGACTATGGAAGAGCCATTCTGGGTTGTGATTCTTGACGCTTTCTTGAGCTGAATGAGAGTGTGTGGCTTGAAGTAGAAGGATTTGTAGACGAGGGGCTTGGTTTGGGGGTCGACCACGTGTCCTGGCTGCCGGTCTCTCGGAGCATACTCATGGTGGGGAAAATCGATGTGCGGAGGTTGCCTTGGGCGCAACACCGATCGATCGAGAAAAGGAAGAACTGATGGTGGCTTGGCTCGAGCCAGGTCTGTCCAGCAAGCTACGAAGTCCATGATGGCTTTCCCGTCGACAAGGACGTGATTCTTGACGATGCCGATGACGATCCCTCCGCACTTGAACGTCGTCACCTGGATTTCATGATAAATTGTAAGTGGATATCTACTTATGTGCACTAAACTAAATAAGACCGTCGGATCTTGTGAAACCCATCATTTTCAATAGTATTTACCTGCATCGTTAGCAAAGGTACTTCCAATATAGTCGGGGCTCCGTCACTGTGCTTCACGAGTTTTCGCAGCATGGCGGGATTGATGGTGCTGATATCGCCCAGCACTACAATGTCATTCTCCGATGTCGCTTCGACGAACGGGACACCTTCTCCAGTGCATCTCACCGCCATCCTCCCGTCGCTCCCCATGACAAGTCTGCCCGCAAACGGATAGAACTCAACCAATGCCTTGGCCAGTGACTCTCTGATTGTCTCGATCACGGTGGGATGCCTTCCCCTCCCTTCGCCCTTGAAGGTTATCACGTTCTCAATCACATACGGGAAGGTCTGATCAAGGTTCGAGAGAGCGTAGAGCCCACCAAACGTTTCCCTCGCCGGAGAAACATGAACTACGTTCGCGATCTTCACATCAAGCTTTTGCGTAGCTCCCGCGTTTCTTGGCTTCTCATTTCCTGCTTCTTTGCACAGAATAATCGAAGCTGTATTTATTTATCCACAGGCTTTTAACAATACCATGGTAAATGTACACTTGCTAATTGCTACAAATAACCTTGACCGTAATAAAATGGTAAATTACAATATCAATTAATATAGTTCACATTATGAAAACTCTTACACTAATCAGTCATTTACAAAATTGACCAGCCATATTTGTTTATATTGGTTGCATGAAAAATTACATGATCTTGTCAATTAAATATAAATATATCATTATATATTTGAATATATGTAGATTAAATTCAAAATGCACATGCTACGTACCATTTTTGCTTTCATCCTCAAATGACTCAAAGGTCCCTTTGAGAATTGTGGTACCCATCCTGTGGATAACAATTATGAAACATTGAAAAATTTAACCGATTAACCAACATAAAATATTCTTATGAGCATTCGTAGATTTTGCAATCAATTTGCCTCACTTTGATTTTTATTATCGGCACCGAACTTTTATTTCTTTGAAATTGATGGCACTTTGACTGGGATCTAACCAGCTTTCCAATCGACTTTGACTCGATAGAGACACTAACCAATTTTCTCACTCATAAGTATCATTGTAGATGTAATATTTAAACTCACATTGATATTTTAATATAAAAAATTCTAGTTAAAATTAATCAAACTTGAATGCATATTCAATGTGCAAGATAAAAAAAAAGCACATACCTGAGCAATTTCAACTTTAAAATTTCCGAATGTTGAGTTGCAACAATTAGAGCAAGTCTGTATTTATATGTGCGAGGTTTGACAGGTCTTCTTGGCCAAGCCCTGGGTCGACCTAGCTACGTGGGTTCCATGCATTAATGATTTCAATACAATAAGCATTCCAAAGAGAAAATGACTTTGAAGACCCAATTCCAAAGAGAAAATGACAAATTGTTCTCGCTCCCTTTGCAAATTCCAAGATGTGATCCTCATAAAACACATGAATCACACCCACAACACAAGACCACAATCGGCACTAATGCCCACCATATTTGTAGGCATGCATGCAGATCGTGCATGTGCATGGGCACGCATTTAATGAGGTGGAATAGGTGAGTGATAATAGTCAAACAAACGTGTGCCTATAATCCTTGAAGATAATCGTGAAATGAGGTGGGCCACCATCTTTGAATTTCTTGTTCCTGGAGAGAAGGAAGCGTTATAGGAGTCTTCTTCTTGCATTTGCAGCAGGTCGTGGGTCCCTTCATTTAATGCAGAAGATTGTGGATGCCTTCCCTTTTGACTAAGGCAAATAACTCTTCTTCGACTTCACTTGCCCACCTGAAAGTCAAAGAACTTAAGCCACTCATGCGGCTTTCTTTAGCTTCTTCCTTCTATGCATGGAGATAAGATCAATGGCAAAGCAAAATTTGAAGACATCACAAAGTCTCCCCTGAACTTCGTTTATTTGGCCAGACTTATGCGTATTTGTCTAACGGGTTCAAACTCGAGACATAATTTAACAGTTTACCTTTAGTCTAGCTAGGAAGGATATCTTGCTTATTTATTAGTGTTAAATGCTCACTTTGCCCTACAATTTATTCGATGTCCTTGGTTGCTAGTTGTTATTATAATAATTGTGCATCCACATAATCACTTCACATATTAGGGATAGATATAAAATCAATCCAAACTACCCGATAAATATATTTTTGTGCAATGAACAACATTAGACAACGGTTATTGTTCATCACTGTTCATCTTCTCCAGTGGAGAAGCCGATCAGAGGCCAACGACCGCCGACCAAGGGGTCATGTGCACTGGCAACGTGTCGATGACTACCGCCTGAGGGTCGATCGACCCTTCGATCGTCACCGGACCTCAGGCAACGCCTGGCTCGCGCTACCCATGCGAATGATGGCCTGAATCGCGGGTCTTCTTGGCCAAGCCCTGGGTCAACCTAGCTATGTGTGTTCCATGCATTAATAATTTCAATACAATGTGCATTCCAAAGAGAAAATGACTTTGAAGACCCAACTCCAAAGAGAAAATGACAACCTCTTCTCTCTCCCTTCGCAAATTCCAAGATGTGATCCTCATAAAACACATGAATCACGCCCACAACACAAGCCCATAGTTGGCACTGACGCCCACCATATTTATAGGCATGCATGCAAATCGTACATGTGCATGGGCACGCATTTAATGAGGCGGAAGAGATGAGTGATAATAGTCAAACAAACGTGTGCCTATAATCCTTAAAGATAACCGTGAAATGAGGTGGGCCGCCGTCTTTGAATTTCTCATTCCTAGAGAGAAGGAAACGTTATAGGAGTCTTTTTCATGCATTTGCAGCAAGTTGTGGGTCCCTTTATTTAATGAAGAAGATTGTGGATGCCTTCCCTTTCGACTAAGGCAAATCACTCTTCTTTGACTTCACTTGCCCACCTAAAAGTCAAAGAACTTAAACCACTCATGCGGCTTTCATTGGCTTCTTCCTTCTATGCATGGAGATAGGATTAATGGTAGAGCAAAATTTGAAGACATCATAAGGTCTCCCCTAAACTTTGTTCATTTGGCCAGACTTATACGTATTTGTCTAACGGGCTCAAACTCGAGACATAATTTAACAGTTTACCTTTAGTCTAGCTAGAAATGATATCTTTCTTCTTAATTAGTGTTAAATGCTCACTTTGTCATGCAATTTATTCGATGTCCTTGGTTGCTAGTTGTTATTATAATAATTGTGCACCCGCATAATCACTTAACATATTAGGGATAGATCCAAAATCAATTCAAACTGCTTGCTAAATATATTTTTGTGAAATGAACAACATTAGACATCGATTACTATTCATCACTGTTCATCTTCTCTGGTGGAGAAGCCAATTAGAGGCCGATGACCACTAGCCAAAGGGTTGCGCGTGTTGGTGACGCGCCGGTGATCGTCGCCTGAGTGTCGCCCAACCCTTGCGACCGTCACCGGACCTCAGGCGACACCTGGGTCACGCAACCCAGGCAACTGATGGCCTGAATCACGGGTCTTCGTGGCCAAGCCCTGGGTCAACCTGGCTGTGTGGGTTCCATGCATTAATAATTTCAATATAATATGCATTCCAAAGAGAAAATGACTTTGAAGACCCAATTCCAAAGAGAAAATGACAACCTCTGTTGGAGAAATCTTTCCAGAATATTTTGAAGCTGACAAAACATTTCTATCAGTCTAGTCTGGATATTTGCAGACCGTCTGTTTAAAGTCTGAAGACTTTCTGATCACCAAACTCAGCACTCAAGACTCAAGACTTAAGACTCAAGACTATTCTCATTGACAGTCTTTCTGATCCAGTGACGAAGGAAATCCAGAGCCGAAGTATATGGTTGAGGATTTATTTCTATCCTCTGGAGAAAATCTCTTGGTTGGATAAATATAACGAATTCTTTTATTCGTATCTAGATCAATTGAAGATCCGTGGTTGACGAAATATTCTTGGAAGGTTCTATTCTTAGAAACCAATATCCTGATTGTATGGGCGAACAGGATTGATGGGCTATCGTTAGGTTCATTTAATAGCTCGAATGATCTTCTTAATTGATTCCGTCTAACAGACAGATTGGAGGAATTCCTTTGGTAAGTGCCAACGGGTATGATGGCATAAAGGAGTATAAAAGGAAGACGTTCTAGTTGTTTTAGAGTGTGATCGATAGATAAATTCTAGAGTTTGAAGCACCTTGATTATTAGTCGATACATTTTGAGCAAAATTATATACACAGAGAGTGTCTATACTTGGTGATACCTTGAGCGAGTGTGGTAGATCATCTACACCTAGAAATCAAGGAAGATCAACGCCGTAACATCTCTTTGTTCATAGTGGAATCTAGCCAATAGGCTGTCATTGTAGAAGAGTGGACGTAGGCTTAAATCAAGCCGAACCACTATAAACCACGTGTTCAATTCTCTTTTTCCTTTACTCAGTCTTACGTTGATTATTATTTGTCGCAAATCCTTCAACTGTCTAAGTATTGTGCAATTATCAAGAAAAATCTTTTATATACCTATTCACCCCCTCTAGGTACTCGTACTAGTAATATCAATTGGTATCAGAGCTCGTGTTCTTACTTTATTTGAAGTGTTTTTCTTCAAAGTAAAAGATCCATGGCTAGTATGCTAGCACCAGGGCTGGTGGAATGGCAAAGCAATACCAGACCACCCTACTTTGATGGAAAGGATTACAACATCTGAAAGAACAAGATAAAAGCTTTCCTACGATCAAAAGATCCTCTGGAATGGGACGTTGTAGAAAAAGGAATTACTCCTACAGCTGCAACAGTCTCTGAAAGAGGGAAAGAAATTGTTGAGACCAGTGGAATGACTCAGGAAGAGATAAACAAGAGACAAACACTCGATGCAAAAGCAATTTACTCTTTATATTGTGCTTTGTTACCAACTGAATATAACAGAATATCTTCTTGTGTTACAACAAAAGAAGTATGGTACAGATTACATATCACCTATGAAGGAACAGATCGAGTGAAGGAGACCAGAATTAACATTCTCTTCGGTCAATATGAAGCCTTCAAAATGAAACCAGGAGAATCTATAACTGACATGTTTAGTCGTTTTATAGATATTGTCAATGGTCTTGAGAACCAAGGACAAAAAATTTCTGATCCTATGAAGGTGAACAAGCTACTGCGTGGACTCTCCAAGGATTGGAATCATATAAAGACTTCAATAAGAGAGATGTAAAGAATTATGCCACTATCTGTCGACGAGCTGATTGAACTCTTCAATCTTATGAAGTGGAACGAATTAATGAAAACGAAGATCCAAGAGGTAAGAAATCCATTGCATTAAAATCAAATGATGATTCTGATGATACAGATTCTGGAGATGATCTGGACGATGAGGAGCTTGCTCTGATGATAAAAAGATTCAGAAAACTGAATAGAAAAGGAAGAATGTTCAACTCAAAGAAACAAAATTTCCAAAGATAGCAGACCAAGTCTGTTGATGATGAGGAACCAAACAAAGATGTCGTTTGCTTCGAATGTAAGAAAAAAGGGATACATCAGACTCAACTGTCCTCTTCTGAAGAAGAAAAGAGGAAAAGCTGAAAAGTTTCGAAAAGCTCTCAAAGCCGAAACACGGAGTGATACGAGTGTGAAAAAAGTGATAATGAATATGCCAACATATGTCTCGATGGCACATTCGGACTCGGACTCAGTTCGGATCAAACTCAGACAGTGAATTTGAGGTAAGTGATCTTAAAATTCCTGTCAAAGTCTCTAAATACATTGATGAACTGTGTTTTAGTCTTAAGACTTCTCTTAAAAGAATTTTCGAACATAAAAAGGAAAACTCAGCTCTAAAACAAAAGGAAAACATTTTAGAAGAAAGAGTTAAAAGTTTAGACTTGAATGTTTCTACTCTTAAAGAAAAAGAAGATAATCTTTTGAAAGAAAATGCTTTTTTAAAAACTGACTTATCAAATATTTCAAAGAAATTTTCGATAGGGTCCGAAAAACTTGAAAAAGTTCTTTCAGTTCAAAGACCTTACTTCAATAAGTCTGGTCTAGGCATGACAGCAGAAACAATTCCCTTGATTGATTTTCCTTAAGTAATAGAAAGAATTAAGAAAAGACCGTCGAGAGAGGCTTACAAAAATCATTTCAAGAAAGTTTTTGTAAAGTCTATAGGTCAAAATGCTCTCAGGTGTTCAAAGTGTAACAGTCAGGATCACTTTGAAAAAGAGTGTTCTATGGTTTCGAAACCTGTTAAGAAAGTATGGCCTAATAATGATTATCCTACTAACACCAAAGGACCCAAGAAAATTTGGGTACCAAAAAAAGCTTGAGACTCTCTTTTAAATGTAGGTCTCCGTCAAGAAAAAGGTAAAGTGGTATCTTGACAGCGGATGTTCAAGACACATGACAGGAGACTCAAATTGCTTCATAAAGCTTGTTCAAGTAAATGGTGGAAAAGTTTCATTTTGAGGAAACGGTAAAGGAAGTATTGTGGGATTTGGAACTGTGAAAATTGGAAATCTCACAATAAGCAATGTTTCTATAGTAGAGTGACTCAACTATAACCTTCTCAACATTAGCCAATTGTGTGATACTGGTTTCAAGATCTCATTTCAAGAAGGAATATGTTCGAATCGCAAAAGACTCTACTCAATCTTTCATGGGTCGAAGACATGGAAATATCTACCTCTTAGACATGAAACTAAATGAATCGCAATGCCTAATCTCAATTCAAGATAAAGCAAGCTTATGGCACAGAAAGCTTGGTCATGTCAACATGAAGCAATTAGCCAAAATCTCATCAAAGCAGCTTGTTCGAGGTCTACCTAAATTACCATACCAAAATTCCGATCCATGCACACCATGTATTCTGGGAAAATAGTAAGAAATTCATTTAAGCCAATAAATAATGTCTCTACTAATCATGTACTACAGTTGCTGCATATGGATCTCTTCGGACCAACCAGAACCCAAAGTATTGGAGGTAAGAAATATTGCCTAGTAATTGTGGACGATTACTCCCGCTTTACTTGGGTATATTTCCTTGCAAGTAAATCAGAAACCTTCTCGTATTTTGAAAAATTTGCTAAAAAGGTTCAAAATGAAAAAGGATGTGTTATCTCAAGTATAAGAACAGATCATGAAGGTGAATTTGAAAATCAAGATTTTGCAAAATTGTGTGATGAATCTGGATTTAAGCATGTGTTCTCCTCTCCATATACTCCTCAGCAAAATGGAGTTGTGGAAAGAAAGAATAGATCTCTTCAAGAAATGGCTAGAACTCTTTTAATTGAAAGTAAAATTTCTTCACGATTTTGGGCTGAAGTTGTTTCAACAGCATGCTATATCATCAATAGAGTCTTCCTAAGACCTATTATAGAGAAAACCCCTTATGAGTTATTCAAAGGTAAGAAGCTCATTGTTTCATACTTTCATGTGTTCGGTTGCAAATGCTTTATATTGAAAAATGCAAAAGATCGAGTTGGTAAGTTTGAAGAAAGATCGATGAAGGCATCTTCCTTGGATATTCTACATCAAGCAAAGCCTACGAGTCTATAACAAGAAGAGCCGGTCTGTGGAGGAGTCAATGAATGTCAAATTCCAAGACTCTACGCAAGATGAATCGATCGACTTAGTATGAAGAGTCGAACCCGCTCCGACCTTCCAAAGCTTACAACTCAAGAAGTATCTCGGACTGGAAGACCAAGCATCAAGATGTTCATGAAGATTCAAATAAAGAAAGAGATCATCATCCAAACAAATCAACCGAATCGGAAGTATAAGTCTAATCACCCCAAAGATCTCATTATTGGCGAAATTAATGAAGGAATTTGCACCAGATCCAAAAGACGTGAAGAGTCTAGTGCTGTGGCTCTCATTTCTGAAATTAAACCAAAAAGCATAGAAGAAGCTTTATCTGATGAAAGCTGGATCGAAGCTATGCAAGAAGAGCTCAGACAGTTCAACATTAATGATGTCTGGGAATTGACATCTAAACTAAAAGGTAAAACTATTATTGGAGCTAAATGGGTGTTCAGAAACAAGATGAATGAAAAAGGAAAAGTCGTACGAAATAAAGCAAGACTCGTGGCCAAAGGATATACGCAAGAAGAAGGAATAGACTATAATGAGACTTACGCTCCTGTAGCAAAGTTAGAAGCTATTTGACTATTACTTGCGTTTGCTTGTTATAAAAATTTCAGGTTATTCCAAATGGATGTCAAAAGTGCCTTCCTAAATGGATTTATCCATGAGGAAGTTTATGTGGAACAACCACCTGGGTTTGAAGACCCAAAGAAGCCAGACTCAGTCTTCAGACTGAAAAAGGCGTTGTATGGTTTAAAGCAAGCACCTCGAGCTTGGTACGACAGACTAAGTAAGTTCTTATTACAGAATGATTTTGTCAATGGTAAAGTAGATACTACTTTATTTATCAAAAAGGAAAACAAAAGCTTTTTACTTGTTCAAATATATGTGAATGATATTATTTTTGGATCATCTAATGAAAGTCTATGCAAGAAATTTTCTAAGTCTATGCAGGATGAGTTTGAAATGAGTATGATGGGAGAATTAACATTCTTTCTTGGTCTTCAAGTAAAGCAATTGAATGAAGGAACTTTCATTTACCAAGAAAAATATGGTAATGATCTTGTCAAAAGGTTTTGATTGGAAAATTGCAAAAAGACTGATATACCGATGTCAAGTTCTTTGAAGATAGACAAAGATGAAGAATGGAAGAAAGTTGATCAAAAGCTGTATAGGAGCATCATTGGTTCACTTCTTTATCTTACTGCTTCTAGACCTGACATTTTGTTGAGTGTTTGCATCTATGCTAGGTTTCTATCAAATCCTAGAGAATCCCATCTCAGTGCTGTAAAATATATTATTAAATACGTTGCTTCATCTTCGAGCATCGGTCTTTGGTATCCTAAGAAGGGAGACTTTAATCTTCTGGGATATTCAGACGCATATCTGGCCGGTTGCAGAGTCGATAGAAAGAGTACTTCAGGAACTTGCCAGTTGCTTGGAAGCAGGACAGTGTCTTGGTTTTCAAGGAAACAAAGCATTGTGGCTCTCTCAATAACAGAAGCAGAGTATGTAGCTCTTGGAAGCTGCTGTTCGCAAATTCTATTGATAAAACAACAGCTACAAGACTTTGGGATTGAAGACTCATGCACATAAATCAGATGTGACAACACCAGCACAATCAATCTCACTAAAAATCCAATCCTTCATTCAAGAGCAAAGCATATAGAGATTCGACATCACTTCATTAGTGATCATATTCAAAATGGAGAAATCTCGATTCAATTTGTTGATTCAAAAAGTCAACTAGCGGATATATTCACAAAGCCTTTGGAGAAAAATCAATTCGATTTTATCCGTTCAAGACTCAACATTTTGAAGCTCGAGGAAGTTAAAGTCTAGAGACTCTCCAACCCTCATACTCTAAACCATCAGACTCAGACATTCATGGCTATAGACTGTAAGTTGATATTTTATCTAAACTCGAAAAGGTACGATCTTTCGTTCAGTTATTTTATAGTCTTCGTGAAAAACGATATCTCATCTTTTCAAAAGGATTAATTTTGGCAGTTAATGATTTTAAAAAGAGGTGTTCGTACACTTTCCTTGTGCCAATTGAACTTTCCTTTTCAAAACTGAGTTATATATATATACAGTTTTCTTTTTCACCCAATCTTCAAAACCCTAAAAGGCATTCTCCTCCCAATCCGATTTCTACTTCGTGTTCGTCTTCGAGAAAGTTGTCATCTTTTCTTAAGAAAGCAAGTAAAGGAATCTTTCAACGACAAGGAAGGATGTCTTCTTTGAGGAAGTCTTCGAGAATCGCGAACAGGGGACCACAGAAAATGAAGAAGGGACCTACCCATTTTGATCTCACCGAAGAGGAAGAATTATCGAGTCAGCAACAGAGCCCGATTCACTCTCCACCACGTCACTCAACGCCATCTACCCCACAAGGTGCGGGTCAACAACCAGAGGAAGAAATAATTGAGGATGTAGACCCTGTAAAAGTCCAAAAACCCTTTTTTATTTACAAGCTTTACTGTGCGTTGAAAAGCACTGGGACTCCGTTGAACTACGTGGATGATTTTCTTAAAGATAAGAATTATGGGAATGAGTATATCTTTCTACGACGAATGGAAGATTTGGGAATTGCTCCCAAGGGAAAGGCTGAGGAAGCACTTGCGAACATTCCAAATAACCCTCGTATGTTGGGACCAAATTCGACTGATGGGAATGATGATAATAAAATGTTCAATGATTTTCAACCTAGAATGGGTGTTGCTGCGAAGGTGAAAGGAAAAATGATGGAGTTGTTCAAATTGAAGGAAAAGGAGAATCTGTTCTTCAGACTGCTAAAACGAGGGGTGATAAACCCTAGGAATGTTGATTTCGATTTCTTGGATGCCATCAATGTGAACTTAAGGGAGAAGTTCAATCTGCTTCAACTTGAGCAATTTTGCACCGATACCACAGACGGTTATGCGCAATTGACAGCATATTTCTATTCGAATCTCAGCTTTATGATGCAAATAGAATATCATTCAGTGTTCGAGACCAGGACTATGTCGTAGATGTGGACATGTTGGCGGACATAATTGGAGTTGAACGAGGACGCTATCAACCGATCAAAGTCTCAATTGCTCGTGCCTCATTAGAACTTGTCAAAGCTAGAGATACAAAGGGAAGAATCATCTATTCAAGGATGCATGCCATCAATATCATGCTGCACAAAATTGTGATAAATTGCATCAGGTGCAAGTCTACATCAAAGACTGATGTGTTTAATTCCGAGGCAAAATTGATGTACGCAATCAACTCAGGTAAGAAGTTCTCTCTCCCTCACACCATTCTCTTTCACATGTACAGAGCAATGTCGAAAGACAAGGGCCAATTGCCTTACCCAAGTCTGGTGACCAAGATCTTCAGACACATGAATATTGAACTACCACATACACTTTGTGTTCGACCGTGCGATAAGATGGTGGTAGGTTTGAAGATGTTGACGAAGATGAGTCTAAAAGAACTTTCCAAGGCATTGGAGAAATTCAGAGTGAAGACTCTAGTACCGTCTGCTTCAAAGAGAAAAGGGAAGGAGGCCATTGGTGCCCCATCCAAAAAGAAGAGAACTCTCATCCTAGAGGATGAAGATGAGGAGGAAGATCTCACAATCTCTGCCTTGATAAGGACTAGACGTTCTGTACCTCAATTGATAGAACTTCAGAAGAAACAGAGAGAAGAAGAGGAGCAAGCCAAGAACAGAGAAGAAGAAGAGAAAGAAAAGTCTGCAACTGAATCTGGAGAGAAAGGGAATCAAGATACAGAAGAGCATGATCATCACTCTTCCCCATTTGAGGTCCTAGAGACAAGGGGAGTTGGCGAGCAAGAAAGGTCCACATCTCATGCTGCCAATAGTGAAGGTCTAAGACAATCTCCAGCAAATCTAGAAGAGTTTCAGGCTTCTCAATTGCCTGAAGAAGGACACGATACGTCAACACCAAATCTGCAAGATTACATAGAAGCTCCATTGTCTGAATTCACTCCATCCGAGAAAGCAAATGCAAGTACACAGACGGACAATTCAACAGATTTTCGTCGTATTATTGATGTTCTTCTGGAAATGCGGGGCCAAATCTATGCTCTGGACTGTGAAATTCAAGCCATAAAGAATGCTGGACAAGCATCTTCAATTACCCTGGAGGACAAAATGAAAGACCTCGCTCTACAACTTCAAGCCAATGCCAAAGGAGAGGAGGTAGCTAAGCTAAGGGAAGACTTGAAGAGGCTAGAAGGCATAGTCCAGTCCATGGGAGATTTCCAGATCGTGCGCATTCCCAAACAGACCTGACTCCTTTCTCACCTTTTTTAATGCTGACAAAAAGGGGGAGAAGCAATTTGAAACCAATTTGAACTTTAAACTTTGACTTTAAATTTGTTTTTGTGGTTGAATATGGTTCTTTTTTAGTATGACTTGAGTGAACTTGGGTGTGAACTTGAATATTGATTGAATTGGTTGTAGATTTTGATGCTTGAACTGTTTGCATCTATATCAAGTGTTGTCATATGGTATTACTCATGAAAGACTAACCAATTTTCTATGGATGTAGAGTCTGGTTGTTTTATTAATCTTTATGAGATAGCCATATTGCTTGAGAAATGTTTTTGCAGGTCAACGTTGTTCAAATCTACAGGAAAGTTTTGTCACCATAAAAAAGGGGGAGATTGTTGGAGAAATCTTTCCAGAATATTTTGAAGCTGACAAAACGTTTCTATCAGTCTAGTCTGGATATTTGCAGACTGTCTGTTTAAAGTCTGAAGACTTTCTGATCACCAGACTCAGCACTCAAGACTTAAGACTTAAGACTCAAGACTATTCTCATTGACAGTCTTTCTGATCCAGTGACGAAGGAAATCCAGAGCCGAAGTATATGGTTGAGGATTTATTCCTATCCTCTAGAGAAGATCTCTTGGTTGGATAAATATAACGGATTCTTTTATTCGTATCTAGATCAATTGAAGATCCGTGGTCGACGAAATATTCTTGGAAGGTTCTATTCTTGGAAACCAAGATCCTGATTGTATGGGCGAACATAATTGATGGGCTATCGTCAGGTTCCTTTAATAGCTCGAATGATCTTCTTAATTGATTCCGTCCAGCGGGCAGATTGGAGGAATTCCTTTGGTAGTGCCAACGGGTATGATGGCATAAAGGAGTATAAAAGGAAGACGTTCTAGTTGTTTTAGAGTGTGATCGATAGAGAAATTCTAGAGTCTGAAGCACCTTGATTATTAGTCGATACATTTTGAGCGAAATTGTATACACAGAGAGTGTCTATACTTGGTGATACCTTGAGCGAGTGTGGTAGATCATCTACACCTAGAAATCAAGGAAGATCAACGCTGTAACATCTCTTTGTTCATAGTGGAATCCAGCCAATAGGCTGTCAGTGCAGAAAAGTGGACGTAGGCTTAAATCAAGCCAAACCACTATAAACCGCGTGTTCAATTCTCTCTTTCCTTTACTCAGTCTTACGTTGATTATTATTTGTCGCAAATCCTTCAACTATCTAAGTATTGTGCAATTATCAAGAAAAATCTTTTATATACCTATTCACCCCCCTCTAGGTACTCGTACTAGCAATATCAACCTCTTCTCGCTCCCTTCGCAAATTCCAAGATGTTATCCTTATAAAACACATGAATCACGCCCACAAGACAAGCACTCATAGGGCTTTCATTGGCTTCTTCCTTCTATGCATGGAGATAGGATTAATGGCATATCAAAATTTGAAGACATCACAAAGTCTCCCTTGAACTTTGTTTCTTTGGCCAAACTTATGCGTATTTGTCTAATGGGCTCAAACTCGAGACATAATTTAACAGTTTACCTTTAGTCTAGCTAGAAATGACATATTTCTTATTTATTAGTGTTAAATGCTCACTTTGCCATGCAATTTATTCGATGTCCTTGGTTGCTAGTTGTTATTATAATAATTGTGTACCCGCATAATCACTTCACATATTAGGGATAGATCTAAAATCAATTCAAATTGCCTGATAAATATATTTTTGTGAAATGAACAACATTAGACATTGGTTACTATTCATCACTATTAATCTTTTCTAGTAGAGAAGCCAATCGGAGGCCAACGACTGCTAGCCAAGGGGTTGCATGCACCGGCGATGCGCCGGCAACCATCGCCTGAGGGTCGCTCGACCCTAGCGACTGTTGCCGGACCTAAGGCGATGCCTGGGTCATATGACCTAGGCGACTGATGGCTTGAATCACAGGTCTTCATGGCCAAGCCCTGGGTCAACCAAGCTATGTGGGTTCCATGCATTAATAATTTTGATACAATATGCATTCCAAAGAGAAAATGACTTTGAAGACCCAATTCCAAAGAGAAAATGACAACCTCTTCTCGCTCCATTTGCAAATTCCAAGATGTGATCCTCATAAAACACATGCATCACGCGTAAGTACTGATCTCTTATTCGGGACAGTACTAAGCCTCTTACCTCCTTAATCTAAACCTGAGTGTTGATGCTCTACTCACTTTCATTGATCTGCTTGCCAGCCGACGGTGGGCATGTCGTGCGATCCCCGTTCACTAGCTTGCCATTGCGCACCCCATGGCCGCATCAATAACCGACGGAGCTTTGGCTTGCGACACCACAATATGAAGCCATCCAACACCAAGTTATTGACCCACTTGATCAAGAACGTTTGTGTGGCATCCTGAAATTCGAGCCCTCTGAGGGAGGAATGAATGTGAATTTTGTCAATACATTGTTGGTTGATCTCACTCGGAATTGATCACTCTTGAGATACTAACCTTGAGGGGAAAGGTTAATGAGGATATAACTCATACGACTAAAGAACTTGACCTGGGAAAACGACTTGACCGTGAGACTTGCATGAAGACAATCATACAGATAGGCAGGACGATTTCAAGGACGACTAGAAGTCGATTTGCGAACAGAACATTATGGAATGACGGGTGATTTCGTTTACTATTATCGAACTTGCAAACGACCCTATGTCAATCCTTAGTAATTGTGTACTTTGAAATAAGAATCTGTTCTCCGCATATTCATGTAGTCAAGGACGTCCATGTGTCAAGATGTCTTGAACATGGTTTGGCACGAGTTGGTTATGCGTGAATCATCGAAGCCGCCTGTCAGTTTGAGTTGTACCAAATGACATGTGGGAAAAATTGACATAGCATGAGAGTCCATGATTGGACTTCAAATGTTTGGGAATGTTCAGGACAGACTTTGGATGAAGCTACTTCATTAGTTGATAGAGCTAGTTAAGCTGAGTTTTTGGAAAAGGGATTTTCGGATTGAGGAAGCGAGCTGATGAGGAAGTGGGCCAGGCCAAGCCAGTGTGGGCCTTAGGCTTCAGGTGGGATAGCCACCATGGTGGGCCTAAGGCAAGCAAGTGAGCCTATTAGGCCCAATCAACTATTTCTTCTTCCAAGCCCATTACCAAGCCTTAAGCCCATTTGAGCCCAATTAATACCCAAACCCATTCCTATTCATTTCCAAGCTCATTTCTTAAACCCGCCCATCATTTTCAGCCCAAGGGCAGATGGGAAAATGTGCAAGGTGAAATGACCAAATTGCTCCTAGTTGTAGGGAGAAAAAAAGCTAGAGAAGAGAGAGAAAGTGATGATGTCTTGCATAGGGACTTGAAGCATGCATTGAATGGCCTTAATCAGGCCTTGATGGCAGCTCTCCCATCACTCTCTCTCCTCCTCTTCAGCCCTAAACCGGTCGACCATCTCTCTCCCTTGTTTTCTCTTCTTCTAGTTTTTTCTCTAGCTGACCTTTCTCCAAAAACTCGAGTTGTTCATTGCCTTCCCGTGAGAATCAACCTTAGTACCACCCACCATTGCGCTTAGAAGGCCTAAACCATTTAGAAGAGCCCTACCACTTGTCGAATGGAGCCGCCGGCCAATTCGCATGTCGGTTTGAAGTTGCCGGTCGCCGGTCCGTCAGTTCGCCTGCAGCCTGCACTATTTCACATTTTTAGCCATTTTTCTCCCATTCCGATCCTTCCTCCACCCATCCTAACCACCACTAAGTCCCCCTTGAGCCTCAGGTGCCGCCGGTTGCCAACCACCTGCTCGTCGAAGCTCCGTTAAGCCCGTTTAGCTCCATTTCTCCTCCGAAAAGTTAGTTTTCTAGAATTTTAGAGGGAAGCAAAGCTTGTGGCTGTTTTTTCAGCCTTGGGACTGCCTTTGACCGCTATGGTTGAGGTCCCAAGCATAGCCACCATCATCATGGCCGCGTCTGTCTCTGGCCCGCTTAACATGTGAGTTTAGCTCATAATCCTTCAATTAGTGCCTAAACTTGCTTAGGGTTGGTTTAGTTAGATTTAATTCTAGTTTAGGAGATTTAATTAAGTTATGTTGGCCCTAAGATAGGTGGTTAGATGGATGGATTAGATTATTTTATCATAATCTTGCTTTAATTGCTTAATTGTGCTTATGTGTTTAATTAAGCTTGTTTTGCTTAATTAATTGTTTGTTTGTTTTAATTAATTTTTGTTTAATTTATGAGTTTAGTTTATTATTTATTTAATTCTGGGAATTCACTGTTCACGCGACACTGTTGACAATTTTACTGTTTACGCGCACTGTTCACGTGCACTGTTCATCCAGAATGCGAAAAGTGTCTAAATTAATATGTGTTGATTTTATGAGATGAATTTGATGTGTTATTGCATAAACATCCGCATGAAATGCATGTTTTCCACAAAGAGGGGAAAATGAATTGCCTAAGGGACATTGGAAGTGGATCGCTATTATGAGAAAAGAGAAAATGATTTGAAAGTATATATACAAGGGTGTGCATTAGCTAAGTGCACAAAGATAAAAAGGGAGTTGTGGTGGTCTGCTTGCGTGATCATTAAGTTGAATCCACCCCTGCTGTGTGTCAGGTGGGTGATGCTCCTATGTGAAATGCCTGTGTGGCAACAACCATACCTGTGTGGTGGTAATAAGAACATGCTTGTGTGGCGTAGAATGAGCTTGTGTGGCCTAGATCATGCTTGTGTGGCTGTATTACTATGTGTTGGATAATTGTGCCTGTGTGGCGGTGATCAATTGGAACGTATGATAAGTCGTGCCAGTGTGGCTGTAAGCAATTGGAGTGCCTATGTGGTCGTGAGTAATTGGAATGCCTGAGTGGATCATATTGTTTATGGCACGCACGCATGAATCAATAATGTGCAGGGTATGGCAATGGCCAGGTGAGATCACTTATGATGCGACTCATATGTGATTGATGAACCGCATCATCTAATGGCCATTTGCATTGCATGTATTGTGCTGAGATATAACGTGCAAGGTATGGCATGCTGGGTAAGGTTGCATGCGAATCAATTATTGATTGTTGGTTGTTAGTCAAGGTTTGTTTGTGGGGTGGTTTTGAAGAGATACCCTGAGTTGAGTTGGTATACAAACTGGGGCTTAGGGGAGGACTCATTGAGATTTATATCTCACTGGTTATTGTATAACCATTTTTAGGTTGCTAGTGTGAAGGACCAGGAGCTTGAAGCAGAAAGGTCAGAAGCATAGATGGCTCAATAGTTCTTTTTTAGATAGACCTTCTGTATATGAACTTGAGGTGTTTTGAAAGTGTGTTTTGATTTGGGAAATTGTTGTCTTGCTTTTCTATCTTATATATGTTGTTGTCAGGGGATCAATTAATTCGCTTCCGCATGTGCAATAAAAGGAATGAGTCTTGGGAATGTCGCAATTTCTATCAACCATCGAGGGATGTGTGAGCGCTAGAGGTTTGGAGTGTGACAGTTTGACTTTGCACCCTCAAAGGGGTCCAAAAGCTTGTACATGCTGGAAGTTTAGCCTCGTTTGGTTTGGCTTTGGGACTCTAAAGTCCCACGGCCAAATGCAAATGCATTTGGTTCGATTTTTTGGGCGACTTTGGCAAAATGCAATTGCATCTCCAAAGGACTCTAAGGGACCTTAGTCCAAGTAGGTCTAGAGGTCCATTGGGAACTTGCATTTTCGGAAGGCAAGTTCCCGTTACTATTCATCACTGTTCATCTTCTCCGATGGAGAAATCGATTAGAGGTTGACCACCGCCAACCAAAGGGTCACGCCTGTTGGCGACGCACCGGCGACCGCCGCCTGAGGGTTGCCCAACCTTGGCGACCATCGTCGGACCTCAGGCGATGCTTGGGTCGCGCAACCAAGGCGACTGATGGCCTAAATCGTGGGTCTTCATGTTCAAGCCTTGGGTCAACCTAGCTATGTGGGTTCCATGCATTAATAATTTCAATATAATATGCATTCCAAAGAGAAAATGACTTTGTAAGACCCAATTCCAAAGAGAAAATGACAACCTCTTCTCGCTTCCTTCGCAAATTCCAAGATGTGATCCTCATAAAACACATGAATCACATAACTACCGATCTCTTATTCAGGATAGTGCTAAGCCTTTTACCTCCTGAGTCTTGATGCTCTACTCACTTTCATCGACCTGCTTGCCAGCTGACGGTAGGCACGTCGTGAAATCCCCGTTTACCAGCTTGCCATTGCGCGCCCCATGGCCACATCAGTAATCGACGGAGCTTTGGCTTGCGATGCCGTAGTATGAAGCCATCCAATGCCAACTTATCAACCCACTTGATCGAAAATGTTTGACTTTGCACCCTCAAAGGGGTCCAAAGGCTTGTAAATGTTGGAAGTTTGGCCCCATTTGGTTCGGCTTTGGGAATGATCTTTGGGACTCTAAAGTCCCTTGGCCAAATACAAACGTGTTTGGTTCGATTTTTTGGGCGACTTTGGTAAGATGCAATTGCATTTCCAAAGGACTCTAAGGGCCCTTAGTCCAAAGTAGGTCTAAAGGTCCTTTGGGAACTTGCATTTTCGAAATGCAAGTTCCGGTTACTGTTCATCACTGTTCATCTTCTCTAGTGGAAAAGCCGATTGGAGGCCAACGACTGTCGGCCAAGGGGTCGGCGCGTGCCGGCAACACATCGGTGACCGCCGCCTAAGGGTCGTCTGACCCTAGCGACCGTCGCCGGACCTCAGGTGACTTTTGGGTCGCGTAATCTAGGAGATTGATGGCCTGAATCGAGGGTCTTTGTGGCTAAGCCCTGGGTCACCCAGCTATGTGGGTTCCATGCATTAATAATTTCAATACGATATGCATTCCAAAGAGAAAATGACTTTGAAGATCCAATTCCAAAGAGAAAATGACAACCTCTTCTTGCTCCCTTCGCAAATTCCAAGATGTGATCCTCATAAAACTCATGAATCACGTGTAAGTATCAATCTCTTATTCTGGATAGTGCTAAGCCTCTTACCTCTTGAATCTAAACCTGAGTCTTGATGCTCTGCTCACTTTCATCAACCTGCTTGCCAGCCGACGGTAGGTCCATCGTGCGATCCCCATTTACCAGCTCGCCATTGCGCGCCCCATGGCCGCATCAATAACCGACAGAGCTTTGGCTTGCGACACCATAGTATGAAGCCGTCCAACGCCAAGTTATCGACCCACTTGATCGAGAACGTCTAACTTTGCACCCTCAAAGGGGTCCAAAGGCTTGTACATGTTGGAAGTTTTTGTTTGTAAAAACAAACTAAGTGCATTTTTCTTGTCCCACATAGGAAAGTGGGAGGAAGTGGGTCAATTAATAAGTGTAGGGTTTCTTTAGTGTACCTAAAGAGATGATTAGGTATGGGCTAGACCTCACCATATCCTCGTGCGGGTACACGATTTTTGGCGCGATTATTTTGCACAGTTTAATTAACACTAATCCCTTTGTTATTTTATTTTTATTTTTTATTTCATATGGTTATCTTATTAACTTTAATCAATTCAATGTTTTTTTTTTAATTTATTAAGAATTTTCGGAAATTAAAAAATTAATAAATAATAATTTCTAAATTTTATTTATTAAATAATAATAATTTTTTATTATTCCAAATTTTTGTTTTTGTCTTTTCAAGACAATCTTTGAAAAAGATACTCGTTCGGTTTGCAACCTTTCCCAAAGGTTTGCATTTGTTTGTTTTTTAACTTCTTATGAATGGACCCCTTTGTTCATCTAGGCAATTTTCGAAAGGATACATTTGTTCGCTTTAACCTTTCACAAAGAGTTGTTTACTAGGTTTTAAGAATGTTTTATATATAAATGTCAGTTTTTAGAAGAAATGAGTGTGATCATTTTCAGACTTCTCTCTGAAAAAATTTCAGCCATCTTTCCAATTGTTTCCTAGAGAGATCCTGGAGAAATACTAGATTTGTTATCTAGTACTCTCATTTAAGACTTTGTTGTATCCTAGAGGAAATTTGTTGGTGACCGTTAGCAACTTTGTAGGGCAAATAAATCTTTAAAGAAAATGATATCATGCCTCAAAATTCGACTTGATTACTTGATCCGACTTAATTGTTCTACCCAATTCAAAGTCATATTTTTCCAACAGTACATACGTCCATTGCAAATTTTGTATACCAAGGTGTATGCAATGTACTTTGTTGTTTCTCCTCTTGGCTAAGTGCATTTTGGAATTTGCTAATTAAGTTGGCTAAGGTTCTGTATGTTTATTTTTGTTTCTGTTCCCTGAAACAAAAGTTTCCGTTCTTTTGTTATGGAGAACAAAAAAAGAACAAAAACGTGTTTGGTAAAAATTTTGTTCCCAAGAATTTTTTTTTTGTTTTGTTTCTGGGAATATATTTGGAACAAAAACAAGAAGTAGAAAAAAGTTGTTTCTTGTTCTCGAGAACAATTCCGAGAAATAGTTCTTTCTTCTTCTCCTTTTTCTTCTTCTTTTTTCTTTCCTTCTTCTTCCTTTTGGCCAATCGCCGGCCTCGGCCATGGCCGACGACTGGCTGTTGAGGGCCAGCGACCTTGTCGGAGCGTTGCCGGTCCCCAGTGAGCCTTACCCAGGTGACGCGAGGTCGGCCTCACCCTCACCTAGCGAGCTCGAGCCTCGCCCCGGCCGGCAAGGCTTGGCCTCACCTTGGTTGGGTGAGCTCAAGCCTCACCCCGGCCAGTGAGGCTCAACCTCGCCTTGGCTGGGTGAGCTCGAGCTCGCCCAAATTTGGTGAGGCCAAGCTTGCCTAGCTATCGGTGAGGATTGGTCTCGCCGGGCCACCACTGGGCGACGCCGACCTGGCGATGGCCCGGCGAGGCCGCCGACCCTCGTCGATCGGTTGTTGACCATGGCCGAGGCCGGCGACTGGCCAAAAGGAAGACAGAAGAGAAAAAAGAAGAAAAAAAAGGAAAAATATAATAAAAATATTGAAAAATTAAAAGAAACAAAAAAATTATACAAGTTTACCAAACACATTTCTATAATTGAAGTAGAAATTTTTTGCAATTAGCAAGTGCATTCTTATACTTAGAAATTGTTCATTGGAACAGAAAAAAAAAACTATTTATGTTCAAAATTGTTTCCCGGAACAGGAATGTTACCAAACGCGCCCTAAATAGACTTCTTGAGGGAATCTATCTTTCTTAGGTTGGGCGTCGCCCCCAAAATTCCATTTTTCTTTTAGCGTGTGGGTGTGATGTCGTTATCGCATTTTACATATGTCCAATTAATTAATACTTTTTCTAATTCAGTATCAAAACTAACTAATGTCATTTAAATCATAAAAAATATATGACTAGTCACTCGTCCAATCCTCAACAAGATTAGTTCTTGGTTTCATTAAATGTTATAATAATCAAATTTACAATGTGCAACATTTGAGGAAAATAGTACTTCGAATCTATCTGAAAATGCCTTCTGTGTGTATGAGCTGGAGACTTTGCATTTAATATTTTTTTTTTAAAGTGATCTCTTGTGATAATGCCTCTACAATCGAGACATACTCTTTGCCTTCTCATCACACAATGCCTAAATGAGAATGATACAATTTTCTACGTGAGTGAGCCATGTTACCAATTGATCTTAAATGGCATCGAGTAAGCAAGGCATGCCAACAAAATCACATGACATAATGATATACTTAACAGAGACTTCACATTGTGCCTAATTTGAAAAGCTGAGATACTTGATTGACCACAAGATTTGAGTACAACATTCTAAGGGGGAAGAAAGTTCAGGTACTTGCGATATCATGAGACTTGGCTATAATAAAACCATTATTTATTGTGTTATGCACTACTTGCTCCAATACACAAAAGAGGTATCGGCACTAGAGGAGCATGAATTTTTGTCTCCTTCAATATCACCTGAACTTTTGTCCTTGTTCAATTGAGTATGAAATGTGACTTGAACTAATCTGTATTAACACGGCCTGCTTGTTCACACGTGACTCGCCTATTCAGCAAAAGTGTTGAGAAGGATTACCAAAGGAAACTTGAATAAATTAAAGGATGTGCTTTCTATTTTTCATTTTCATGTTCTCTTTCCTCGTATGTTTTGCCAAACTCTTTCTCCACCACAAACGCTCCATCACCTTCTTCCTTGTTGCCATCGTCTGTCATCGTCATTGTTTGCAGCGGGACCTCAATTAACGGTCACAACCTTCGTTCAAGGTCAATCAACAAAGTTAAGCAGTGGTGGTTGTGGGCAATAGGCAGGGATAGTCTTGAGAAATTATTGGGGTACAAGTGGGATGCCTCATTTTTATGCAAGTCCATTTAAAAAGTGACACGTGTCAGAAATTTTGAAACCCCCCTCTCTCTCCCTTTATCTCTCCTTTCTTATGCACCTCTTGTTTCTCTTCCACACCATTTCTTCCTTTATTTCCCTTTCCTTTTTGATCCTTTCTTTCCCTTTGGCTTGCAGCCAGTGCTTGGTCATACTAGGTGAGGGTTGCTTTTCCTGGATTCGATGAGGGCTCAATCTAGATCTAGAAGTTGTGGAGGGAGGTGATGACATCAGAGCCATGAGGGACCTCGAGGATGTAGGGGCTAAGAGAAGGCTTGGCGTCACAAACAATAGGGGGCTTGGGCTTATTCTTGGACCTGTGGGGGCAGTGGATGACCTGTGGAGGGAGGGGATGATATTGGAGCCGCAAGGGACCTCGAGGAGGCAAGGGTTGAAGGAGGGCTCGAGGTTGCAGGTAATGGCAATGGGAGACTTGGGCTTGTTCTTGAACCCAGGGGGTGGCCATAGGGGCAGTGGACAACCTCAATAGTGGAGCCATCATCGGAGTGGGGATCAGTGGGTGAAACAATGGTGAAGGCAACTGACTAGGGCGTGGTTTGCAAGAGAGGGGGAGAGAGAACAAAGAGTAAAGGATCGCATGAGAGGGAAAGAGATAGAAGAGAGCATTTCTCACATTTGGGCTCAAATAGGGCACGTGTTGCTTATTAAATGGACTTGCGCAAAAATGACATGGCCCAAGTATTTTTGTCTAATGTTTTTTTTTTTTCGGGGGGGGGGGGGGAGGAAACAGAAAAGTAAAGTGACTTGTCAAAACCAATGGTCATCGTATCAGCATAACGTATCATCACTTATGGAGTAAGTGCCACATCACAGCATAACGTATAATCACTTATGGAGTAAGTGCCACATCAACACTTCCCAACAAAGAATTTATGGATGGATCACATCGAGCACAATTCACAAAGTTGAAACTACTCGATAGAAACAAAAAAGTTTACCTTATTATCGTGCAAGTTTCACGTACTAAAGTTTTCAAATCCCCAACCTCTTAAATTTTTAGAGCTCTTCAAAACTCCAGCCTTCTAAGTTCCTTCAAGGAATGTCTTCTGGAATCTGAACCCATCGACATATAATGTCATTTGATTACTTTTATTTAAGAGTCTTAAGTAATAAATTATAATTCAACTAGATTTTATTAACTGGTCAATCCCTATTTAGTCGCCCAAAGATGGAATATTGCTTGTAATATGCTCACACGTATACCTCAACAGATAATATATAGCATGAAGAAAAGACAATCCATCAATACTCTTCCAAATGCTAAAAATATATAGATAGTGCTAAAAAAGGGATTACGAAAATAATGTGGTAAAATCGATGGACGAATAAATAGGGCATACTGAACACTCGAAAGAGTTGGCCTTGTCATGTAGTGAATTGATTATTTTATAAAAAGAAATAGAGCATAGACCACCAATGTGTTTTAATAATTTTACACAAGCGGATACTTGAAACCTTTGGCTATAATGTAATTAACATTGCCTTTTTAGCGTATGCTGTGGTTACTTTTTCATGAATTGACATTTGTTTCTCTAACATTCCCTTTTTTCATTGATGGAAGCGTATCATATAATACATTAGACATAAGCAGCCCAACAGGCTCTGCGATAGTCCTCCTTAGACTTCACCCATGTCTACCAAACGAACACATGTACTCATTTTCATATATGAGGCTAAAAATTTGCTTTTCAGTGCGAGCTCAGACTGAATCAATTTTGCAAAAACATCCATGGCATCGCGAGGAAGCCCCAGTGACGCGACCAACTTATCGCTCTCCGCGCTATGAGAAGAGATCTAGACGACGTTGTGGGGTACAGTAGCTGGTGCCACTTGGAACGGCCTGCCGAACCCGAAATCGTCTTGTAGAAAGGGAGCCGACTCCACTTGCTGATGCAGCAAGTGTTGCCCTCACGATCGACCACGACCGTGTTCATCTCGATGTGGTCAACGGATGACCGTATGTAACTGTTGGTGACGCATCGGAGCGCCTCGTGCACAGTCTGGACAGCAAACGAGAAGGGCTCGTGAATCAGTTCACTCGCTCTGCACTCGGCATAGGACCAAACAAGAACAGTCCCGAAGTAGCCGCTCGGCAACGGCGTGTTGAACTTGGACCGACTGTTGACTGCAATGAGAAGCTTTGCTGTTTCATGAGGATCGATTCTGAGAGCTTTAATTCACAAAATCCACACGAGCTTCGATATGACTTCGAAGCTCGTAGGGACTATAGAGGAGCCATCGTTGGTTGTGATTGTGGACGCTTTCTTGAGTTTTACGAGAGTGAGTGGCTCATAGCAGAATGATTTGTAAACAAGGGGCTTGGTTTGGAGGTTGACTATGCATTCGGGACGCCGATCCATCGGAGCATACTCGTGGTGGGGGAAAGGTCACCTCGGGCACAATACCAATCGATCGAGAAAGGGACGAATCGAAAGCGGCTTGGCTCGAGCCACATCAGTCCAACAAGTTATGAAGTCCGTGAGGGCTTTACCATCGACGACGATGACGTGATTTATGAGAATGCCGAGGGTGATCCATCCGCACTTGAATGCTGTCACCTGGATTATACGATAAACTGTAAGGGGGGATGTACAGAAGTAGGTCATATTCAATCGGTCCCTCTAATAAAAAGAAGTTACTCAGTGAACCAGTATTATAAAAACATTACCTGCACTGTCAACAAAGGCTTTTTCTAATATGGTTTGGGCTCCATCGCTGTTGTTCATGAGTTTTCGCAGCATTGGCGGATTGATGATGCTGATGTCGCCCAGCATTCCAATGTCGTCCTCCGACATCGCTTCAACGAACGGGACACCTTCTCCCGTGCATCTCACTGCCATCTTCTAGTCACTCCCGCAACGAGTCTCCCTGCGAATGGATAGAACTCGACCAGTATCTCGCCCAGCGATTCTCTGAGAATCTTGGTCGCAGCGAAATGAAGACGAGCAGACGCTGGGAGGAAGACGAAGTGACCAGATCTGGCCATGGCGGAAGACAGACGAACAGACGCTGGGAGGAAGATGAAGCCATGAATACTTTCTCCCCGAGGGGTGAGGTGGTCGGGGAGAAAACTAAAAAGTAAAAAGTAATATTTTCTCCCCAAGCTACCATGGTGACAGTAGGAAGACGAAGCAACCAGATCTGGCCAGTGACCCGAAGATGAAGACGAACAGATGCTGGGAGAAAGACGAAGCCGAAGACGAATTGAGGAAGATGACGGAGAGGGTGACTTGGTCAAGCTAGTGGTTGGACAAAGGAGGAACAGACAGAGGAGAAGGAGAGAGACAGTGGTGGAATGAGATAATTTCTATTTTTTATTTAATTCTATATCAGCAAATATGTGTCAAGCTGTAATTGGATGGAAGCAAAATGATGCTCGCCACGTTAGCTGATGATGTGGCGAGAGCAAATCACTGAATATTTCCTCAAGCTCAGAAGAGAACCGGGGAGAGGAGAGAAGAGAGAGAGAGATCTGGTAAGTGAGATTGGGAGAGAAAGAGGGAGTGAGCTCCAGTTGATCAGCTGAAAACAGATGGAAAGGCAGGGTGAGGGCTGCTTCTCAAGGGGTTTGGCTGAAAACCAGAGACAGCGAGCGCTGCTCGAGAAGGAGACGGTGAGAGCTGCTCGTGGGAGCCACACAGAGAGAAAGAGCAAGCTTGAGAGAGGGTGAGCCAGAGGGAGGCTGGTTCTTGGAGAAAGAAAGAGCGAGAGAGAACTGACTACGCTCTTGACATCTTCGGCAATAACAGTGTTCCGGTGGCGGAGGAGGTGACGTTGCAGCGGTGAAGGACCGGAGGTGGGGTTGGTCAAGTGTGCTCCTCTCTCACATGGCCGTGAGAATCGAATGAGGAAAGTTCGGAGAACAGAGGGAGATCCGAGCGAGAGCTGAGGAGGAGAGCCTTATATTTGATTCCTACTTGACGCCGCGATCGTATTGGAAGTCATGCCATAAGCATGGGATCTTAGATTCAATTTTCCGTCGAGCATAACACCAGCGAATGGACTATTAATGGAGAGCACATGAAGAACTTGCCAATGCAATTAAGGCTAGATTTTGTCCTCCTCTCCTTCAATTAGTTTAATTTGTGGCTCTTCTTCTTACAGTTTGGCTATTTGAATTGTAATATTTGAGATTTTTTATTAGATTAAAGAAAAGGTGGTGGGACCCACTTTAAATAAAGAAAGAAAAAGAAAACAAAAAGGAGAAGAGATAAAAAGGAAAGGAAAGCCCACATTCGGGTAGCAGAAGAAAAGAGGAAAGAAGAAGAAAGAAGAAGAAGAAGAAGAAGAAGAAGAAATGAGAGAGAGGGCTTTGTGTGTTCACGCCACAGGCAACTCACCAAGCTTATTTACAACACCCAGACCGCGAGATCGAAGGGTCAAATAACGTGTGTTATTTGATTTTGGGGCATCCCCAGGTGAGTAGTACTAATGTCATCTTTGGTTTTGTGAAGCTCATGTACTAAGGTAAGATTAATCAACATATACTTGTGTAGGGAAATGAGGACCTATTTGTTGTACAATGATGGATATAGTGCTCGGTAATTTTGAGTTATCGTGGGATGATTCTGTTGGAGAAAACTTCCTTTTTTGTTTTGGAGTTGACAAAACATTTCGATCAGTTTAGTTTGAAGACTTACAGACTCTTTCATCAAACTTTGAAGATCGCCAGACTCAAGATTTAAAGTCTGCCCTCATTGACAGTTTCTAGATCGACGAAGAAGACTTATTTAGATGTGAGTTTTTCTTTAAAGTTTTGATTCGAGCAGCTAAAGAAGTTCTCACAGTTGGAGATAACATCTCAAGATTTATTATTCGTTTTGAAATTAATTCGAATAATTTGGATCCATTGATTGGCGAAGTATACTTGGAAGGTTCTACTTATGGAAACCTAGATCTTGATTGTATGGGTGAGTAGGATTGGTGGGTTATCATCACATTCCTTAAGTAACTCAAGATTTCCTTAATTGATTATGTCCAACGGGTAGATTGGAAGAACTCCTTTGGAAGGTGCAATGGTTATGAAGGCATATGGGAGTATATAAGGAAGACGCTCTAGTTATTTGAGTGTGTGCGTGATAGATAAATTCCAAAGTTTGAAATTTCTTGTTCTTTGCTGATTCAATTGTTGAGCGTAAATTTGTACTCAAAAGAGAATTTAGATATTTGTGAAGCCTTGTGGAAGTGTAGTAGAGTTTCTACATTGTGAAATCAAGGACGTGATACTGTAGCAACTCTTTTGATTCATAGTGAAATCCAGCCGGTGAGCTGTTAGTGCGGGAGAGTGGACATAGACTTGGTCTAAGCCGAACCACTATAAACCTTGTGTTCTTATTCTCTTCTTTGAACTCTTTTATTTTGTTCGTAGTTCTATTTAACTGTTAAAGCTTAATCTCGCTCAAAGTTTGCTGCTCTTCAAACTCAGGTTAAAAGTAAAGGTTTTCATTACATATTATAGAATTTGTTTTTACACCTATTCACCCCCCTTTAGGTGGTAATAGTAGCACTTTCAATTGGTATCAGAGTTTGTGTACTCATTTAAATTGAAGTGTTTTTACTTTAGAATTAAAGATTCATGGCTAGTATGTTGGCTCCATGTTTGGTCGAAGGGCAAAATAACACTAGACCGCCTTATAGTATATGGAAAAATAATATGAAAGCATTTTTAAGATCAAAAGATCCTCTGGAATGGGATTGGTAGACAAATGAATCATTCCTAAAACTACAATAGTCTTAGAAAGAGGGAAAGAAGCTGTAGAGGCTAACGAGATGACTCGAGAAGAGTTAACCAAGAGACAAGCTATTAATGCAAAAGCAATTTATTCCTTATATTGTGCATTATCTCTTACTGAATATAACATAATATCTTCTTGTGAAATAGCTAAAGAAGTCTGGGATAGGCTGCACATTACCTATGAAGGAACTGATCTAGTGAAAGAAACTAGGATCAATATTCTGCTCGGTCAATATGAAGCCTTCAAGATGAAATCAGGAGAATCTATCACTGACATGTTTAGTCGTTTTATAGAAATCGTGAATGGTCTTGAGTATTAAGGTCAACCAATCTCAAGACCCATGAAGGTTAACAAACTGTTGCATGGACTTTCCAAAGATTGGAATCACGTAAAGACTTTAATAAGGGAGACACAAAGAATCATGCCATTCTCTGTTGGCAAATTGGTTGGCACTCTTCAGTCCTATGAAGTAGATCAAATCAATGAAGAAGAAGATCCCAAAGGTAAAAAATCTATTACTTTAAAATCTAATGATAACTCTAATGTTACAGATTTTGAAGACGATATGGACAATGAAGATCTTGCTCTCATGATAATAAGTTTCAGAAAACTGAACAAAAGGGGAAGAAGATTCAATTGGAAGAAACAAAATTCTCAAAAGTTTCAAAATAAATCAGCTGAGGACAATGAATCCAATAAAGATGTGATTTATTTTGAATGCAAGAAAAATGGACACATTAGACCCAACTGTCCCTTGTTGAAGAAAAAGAAAGGAAAAATTGAGAAATACAGAAAGACACTTAAAGTAGAAACTTGGAGTGATACTGAATGTGAAGAGAGTTATGATGATTATGCTAATATTTGTTTAATGGCAAAATCAGAATTAGATTTAGACTCTGAGATAGATATAGACTCAAACTTAGACTCAAACAGTGAAATCGAGGTAATTAATTTAAAAATTCATACTTAAGTCTCAAAATATATTAATAAACTTTGTCTTAATCTCAAAACCTCTTTTAGGAGGATTTCCAAGCTAAAAAGGGAAAATTCTACACTAAAGCAACATGAGATTGTTTGGAAAGAAAAGTTCGAAAATTTAGATAAAAGTTTATTACTTTAAAAGAAAATGCATATTCTCTTTCAAAAGAAAATACACTTTTGAAAAATGATATTTCAAGTATTTTAAAAAGGTTTTCTATAGAATTTGAGAAATTGGAAAAGATTCTTTTAGCACAAATACCTTACTTTAACAAATCAGGCTTGGGAATGACTTATGAAACCATTCCTCTAATAGATTTTCCAAAAGTAAAAGAAAGAATCAAACAAAGACATACAAAAACCTTTTATAAAAATCATTTTCAAATTTTTTTTGTAAAACTTGTTGGCCGTAGTGCTCTTAAATATTCTAAGTGCAACAGCTTAGAACACTTTGAGAAAGAATGTCTTATGATTTAGAGACCTGTTAAGAAGGATTAGGCAAAGACTATATATTACACTAACTCAATTGGACTCAAGAAAATGTGGGTACCAAAGAAAACTTGAGTTTCTTTTTTAGATGCAGGTCACTATCATGAAAAATGTCAAATGGTACTTGGATAGTGGATGCTCAAGACATATGACAAAATATTCAAGTTGTTTTATAAAGCTCATCCAAACAAATAGAGGAAAAGTTTCTTTTGGTGGAAATAGAAAATGAAGAATTGTCGGATGCGGAATAGTAAATATTGGAAGCTTGACAATCAACGTCTCCTTGGTAGAAGGACTAAATTACAATCTACTCAGCATAAGTCAACTGTGTGACACAGGTTTCAAAATCAATTTTCAAGAAGAAATATGTTCGGGAACCAGTAAAGACTTCTCTCAAATTTCACGGGACGAAGACATGGGAACATCTATCTTTTAGATATCAAACAAGAAAAATCTCAATGTCTAATTTCAATTCAAGAATAAGCTAATCTCTAGCATCGAAAACTTGGCCATATCAACATGAAGCAAATTGCCAAGATCTTTTCAAATAAGCTTGTTCATGGACTACCCAACTTGACATAACAAAAATCTTAATTATGCACACCATGTGTGTTGGGAAAACATGTTAAAAGTTCTTTCAAATCAATAAATCAAGTTTCCACTAATTGTGTGCTGCAGCTCCTGCATATGGATCTCTTTGGATCAACTAGAACTCAAAGCATTTGTGGAAAGAGATGTTGCCTAATAATAGTGGATGATTATTCACGATTTACTTGGGTATACTTTCTGGCAAGTAAGTTTGAAACCTTATCTTATTTTTTAAAGTTTGCCGAGAAAGTACATAATGAGAAAATGTATGTTATTTCAAGCATTCGGACAAAACATGGAGGTGAGTTTGAAAATCAAGACTTTGTTAAATTCTGTGATGAATCTGGTTTTCAACATATGTTCTCTTCTCTATATACTCCCGAACATAATGGAGTTGTGGAAAGGAAGAATAGATCATTGCAAGAAATGGCTAGAACACTTTTAATTGAAAGCAATATTTCTTCTCGTTTTTGGGATGAAGAAGTTTCTACAGCATGTTATATCATTAACAGAGTTTTCTTAAGGCCTATTCTGAAGAAAACTCCCTATGAGTTGTTCAAAGTAAAGAAGCCAATTGTTTCTTATTTTCATGTGTTTGGTTGCAAATGTTTTATATTAAAAAATGCAAATAATCGAATTGGTAAGTTTGAAGAAAAATCAGACGAAGGAATCTTCCTTGGATATTCAACCACCATCAAAGCTTACAAAGTATATAACAAGAAGACTCAATTTGTGGAAGAATCGATGAATGCAAATTTCAAGACCTTATATAAAATCAATCGATTCAGACTCAACTTGAAGAATCTAAACTTGTTCCATACTCTACAAAGTCTAGTTCCTTGGAAGCAGCTCAGACATCAAAAGGTCAACAACGAATGAATGTTGAAGAATCAACTGAAGAAAAAGTTCAGTAGTTTGTCAGACCAACCAGTAACTGGAAGCACAAGTCCAGTCATCCCAAAGAACTTATTATTAGTGACATTGATGAAGGGATTCGTACAAGATCCAAAAGGCATAAAGAGTCTAGCGTTGTGACTTTTATTTCTGAAATAGAACCTAAAAGCATAGAAGAAACTTTAATTGATGAAAGTTGGATTGAAGCTATGCAAGAAGAACTCGGGCAGCTCATTGTTAACGATGTTTGGGAATTAACTCATAAACCAAAAGGTAAATCTATTATTGGAGCTAAATGGGTTTTCAGGAACAAGATTGACGAAAAAGGAAAAGTGATAAGGAATAAAGCAAAACTTGTGGCCAAAGGATATACGCAAGAAGAAAGGATAGACTATGATGAGACTTACGCATCGGTAGCAAGGTTAAAGCAATTAGATTATTACTTGCTTTTGCTTGTTATAAGAATTTCAGGTTATTCCAAATGGATATTAAAAGTGCATTCCTGAATGGATTTATCCAAGAGGAAGTCTATATAGAACAACCTCCTGGTTTTGAAGACCAAAGAAAACCAAGACTCTGTATTCAAACTCAAAAAGACGCTATATGGTTTAAAGCAAGCACATCGAGCTTGGTACGACAGGTTAAGTAAGTTTTTAATCCAAAATGGCTTTGTTAAAGGTAAAGTGGACACTACTCTGTTTATTAAAAGAGAAAGTAAAAACTTTTTACTTGTTCAAATCTTTGTTGATGATATTATTTTGGGATAACTTAACGAAAATTTGTGCAAGAAATTCTCTAAATCTATGCAAGATGAATTTGAGATGAGTATGATGGGTGAACTATCATTCTTTCTCGGACTACAAGTGAAACAATTGAAGAAATGAATTTTCATTCACCAAGAAAAATATGCTAAAGAGCTTGTTAAAAAGTTTGGTTGGAGAATTGCAAAAAAGCTGATATACCAATGTTAAGTTCTTCGAAGCTGGACAAATGTGAAAGAGGAAAGAAAGTTGATCAGAAACTGTACATGAGTATCATTAGTTCACTTCTTTATCTTACTGCCTTTAGACTTGATATTTTGTTTATTGTTTGCATTTGTGCCATATTTCAATCAGATTCCAAAGAATCTCATCTAAGTGCTGCGAAACGCATCATCAAATATGTTGCAACAACCTCTAAGTTAGGTCTATGGTATCCAAAAGAATGAGACTTTACTCTTCTTGGATACTCAGATGCAGATCTAGCAGGATGCAAAGTTGATAGAAAGAGCACCCCAGGCACTTGTCAATTGCTTGGTCACAGGACAGTATCTTGGTTTTCAAGGAAGCAAAGTATTATAACTCTTTCAACAGCAAAAGCAGAGTATGTGGCTCTTGGAAGTTGTTATTCTCAAATCTTATAGATAAAATAATAACTAAGGGACTTTGGAATCGAAGACTCATGCACTGAGATCAAATGTGACAACACCAGTGCAATTAATCTCACTAAGAATCCAATTCATCATTCAAGAGCAAAGCATATAGATATTCGACATCATTTTATTAGAGACCATGTTCAAAATAGAGAAGTCTTGATTCAATTCATTGACTCAAAGAATCAACTAGTGAACATTTTTACAAAGCTACTGGAGAAAAGTCTATTTGAGTCTATTTGATCCAAATTTAATATCTTGAAGTTTGATGAAGCTTAGACTCAAAGATAAAAGTCTAAAAATGCTCAGACTCAAAAAATAAAAAATTATGACTATAAGTCATTTTAGTTCTAGCGATTTATCTTTTGGATAAAAACTCGAAAATGTATGGTTGCTTATTAATCTGCAATTGATTGATGTTATTTTCCCAAGTTTTTGAAATTGTAGCAATTATTCTTTTTCGAAAAAGAAATTATCTTTTTTGAGATGGCAGTTATCTATCTTCAAAAAGACAGCTTATTTTTTGAAAATGCATTTTTTATGACGATCCGTATACCTTGTTTCGATTGCTTTATATACTGTCTTTCTTCTTCATTTTTACTCACAAACCCTAGAAGCACATAACTTTACTTTCTTACTTTTTCTTTCTAGTTTAATTCTTAAAGTTTTTATCTTTCTCACTAATCGAGTTTGGAAATTCTTTCAAAGACTGTGATAATGTTTTTCCAAAGAAAGTCCTCAAGGATTGCAAGTAGGGGACCACAGCATATGTATGAGGGTCTTACGCATTTTGACTTGACTGTGGAAGAAGAATCTCCAAGGCAACAGCAGAGTCCACAACATTCTCAACCGCATCATTCTCCTTAGGCTAGACCACAGAATGTTCAGCAACAACAAGTGGAGGAAGAAATTATTGAGGATGTCGAACCTATAAGGACTCTTAAGCCTGCTTTTACTTTCAAACTCTACTTTGCCTTAAAGGACGAAGGTTCTCCAATGACCTTTATGGATGATTTTTTGTAAGAAAATGGATACATAAATGAAACCTATTTTTTACAAACGATGGAACGTTTAGGAATTGCTCCTGCTAGTTCGGCAGAAAGGGCTTTTGTGAATTTCTCAAGTGATCCTCGTGTTGGAGGATTTAGTCAACCTGATAGAAAAGATGATGATAAAAGATGTTCACTCATTTTAAGTTTAGAATGGGCGTTGCTACGAACATTCGAGGAAGAAGAGTAGATCTGTTTCGTTTTGAGGAACATAAGCGAGTTTACTCTAAGTTGCTGAAGCGAGGGGTGATGAACCCAATGAGTGTGGACTTTGATTTTTTCGACTCCCTGAATGTGAAGTTATGGGAGAAATTTACTTTACTTCAACTTGAATGATTTTGCTCTGAGACAACAGTAGCTCATCCATAACTTATTGCGTATTTCTATTCCAATCTAAGCTTTTTGGATGCGAATAGATTTTCTTTCAGTGTTAGAGACTAGGATTATGTGGTTGATATGGACACTCTGGCTGATGTGATTGGAGTAGAGATAGTGATGTTCCAATCAATTAATGTGTCTATTGGTCATGCAACTATGGAGCTTGTCCGAGACAGAATGGCAGACGTTCGGATTTCGTACTTGAGGATGAGTGCCTCAAATGTCTTGCTTCATAAGATTGTGATTAATTGTCTTAGACCAAAATCCACATCAAAGACTGACGTCTCCAATTGATAAGCGAAGCTGATGTATGCTATTAATGCTGGTCAAAAGTTCTCTCTGCCGTACACTATCATGTTTCACATGTATAGGTCGATGGTAAAGGACAAGGGCCAACTTCCTTATTCAACACTTGTTACTCAACTATTCAAACATTGTAAAATTCAACCTTCCGAAATTTTGTGTGTTCGAATCTACAATCCAATGGTGGTGGGACTGAAGATCGTTTCAAAGATGCGTCTGAAGGAGCTAAACAAGGCTTTAGAGAGATTTAAGGAGAAGACTCCTATTAAGACTCATCAAGACCCTGTGGTTGCAAAATGGAAAGGCAAGGAGCCTATGTCAGCTCCATCTAAGAAAAGGAGAGCACTCATCTTGCAGGATGAAGAAGATGAGGAAGACATTACCATTTCCGCTCTTGCCTTAAGGAACTTATAGCGTCTTGTTCCAGAGATAGAGGATAGAGAGAACCAAGACAGAGAGGAAACAGAGCAGAGGAGTGAAGAGAGGGAAATGATGAGGAAAGAAGCACAGGAAGGAAGAACTGCAGAAGAAGAGCAAAGAGGAGAACAAGGTCATCGTGTCATTAAAGAAGAGATAGAGCATGAAGAGTACTTATCTCCACCTGAAGGCACTGAAACAGGGGAGCTGCTAATAAAAGAGGTACTCCTTCACTCGCTTTTACTAGTGATGATGTTAGTCATTCTTCTGCTGATCCATAAGATGTATATGCCTCTTAATTTCCTAAAGAAGGTAATGAGGTTTCATCTTTAAGTCTGGGTGCTCATGCTGAAGTTCCATCATCTGCCAATACTCCATAAATTGATCACGTTGAAGCAAGCACTCAAATTGACAACTCAGCAGACCTTAGAAGATTGCTTGATGTTCTTATGGAGATCATAGGTCAGATTTATGCCTTGGCATGTGAATTTCAGAATATGCAAAGGGCTAATCAAGCCACTTCAGTTTCATTTCTCAATCAAGTTCAAGCCCTTAATTTTCAAGTTCAAGCAACTGCCAAGGGTGAGGAAGTAGCGCAACTGACGGAGGATCTGAGAAAGCTGGAGGAGACTGTCAAGTCGATGGGAGATTTCTAGCTTATTAGCGTTCTAAAATAATCTTAATTTTATCCAATTCTCTTTTTCGTCTCTACTTTTTTAATGCTGACAAAAGGGGGGAGAAGTTGGTGCAGATTTGACTTTATTTTTGTTTGGTCGTGACTGGTTTGGACTGTGTTTTGATCATTTAATGCTTGCAGTATCTTAAGCATTGTTGGTATTCATGGTAAAGATAGTTGTTTTTACAAGACTAACTCATTTCCTGTGGATGTAGATTCGATACCATCTTTATCCTAATCCATTTATCTTTTTATGAGATATTCTTATTTGCATGAGTATTGTCTTGTAGGTCAAAAGTATCCAAATCTTCATGAAATTTTTGTCACCATAAAAAAAGGGGAGATTGTTGGAGAAAACTTCCTTATTTGTTTTGAAGCTGACAAAACATTTCCATTAGTCTAGTCTGAAGACTTGCAGACTCTTTCATCATAGTCTGAAGACCACAAAACTCAAGATTTGAAGTCCGCCCTCATTGATAGTTTCTAGACCAACGAAGAAGACTTATCCAGATGTGAGTTTTTCTTTAAGGTTTTGATTCAAGCGGCTAAAGAAGTTCTCACGGCTGGAGATAGCATCTTAAGATCTATTATTCATGTTGAAATTAATTTGAATAATTTGGATCCGTTGATTGGCGAAGTATACTTGGAAGATTCTACTTATGAAAACCTAGATCCTGATTGTATGGGCGAGCATGATTGGTGGGCAACCATTACATTCCTTAAGTAACTCGAGATCTCCCTAATTGATTCTATCCAACAAATAGATTAGAAGAACTCCTTTGGAATGTGCCAACAGTTATGAAGGCATGGAGGAGTATATAAGGAAGACGCTCTGGTTATTTGAGTGTGTGTGCGATAGATAAATTCCAAAGTCTGAAGTTCCTTGTTCTTTGCTGATTCAATTGTTGAGTGTAAATTTGTACTCAAAAGAGAGTTTAGATATTTGTGAGGCCTTGTGGAAGTGTAGCAGAGTTTCTACACTATGAAATCAAGGACATGATACTATAACAACTCTTTTGATTTATAGTGAAATCCAGCTGGTGGGCTGTTAGTGTGGGAGAGTGGACGTAGGCTCGGTCTAAGCCGAACCACTATAAACATTGTGTTCTTATTCTCTTCCCTGAACTCCTTTATTTTGTTTGTAGTTCTATTTAACTATTAAAGCTTAATCTCACTCAAAGTCTGCTGCTCTTTAAACTCAAGTTAAAAGTAAAGGTTTTACTACATATTGCAGAATTTGTTTTTACACCTATTCATCCCCCTCTAGGTGGTAACACTAGCACTTTCAGATTCGACAAACCTCTCTTGAAGGGTTATGCATGCTGTTTTGGTACAATTAATTTATGTGGTTATGTGATGACTATTGAAATATGATATGTGTTGTGTTGAAGGAAATCGAATGTGTTGTGAATAGGTAAAGGACTAAGTGCTACACGACGACGAAATTTCGTGTGAGTCACCTCTAGGGCTTTGTAGTCAAGGGCTAAGTGCTACATGGCGACTTAAGTCACACGGGAGCCACCTCTAGGGCCTTCCACTATTGACATGCATAGTAAAGGACTAAGTGCTACACGATAATGTAACTTTGTGGAAGCCACCTTTAGGGCCTTGTACTATTGCTATATGTGGTCAAGGGCTAAGTGCTACATGATAACGCAATTTCGTGGGAGCCGCCTCTAGGGCCTTGAGTTTGGATATTGATCATGGAATGAACCATTGATGTGAGATAAGATGAGTAAGATTATTGAGCAAAATTGGTGATGCTGGTTTTGTTATTATTGATTAATGAGAAGTTTTGCTATTTGATATAGCTAGGTTGAGGTAACATATAGTGCATTTTGTTCATGCAAGTTATCATATTTTTATTTGACAATAATGAGCCATGTCTTGAGTTTTAAATGTAATGTGGAAGTTTGATATGTTTTTATGGTATGTACTACTCACTGAGCTTATGGTTGCTCACCCCTCTATTTCCAAACCTTTTCAGGTCCTTTGGTTAGCAACTAGTAGGTCAAAGAGTGCTATCGATGGAGACCTTTGGAAGTGAACTTTGGGTATGGTTTGAGGCTACATCCTTTGGGTGGAAGGATGGCCGTGTCACCCCCAACTTTGTAGGACTTGGGGTGTGACATCTTGTGATATCAGAGCTTAGGTTATGATTTTTGGGTATAGATTTTATGGGAACTTGTGAGATTGTGTGTTAGTTTATAACGCTTTAGTCCTTTGTTAGGTACTAGGATGTATGTTTTATTTTGGGTTCAAGTGATCAACGAGTCGCATGTTTTATTTTTAAGGGACAACAAAAGCAATCGAGTTATTACTTTTGATATCGGAAATGTATCTTAAGATCCTTGAGGTTTGATTGTGAAAGTTTTATTGGCATTAGAGAAACAATGACCATTACTCATTGTTGTTAAGGACGTTGAAAGTTATGACTAGCAACCCTTACTATAAATAAGCTTTGCACTAGAATCAAGGTTTGTACTATTAAGGCCCTTGGTTTTGGAAGGAACAGGAAAGCAAGGTTTACAGGATCTTGCGACTCTTACTAGTGGTGAAGTTTTAACTGAAGAGCTTGAGAAATGAAATCGAAACTTGTAGCATGAAGAAAGAGGAAGATCTTCCTCGTATGGTTTTAGCAGCAATTTAGGGGATTATCAAGTAAAAGATGAATTTGGAAAACCAAAAGATAGAACCTATGATTGAGTTAAGACTTGCTTTGAACAATTTAGGTCAGTGCAATCAAAGAACATCAAACAGTGATCCAATTGCAGGTGCAAATGCAGGATGCTGATATTCAAGACAAAGGCAAACTTGTTTGTAGTAACAGAAGAATCCTATTCAGAAATGAGTTTTTTTTTTTTTTTTTTTGTAAGGTCACTAGAATTGTTATCGGAGACACTCAAGTGGTAGGAGACCAAGATATGCGTTCATTTTGTTTAATTATCTGGCAGACAGGAGCAATGTAGTGGCATGGAATGTATAGGCTAATTGACAATGACTTGTGGGAGTATAGCTTGAGATACTATTCCTTGACAAAGAGTATATGGAATCGGACAGCATTGAAGAGGGAATCGTGGAGCTTATTTATTTGAATGGGATCAAAAGGCTTGTAATGGGTGCGGCAATGGATAAGTGCCATTTCAAGTTTCAGATTGGCAGGAGGATGACAGAAATCAAGTCCAGGATAGCCATCTTTGTTCGCGATAAAGCGCCCATCTCTTGTCAAATTTGGTTTATCTACGATGGGCAGCTCATTCACACAAGGGGAGCTCAGACGGTTCAAGCAGTTGTAGAAGTTCCTACTAATGTGCCATTGCCAACGACTTCAAGCCCTGGAGCCGTGATGCCACCTCCTTCTTCCTCCTTAGATAGCTCTCCAATGCATCCTAATGCGAGATTATATGCTGAGAAGTTGAAGGAAGAACTTGAGAAGGCGATGGAAGAACTTTGCATTGCCCGGGCCTAGAAATCGTAGCTGAAGGACCAATTCGTGGAGACCAACCAGAGCAGAAATGAGTTGGAGCTGAAAATCATTGCAAGCGAGGAAATGTTGCGGGCTTTGATACAAGAGCGAGAACCGTTGCGGATCGAACTCGAGAATGCACTCCTAAAGGCCGAGGAGGAGATCAGAAGAAAAGGAGATTCCTCGGGCACAAAGTACTTCTCCGAGTTCTCCTTTACCGAAATCGCAAAAGCTGCGCAGAACTTCGACCCATCTTTGAAGATCGGGAAAGATGGCTGCGGGACCGTGTACAGAGGTTTGCTTCGACTTACGCCAGTGGCTATAAAGATCATGAATTGTCCTAGCATGCGAGCTCCAATGCCTACTCTTTCGGGATTATACTACTTGAGTTATTGACGAGGAGGCCCGCCTTAGGAATAGCAAATGCAGTGCGAGAGGCAATTAGCGCAGGGACTCTGGCGGCCATCTTGGATTCATCGGCTGGAGAGTGGCCCTATACGCTGGCCGAGAAGTTGACTCATTTGGCTTTGAGTTGCTGCGAGATGAGCAGAAGGAACAGGCCGGATCTCAAGTCGGAAGTGGGGACAGTGCTCCAATCGATCCGAGCTTCCTGTTGATAAACTATTGATTATATAATGGCAACTTGTGCAGTAGTTTCGTTTGATGCTTGTGGGGCAAAAGTGCATTGCTTCATCATTAAGTATGGATATAGAGTTAGTGGGTCTATTCAAAGTGTGCTGGTTGCCACGTATGTAAAATGTGGAGGTCTGAGTAGTGCTAAGTTGGTGATGGGGGCTATGAAGATTGCCGATTTTGCTTACACATCTATTCTAAAGGCCCTCATTTCCACGATGGATTTTCTATGTAAGGAAAGGGGATGAAGAAGAGAGGGATATGCTGCCAAAAAAAAAAAAAAAAAAAAAGGAGAATTACAAGGGGACGAAAGAGCTTACAGTTTGGTATCAATCTAGCATGATTAAAGAAACCATATTTCTACATCGTTGGTTCTCTTTTTCTAACTTGGCATTTGAGTTTTGAGTGTACAACAAACTGTTTTATACCAGGGGACCATATATTCATGGAGCAAAAAGGGTGAGGTCAGATTGGCTCATGTACTACACTATGTATAGTTTTTTTCACTTATGACGGATTCTAGACTTTATCATGATCCTAGGGCTAACCAAGTTCTCTATTGGGTGGTCCCTACCTTTGGCTAGGCCATTTGAGAGCATGCCTATGGCACTTGATATTTCTACTTCGTGAACCCTTCTCGGTTTTTGTAGAAAGCACAATGACATTGAAAATGGGGTGAGGATAGGAAGAAAGCTTGGTGAGTTTCAACTAGACCATGATGGTTTCCACGTGTTATTATCAACCCTATATGCTTCCAAAGGAAATTCAGATAATGTGCTTGAGATTAGAGGAATTATGGAGCAGCAAGACTGAACAAAAAAAAAAAAATCCCAAGTTGTAGCAGGATTGAAGCATGGAGTAATTCATGAATTTCTGGTTGGTGATGAGACACATCCTCAATGAAAACATACCGAGAATATATGTGAAGATCTAATAGTAGGAAGCTATTTGGGAGTTTAAAAAGGAAAGACACGGATATTCTCATAAGTTTGTTGATTGATGTATTCCTAAATTTCGAGGACGAAATTTTTATAAGGAGGGTAGAATGTAATATTTGAGATTTTTTATTAGGTTAAAGAAAAGGTGGTGGGACCCACTTTAAATAAAGAAAGAAAAAGAAAACAAAAAGGAGAAGAGATAAAAAGGAAAGGAAAGCCCACGTTCGGGCAACAGAAGAAATAAGGAAAGAAGAAGAAAGAAAAAGAAGAAGGAGGAGAAGGAGAAGGAGAAGGAGAAGAAAGGAGAGAGAGGGCTTTGTGTGTTCATGCCGCAGGCAACTCACCAAGCTTATTTACAACGCTCGGACTACGAGATTGAAGGATCAAATAATGTGTGTTATTTGATTTTGGGGCATCCCCAGTGAGTAGTACTAATGTCTTCTTTGGTTTTGTGAAGCTCATGTATTAAGGTAAGATTAATCGACATATACTTGTGTAGGGAAGTGAGGACCTATTTGTTGTACAATGATGGATATAGTGCTCGGTAATTTTGAGTTATCGTGGGATGATTGGATAAACCTCTCTTGAAGGATTATGTATGCTGTTTTGGTACAATTAATTTATGTGGTTATGTGATGACTATTGAAAGATGATATGTGTTGTGTTGAGGAAATCGAATGTGTTATGAACAGGTAAAGGACTAAGTGCTACACGACGACGAAATTTCATGTGAGTCACCTCTAGGGCCTTGTAGTCAAGGGCTAAGTGCTACATGGCGACTTAAGTCACATGGGAGCCACTCTAGGGCCTTCTACTATTGACATGCATAGTAAAGGACTAAGTCCTACACGATAGCGTAACTTCATGGGAGCCACCTCTAGGGCCTTGTATTATTGCTATGTGGTCAAGGGCTAAGTGCTACACGATAATGCAATTTCGTGGGAGCCACCTCTAGGGCCTTGAGTTTGGATATTGATCGTGGAATGAACCATTGATGTGAGAAAGGATGAGTACGATTATTGAACAAAATTGGTGATGCTAGTTTTGTTATTATTGATTAATGAGAAGTTTTGCGATTTGATATAGCTAGGTTGAGGTAACATATAATGTACTTTGTTCTTGCAAGTTATCATATTTTTATTTGACAATAATGAGCCATGTCTTGAGTTTTAAATGTGTAATGTGAAAGTTTGATATGCTTTTATGGTATGTACTACTCACTGAGCTTATGGTTGCTCACCCCTCTATTTCCAAACCTTTTCAGGTCATTTGGTTAGCAGCTAGTAGGTCAAAGAGTGCTATCAATGGGGACCTTTGGAAGTGGACTTTGGGTATGGTTTGAGGCTGCGTCCTTCGGGTGGAAGGATGGCCGTGTCCATCTTTGTAGGACTTGGGGTGTGACACGAATTGGACGTCAATAATTATGTCGATGAGAGCACACCAGAGGTTGACTATGTCAAGATTGGTTTATTGAACTGGTGTATTAAGGGGCATGATAAATTTTTATTGAATGTCGAATATGACTGAGTTATAATGTGCCGTATCAATTATCATATTACTTCAATAAACCAGTTTAGTATAACTATATTTAGACTAACATGTGTAATCATCATGAGGTTAGAGGCATCCCTAATCTATTCCTTCGCTCTTTCCCCATAATTCGGAGTCACATTGACGATTTCATGTTCGAGGCAGTGTCCTGAATTTGTCCACATATAAATTCATTGACTACTCCACCAATGAGTACGACAAACTAAAAGTAACAAGATATTGTTAGGATATGTTTTTTAAGTTTGAACTCGTTAAACAAATCTAACCCAAATTGAATGAGAAAAAATAATCAATTCACTCCTAAACCTACTGTATGAATACTAACTCAGTCATAAAATTTCCAATCTCATCAATGTATTCATAAATCTTTATGTGAAATTTGAATATAATCATTCCAGTCAATTACTGCCAAATATTGTTGATGTGGCAATCCAAAAATTGTCCATGTTAGGATGCCATGAAGAAAGGCTATTGACTTGACTTCACATTGGTGATTTCCGAGTGTGAATTCGCTAAAAGAACTATATTGGAATTTTGTGTAAAGGTCTAGAATAACAATGGCAAAATTGAAAAGTTTAGGATGAAATTGTCATCCATATAATAGATTTAAGATTAATTGGGTAATTATCCTAATGGAATTATGCATGAGTGATGTAGTAAGTTCAACACCAAATGTTGCAAATTACATAAATTGTTTTTGTGTTGGAGTTGCGATCAAGAATGGAAAGCTCAACTTGGACTATGTAATGGATGCAAGCTTGTTTTCCTTTCACAAATTGGATTCGGTTTGATACTTTTCGTGTTGGAGTCAGACTCATGTATATTTGGTTTCATGTCTTAATTTAACTCTTAGAATATGGTTCAGAGGACGTTTATTCTTTCTTTTTCTTTTTTTCCTTTTATGCCTTTTGGATTGATAGAGTAAACAGCCTTGCATGAAAAGTTGTGATGGAGTATGAAAGTCAAACACTATGTGAGTTATTGAATGTTATATGAATTAAAAGATATCGAGACTTCTTGAGCAATTTGAGTTAAATTGTAATTTTTGTTGTATCACTTAAACTCTGACATACACGTGGTTGTTAAAGGCTGCCAAAGGCTTTAAAATTTGCATTAGTAGATTCTAGTCTTTTTATTGGCAAGAGATAATATCCGAATCCATGTAGACGTGATTTTTAAGTGCTGTCAAACGCTTTAAAAATTACCTTGATAGATGCCAATCTTTTTATAGGGCTGTTAGTGCTGGGTAGTGGAGTAGGCAGGGTGAAAAGGCTGAACCACTAAATTGCTTTGCAAAATCTTCAATCTCTTATTTTCTTTACATTTCGATTGGTAGATGATATTTGCTTTGCGTTACATGTTTTCATCTACAAACATTGTTTCATCCTTTGTACGTTGTGCACTTAAACACCTCCAAGTTCTAAAAAAATTATAATTAACTAATTCACCCTCTACGTGGTTACAATGTTTAGTCCATTTTAAATGTTATTTGAGCATCGGGATAGGAGTCACTGTGAGCTAAATTGAATTATGTCACTCGAAAGTGGGGAAAGAACAGCAAAAAGTAAAAATAGTTGGTAAACTTAACGGCTTGGCAAGTAAGAACAATAAAATTGATAGAAAATTTGATAAATAAATAAAAAATCAAATTCAATTTGATAAGCAATGGGTGTTGATAAGCCAGAGTTGGTGAGTAACTTGATGAGATAAAAGCTTATTGCACATATAAAGGTTGGTAAATTCATGTAAAAGTCAATCAATTTAAAGCGTTTGTAAGGAAAAATAAAATAAAATATGATAAATTAAAAAATCAAATAAAGTTAGTGAGTAACCCAGACGAGAGTTGATAAAAAAACATAAAACTAGTTGATAATTTAAATCACCAAGAAGTTGATCGGTCACCAAAAAAGGATTGGTAAATTTCATATAAGAGTTGATAAGAAAGATAGATCAAAAGTGGTCATTGGCAACATATCAACGAGAGTTGGCATTTTCATAGAAGTATCAATAAGGTACTATTTAGTTATTGGAAAATCAGGTGAACGATAGTATCTCTTTATCAACAGTTTATTAGCACTCAACAGCTCTTCCAGAAGTCTACTGGTATGAGAAAAAATCCATGTTCCAAAACGGAATTGTTGGATCTCGTGGTTTAATAGAGCTGCATGTTGGTCGGCCTCCAAAAAAAAAAAAAAACAAAAAATGATTTCCGAATCGATCAAGTTTTATCTGTCTCACCTCAAAACCGGTGCCGTTTGGTAACATTTACATAATACATATGCTTTTATCCTTTTTTGCATGCAATATTGAATGCGAAACTTTGCAAAAAATAGATGGAGAGATGTAAATGAGGGTTTCTTTGCCGAAATGGGAGAGCAGCATATATCCGGAAGTCTCCCCAGGTATACTATTATGTCCACATGTGATCCATTGACAACGCCTTATAGAAGTTGATTGAGAGAATCAAATGAGAGGATCAGAACAAAAACAAAACTATCAAGACAACGTCATCACACACACAAGCGCGGCGAAGAGACCTACGAGGATAGCCCTATAAATCAACCCCGCTGAATATGTCTTCGAGCAATGAATCGAACTTAAACAAAGACACAGAAGATTGCTGCATGACGACAACACGGAGCACCGAATTCTTGGCTCTAGGGCTCGTGTTTTTGCTATGTTTTCGCCGGTGCTCCCCATACAACCTTGAAGAACAAAATCTGCAATGCCCATAAGTACGTGCCGTGGGATTCGTTCGCGAGGGCGCGAGGAGACGTTCTGAACGACTTGAGCGCAAACACAGCAAACAATGGGTACGATTACTACAGCAAAGCCAAAAGCTATGGGGAATCGTGTTACGGCCACGGGGCGTGCAGCGGGGCATTGGTGAATGTGGATTGTGCGTCGTGCATGAGTTGTGCTATGGACCAAATCGAAGAAGAATGCGGCAAAAGCATGGGAGCTCAAATCCAACTTCAGGACTGCAGAATCAGATACGAAAACTACTTATTTTCGGAATAAGGGAAGTATTCCCTACTGTGAAATTTTGGACCTTTGTCCAAAAGCATGTGTGAATGGGCATAACTACACATGGACAGATCCTAGCTACATCTTCATTCATGTTGTTTTTTATCATAATGTAATGCATACATTTCTGCAATAGACGATCGCCCCTTTAATTTGAATATCGAGATCAGAATATCGATAGTTACATCTTCTTCATTCATTGGGCCTGTCACCCACAATTTTTTTTTTTTTTCAAAATGAGAATTATTTGTCAAGGCCCCATGTGTGTGGCTGGCGATGGTCAACCGATAGAGTCATAGATAAAAAATGAAAAAAGAAAAAAGAAAAGAAAAGATTAACAAAAAAATTGAAAAATATTATTTAAAATTATTTATGATGACATCAGCCGGTATCTATATCAATAATTTCTGACCAAAATTGATTGAATAGTTCAATTGATAAAATTAAAATATTTAAAATTAACAAAAATACAATAAGTTTATAATTTTTTGGACAAATTTTCCCTTTATATTTCCATTGGTCCATCCTTAAAACACTACACGCCCACTTTATTTAGGACAAGCAAATAAACACTGTAATTTGCCTATGAAAACGAGCATAAATTTTTTCGATGAAGGAGAAAGACTTCGGATGTTTACAATTAACGGATTGACATTACCATCAGTAAACAAGTAAAATTTACAATAATTTGTCAACCAAAATGATTGTTGACACCTAATTTTAGCAAATCTAGGAAAATAAGGAAAATAAAAATTGCATTAGAACAAAAAAAGGAAAAAAATGGAGGAAATTGATTTGATTGATTATGTATGGAAATTTGAAATTCTGACGAATATTCAGATTTTGTTGAATGCATAAGCAATTTAAAAATCAAGTGAATAAATGACAATAATTTTACAAAATGAAGAAATTTGAATAAAATTGAGCTGATTGTGAAATCATGCTTCGATTTACAGCTTTGATTTAATATGACAGAAAATGGAAACTCGGAAAATACCATACAAATCGGCCATTCAAAAGCATTATAAAAGAGAGCTTCATTTTTCGTAACTAGGGGAGGAATTCGAAAATTTGAGAGCAAATACGTGAGGAGTTCTTGGAGGTTTGGTGAGTGGGAATTCAAAAAAGAAAAAAAAATTCTTTTGGAGAGAAAAGGTGAACTCGCGTCCGCTTTGGTCGAAGAAACAGGGGAGGGCAGAGAGCAGTACAGAGTGACGTGAGAGAGAGGACAGGTCAAAAAAAAAAAAAAAAGGAAAAGGCGCTACAGTGTTGTCTTCTCCGAAGCGCTTCCCCGACCGCGTCGGCTGTGCCCGCGCCATCCATCGCGCCGGCACCGCCTACGCCACCACTGCGACCCGCCTACGCCACCACCGCGACCCGCCTCTACTGCGACAACCGCCCCACCTCAACTAGCCCAGCGCCCGAGCTCCCCTATTTCGCTGCTACTGCTTCCGCTTGGCCTGCAGCCCGTTTGCCATCGTTGTTCTCGCGTCCACCAGGCCAGAGCGCCTCTGCCTGCCGTCTTCACCCGTAGCACCGAAGATCCCGAGCCCCTTCCGCTGACGCCATCGCCCTATCTGCCGTGCCGGAGCTGTAACCCAAAGTCGTTACGCACCGCCACTCTGCCTGAGCGCCGTCCCTTGTCCACACCGCGCTTTGCCTCAACCCAACGCCCGAAGCCCGCGCCACCCCGACGCCGCTTGGAGCCGAAGCCCACCGCGACCTACAGCCCAGCACTGTCACCGGCGTCTGTGGGACCGCTTGCCGCTGCTTCTGCTCCGACTGACCCGCAGCCGCGCCTCCGCCCCAGCCGCGACGCAGCCCTTGCACGCCGCTCAAGCTTCCCCTCCGAGCGACGTTCGCACTTGCAGTCCCCTGTTCGCTGCTGGCCCGCTCGCCGCCGGTGTGCCTGCTGTGTCCTCTCGCCCGAATTCCTTGCCGGCGGCTTCCCGCGCCAGAGCTCCAAACTGGTTGCCAAGCTCTGTTTGGAAGAAAAAAGAAAAAAATCAAATTAGGTAGATTTACTTTATTTTATTATGCAGATTTATTTTATCTATATTTTATTTATTGTATCTTGTTTTCTTTATTTGAAATGTTTCCCTATGCATAATTAGAAATTATGGCATGCCACCCGATTTGCAACCACGCCTGAATTTTTTATTTCATCTATAAAGCCTTAGATGAAATAATTAATTAAGCGGGAATAAAATTGATACTTTGATATTTAAGACTTCAGATCAATTTATCAATTTTACTAGCGAAATATTATCCTTTGATCTGAACAATGTATGATATCTTTAATAATTTTGAATGGTTTGGCTTGTCTTGATTGCTTTGTTTATTTTGAAATATGTTTGAATTAGAATATTGCACGGTTTAGGGTTATCTTGCATGTTTAGGGTAGGAGTTTTATTATTTCGAATTTTTTAAAAGTAAAAATCAAAAAAAAAAAAAAAATCAAAAAGAAATCAAATCAATTTACCTAGGTTGCTAGTTTTTTTTTTTTTTTTAAAACTTGGAATGCATGTTTAATTATTTGGCAATTATTAATTTCAAAATTAAAAAAAAAGGAAAAAAGGAAGAACAACAAAAATCATCATGCATATGTCATGTAGAATTAGGGCATATTTTGCATGTCATTGCATATTAGGGTAAAATTGCACTTAGTTTAATTTTAGATAATATTTTTTTCTTAATTTATTATAAGTTTAGGCATTTTCTTAAATAGATTGCATTTTAGGATTATTTGGGTTAAGATAATATTTTAGCTTAAATTAGGATTTGGGTCAACCTAATTCCTAATGCAAATTAAATAGAATCTTAATCTAGTTAGATAATTTTCACATTTTTCCTAATTTCGAATTTCATGAAAATACAAAAAAAAAAAGTCTTAGAATAAATTAGTTTCATTCTCTAGGATATATTGCATTTTTAAGAAAAAAAAAAAAATGTCATGTAAAGGTCATATAGGATTAGATTCATGAAATGCACGTCATTTAGAAATTGTTATCTAGGTCCATTTAATTAGAAATTGCATGTTATTAGAATTAAGTCATTTAGTTAATACTGCATTTGCATATTGCATGATTTTCATTAATTAAGTGAAAACAAATAAAAGAAATTGTGTGTTAATTAGAAATCATATTTAGAGTTGTTGATGTGGATTTTAATTTAACATTGTAGATGCTTCCGTTGCTTTAAGGTAAGTTTTGCAATTTATTCATTATTTATCTGGGTGTTAAATTGGTGGTTTGCGTACCCACATGATCGCCTCATATGTTAGGAAAATAAATTTAAAATCAATTGAAGCTGCCTACAAAAAACATTTTTGAAAATAAAAGAATGGTACCGAAAGGACATTAGAGAAATCTAGTGTAATCAAGTCCCCGTACCCATAGTCTCTAGTTCGTAGGAGTAAAGTAAAACTCCCGTTACTTTACTTAGGTTTCTAATCGACCCACCAAAAAATAGATTAGTGGCGACTCTAGATAAAATCCATTTGCATATTAAGAAATTTAAATTTAAGTCGCGAATTGGTATGGGCTTGGGAGAGCTCGAGCTAAGTTTGACTTAGTAATCCATTAGCTAAACTCTAGGTGGTTCACACCCGAAAGTTTGGTCGCGACAGCTTGGCGACTCCGCTGGAGACTTGAGTTGAAACTCTTAGTGGACTTAGGCCAATTTTCTTTTTTGAAAAAATGTTTTTTGTTTGGAAGCAAGGATCCCAAGTATGTTCCTAACATTTAAGGTGTTAAATGTTTTTGCAAATGAGGAGATATAAGGGGAGTATTCTTTGCTAACCCTTGTCTTGTAGGTTGGAGTTGGGGATGAATGTTTTAAATTCATGTTATTGAAGAGTTGTTTGATTTAAATTGTTGTGCATGTCTTGCATTTAATGCTACATTATTGCACACACAACCTGCCGGACCTAGGCCACACTAGGATATTTAGGATGGTATTAAGTTGGATACGACTTCGACCGCGAGGCCGTAGTAGAGGTTGCCCAACTCAATCCCGAAAGTTTTTCTTGGTGTCAAGAATGTTTACCTTTGCTTGCGAGGCTGCGTTGCATTTGGGTATCATTCCTGACTGAGTCGGAGTTAGGAGGACCTGACTTAGTATGCGAGGCTGCAACTAAGTCATCCCACCCTTTTAACTTCACTTTGCTTAGACTTCCTAGTTAGAAATCGAACCTCACACTTCATGCGCTTATCTATGTGGTTGCTTTAATCGTATGGTAAAGTAAGCTCTCTATCTTTTACTCTTGCAATTTACTTATTTATTTCTTTGGCCGGTCCATGACATTAGGTTGGTCGAGTCCTGGTTTATAAACAATGGGAAGATTCGACATTCGATTCATGCCTTGCACCAAAGGTTGAACTCAAATCATGATGGGATCGTCTAGGCCACAATGGCCAAAGCTAAGTGGAGAGCAAGACTTGGTCGCCTTGTTCCCCTCCTTGACATTGATGTCTAGAGTGGCATCATGCAAGCACTTGCTCATTTCTGGAGCCCCGAACATCAACGTTTATATTTGGTAAGCATGAGTTGACTCCGACTTTGGAAGAATACATCATTGCCATAGGAAAACCCTTGGAATTGGAATTAATAAATCCACCCATTGGATTAGAACCAGAATCGATTTTGTCTGATTTTCTTAGGATGGATAAGAATCTGATAAAAAGAGTGCTGAAAGATAATTGTCTTGCATGTCCTTTTTCCTTCCTAGATCAAAGTTTTGCTAGTGCTAACACTCTCTTAAAAAGTAGGATCTTCCTCCTAGCTTTTTTTGGGTTTGTTATTTTCCTTCTTCGTAAAGGCGCCATTAATCCTTCTGTTGCATGGGTGGTCAAACAAGTGTGTGCCAGGATTAGTTTTGTCAATACTATTCTAGCTGAAACATTTTTGTCACTCACCCGATTTAAGAAAGATGAAGATAAAACCTTTCATGCACCAATTGAACTTTTACAAATTTGGTTCTTTTCTCACATGAGTAAGGTCAATATTCACATGAATATTATTAATGTCACTGATTCTCATCATCCCATCGAAGTATTTAAAAATCATCAGGATCGAACTCCAAATCTTTCTTACTCAAAATGGTCAAATTATTGAAAAATCCGAATACCAAGATTTTCCTATGGCATGCTAAATGGTTCCAAGTCTCCAAAGCATGTCTCTCTCATGGCGATGATGAGCCGATCCCACTATTGGGGATCACCGGTGCCACTTCCTACTACCCACTCCGAGTGGCTCGTCAATATCGAGTTGTGCAAGATCTACCGCCCCCTCTCAACCTGGGTTTGTTCCAAGTCTGATTCACTGCTAAGGATGGCGATCACAAGAAGGAACTTCACTTGTATTGAACAAGCTTGGCTCGCAAGTTGCAAACAAAAGTTGATCATACCCGAAGATGAGCTTGAGGGGAATGAAAAGACTTACTATGCCACAACTTGATACATCCGTCAGCACAAGATTCCAATCGAGTATCTCCCAAAGGTGCCAGATGTGACCGAGAAGCCCACTCGGCAAGCGGAGCTTAATTGTCACAAGAGGAAGATTGAAGAACTTGAGAAGCAAACCAAGAAGGATGCTAAGGAGAAGAGGCAATTAGGTCGAGCGTTGGCTTCCCATATGTTTATAGATCGGGCCAAATAAAGTGGCTTGAATCTATTTGGTCTTTTTACTTTAGCTTAATGCTTAGGAAGTTGATTCGTTTACTTGATTAGTTTAAGGTCTTGCAAGTTTCTTTACATTATTAATGTCAAACAATTTCATTAATGAATAAAAGCGGTTAGACTTTCATCATGGACCAGCATTGTTTTATATGAAGTGCTTATGTGTATTCATTTATTCAAATTTAGGTGATAATGGATCCTCCACACTCTCCCATTATTACACGATCAAGGGCTAAAATGGCCGACCAAAGCGAGATGCGCGATCGCATGTCCTCCATCGAAAATCAACTCCAGCAGTTAGCTGACTCTATGCAGCTTATAACAGCTCAACTTCAATCCCTCTGGATGAACCCGAATCCTCCACCCACTCTCCCTGAGATAATAGCCCCGAGGCCGGCAAACTTGGCTCAAATGAGTGATGACAAAATGCCTAGGCTAGAAGATGACATGGTCCTTGTTGGAAAGGCCAAGCTAGACAGTGTTCCCAAGACAGATTAAGATGAGTGCATTGCAAAGCTGGAAGAGAAAGTGAGACAGCTGTAAGAGTCACAAAGCTCACTCCCATTTGACCTCTCGGTCTATGAGAATGTCAAAATGCCAAGCAAGTTCAAAATGCCAGAATTTGAGAAGTACGACGGGACATCTTGTCCAAAATCTCATTTGTAGATATACCACGTGCGCATGACCCAGCACGTAAAAAATGAGCTCCTCATGATCCAATCGTTTCATGCGAGTTTGATTGGGCCCGCACTAAACTGGTATGTGATAAAGAATGTAAACCTCCTCGAAACCTGGAATGGAGTGGTAGATGCGTTCCTCAAATAGTACAAGTTCAACATGGACATTGCCTTCTCGAGAAGACTTGGAGCGAATGGAAAAGAAAAGGAGCAAGTCATTTAAAGAGTATTCTGTGAGATGGAGAAACCTAATGGCTCAAATTACTCCTAAGCCTACCAACAAGGAGTTGATGAAGTTGTTCATGAAGACCATTCCATTTGAGTTCCGTAAACCGAATGGTCAGTACGTATGTCGAGAGCGTCAATCAGCTTATTCTTGTAGGAGAACAGATCGAGATGGGGATAAGGGAAGGATAGTTTTCTGAGCCATCTAGTAAAAGGTTCTCTGCCAAGAAGGAGAAGGAAGCGGCCATGGATGTGAACATGGCTTATAGCCAAGAAAGTGCCAAACATGCCTCGGCTATCTAGGTGAACCTAAGACCGCAACAACCCGCTGGCCGTCAATCATTCGCCTAAGCGAATAATAGAAGGCATTTCTCCCCTCTCCCTAGGTCTCCATCCCAAGTGCTAACAGTCCTTCGAAAGAAGGGTTTACTAGTGAACCAAAGCGCCCCAACTGCGAAGGTATTCGCGGTTATGACTCCGACGAAGAAATGTGACTACCATAATGGTGAACTAGGGCATTCAATTGATGAATGTTTCACCCTCAATCATAAGATCCAAAATCTCTTGGACACAAAAGCCTTTTTATTCCAAACTGCTCGGCCGAACGTTCAGAAAAATCCGCTACCAGAGCATGAAGGTGCGGTGAATGCTATCTTGGAACCTGAAGTCGGACGAATCAAGAACTCAAAGGTGCACGTAGCAAATGCCTACAATGGGCTAGTGAGAGCTGAGTATTACCGAGGTCAGGAAAATGTCCCTCTATCAATAATGAGAGAAAGAGTTGCCAAAATGGTGGATGACGGCATCATTGTGTATGTTGATCGTAACTGCATAGTTTCTACTATCTCCCACCTCATCATCGATTGGGAGGAGGAGAAGGCTACACTTGATGCTAACAAGGAAGAGGTTGATCTTTCGCTTATGGAAATGCCCCATTAGAGGATGCATCCGATGAGGAGATAATGATAGAGGTACCTTAGCCGTATGAGTATGTCAACAATAAGGCAGTGCCTTGGTCCTATGACCTAGATGTTGACCTTGTTACAAGGTCTGGTCGGACCTATGGTCAAGCCAGTTCTCAACCTGTAAAGCCGGTCACCGATGAAGAGGCTAAGGAGTTTTTGGTCATAATTAAAGCAAGCGAGTATAACGTGGTTGACCAATTACAAAAGATGCCCGCTCAAATCTCCTTACTTGAGCTTTTGCTGACATCCCCCATGCATTAAAAGTCGCTAATGAAGGTACTGAGTGAAATTCGTGTGCCAAAGACGGTTGAGGCAGACAAGCTGGAAGAATTTGTGGGATTAGTCCTTCTCAAGGATTTGATTGCCTTCTCTGATGAGGAATTCCCTCTCAAAGGCATGGACATAATAAAGAACTCTACATATCCGTTAAGTACAAGTCTTCCCATGTGTCCTGAGTGCTCATCGATAATGGGTCTGCTTTGAATATTTGTCTATTGGCCACTCTTCACCGCCTCAAGGTAGACCCGTTGAGGATACATGCCGCGAAGACTTCAGTGCGAGCTTTCGATGGAACAAAAAAGGAGGTGATCGAGGAAATCCATCTCGATGTACAAATAGGGCTGGTCGTCTTCAACATTCCCTTACAAGTGTTGGACATCCCTACCGCATTCAATTTCCTGCTAGGTCGTCCTTGGATACACACTGCTGGAGCAGTATCTTCAAGTCTACATCAAGCTGTGAAATTTGTAATGGAAAGGAAGTTGGTCACTATGTATGGTGAGGAAGACCACCGGATCTATCATGAGACGGCTATCCCCTATGTGGAGCCAAATTCCGAGTTCGAATCAAGTTACCACTCATTTGAGTTGGTGTCCACCATATATGCTTCTCGGGGTTCATCACCGCCTACTCCTAAAGTATCAGATGTTGCTCTCATGGTGGGAAGAGTAATGGTTGGGAATGGCTTCGTCCATGGCAATGGTCTTGGGAGAAATGGTCAGGGCATTCGAAGCCCCATTGAAGCCCCTCAGAGGTCTCGTTCTATTGGTTTAGGGTACCATGGAAGAGGTGGGGAAAGTTCTTGGAGGAAAAATGCAGGAAAGGCGGAACCCGCCACTTGACCAAGGGCGAGGAAGGGAAAACCCACTACCCCTGAGCATTTATGAGACATTCCCTGATCCTCTAAGAATGATGCACGATGAAGCGGAAGTGATAGACACTCTGGGGCAGCCTAGTGGCAAGTTCGATTACCTGGTGAAGTATTCGGCCCCTCCCAGCTTCTATATTGATACTCATGAGATAGTCCCAGATGGATGGAGTGGCATGGATGATCCGACATTGCCAAAGATAGAAAACCCTGATGATGTGCTGGAAGGAGTTACAAACTTGTTCAATGACCTCATCATAAGAGCCATTGATGAAGGATCCTCTGAAGGGCCTTAGCCCACAAGATTAACTCTTTTACTGTTTTTGCACATTCCCTGCGTGGGAATTTTTATTATTTTCTTAATGATGTTTTCAGTTTCTTCTTCCTTTTAGTGATTGAGTGTTGCATTTTTTTCCATTTAATAAATGTAATTGATTGATGAATTTCAATGAAATTACAAATTTTATTTTGAGGGCATGATGAGGTACACCAAACCAGTCCAGTGATGATATCCAGCCGATAAAAGAAAAGAAAAAATCCAAGGAAAATTATAAGGCTTGAACTTCATCATGCTTCCTCGTATCAAAATGCTTTAAAAAAATGTTTTTACCAAAGAATTTCAAATAAAAAATAAAAAAATAGAAAAAAACAAAAACAAAAATGTAGATTACTCCGTTTGTCTTTCTGATTTATCCACTTCATGTTTCAGGAACAATCTTATGGCATGCAAGAGTGTGAAAATGGTCCAATCCAAAGCGAATAGCCTCCTTTTGGTGGAAACAGAATTCTACTAAAAGAGGAGTCCATTGGAAGAAATGGGAAGACCTGAAAATGAGGAAGGACTATGGTGGCCTAGGCTTTAAAGACTTGGTGGATTTCAACAAAGCTATGTTGGGGAAGTAGGCCTGGAGAATACTCCAACAACCGAACACCTTATGGTGCAAAGTTCTTAAAAGTATCTATTATCCAAGAGGTGATCTCTAGACAGCAAAGAAAGGTATCCGGCCTTCGTGTGGGATGGCAAAGCCTACTGGTGGGGAGAGAAACAATTGAATCAGCCACTAAATGGGAAGTTGGAGATGGACGATCAATAAGAATCAGAGAAGATGTTTGGCTTTCCTCTAGGAAACTTATAGGCCCAGCTAATAGGGATGATCCAAGAATGGTGGCTAATTTAATTGATCGTGACACTAAGGCTTGGAATATAAGCAGAGTTACTAAACTATTTGATGAAAATGTTGTGAAAGAAATTATTGCACAACCTCTCAGCCTGCATCCCAACACAGATTAGCTTGTATGGACAGCAAATAGCTCGGGTTCCTACACCATTAAAAGCAGCTATAACCGACTACACATCAAAGTCGACCTATCCACCAAAAACACTCCATCCTATCCTACTAGGTTCCAAAAGCACTATGGAGTGAGATATGGAAACTCCCGACTTACCCAAAAATTCCATTCCTTATATGGTAGATATGTAGCAACTCTCTCCCAACAAAAGAAAACTTGTACAAATAGCAAATGATTCCACGAGCATTGGAGACAATCGAGTACCTATTTCTCCTATGCGAATGGACAGAAAGGCTATGGTCAGACCCTAAGCTCAAAGCCGATACTTCTCCAGCAAAGATAACTCGGATGGACAAATGGGTCTTTGAACATCTTACCTCAAGAGCTGATCCATACGCGAAAACCTTCTTCGTCGGTATACTTTGGCAGATTTGGAAGGCTCGCAACGCAGCGATCTTTCAAGGAAGGAAGCCTGACCAACTTACCACCAAAAAAGAAGCTCGAACAGCTACAGATCTCTACACGAGAAGGGTAGACACAGGAGTGAGCCGAAGCAAACGGCTGCAAACCGTTTCAGAAATCCCAACGAAATGGGTCTTACCGGGTCCGCAAGAGCTGAAGTGGAATATTGACGCCTCCTGGTGCAGATCCGAGCTTGCGGGTTCAGTAGCCGATGTTTGCAGAAATGCTGCTGGTGTTCTCGTTGAAGGATTTGCAAAAAAAAAAAAATCCAAGCCTCGACGGTTGCGGTGGCCGAATCCCTAGCTCTAAGAGAGGTCTTGTTGAGGGCAAAGGAAAGCAGATTTACTCGTGCAAGACTTTAGCTATAAGCCTTCAAAGGAAGTGATTTGAAGGTGTGCATATCATATGATAACCTATCCTTGGTGGATAGCTTATTAGGCCGGGTTGAGCCACCTTGGCCGGCCCAATCAATAGTAGATGATTGTAAAAGACTTATGGCCTAGCTTAGCAAAGTTTCGGTCCTCTATGAACCGAGAGAAAACAACAAGGCCTCGGATTGGGTCGCCAAAGCCCACCGAGCCAACTCTCTTCCTACCAACTGGGTTTTATTTCCTCCTCAACCTCTAATTTCTATATTATGTATAGACTTTCCATCTAATGCAGCCCCTTTTATGGGCTAGTAATGAATTATTATCCTTCAGCAAAAAAAAAAAAGAAAAGAAAAGTTTAATTATTTGGGGGCTTTGGTGAAAACAGGGGTAGTTTATATATATATTATCAATTCGACTAGAAGGACATTTGGAGATAAGGCTCGAATCTGGAAAATAGTTGGAATTTTCTTGTTACAATGCATCCGCTTGTTGTACAATTTGTTTGTTAATGCAAACAACTTCGACAAAAGCAATATCTACATGTCTCAAGCTATGGAGCTATTTGGTCATATGGATTAGTTTAAAATCTCATTTTTCTGCGTTATTTTATAAAAATGACGGCGACATTTTGACCACAAGTTTCTTTCACAAGTCCATGCAATTGGTTGGACTTGTGGAGGAATCTAATGTCGATTGTTTCTAGGGTCCGAAGTTTCACCCGTTTCATTTGTAAAAACATGATTAGTGAATCAATGACACTTTTTGGTCAAGGAAAATATTTATACATAAAATTAGAAAAGCTAATTCATAAATCTAAGAAGATGAAAACACTTTTCATAGTTGTTCATCTTGAATTTTTTAATATTTTAATTTTCTTTTATTTAAAAAATCAAAATTTTAATTTTTAAAATTTTTAAAAATTTCTTTTTTACTTTCTTTATTTTTGTTTTTCTTTTCTTTCTTTCTGCTTCGCCAATCGTTGGGCCTCAGTAGCAGGCCACAGGTGCAGGCCAGTAAGGCTAGCCTTGGAGAAGGCTTGAGCTTGCCAAGACTAGCAAGCTCAACCTCGCTACGGCAAGCTAGAGCTCTACCTTGCCCAAGATCAGCTAGGTCTGCCCTTATCGAGCCTCAGCGATGGTGCCAATGGCCTGTTGCGGTTGTCGTCAAGGCCGGGTGACTAGTGAAGGAGGAAGAAGGAAAGGGAAAGAAAAAAATAAAAACATATTTAAAAATGATTTTTTCATGAGATTGAAATCATTTTTCAAATGAGATCCAAATATTAAAAACAGCTTTGTCACATATCACCAATTAAAGGAAAATCAACCATTTTCCTGAAAAATAAAATTTGAAAAGTGTTCCTTTTTCATGAAATTTTCCCCCAAACAAACACACTCTTAGTTTGAATTATATTAGTTAAGCGATATGTTAATTGAGATTGGGGTTCGTTGTCTAAACTTATCAAAAGTCAAAAATAAATTTTTAACTTTCCAATCAAATCAAAAATAAAAATATTCAAATTTTAAAAGATTATGCAAAAATCATATATGAATATTGGTGTCAATGATTATCTATTATTTCTTAATTGCGTACAAAATTATTTTAAGTTAGAGTCATTTGTATAAGCCAAAGGCGTCAATCCACGTGGCTTGCAAGTACTCCATGGGCTTCCAAGTAATTGAAAATGTACTCCTTCATTATAACCAAAAAAGAAAAATTATCGGTCTCTTTTGACTGTCATTACACACTAATAAGCATTACTTGACTTAAAATCTAATATTCATTTGTCTATATACTTACAAATTTTTACTTTCTAATTACATCGGCGCAAAAAAGTATCTTCACAAGGAAAGTCAATATACTAACACGTATTCAAGATATAATTTTGACAAGTGGATTTTCTTAAATAATGGATATTTTTCTTTCATGGCTGCAAGTATGAAAAATGTCATACGTCAATGATGTTGGTAATTGAAACGCTACGTTTATTCTTTTGCAATAAAGATGTTTTAACTTCTTTTTTTACATTAAAAATAAAAAAATTTATATTGTTGTTCCAAATAAGTGTCTTTTCATTTTTTTTTTGTTTTGATTGACTCATAATTTTTTCTGATTTAAAAAATCCCACTTAGCTAGCTAAAACATATATATTCACCATCACCCATATATTCAGATTCATAAGTATCTACGAGTCAATCGGGTCAGATACAAGATACACAATGTTCACACTACCTACTGTCCTTGCTTTCATGCTCAAATGTTTGTTCGAGAACTTTGGAACCCACCCTATGGATAACATTGCCAAAAAAAAAAAAATCAGTAAATTATACCAAAGTTGTAAATAAGGTTATTTTATCCAAAACCTTTTCATTCTATAAGTTTGAAAAAATTAACCACATGCTTTTACTATCTTTCCATACTAATCATTTAGATATAGGGATAAGTGTTCCAAAAGTCCTAAAACTTGTCGCGAAAATGCATTTCAGTCCTAAAACTTGCAAAAAGTGCAAATAAGTCCTAAAACTTGTCAAAATGTTTCATTTGAGTCCTAAAATCGACACCGCGCTTTTATTGACAAAAATGCTGACGTGGCAATGACGTAGTATTTTAAATAATTTTTTATTTTCCAGCTGTTTTTTAAAATAATTTTTATTCAATTTTTTTTAAAATTATATTTAAAAACTAAAATTCAACTTTTAAAAACTGTTAAAAAAAGAATAAAAAAAGAAAAGGGAAGAAGAGGCGGCCGCCCATCGTCGAAGGGGCCGGGGACGATCGTCGGCCGCCGCCTGACTAGGGCGAGGCCTCGCCGGCCCCAGGCGAGGGCCGGCGACCCTCGCCTGACGCAGGTGAGGGCTCCTAGATTTGGGCACGACAGCCCTCGCCTGGGGGCTGGCGACCATCGCCAGCCCTAGGCAAGGCCTCAGCGGCCCTTGGCTGGGGCCGGTGGGGCTCGCCCAGATCTGGGCGTTGCCGCGAAGAGTGAGGGTCGCGCAAGTGGCCCGCTCCCGTGCTTCCCTGTGCTCGACGCTGGCAGATCCGAGCTACTTGCCAGGCCGCCAGTCACCGTTGTTCTGAGTCCCCTCGTCGGCGTCCTCCACCCGCGACCAAGTGACTTTCGCGTCTCTATGCCCGGCCAGATCTGGGTGAGCCTCGTCGGCCCTAGGCGATGGCCACCGAGGCCTCGCCCAACGCTGGCGACGGTCATCGGCCGCCAAGCGAGGGCTGACGTGCTCAGATCTAGGCGCCCTCACCCGTATCAGGCGAGGATCGTTGGCCCTCACCTGGGGCCGGCGAGCCCTCGCCCGGGGTCGGCGAGGCCTCGCCCTGGTCGGGCGACGGCCGGCGACCGTCGCCGCCCCTCCGGCAATGGGTGGCCGCCTCTTCTTCCCTTTTCTTTTTTTTTCTTTTTTTTTAACTGTTTTTTAAAATTGAACTTTAGTTTTTAAATATATATTTTTAAAAAAATTGAATAAAAATAATTTAAAAAACCAGCCGGAAAATAAAAAATAATTTAAAATGCCACGTTAGTATTTTTAACGGAAAATGCTAACGGTGTTAGCTTTAGGACTCAATTGAACTATTTTGACAAGTTTTAGGACTTATTTGCACTTATTGCAAGTTTTATGACTGAAATGCATTTTCGTGACAAGTTTTAGGACTTCTGGAACACTTATCCCTTAGATATAATACTAGAGGAGAAAAAAGTTCGTCAAATTACTTGGATCAATGGGAGTCAATTTCACAAATAGTTATTCGAAAATGAATACTTTTCAAAAAATTAATAATTGATTATATCGGTTTGAAAAAATTGTCAAAATGTTTTCATTATTAAAAGCAATCTATATCTAGACATTTTCATTAATAATGAAAATATTTTTTGTTCATTTATTTTTATAATCAATACAAGCTATCATAGTTTTCTTAACTGTGGATTTATAACAAAATAAACGCAATCATAGACTTTGCAATCAAGTTGCTGAACTTTGATTCTTATTGTCAGCACTAAACTTTTTATTTATTCGTAGTCGATGGCACTTTTAACGGTATGTGACCAACTTTTCAGTCAAATGATAACTTAAGACACATAACCTTTGGATGTACCATCATTACCTTTTTCAACGATCTTTCTATTACATTGGGAAGATAAAACGTACTTGAAACACTCTTAGAGCGGGTTGCTATTAGTATTAAGATTTGATTTACCTGGGTGCCAGGTCGCTGGGGTTGGGTGGCTGGGGTTGACCAAGCATCCACTTGGCCAACATGGAGAAGCGCGACGAGGCATTTTCGGTGGTGCTCCGAAGTGAGACTACGGTGGCGAATTTCGACTTCGAAGAGGAGAGGTTGGATGGGAAGGAGGTAATGGAGATGCCACAGCTCATCAGCGCTTTGGCGGCCATTCTGAAAATGGAGGGATTGAGAAATTCTCTCAGAATGGGGAGGGAGGGAGGGGGGGAGAGGGACAGAGTGAAGTGGAAGTGAGAAGTTTGCACTATTTGTAGCAGATAAAAAGTGAAACACGTAGATATTGGTCATTATGAATAGGTTGTCATTGGCTCATTACCCATGGCTATGGCAATGGAATTGGGCTACGTGTCTTTGGTCAATCTCATGCATGAAGGAGACTATTAGAATATTTAATTTATTAAATAATTTCTTCATCTAACGATTTAAACTTGTAAAACATTTGACAGAAGTATCACAAAATTTTACAATTGCCCCATGTCACCACATCATCCGTTACCTTGAGGATTTATGGAACTCCAATCAAAGTGCATCCATTCGGAAGAAGTAAAATAAAAGTTTTACGTTAGATGACCAACAAAAAGCCCCATGACTTCATTTGAGATTATGCTAGAATTCAATTATCATTGATGAAATCCACTAATTCTAGATAGAGCTAAGATGCATTTAGTTAATCACACTACATCAGAATAATGCAATGTCAAAAGTATACCACAATTTTCTGTCCTAGGCTTACAGGGAAATGAACAAACTCAAGATTTTACTCGTTCCTTCTCTTTATAGTCAATGTGCATTCCGAAATTAGGGTTTGTGAAAAAGCTGCATCAGATGATACAGTACCCTTAGTCCTGAGTAGGACTCTAAACTGCTCCAGGGTTCTAGTCACCCTGCCTCGTGAAGATCCTCCAAAAGGAGGGGAGCGGAAGACAGCTAGATGCGGGAAGGAAAACCCAAAGAAAAACCCTCCTAGGCAAAGTCCGGGCCTAGGATTAGTATACATAAGAACCCGGCATCATGTGACCTTAAACACTGGGTAGAGCTCAGGGGGTAGCTCGATAAATAAGATCCCCCCACTGTCCCGAGCGCCAAGGGCCCTCAAGGGGTACCTCCGGGACACACCCGAGGTGGGAAAGCTAACCGCTTAAGTGCGAGGCGACCCCCACCAATGACAGGTGCCGGGGAGGCTAGAACCCTCCCCGGGTGGCGCGCGCGCGATTTTACTCGTTCCTTCTCTTTATAGTCAATGTGCATTCCGAAATTAGGGTTTGTGAAAAAGCTGCATCAGATGATACAGTACCCCAAAACAGCTATCGATCGGTCGATTTTACGAACATCTGACCTAAAAAGGAAAAGACAGGGCAAATAATAAAAGTCGTGGGCCCCATCTAAAATTTTGGATTATTGACAAAAATCACGTGAATTGCAATTTCCATGGGGTAAGTCTTTTCTTTTTTTTTTTTTTTTCTTTTTTTGCTTTTTGTGGAGAAAATATTGTGGACAAAATATCTGCCACGTCTTTTTTTAATATAGATCATTTACTTATCACCAAAATGTCCAAGTTGGGCTCACTTTCAGATTTCTTCTCTCCTCCATTATCCCCTCTCTCTTCCATTTCATTTCTTCTCCTCTCTTATACTCCTCACCATGCATGGAGCTGTCCAAATTTGACGCAGAATCCACTTCCAGCCACTTTAGATCGGCTCATCCATGGCCGTGACTGCGAAGTCAAGATCCGGACGGCCATGGGAAGCCACAGTAGGCAGCTACTGCGAGCTTAAAAATCAATAGGAAAAATAGAGGAACCAGATCTGAGCCCACCGCAACCTCATCCTAGAGCCCACTGTCGAGCCGTAGCCACCGCACCCACTGGCGACCACCTTCCCTCTGCCTTCCAGATCTAAAGTCTCTTTTCCAAGTGACCATCTGGCTAGGAGGGAGTCTATGGCCTTCAAAGAAGAAAATGGACTTGGAGAGAGCATCTCTGTAGTTGTAGCGAAGCAAAGGATGGTGGTGCTTCAATGGGAACTGGCATTGCAGAGAAACATAAGCAGAGTGAAAGTGTATTTTCAACTTGGCAAATCTGTTAGAATGGATATGACGATCAGTGAATGGTCTATTTTAAATAAGATGTGGCAACTAAGTTAAACGTGTTCCAATAAACTATTTTCAACTTTTCAGCAAAATCAACAAATACACTTGTTCTTTTATTGTCGTCGCTCTTTGAGCACAACAAATACACACGGAGACGTTGCAAAAATTAGGCACAAACATAGAACACAACTGCAAATGTCATAGATGTAATGAATTTTGCAGTTGAAGATAACCCCCAATAGAAAATGGGTTCACTCAATTTACCATTATATTGTCTGCCGAGAATAGACTTATTGGGTTGGGATTGAGGGCATCATATAACTCCTCCAAATTCAACTTTATGGCTGGCCCATCATGATAGAGTGGTGGAGTTTGAAAGAGGAAAGTAATATCAAAATAGAGAGATTTTGTACTCTATTAATGGCATAGATATAACGTATACTATAACTTTGTAAGCCCTAAACTCCTGTTGTATATTGGATTAATATATGTTGTAGTTTTAACCTATAGCTTTAAAACTAATAGTGATAGTAAAGAGATTGTTCAATGCGGTACCGTAATTTTCCCTTTCTGATTTTGAAAGGGTTTTACACATAAAAATGTGCGTGTGGTTTTCCACATAAAAATGTGCGTGTCTTCTTCTCTATTTTTCTCTTCAACATTTTGCATTCCTATGGTATCGAAGCCTCATTTAGTGAAATAGTGGGGCGATGAAGATGGATGAATGGAAGGTGAAGATTGATAGGTTTCATGGCAAGGACATTGGTTTATGGAAGATGCAGATCGAGCATCTGCTATATTAGAGGCACTTGCATCAGCCTCTATAAAAAAAGAAAAAGAAATCAAGTTCAATCAAGCAAGAAGATTAGAAATTGTTAGATCGGCAAGCCCTAAGTGTGATTTGTCTTACATTGGTGCAAACGTTGCCTTCAACGTCACCAGCAAGAAGCAACAACAAATTTGATGAGGGCTTTGTCCAACATGTATGAGAAGCCCTTTGCATCAACTAAGGTATATTTGATGCATTGGGTTTCTATCTAAAGATGGACGAAGGTGTTTACATGACAAATTACATCAATAAATTCAAGGAAATCACTATTAAAATTAGTCTACTGGCCATCATATTAGGGGACGAGGTAAAAGCTTTGATTTTCTTATCTTCTCTACTTGAAAGTTGGAGTGCTACTATGACCGTGATAAGTAGCTCCTTTGGTTAAAAAACATAAAGTTTCAAGAGAATGGAGATTGCACCTTAGCGATGATTTTCATAGAAGAGAATCAAATGAATATTCAGGAGTTGACTTAAGTAGTAAAGGCAAAGGGAGAAGCAATCAACGAGGTCATAAATAGGACTATGGTAGATTGAATTCCACAGGGAGAAGCAAGTCAATACCTCATGGTGAAATAATTTACTAGAATTGTGGTAAGAAGGGTCATCTGAAACAAGATTGTAGAGCCCCAAAAAGAAAATTGAGTATCGAAATCAATAGGAGAATTGTTAATGAAACCTTTAAAAAGACACTTGCCCATGATGCTTAACAGTGATTGTCAATAGTCCAATTAAATCTTGGATTCTAGATCCGGGTGCATCATTTCAATCAACTTCATGCAGGGGATAAATGTATAATTTTGTTGCCACAAACTTTGGACAGGTTTATCTTGGTGATGATGAAGCTTTGGATACCGTGGACAAATGTAATGTTAAGATAAAGATTTTGAACGATTATCAATGGGAGTTGCAAGATATCAAATTTGTTCTTGGCCTAAAGACAAATCTGATCTCTATTGTTCAATAGACAACATAAGATACCCATTTTTGGGGACTGATCGTGGCACATTTTTAAATGCCTTATGGTTGTAGCACAAAGAACAATGTTGGGAACACTATAGATGACTGAAAGTAGCAGAGTAATAGTAGCACTTGTTGACTTAGAAGCTAGTTCCAAACTGTTGCACCGCATGCTTGGATAGATAAGCAAAAAGGGATGATGGTGTTAGCATCAAACAGAAAACCGTCTAATTTGAAGTACATAAATATCGGTCTATGTGAAGATCGTGTTCTGGTGAGTAAAAATACGTCAGTATTTTGAAAATTGAAAGAAAGCCAAGAAAAGGAAGATGAGAGCTGGTACTTACAAATGTTTAGGGGGCCAGCCCCTATGCATTCCCTTAGAAGGTCATGCTATTACATCACATTCATTGAAAACTCAACTAGAAATGTATGTGTTATTTTCTGAAAAATAAAATTGATGTGTTTGCTACTTAGTCGAAAATGAGATTGGCTTGAATATCAACTTTCTAAAGTTCAACAATGGTCGTGAGTAAGATAGTGAGGAGTACATGTAGTTTTGTGAAGAATTGTATTAGGATGACAAGAATAGTTCCCAACATATCATGGTAAACAAAGTTGTTGAAAGGATGAATAGAACTTTGAATGATTGTACAAGAAATAAGAGTATGCATGTAGGATTACCGAAATATATATATAGATGTAGGATTATCCAAAACATTATGGGCAAATGTAATTAACACAGCAACAGATCAGAACTGTTGATTCGCTTCCTCAGTTGTTCAAGCTACCAATTTCTTGAGTGCAATTTGTCAAACGTGTGGTCCATTTCTTTTTTCTTTTTTTGGGTCAAAGCGTGGTCCAAGTTTGGATACTTAATTATTCATGTATTTTCTCGATACGTCTACTTGTGATGTAGGGCCGAAGTGGGTTCTTATTGACACGTGAAGTATGTTGGATGCTTTAGTTCTCCTAAGTACTATTTGATATCAATTGGATATACAAGTGTTATTTGAGTAGCGATGTCAATATTTAGAATTCCAAGACGTGCATATTCAGAATATATTGACCTTCAATCATTGCTATGTCAAATTTTGCGCTTAATTTATCATTTCCTTTTTTTGTGTTTTGATTGTCTGACGTGAAAGTAAAAAAGAAGAAGGTTTCGTTTTCCTGTTTGGTTATCTTAAAATGAATCTCATCTGAAAAAAAAAAAAAAAAAATCTTTTGCATGCATTTTTTATTTTAAATAAATAGAAAAACTGAAAATTTCGTGCTTGTCATTTGTTAATGATTGTTCAATTTTATGTTAGGATGAACATTGCTTTTTACATTGACAATGTTTCTTGGTTCATGGATTGCATGTAAATTTATAAGATACTGCATATTGGTTGCATATCTCGAAAATTTATATCTATGTATCTAACTATATTCCCATTTGTATATGTCTAGGATTTTGCATATCTTGCATATTGGGATAGGACTTTGCATAATATTTGTGTCATGACTATTATCATGTTAGAATAATTAGGATGGATTTTGCATGGATGACTGTTTTAGTGCCCATCTAGGATATCTAGATTGCTTTGTTTAAACTGCCATATTCACATGTGACAAACCTTGAGCTGTGTTGGGCAAAAATTATAGCCTTGTTATTACTTACGCCTAGGACCGAGCCCGACAACCGGACTAGACTAGACCGAACTGAGCGGTTCTAAGCAATTTCCAATTCTAAGTGCAGAATGAAACCACCCAGATCAGGCCAAACTACTATGTTATTTCTTTTAAATTTTTCCTTTCCTTGTAAAGAGTAAAAAGAAAAAGAAAAATGGAATTGCCAAAAAACCCTAAATCAGATTGGGACAAACCAATCTGATTCCAATTCCGATTTTAGTAATAGACCCAACCTGAAAACCAATCACCCCTAATTATGCCTTGGGATTTAAACCCTGTGAGCAGTAAATGGAAAGTCTAAAAGTACACAAATAGGCTTAGACGAATGTAACCAAAGGAAGTGAATATGCAATTGTGATATGCTATGTTATTCAATATAATAAATAAAGTGTTTTCCTGAAATGAACCTTAAACATGGAAATTGAATTTAAAATAATGCAATCTAAAATGCCATGCAATACTAAGAGAATGAATCGATTGGTATAATATGAATATTTCAAATTCCCCTAAATGCACTCCTAGACATATTTTTTGTGATTTTTTAATGAAGATGCAATCTAAAATTACTAGCATGCAAGATATGATATTTTTTTATATTTTCATTTTATGACATGTGATTGTGGAAAGAAACGTGCGAATATGGATATTAAATCATGCTCGCTAGATATCGTGGATCTGCACTAATACAATTATTCATGCAAAATACATCCTAGTTATTCTAACATGGCAATAGTCATGGCACAAATATAATGCGAGATCCTATCCAATATGCAAGATATGCAAAATCCTAGACATGTACAAATGGGATTACAATTAGATACGTAGATATAAATTTTCTAGATATGCAAATATACAAGAGGCAGTTTCCAATAGGCAGAGTATCTAATAAATAAACATGCAATCCACGAACCAGGAAACATTGTCAATGCAAAAGGCAATGTTCATCCTACTATGCAATTGAACAATCATGAGCACATGCAAGAAAGCACTTTTATGTTCAGTTTTTCTATTTTTTTTTAAATAAAATAAAGATGCATGCAAAAGAGTACTTATTTTATCAAATGAAATGCATCCTAATGACAACCAAACAGGAAAAACGAAACCCTCTTTTTTTCCTACTTTCACCTCAGACAATCAAAACAGGAGGAAAAACAAAATTAAGCGCAAAATTAGGCACAGCAATGATTGACGGTCAATAAATTTTGAATATGCACGTGATCTGAATTCTGAATATCAACATCACTACTCAAATGGGTATCAAAAACACTTTAGGACCACTAAGCATCCAAGAGATTTCACATATCAAAAAGCACCCATTTTAGGCCCAACATCACACGCAGACATATCGAGAAAATTTCACGAATCATTAAGTATCCAAATCTGGACAACACATATGACAAACCGCACTCAACAAGTCGGTTGCACGAACGACCGTGCAAGCGAATCGACAATCTTGATGCGGGCCATGTCTCCAGGAGGATGGTAGCAACTGGTTGTCTTGATATGGATTCAGACGGATGGACACTAGGGGTGAGCAGCGGTCTAGGGTTGACCCCGGACCGACCCGGACCGGCCCAACCCCGCGCCGCCCCGGTCTGATGTTCCCAAGGGGACTGGTCGGTCCTTGGTCTGGAATTCCGGACCAACACCGTGCGGGTTGGTCCTCGGTCTTAAGAGTTTGGGGTCGGTCCAACCCCGGACCAACCCCGTATATTATATTATATTATATTATTTATAATTCTTTTATATATTCAAACCTAAGTAAAATGTCTGCTATATTATATTATATTGAGATATTCTATCAATAGTACTAATAGTAATTTAAATTTAAAACTTTTGTTGAGTATTAATTAGGTGTCGTTTGTTTTGTTTTCAAGTGTTTAGAAGTTCAGTGAATTAACAAGATGTGAAGTCATATATTCATGGTTTATATTAAGTATTTTGAACTTTTTATGATTTAATTGTATTTTACTAATAAATTTGCTTTTCAATTTGTATCAAATGATAGAAGTTTTTGAAGAGTAGAGTAGTACTTAGCTTCTACGGTGATTTGCTAATCAAGTGGTGTGAAGCTCATTTTTTGGTTGAGTGGACTCTACATGATCAAATGCAGGAAAACGCTTTTGTATATGGTGTTATGAATATTAAAGATAGATGATTACAAAAGCTTTCCATTTTGTCCCATATCTCGATTAACAGGTTAGCGGTACGAAATTTTTATTATTGTGTCATCTTAAATTTGCTAAATATGTATTGGTATTTATAGTTTAATTGCACAATGTTGCATTGTCGATAGATGTGTAATTTGAATTTGTAGGTTTATCTTTTTATGGAGTATAAAAAATTAGACGAAAAAAATTATCAATCAGTCCTGGGTTGACCCTGGAACCGGACCGAACCCATTGGGTTGGTCCGGTCCTTGGTCCTAGGCTCAATAGGGTCGGTCCTCGGTCCTAAAAATTGAGGACCGACACTGTACGGGTTGGTCCTAGTGTGGCACCCCTCGACGGCCCCCGATCCGCTAAAGTCACCACAGTTCGCTTACCTTTCATTTTCCTTATTAACAAGTCACTCTGATACCATTTTTAGTTGCAGCGGGTCCATACAACCTGGGGGTTTACATTTTTTTTTTTTTTATCGATAGGTCCCTTGCGCAATTTATATAACGGAAGCATATCCAACAATTCACTTCCCTACATTCAGAAAACGATGCACACCTACTAAATATTTATAAGTAAAAGCCGTACACCTTTTATTTACTTAAACCAGATGGACATTGTTCATCGGTACATCAAAATGCCGTAGTCTTCTATATTCGGCTACACTCCCAAAAGATGATCGACATTTCCTCCAACAGTCATACACTTAAAGTCCATCGATCAGTGTCGGCGTCCAAAAGCTCCTTCCCTTGCTATCCTCCTCCTCACGGTTATGTCCAACCGTTCAAACCATCTACTAATCTGAAATGTTGGTCCCCAAAAGGGGTGAGTACAACCACTCAGCAGATAGGGAAATCCAATAACATTCCAATGCATTATGCATATCATCACACGTTGCAAGCATCACTTACCTTGTAATCATGCGTATCATGCATCATCACATCATATATCATCATCATCATGGCATATCATATATCATTGTCATTATCATCACCATGCATATCATCATGCATATCATCATCATCATATGTCATCATCATAATCATCATCATGGCATCATTATATCATACATGTCATTCTTATCATGACATCATCACATCGCTTATTATCATCATCATCATGCATATCATCATGCATATCATGCCATGGGTGATCACCATATCACATTACATATCATCACCATCATCATGCATATCATCATGCATATCGTGCCATGAGTGATCACCATATCACATTACATGTCATCACCAACATCATGCATATCATCATGCATACCATGCCATGAGTGATCACCATATCACATCACATGTCATCACCAACATCATGCATATCATCATGCATACCATGCCATGAGTGATCACCATATCACATCACATATCATCACCATCATCATGCATATCATCATGCATACCATGCCATGAGTGATCACCATATCACATCACATATCATCACCATCATCATGCATATCATCATGCATACCATGCCATGAGTTAATTTTCATCTTTATCTTTAAATTTGATCACCACATCACCCTTCCTCGATTCATCAATTTCATCTCATATTTTACACTCGCATCTCATGCGAGAAAAACCTCCGGGCATGTATCCAAGATACAACCGGGCATCCGGCCCCCCACATTCCGGGCATCTCGCATCTCATCTAGCATCACGAGGAACCTCCGGGCATGTATCCAAGATACAACCGGACTTCCGGCCTTTACCCTTCTAGCCGGGCATCCCGCACCCCAATCCTGGTGTCGCGAGGAATCTCCGGGCATGTATCCAAGATACAACCGGACTTCCGGCCCCCCACATTTCGGGCATCCTGAAACTCCCAGGGAATCTCTGGAATTACGCCACCAGGCCACCAGACAACATCCTCCACCGCAACCTCATTCTCATCCACATTTATCTTTTATCTCAATTTAACATGGCAATTTGGCATGGCATCAAACATATCACACTTGCATCTCAATTCTCAAGTCATGCACATGTCATAGCTTAATCACATAAGCATTTCAATTCACGTGTCATGCACATGTCATAGCTTAATCACATAAGCATTTCAATTTAATGCATGTACAAAGACCTCATCACACAAGTGCCACACAAATGGAATTGAATCCATGGCCAAATAAAAATCCATTTTATTTTATTATTTTATTATTTTATTATATTTATTTATTTTCATAAATAAATATTTAATATTTATGATTTTCCCAAAATCATAATATTCAAAAATCACTAATAGGATCACAATTTTATATAAAATTCGTGGCCAAATTGAATTTCTTATAATTTCACAATTTCCTCCAAAAACATCCTAAAATTCTCGGATTTAAACCCACTGCACAGTTTTCCGAATAAATTCAATTAAAATATCCATTCGGTCTCCAAAAATTTCGAAAATTTACAGGGTGATAGCCAACACATTTTCGTACCTTTTTCATTAAGAACTCTAAGCCAAATTATTTCTTGATTTATTTCTACAACCCTACGAAGCTTCTGGAACCACTACCGCGACGTCCAGAACACACTTCTCCGTATTTCTTAGATTTCACCCATCAAATATCTTTCGTTCCTTCTGAAATTTAAGTATGTTATGTAACAATGTGTCCTTTACAATTTTCATGAAGGAATATAGGTCAAATACCCAGATTATGGTCGCCATTTTAGTCCATGAAGTCTCGGGTGTCTCGGTACACCTCACCAGAATCAACCATCTCCAAGATCTAACCGATTCACCAAGTTATACTTGTTATTTTTGCTTCAAATTCGAGTATGTTGTAGCTTAAGGTGTTTCCTACAACTTTCAAGAAGACAACAAAGTGATATCTTCAACAGAAATCAACATGCAACCAAGAAATCAACAAAAGGTCAGTGAAGATTTCGCAGATCTGAGGTCTCCGTATAACAGAGCTTTTGACCCCACATATCACCATATTTTTCCATGAAATTCGAGTATGTCATACTACAAGATGTTAGCTTCAACTTTCATGAAGACACCGAAGCCAAAATCGCACTCCAAATACACATGCAAGCTCGACTAAGATACTGACTACTACAAACCGAACGAAAACAGTCACATAGCTTGAACACATCCAACCCTTACCTCGGTTTTTCGCCCAAATCACACCTAAAATCTAACATGCAAACACCACAACAAACATGCAAGGGAAGTTATGGACTCCACTTGCCTTAAAGGTGAACCAACGACGAAGAACGGTGACGATCGGACGGCGAACGAACGGCACACCCCTCCGGCTCCGCCTCCTTCCCTCTCGGCTTCTCTCCCTTTCTCTCAAACTCTCTCTCTTTCTCACCCTCTCTTTGGACGAAATGGAGCAAGTAGCCGGCCATTTCTCTCTCCTAACTCCTTTTATATCCCCATCTTCTCATCATTGCTTGCCTCCTAAATGGACCAATGCATGGCATCCTAGTCTAGGCCAATGCATGCTTTTGTCCCTTGCCACTTGGCATTTTTATTTTTGAATTTAAATGGGCTTGGGCTTAGGCCCATCCGGCCATTCCCCCTTGGGCTGGTCGAGCTCCCTCTTGGGCCCTAATGGGCCGACAAGCTTGGCCCACCAAGCTCTAGGCCAATGGGTCCAAGGCCCATTCGAATTTAATCCCCTTTTTCCCCCTTTTTTTTTTTGAATTCCTTTCTATAAATATTTCCAAATTCAAATTTCATCTTGGCCAAAGTCTTGGGACACTTTGCTTATTAAGATTTAAATTTATAATCTCATGGCCAATTATTAATCTATAAATTTAAATACGCAAATCATCAAATTAAAAGACAAATTGGCTAAGGCATAAGCCAAAAGAAATTCTATCACCTAATTAGGAACTTCAACTCACCTTATGGCTTGTCATTAAATTTGGGATGCCACACCTAGGGTTAGGGGGTGGCCCGGACCAACCCGGACCATGCTCACCCCTAATGGACACAGCTTTTTGGTGAGGACTAGAACTTGGAGCGAACAGATCGGTATAGAGGACGACCGCCCCTCGTCACGAACAATCGTATGGACTGTCCGATTCCGGAACCACTTGGGCAGCGTATGGGATTGGAGAGAGAGGCGACAACGGCGACTCCTTAGGTTTACGGTTGATGACAACTGTTGACACTGACTTCACATTTTCGTAACTAAACTGGGAGAATCATTGGTCGAGTGTGGCCAACCAAATGAGGGATAAAAGAGCAATTTTATTTGCAATATGTATTGCCGGCCGTCTAAGGGATTTGATCGTGATGAGCACATGAAAAGCGAAAAAAAGAAAAAAAAAATCAGCCATTCAAAAACTAGGAAAGTGGAGTTTTGGCCAAGAAATTCAGTAAAAACTACAACTACAATATCAGCCACTTTAGGAAAGCAACTTTCAGCAGAATAAAATTGAAATATTCTGCATATTTCGCCCGAGTATGGGGGGATTTTTCTGGACAAGAGACGGTTAAAAATTCATGAGTTTTAGTAAGGGTACAGGAAGAGTTAGTTCCACTCTAGAATTAGGAACCAAACTAGGTAGGATCAGTTCACTAGGAACCACTGTGCACTTGGAAATTAGCGGGTTGGATTGGGACCGACTGTAAATAACTTTTTCCTTTTACTGTTGGGAAACTCCCACTTGTTGGGAATAGAAGAAACCAAAATAAAAAGAGAAGAAATCATTGGTTCCTAGACTGACCCAAGAACTGAATTGGATCAGATGGGCCGGTTATCGGTTCCACAAATTGAGAATCGATTCCATCTAGTCTACTTCCAGATTTCAAGGTGAGAATTGACGCGCCTTAAAACTAATCATCTCTAGACGGATCAATACGACAAGGTGACTACGCCGTGCTAATTGTGGTCTGAGTCGCGGTCTAGTTCGACTCACTTCTGTTGGGTTCTAAGTTAATATACGGCCGAGAGAATCGCTGTTGCCCGCCAATAAGAGTTAAAGCAAGTGTGGGTGGATACCACCACAAAAATTTGCCCCAAATATTTAAATGTTTATCGCAATTTATCAGTTCTTTTTTACTTCTATTTATATGATTTTCTCTTCATAAATGAATATAAAAATATATATTTAAACTTCAAGACATTAGAAAGAGATTATATAAGATTTCAATTTCGTGTCAACTTATATATAGTGCAAGCTGGTGAATATACAACCTTCTCTGTTGGAAAAATTGCATTATAAAAGGAAAATTAAGGCATATTGGTCCAGTCCGGTTCCTTTGCAGAATTGAGAATCAGAATAGTTATTGCTGGTTTCCATTTTGGAAACTGAGAATTGTTTAGAACCGACTAGCCTGTTCTCGGATTAGATTGGGACCATGCTCATCTTTAAATATCAGGGCATAAATTAAGGACTATGCTCACCACGATAGGACTCTGTTTGTTTCATAGAAATTAAATAATTTAGAAAATATTTTTCTAAAAATAATCGTTTTCATCCCTTGAAATAATTACTTAATGAAATATCTTTTCATCATCGACAAAAATTCATATACAAATATTTACGTAAAAAATGGAATCGTTCTTTTTGTTACTTATTTTTGTAATCAATATAAATGATCATATTTAAAAATATATTTTTCAAATCATTCATCTTTCACCAAATAAAACACTCTAAAAGATCAGGGATACACGCGGTTAGACTGATCTATCTAAAGCCACTACGTTCCCCGGGCTGTTCCCGAGTTTGATAGCCCATAAGGCAGTTCCTCGGCGACAAGGCATCGTCGTCACCTACACCGATCTGTTCCCTCTTAGTCCTTGTCCTCACAGCAAAGTTGTGTCCGTCAATTTGAATTTGATCAAGACAACGAATCGCTGCCATCCTCTTGGAGGCATCGACCACTTCGAGAATGTTGATTCCCTTGCGCGGTTATTCAGGCAACCACTTCCTTGGCTGCAATTTTCGATACGTGTTGTCCAAGTTTGAATACTTAAGTATGCATAAATTTTCTAGATATGCCTTGCATGTGATTTAGAGCCTAAATAGTTTCATTTTCTGCAAAATAAATAGAGATATGCTCACATGTGATGTAGTGCCTAAGTGATTTTATTTTCTGCCAAATAAATAGAGCCTGAGTATCCACACCTGGACAAATTGCATTATCGCTGAGGATTAAGAGGGAACAAATCAACAATGCCTTGTCGCTGAGGAACTGCTGTCTGTCACGCCCCGATCCTCGGGCACGCACACATCCTTCACACTTGGTCGATTTTATAATGCGATATCCCAGGACTATGTATCACCGACCCTTTCATTTATTAAGCACATGCGGAAGCAGTTATAAATCCCCAGACAATAAAACAATGGGATAGAAAAGCAGGGCCATATTTTCCATATTGAAACTTATAACCAAACTTTTATACAATACACAAACCAAAGCACTTCACCACTTTTTACTCTAAACTCTATTCACATCAATAGGGAGATTTCAAAAGAAGATAATCTCTCAGTCCATCTAGGCCATACTCCAAGCCCCTCTCAAGATTATCTTCTTCTTCCAAAAAAAAAAAAAAAAATCCTTCTCAGACTCCTCCTCCTCAGCTCTTCAACGGGGTCCTGAAATGTTTTCCTCAAATTGGGATGAGACTACGTCTCAGCGAGTTCTACCCCACTAAGACTCAATTAGGGAACCAATACGCTACTCGGTTGCCTAAGCACAGCACGAGTCAGAGGACTTACCTTGGCCTCAGATCCATCCTGCATGTTAGCACAGATCAAATAGACACCCAAGTAATCACCTCACAGATCGAAGCATCGATCAAATCAACCTAGTCAATTACATGTCAACAAGACCACTCACGGTCATTTCCATCCAATCAATCAATTCACAGCATCATATCAAAACAATGATCAATCGATCTAGTCGATTACATGACATCACTACCCATGCTAGGTCTGCATATTCAATACTATCTATAAAGTCCTATCAAATTAGGACTGCTCACCCAAAGCTGATAAATAGATAGCATAGCTCACCCAAAGCTGATAATAAGGTATACTGCTCACCCAAAGCTGGCATATCGCCCGAAGGCCGATATAGTATACTAGTATACTGCTCACCCAAAGCTGACATATCGCCCGAAGGCCAATATAGTATACCATATGCTCACCCAAAGCTGATAATATATTGTTCATCCAAAACTGATAATAAGATATACTGCTCACCCAAAGCTAGCTTAACGCCTGATGGCCGATATAATATACCGGTATACTGCTCACCCAAAGCTGACATATCGCCCAAGGCCGATATAGTATACCATCTCCACCGTCTAATATTTCCATTATTTTTATCATACCCGATAAAATAGTCGTGTGGATACATGATCGGCCTTAGCCAAAATATTATAATTTCCTTTTCATAATTCCCACCATTCTCTATAGCCCACCAAAACACTTTTGGTGCCTTTCAACCGACAACCGGTTATGTTCCAATTAATAATCAAAGATTATTCCATTAAAGGACAATTCTCAATTTCACAAATAATTCAATTCAGCACAAAATAAAGCTCAATTAAATAAACGAACTGCGCCATGACAATCAACACGAAATTTTGGTCGCTGGCTATCTCAGCCTTAATTTCCAAAAATAAATAAATAATTAATTAATTAATTAATTTCGAAAATTAATTAATAAATATTAAAAATTCTATTTATCTTAAAAATAAAGCCCAATTAAATAAACGGACTTCACCACAATCATCAGCATAATATTCCGGTCACTAGCCATCTCAATTGAATTTTCGGAAATAAATAAATAATTAATTAATTTCGGAAATTAAATAATTAATATTAAAAATTCTATTTAGCTCAAAATAATGCCCGATTAAACAAACGGACTCCACCATGATCATCAGCAAAATTTTCCGGTTTCGGACAATCTTAGTTGAATTTTCGAAAAATAAATAATTATTTAATTTAATTCCGAAAATTAATATTTAAATACCAAAAATCTCACTTAGGCCCGAATCGCCAAATTGAAGCCCGATTAGGGGTCGAAAAATTCCCGAGATACTTCCAATAAATAGTAGACCACGTCTACTTGCTAATTGCACAATCAATTTAACTAATTTGCACCACAATTGACTAATAAACACTAATCCATACTAATCTAACCACATAACCATAATTAATTAAAACTAAACAACCCTTAAGCGTAATTAGTTCACTAAGCAAGGATTAATGAGATTACTCACTAAATCGCGCGCAAATCGGATCCATCCGACGAGGGCAACGCGAGGAACAACAAACTCCAAAGCGGGCCTCGGGTTCGGGGCCTGGAAACGGCCCAAAACGGCCCACGAACCGGCTGGAAATCCACTCACGGGTTTGCTGGTTTGGCCGCAAAACAGCAAGAAAGAGAGAGGGTTGGGGGCGGCAAGAGGTCGGGAAGGTAGGTGGTGGCTTGGCGAGGCCGAGCGGTGGCCTACGGTGGCTGGAGGTAGCCGGATCGTGGCTTGTGGTGGCTGAATCGAGCTGAACAGAGGGCGGCACGGGAGCTGGACGGCGCATGGCGGGGACGGCAAACGCGAAGGGGCGGTGGCGGAGCGCGTGGCGTGCGGGGGTGGTGCGGACGGCGGCCCGGCGGCGACGGCGAGCTGCTCTTGCATGGCTTCTTCTTCTGCTCCTGGTTCGGTTCGCACAAAGAAGAACGAAGAAGGAGAAGAAGAAGGTAACGTGGGGGAGGAGGCAAGAAGAGAGAGAAGAGATAAGGTTGAATGGTCAAAGGGAGAGAGAAAAGAGAGAGTTGGCATGGGGAGGGGGTGTCCGCACGAAGGGGAGGGGAGAGGAGAGAGAAGAGAGAGAGAGAAAGAGAGAAAAGGGAGAGAGAGAAGAATTTAAATAATAATCTTATTCTTATTCTTTTTATTTTCTCTTTTCCTTTCCTTTTCTAATTTCTTTTGGTCTTCGATTTTTCTTCCGATAATTTCTTTCTTGGAATTTCAGGCTCGTCAATAATTTGACGGACGATGAGATGAGGTCCAAAAATTTGAATTGTGACACGCTCAAATATTCGATTCCCGAAACAAAATCAAATTTCATGATTAAAATCGACCGGACGTGATTTAGTCCAATCCAACCAATTAGGTAGCTTTTAGGGATTTTACCGCGAATATATCCCTTAACGGCTTCACTCAATAAGTTAGTTAACTCGTGAGTGATCAGCTCGTAGAAAAAAGGAGCATAGGCACGCCCGACGATATGCACATTTCATTTTATCGAAACGGGGTCGAATTTCGATGTCACACTTCATGCCTGGGGCTATCAAATTTAAGAACAACCAGGCAACATAGTGGCTTGAGACAATAAGTTGGGAGTGCGCAGCAAAGATACTTCAGTCGAGAGATTACCAAGAAAATGCCAAAGTTTGAGCTCATCAATCTATCCAATTAGATCAATTTCCACTCAAAAGTTTAAGTCAATAAGTTATGAGTCAATTATAATACATTAACCACCATACCAATTCTTCGATGTATTTTTATTCAAAGCTTCAGTCAATGAGTTATGAGCCAATTATCATACATTAACCGCTCTATACCAGACCAATTCTCCAACACGGGACTTCTTTCTAACAGAACTCACACACGCACCTTAATAAGATGGACCCACGATAATGGCAACGTGAATGATGCAGCCAGTATCTTCTGGTTGAACATGTATCCCTCGGTACCGTGCTCCCTCCTTTTCTCCACGCTCCCTTTTTTTGCGGTAATCCCCCGTGAGTGCGTGTCCCCGCCTTTTTTATTCTGCAGAAGACTTCCTCTGTTTATGCCCTAAACTCACGGATTTTTAGCCCTCTCTTTTCCAGAAAAATCGTGATGTCCGTCTCCTATAAGAGGGCGAAATAATGGGATATATCAATTCAGTTCTGAAAGTTGCTCTGCTAAAGTGGCTGAAATTGGATTTATAAATTCCACTTAATTTCTTGGTTAAAACGTCACTATCCTATTCTTTTTAAATGGATGGTGCTCTTTTCAACCATCCTTCAGTTCAAATAGTCCCTTTTACAATACTTTGATCACATTATCCTTGTGTGGCCCACCAAGTCAAATTGACGTCTCTTTTTTTTTTTTATCTTTTCCATTACAGCCAATTCTCTTCTTTCCACGCCTTTGCGTCTAATGGCAAGGATGCTCTTGATGTCCAATTTGCTTAATCAAAAATAATTCAAGACAAAATTTAACATTTTTCTACAGCAAAACCACGGATTGATATCAATGGCTTGTCCTGCAGTGGTGTGCAAACTTAAAGATCTAGTGATGATAATGGCAAGGCAGCCACCAAGCTACGTATAGATAGAGGCGAATAGGCTTTAAACGGTTCAAAGACCCAAGAAACCAACAGACAAAATGAGAGAGGAAAAATCTGAACAGACGAACAACTCAAAAAATCAATAGGAATAGAAATGACTTGATGGTGGCTTTTGTGAATCAAAGATGGTGATAAAAATTAAAATATTTGGGTTGGTGCTTTCTGGTCATGAGTGTCTCTTGTGCGTTGCCCATAATTTCTTTTATGGTCTATAGAGGATCCACCCATACCCTTTTTGTATGAAAGAGAATAGAGAGAAGTGAGTAATAAGGAATGGGGGACCGCAAAAAGAAAAAGAAAAAATAAATAAAACAAAAGGATTGACTTCACTTGACCAAGAAAAAGAGGGGAACTACTTTCTTTGATAAACTTTAATTGAAACATGCTAAATGGTGTGCCAAATAAGAGGTAATGTCGTCAATGCACTAATAAAATGGAGTCTTTAAGCCAAAGGAGTGAAAAAAAAAACATGACCAAAATAGCAAAAATTTCTTGCTTTTCATGTGTTGATCACGATCAAATCCCCTTGATGACTGGCAATACATATCATGGCTAAAATTACTCTATCATTTGTTTGGCCAAATTCAACCAATGATTGCCCTAGTTTGGTTACAAAAATATGAAGCCCTTTAATAGAAATTTTGGATGTCAACATTTATCATTGAAAACATCTATTGAGATGCAAAGGGACTGGACCATGATGGTGTCTTTTTTCGTGGATATGTATGTATGTATGTATGTATGTATGTATGTATGTATGTATGTATGTATTAAGGTGATTGGTTACAGAGTGAGTAACTTCCAGTCTAGTAATTTGGAAACTATCTTATTGGAATCAGTTCCCAATTTTGAAACCAGATACTAAACTGATTGACTTTGGAATGTCCTTTTTTTTGTTTTATTTTATTAGATATACAATATGTATTGTGTCAAATACGAGAGAGAGAGAGAGAGAGAGAGAGAGAGAGAGAGAGAGAGAGAGAGAGAGAGAGAGAGAGAGAGAGAGAGAGAGAGAGAGAGAGTAGTCATGCAAAAAAGTTCCCAAATTTTGTGTTGGTTTTGACAGTTATACCCTAGAACCAGCCTTGACAAGTTTGGTTCTTGGGTAGAACCGACCATTACAATGCATAGAAACCAAACCTACCAAAGTCAAATTCCACATTTTTTACAAAGGCACTAAACCAGTCTTGTATGAACCGACCAAGATGAGCTGGTTCCAAGGTTGAATAGGTCTAATTGCATGCCCCTAATATTTGTGGCTTTCTAAGTTGGAGATTTAAGTGATTCATTCTAAAATAACACTACAAAAAAAGTCTCACAACACCATACATGGTATCAAAGGAAGATTTTTTGAGTTCAAATTATTTAAAACCCCTTATTTGTCTTTTTTATTATATGTTTCCGCTCTTAGCCTGAGGGCGAGGGCATTGTGGGCCCTTGCCTAAATGCAAGAGAGAGAACGAAGCCTTTGCCTATTGCCAGCAAGAGTCAATAACCGTTGCTAGGGCCCAAGTTATCTCGCTGGCTGGAAATCCTATGAGAAAAAAGAAAAAAAGAAATTTCATAAAACTTATTAAAATATTACAAAAATCATTATCATCATCACTTTTGGTATAACTTGAAATATAAAAAATGCGAAGAAATAATTGTGAAATTTCTATGTATTTTAATGTGTGTAGAAGAAGAGAACATAAGATAGGCTTTATTAAATAACTATCTAAAATAAAATAACAATCAAAGATATGCATAATCAAAATGAAATATAAGCGCTATCTTGAGAGATGAGGATAATCAAAAGAAATATCCTAATTAACCCTAACAATATGTCATATTAAAATGTGTACATCAAATACAAAAAAGTGAAAGACACACTTGCAGAATTTCAATAGTTGAAGCATGGACAGTTTACTAAAACAATTAGAGCATGCCTATTTTTATGTGTGCGAGTGTCGACAGGTCTTCATGCAATGTGGGTTCAATGTATTTATCTATTTAATACAAGATGCATTAAAAGGAGAAATTGACTTTGAAGACCCAGTTCCACTTTTACTCCTGGTTTTATAAAATCGAAAATTCACGAGGAATTAATGTTAGTCCCTCATTAAACATATATAATGCAATTCATGCTTTGCAGGTATTAATCATGAAAATTACTTATTTTGGGAATAATGGAAGCATTCCCTACAATATGAATATTGAACCTTTTGTTCAATAGCAGCACATGGACAATTGTAGCTATATCTCTTTGGTTCTCAAAATTCTAAAACTCCTGAAAAGAATAAAACTTATCTCGGAGAGTAGATTTTCAAGAATATGAACCCATCAACAAATCATATTAGTAAATCACCTTTATTTAAGAGTTTAAATCAATAAATTATAAGTCTAGTAAATTTATTAATTGCTCAATCCCTCTTCAATTATCCGATAGGGAATTTTTCTCTATGGTATGCTCACACTTGTATATTAATGAATACCCAACATGGATGATGACAACCCAACAATACTCTTCCTGATGCTAAAGATATGTAGATAGTGAAAATGGCACTTTACCAAACACTCAACACAAACCCATTATTTCACAAAGAAAAATAGCGCGCGCACCACCTGTGTATAGAAAAAATTTACACAAACTGTCTATTTGCCCTTAATTTTGTCATGATATCATATTAATGGTATACAAAACTACTTGTGTAAAACTTTCTTACAGTACTATATGCTATGACCACTCTTTCATAAATTGACATCGTATCTATAAGATTCCTTTTTTTTTTTTTTTTTAAGGAAGTACATCACTTCATTGATGGAAGCATGTCATATAATACAACAGGCATGAGGAGCGCAACATCACTATGCTAGTCTTACTCAAAATTAAGGAAAAATATTAGCTACACAAGTTGTGCTAGCACCACAAAGTAGATGCCCATCTATTAAGCAACATGTCCATTAATGGCCCATTTGTCAAATTTTTCTTTCCTTGTCTCTCTCCTCTTGCAGACTCGCACCTCCATTTCTCTTCTTCTTTGCTGTTTCTCCCTTCTTTTTTCTTTTCTTTTTTTCATTTTATTTTCCTTCCACAACTTGTGCAGTTAATATTTTCTCACACATATGCCCTTAATTTACTCTTAATATCCGATCAATGGTGTACAAAACTACACGCCTAGAACTTTTTCTAACATTACTAGTGTATGCAATGGGCGCTTTTTCATAAATTGACACTTGTATCTATAAGATTCCCTTTTTTGGAAAGTACATCACTTTATTGATGGAAGCATATCATATAAAACAACAGGCACAAGTAGCGCAACACCACAGCGCTAGTCCTACTTAAAACCAGGGGCTCGAAAACTAAGCTTCATATACTCATATCCATGGATGAGACTAGAACTTGCTTTTTAGCGTGAGCTCATGCTGAATCAACTTCGAGAAAACATCCATGGCGTTGCTAGTAAGCCCCAAGGACACAACCAAGTCATCACTCTCCCTGCTCTGGGAAGCGACATAGATGATATTGTCAGGGACCGTCGCTGGCGCCACCTGGAATGGCCTCCCGAACCCGAAATCCATCTTGTAGAAAGGGAGTCGGCTCCATTTGCTGATGCAGCAAGAGTTGCCCTCGCAATCAACAAGGACCCTGTTCAGCTCGATGTGGTCGATGGCCGACCTTATGTAACTCTCGGTGACGGATGCGAGGGCCTCACGCACGGTCTGGACAGCGAACGAGAAGGGCTTGCGGGTCAATTCGCCGGCGCTGCACTCAGCGCAGGACAAAGCGATGCCGTTCCCGAAGTAACCACTCGGCAGCGGGGGGTCAAACTTGGGGCGGCTGTCAACTGCAGTGAGAAGCTTCGTCGTCTCATGAGGACCAATTCCGAGAGCTTTGGTTCGCGAGATCCACACGAGCGCTGATATGATTTCGAAGGTCGTCGGGACTACGGAAGAGCCATTCTGGGTTGCAATTCTTGCCGCTTTCTTGAGCTGAATGAGAGCGTGTGGCTTGAAGCAGAACGATCTGTAAACGAGGGGCTTGGTTTTGGGGTCGACCATGAGTCCGGGCTGCCGGTCTCTCGGAGCATACTCGTGGTGGGGGAGATCGATGCGCAGAGGTTGCCTCGGGCGCAACACCGATCGATCAAGAAAAGGAAGAACTGATGGTGGCTTGGCTTGAGCCAGGTCGCTCCAGCAAGCTATGAAGTCCGTGAGGGCTTTCCCGTCGACGAGGACGTGATTCATAACGATGCCGACGACGATCCCTCCGCACTTGAACGTCGTCACCTGGATTTCATGATAAACTGTAAGTGGATAACTACTCATGTGTATGTCAGTCTTGGAAAGTCTAAATCCCCTTGCACGAGTCCAGAAGAACATGCTGCTGCGCAAGCGGTTGAATGATAAAAAGAAAAAGCAGTGCAGAAACGATCTCTTTTTGTTAGATAAATTGTTCAAAAGCACTATGTTGCTCCTTCTATCTTGTCCCAAAAGAAAAATCTCGCACAGAGTAGCCATAATTCTCGTACAATCTGTCTAATATATGATTCATCGATGAACTAATGCAGGGGAACGCCAGAATCAGCACGACCAACATGTTCTAGAGTATTTACCTGCACCGAAAGCAAAGGTGCTTCCAATATGGTTGGGGCTCCATCGCTGTGCTTCACGAGTTTTCGCAGCATGGTGGGATTGATGGTGCTAATATCGCCCAGCGCTGCGATGTCATCCTCCGACGTCGCTTCGACGAATGGGACACCTTCTCCAGTGCATCTCACTGCCATCCTCCCGTCGATCCCCATGACAAGTCTGCCTGCGAATGGATAGAACTGGACCAATGCCTTGGCCAGTGACTCTCTGATTGTCTCAATCGCGGCGGAACACCTTCCTCTCCCTTCACCATTGAAGGTGAACACGATCTCAACCACGAACTGGAAGGTCTGGTCGAGGTTTGAGAGAGCATAGAGCCCGCCAAATGTTTCCCTCGCCGGAGAAACATGAACTGCGTTCGCGATCTTCACATCAAGCTTTCGCATAGCTCCAGTGTTTCTCGGCTTCTCATTTCCTGCTTCTTTGCACAGAATAATTGAAGCTGTATTTATTTATCCGCAGGCTTTGGGCGATACCATGGTAAATGTACGACTTGCTAATTGCTACAAACAACCCTGACCATAATAAAACGGTAAATTACAATATCAATTAATATAGTCCACATTAGGAAAACTCTTACACTGATCAGTCATATATGAAATTGACTAGCCATATTTGTTTATATTGGTTGCATGAAAAATTAAATGATCTTGTCAATTAAATATAAATATATTATTATATATTTGAATAAATGCATATTAAATTCAAAATGCACATGCTACGTACCGTTCTTGCTTTCATCCTCAAATGACTCAAATGTCCCTCTCGAGAATTGCGGTACCCATCATGTGATAAAAATTATGAAACATTAAGAAAATTAACCAACTAACCAACATAAAATATTCTTATTATTAGTAACAATCTATATCTATAGATTATCATTAATGATGAAAATATTTTCATCACATTTACTATGCTAAGTGATACAAGTGATCATTTTAAGAAATTTTTTCTTTTAAAAGCGTTGATAACCCTGACTGTAATAAAATGGTAAATTACAATATCAATTAATATAGTCCACATTAGGAAAACTCTTACACCGATCAGTCATATACGAAATTGACCAGCCATATTTGTTTATATTGGTTGCATGAAAAATTAAATGATCTTGTCAATTAAATATAAATATATTTTATATATTTGAATAAATGCATATTAAATTCAAAATGCGCATGCTATGTACCATTCTTGCTTTCATCCTCAAATGACACAAACGTCCCTTTGAGAATTGCAGTACCCATCCTGTGGATAACAATTATGAAACATTAAGAAAATTAACCGATTAACCAACATAAAATATTCTTATTATTAGTAACAATATATAACTATAGATTATCATTAATGATGAAAATATTTTCATCACATTCATTATGCCAAGTGATACAAGCGATCATTTTAAGAAATTTTTTCTTTTAAAAGTGTTGATAACCCCGACCGTAATAAAACGGTAAATTACAATATCAATTAATATAGTCCACATTAGGAAAACTATTTGTTTATATTGGTTGCATGAAAAATTATGAAATTAAATATCAATATATATTTATATATTTGAAAAATGCAAATTACATTCAAAATGCAAAATTAACTCAAAAGTCCCTCCGATTAACCAACATTAAAAAATATTAACCAACATTATTATTATTAAACAATCTATATCTATAGATTATCATTAATGATGAAAATATTTTCATCACATTCATTATGCTAAGTGATACAAGTGATCATTTTAAGAAATTTTTTTTTTAAAAGTGTTGATAACCCGACCGTAATAAAACGGTAAATTACAATATCAATTAATATAGTCCACATTAGGAAAACTCTTACACTGATTAGTCATATACGAAATTGACCAGCCATATTTGTTTATATTGGTTGCATGAAAAATTAAATGATCTTGTCAATTAAATATAAATATATTATTATATATTTGAATAAATGCATATTAAATTCAAAATGTGCATGCTACGTGCGTTCTTGCTTTCATCCTCAAATGACTCAAACTTCCCTCTGAGAATTGCGGTACCCATCCTATGGATAAAATTATGAAACATTAAGAAAATTAACCGATTAACCAACATAAAATATTCTTATTATCAGTAACAATCTATATCTATAGATTATCATTAATGATGAAAATATTTTCATCACATTCATTATGCTAAGTGATACAAGCGATCATTTTAAGAATTTTTTTTTTTAAAAGTGTTGATAACCCGACCGTAATAAAACGGTAAATTATAATATTAATTAATATAGTCCATATTATGAAAACTCTTACACGATAAGTCATATACGAAATTGACCAGCCATATTTGTTTATATCGGTTGCATGAAAAATTACATGATCTTGTCAATTAAATATAAATATATTATTACATATTTGAATAAATGCATATTAAATTCAAAATGCGCATGCTACGTACTGTTCTTGCTTTCATCCTCAAATGACTCAAACGTCCCTTTGAGAATTGCATTACTCATCCTGTGGATAACAATTATGAAACATTAAGAAAATTAACCGATTAACCAACATAAAATATTCTTATTATTAGTAACAATCTATATCTATAGATTATCATTAATGATGACAATATTTTCATCACATTCATTATGCTAAGTGATACAAGTGATCATTTTAAGAATTTTTTTTTTAAAAAGTGTTGATAACCTTGACCGTAATAAAACGGCAAATTACAATATTGATTAATATAGTCCATATTAGGAAAACTCTTACACTGATAAGTCATATACAAAATTGACCAGCCATATTTGTTTATATTGGTTGCATGAAAAAGTACATGATCTTGTCAATTAAATATAAATATATTATTATATATTTGAATAAATGCATATTAAATTCAAAATGTGCATGCTACCTACCGTTCTTGCTTTCATTCTCAAATGACTTAAATGTCCCTCTGAGAATTGTGGTACCCATCCTGTGGATAACAACTATGAAACATTAAGAAAATTAACCGATTAACCAACATAAATATTCTTATTATTAGTAACAATCTATATCTATAGATTATCATTAATGATGAAAATATTTTCATCACATTCATTATGCCAAGTGATACAAGCGATCATTTAAGAAATTTTTTCTTTTAAAAGTGTTGATTTTCTATGAGCATTTGTAGATTTTGCAATCAATTTGAACAACAACAACAACAAAAACAAAAACGACGACGACAACGACGATGACGACAACCACAACCAGAACAACAACGATAATAACAACAACAACGATAACACAACAACAACAACCACAACAACAACCACAACGACAATGACAACAACAAATGACAACGACAATGACAACAACAACACAACACAACAACCACAACCACAACAACGACAACAACAACAACAAACAACAACGACAACAACAACAACGACAACAACGAACAACGACAACGACAAACGACGACAACGACAGCGACAACAACCATAACGACAACAACAACCACAACGACAACAACAACCACAACAACAACAACAATAATCTAGCCTCTACAACAACAACAATAATCTAGTCTACAACAACAACAACAATAATCTAGTCTCTACAACAACAACAATAATCTAGCCTCTACCCTTCGCCAATAGCAGAAACAACATTAATTAAAGATGGATACATGAGTAGCTCATCTCTTCGGCGAACAAATTCAAAAACTAATAGTTACCTACGATTCCAAAGTAGAAGCAGACTGTCAACAATAACAATACCAACAACAACAGCAACAATAGCAACAACAACAACAATAGAAATAACAACAACAATAGCAACAAGAGCAACAACAACAATAATCTAGTCTCTACCCTTCGCCTATAGCAGAAACTACAATAGTTAAAGATGGATACATGAGTAGCTCATCTCTCCGACGAACAAATTCAAAAATTAATAGTTACCTACAATTCCAAAGTAGAAGCAGACTATCAACAACAACAACAGTAGCAACAGCAGCAGCAGCAGCAGCAACAAGAACAACAACAACAACAATAATCTAGTACCCTTCGCCTGTAGTAGAAACTACAATAGTTAAAGATGGATACATGAGTAGCTCATCTCTCCGACGAACAAATTCAAAAACTAATAGTCACCTATGATTCCAAAGTAGAAGCAGACCGCGTAGTCCTATATCAAATGATTTCAGATATTTATTGTTGAATGCAAATTGCGTAACCCCAAAACCTTCATAACTAGAACAAAAACATGCATAATTGAGTAGAAAGATTAACGCACCTATTTTATGATCCATTGTTCTTGAAGCGGAAGCGGAAACACATTGTTCCACACGCAAGTCATTCTCCTCTATTTCCCTCCGTATCACTAGCTCAATGAGGCAGCCCCCTCACTTTAGCATTAGGTAAACGCCCCTTAGGTGAGGATACATGTGAGAATTAGGGTTAGAGAAGTACCTTGAGCACTATTTATAGAGTTTTCAGCCAGGCTCCCTCATTACGGGCCAGGCTTAACTCGGGCCACACTAGCCAGTCCCATATTAGACTAATTAAAAAACATTATATCTCACCTTAGACCAACCATGTTTTACGGTAACCGTAAAAATAGTAAATTACAATATCAATTAATATAGTCCACATTAGGAAAACTCTTACTTTCTCCCACTTGGACTATATTAATTGAAAATCGTACTGTATGTGTGCACATTTGGTCTAGATTCTTAATAGTCAATCATATCCCATAAAGTCTTAAACACCGAATCATGGCGGTAACTACATGTATACACACAGAGCTTTCCATGGTCACGAGTGCTCTCAACTTTATTGATATAGATTCAATATGGTAGTGTGGCAAATGGATAACATCTCTCATAGAGAGATTCCATTTGTCAATCACCATTCTCTTCCTTTAGGCGTCACAAAAACTTATTCTACTAGAGAATACTTTATGGTTTCAATGAACCCACATATGTCTTGTCCTTATGGTTAACATTTCTTTATATATAACAAGACATATGGACAAGGCTAATAACCGGATGCCCCTAGCCTTTACTCAAGGTTTATACAATACCTTGAGACTTTATCAATATGTATTCAACATAATAACAACACATTCAAAATATTTTATTGAATGCAAAAGTTAATACATATCAAAGCGTTACAAAGTGTAACGAACACAGATGAAACATTTATCAGAGTAAAACCAAAATAGCTCCCACTAAACAATAGCATCCATGATGTTCCTAAGCCCATGCTAATGACATTTCAAATACACATGGGCATAGGCCTTTAATTAGTGGATTTGCAACCATATCATCTGTGAAAATATGTTATATTATTACGTCACCTTTTTATATTGTTTCCTTTTGGTCAAAAATTTTGACCATCATATATTTAAACCCATTGAGACCTCTGTAGTAAATAAATAATACTACAAAATTGTTATCTCAATACAACTGTATGGGTCTATCCATAAAGTTAAAACGATTAACTCCTTCATGAGGTTCTAGAGACTAAAAGTCCAAGTAACAGCCTAAAAGAATGTTACTAACACTGCTTACATAGTAAAAGATGACATAAAACTTTATTTACTGCACTTCCTGCTAATATAAATATGTATTCAGTTATTGATTGCATGTCATCATAACAGCCAACAAAATTTACATCTAAATACCCTACTAACTGCAATAATTGAATATGTCTGTAAATTAGCATATAATCTCATGTCATCTTTAAATACCTTAAAACCTTCTTGATAGCAACCAAGTGATCACGTCCTGGATTTGACCGATATCTGCCTAAAAGTCTCGTCACACAGACAATATTTAGTCTAGTGCAAATTCGAGCATACATTATACTTTTAAGTGCACTGACACAAGGTACACACTTTAATTAGATTTTCTCAATATCTAAATAAAGACAATGTAATAGATTTACTCCATCACCCTTAACAACATAAGCAATTCCTAGCTTGCAATGATGTATATTGAATATTTCTAATATACAATCAGCAAATATCCTCCGAGAAAATTTAATATAATATGGCAAAAATAATCCTTACAAATCTCAGTACAAAGAATATAAAATGTCTCAAGGTCACAACATGTAAGCAAAATATCATGTACATAGAGTATGAGAAAAAATAAATTTCCTCCCACTGACCTTGCAGTATATTGAATTACTCTGTTCCCAATTGAACAAGATAACAACATTATGAAACTTTAACAATTTTGTCTGGAAACTTGCTTAAGATCATGAATTAGAACTTTTCAGTCTATAGACAAGTTTACTTGAATCTGCTGCAAAATCATCTAGTTACACTATATAGATTTTGTATCTATTTAATGTAACTCCATATCAAAATAAATTATTAATGCCATGTTCACTCTGAAAAAATCTTTAAAAATAGTAATAAGAAATAATTATTTCTTCACTATAAACTATACACCCCTCTTTTAGAGTGAAAATTTTAGCTACAAGTTTAGTTTTAAACTTCATAATTTTCCTTTGAAATCCTTTTAATTTTGTACATCAATTTGCAACTAATGAACTTGTGATCTTTAGGCAAGTAAGTTAGTTTCCAACCACTATAATGTTTTTTTTTTTGGTGACCCAGGGAACCTCGGTTTCAAACCCTGGGGACATGTAGAGTCACCACCACCCTGTAATAAATCACTTGCCTTTTCTTGTGATCTAATCATGATGTTTCATATTGTATATCGCCTTTTATTCTAATCACATACTTGATTGAGAACAAGAAATGACATTTATAAATATGCCACTACATCAACCATATAGTGGATATTGCAGTCATGCTCTCACAAATAGACTATATAATTTAATGGAATAATTGATCGTATTTCCCTAACAAATCTCTCGAGTAAAGTTACCACTACTTCATTCTATACTTGAAAGGTTTGAAAAAATTTCATCATAAACTATATCAAGAATAATATCTTAAACCTTAACAAGTTTAGTTTATGGTATAGGAAATTCAATAATTGTCTGTACTAAAAATTTTTAGTATAGGCAAAGACAAAAATACAGTGATTTTCCATCGTACTATTATCCTTAATAGTCTGAGAGTAGCTATCCTCTATAATTACATTGAACTGTAGAAACTTTACAGTGTGTGATTCAATAATACTTGTACCTTTTTTAGGGTCATAAAATTGATACCCCTTTGAACAATTTAAGTAAGATACAAAATAATTCCAAGTGAATCTAAATTCCCACACACTTAATATTGAATTAGATAACCTCACTTCTGCATGACACCTCTAAATTTAATATGATTCAAGTAATTTATGTCCAGTCTATAACACAAAAGAAATTTATGAAATAACTTTGATAAGAAATACCTTTTGTATGTGAAAAGGTTGCTTTCAAAATATCAGCCCACAGAAGATCGGATAAATTAGTCTTACTAATCATACTCATCACCATGTTTATTATGATGCAATATGCCTTTCAACCAAATCTTTTTGTCAGGATTTTCAAGCATAGTAATTAAGTCACTACCCCAGAATCTACCAAGTATTTGACAAATGACCCTTTAAGTTATTTCGCATTGTCATACTTGTCAAAATACTCGCGGACACTATTAAGCCTAATAACATTTTAAGACTAATTGTAATTATTTTATTCTTTATCTTGGTCATTTTACTTCCACAATAATCTATAGAAGTCTTTAGATAACCATTAAGAGTAGACATAATATCAACATTGTCAACTTTTCTACTCTTCCTTTAGATATGTGTGAGATTATTCCTTAAATAGAAAATTTTGGAAACAACCTCTTCAACTATATACGAGATGTATATGCCATTAGAACTTAAACATAATCTTTGCAGATGTGTTCTAATTTTAGTATTAGATAAAACATAACTTTAAGCCATTAAAGCTTTCATCATCTTTTAGGAGTTCAGTCAGTAGACAAGCCACTTTTCAAGTGTTCTTGAATGGAACGCTTCATGGACAGTAAGCAAATTCTATTGCCCTTTTCTCAAGCAGCAAATCATATGTCCACTACTTAAAATTTGAAGCAGTAAAAACCTCAATAATAATGAAGTTATTAATTATAGAAAATGTGACTGAAAAACAAGTAATATATATAATTAGCATCATGTGAGTACTGTGTAACTTGATGTACAAGTACACATCCAGAGAGTTGCACGCATAATCATATAATCACCTTTAGGCAAAATACATGACATACAGTTGTACACTCCCCACATGATAGCGGTTATGAGAATATATTCTAATCTTTATGAATTCATCACCTTTGGGTAGATAAACCGCTAGTATCAGTCAATCCTTTACCACACCATCATGTATCCCTCCATGAACTAATACACAATCACCTCCTTTGGGAGTATGACCACGCATTAGATCAGGAGACATCTCAATTAGCATACGAGACCGAAATTTCTCAAACCCACTCAAGCGATCCACTTTAGCGGTCACTACTCAATTGAATCCTTGAAACTCTCTCATACTAGGGATATAAATTTTACTACTCACATACATCATATACATGTGATTTTAACTTTACAGATAGGGGCAAGTTATCACTAAAATCACATATCATGCTAATTACATTACTTTATCCATTAATAAAATTTAATCATATATACATATATATATAGCGAACATGAAAGACAAATTCCAATGAGATTACCGATCACAGTAACACAAGAAAATTGATAACATAAAAGCAAGCATCTCTTGTGCATCCTGATTACTGATTACTATAACAACATTAAAAGAATGCTGATCCAAAGAATCCCTCACAAGTTAACATCAATAGCAATACATGGTACTCTAGATTAACAAGCTTGATAGCTAATCAACTATTGCTCATGAGTTTCATAAGGCAAAACATGACATCAAGGCCAATAGTTGATTTATTAGCCAATTTTAAGTAACAAATTATCATTGCATCAACTAGTGGCCTATAAATTGAGTCAAAATACAGAACCAAATATCTAAACTATAACAATAGATATAATTACTTTGTAAATGTTGTTATACTTTTTAACCATAAAAAATATTCAACTTGATAAACATTAACCAGTGACCAGATGAGTTTACATACAATATGCAATAACTTAACTGACATGCATTACCCACATTCAGCAGATGTGTTAATCAGTACAATCAGTTTGATTATGAGTTCTTAAGACGTTCATCATTCAAAGATTATCAGCGTGTCAAGGAGTATGCTTGAGTAACAAAAATTTCATAACTTTTACCGTTTCTCATCACCTCAATACATAGCTCAAATACTATCACATGTTGATTGTATCTCATTAAGCTAGTTTCAATTTATAATAAAGTTTGATTTTATTAATGAATCACACATTCATAATGTTTATGTGATAACATACTAGTAACCCATTACCTGTATTTCCAAAATCACAGAAAATACAAGAAAAATACACTAAAATACACTAAAAATACACGTATTTAGGACTTTGTATATATTTTCACATCAATAAAATCATCAAACATGTAAAATAAATACACCACAACATAGGGGATGGCCATACAAATCTAACGCTGCCACCCATGCACCTAACGGAGGCTCCACGCGCCCACACGCACTACCTGAGTGCGCGGTGCGTGGAGCTCACGCGCGGCGCATGTTCAATGCCCAAGCGACGCGTGGCCACGCGTGGGGGCACGTGAGACCTCCCCTGGCGACGCCACCGACCATCTTGCTCGTCTCGTTGAGCCCAATCCGAATTTATGATTTAATTTTATTTTTATTGAACCAAAAATCACGAAAATCACAAATTAAGGCAAAAATTTTTGCATTCGAGTTCTAAGGTTATGGTTGCTCCGATACCATATGTTGAACGCAAATTGCGTAACCCCTAGATCTCCATAACTAGAATAATAACATGCATAATTGAGTAGAAAGATTAACGCACCTGTTTTAGGATCCATTGTTCTTGAAGCGGAAGCGGAAACACAATGTTCCACGCGCAAGTCATCCTCCTCTATTGCCCTCCGTATCACTGGCTCAATGAGGCGGTCGTCTCACATTTAGCGTTAGGTAAACGCTTCTTAGGTGAGGATATATGTGAGAATTAGGGTTAGAGGAGAGACTTGAGCACTATTTATAGAGTTTCCAGCTAGGACCCCTCATTACGGGCCAGGCTCAACTCGGCCTACACTAGCCCGTCCCATATTAGACTAATTAAGAAACCTTTTATCTCACCTTAGACCAACCCTATTTTACAATAACCATTAAAACAGTAAATTACAATATCAATTAATGTAGTCCACATCAGGAAAACTCTTAAATTTATTTCCAAAATTTTTCAGCTCAACCTTCAAAGACTGAGCCAAAATGGCCTCATAAGATCGCATAATGCCATTTAGCAGGTTTTCATTGCGGAGACCGTGGCTACGAGGTTCACTCCTATAGCTGCAAATACTCTCTGGCAAAATTGTCCTTTTTGTCATTCTACATAAATTTGCAACGCATCTTTGGAAATGATATTGAAAGAGAGTGTTTGGAATAGTAGAGCAAGATGAAGACTTAGAGCATCGAATTCTCAAAGAAAAGCAACAAATAAAATAAAATCAAAAGTCTTCACAATGAATGCATTTAGCAATTAAGAAGTCTAGCAAATAGTAGAGCTAGTCAGTCAAAGGATAAAATACATTTTAGGTGAATTCTGAGTCTTCACTCCAAAACTGTATAAAAATTATGTGAAACTTGATAAGGCTAGTAATAGCACCTAGAGGGAGTGAATATGTGTTAAAACAAGTTTTACAAGACTTAACTAATTAATTCTTCTTTTGAGGATAATCGATCGAAGATGTAAAATACTATAAGCAGTTATATAAAGTTACGAATTAAAGTAAAGAGTTTAGGGAAAGAAAATTGAAACACAAGGTTTATAGTGGTTCGGCTTAGACCAAACCTACGTCCACTCTCCCGCGCTAATAGCCCACTAGCTGGATTTCACTAAGAACCAAACGAGATTTTATAGTCTCACGTCCTTGATTCCACGAGTAGAAACTTTACTACATTTCCTCAAGGTCCCACAAGTATTCTATCTCTCTTTTGAATACAATTTAAGCTCAACGATTGAAATAGCAAAGAACTAGGAGTTTCAAATTTTGGAATTTTTCTTTTACGCACACACTCGAATAACTTAAGCATCTTCCTTATATACTCCCCCATGCCTTTATACCCGTTTGCACCTTCCAAAGGAGTTCTTCCAATCTAGCCGTTGGACAGAAATAATTAGGGAAATCTCAAGTTACTTAAAGAATGTGATGATAGCCAACCAATCATGCTCGCCCATACAATCAAGATCTAGGTTTCCATAAGTAAAATCTTCCAGGTATACTTTGCCAATCAACAGATCTCATCATCCATATTGATTTCAATAAGAATAATTGATCACGAGATGCTATCTCCAACCATGAGATCTTCTTTAACCGTACGAACCAAATCCTTAAAGATATACTCACATCTGGATAAGTCTTCTCTTCGTAGGTCTAGAACTATTGTTGACACCTAAATTTTTGCCCAAAGATATTTCATGTCAAATTCTTGCATATAGATTATCTAGGTGTTTAATATAGTGTTTTAAATGGAAGATGTTTTTCCTTTAAATTTTTTTAATTAATTAAAAAAAGGAAATCGAAAAAAAAAAAAAAAAAAAGAGCAATTTGGGGCCAATGATCTAAATGTGACTAGCCAAGCCTAGGAGGTCAGATTGAAATTCAAATTGCAAGTTAGGGCCAAGATGCAATTTTTAAAAGTTGAGGGACCAATTCGCAAATTTTGCAAAATTTGTGCCCAAGCCCTTAAATCATCATCTTGGTCACCAATTAAGTAGAAATTGAATTAGGGTCAAATCGAATCAATCAAATTAGGCCAAAAGGACCAAATTTGTATTGAATGGGGTATTTTTAAATAAGACAATGGCCAACTTTAAGGGACTTTCTTGCAAAATTGGGTAGGCACAATTGCGAAATATGGTCGAGATCTTAAACTACTATACATATACTCGCTAATTGATCAATAATCGCAGCAAAATTAATGAATTAGAGCACTCAAATCAGCAACCAAAACTTAGTCCACGAGTTGGTCTCAATTTGGAGTTGCTGAGTAAGCAACTTGGTGGCCCCACCATATCCTCCTCAGCTGCCCAACTAGCCCGATCTTTGCACATGATGGAAGACCATTATTGGTACTGCAAGTGAACAAAAATTGGTTAGAGAAAAGCTGCTAAAGGCCCGGGAAAACCACACCAAATCCGGACACTCAACATCTGCAGAAATTGAAAATTTGGCTTAAGTCAGAAAGTTGTTGAAGTAGCCCTCTTGACAGGCATGGTAGGTGGACAAAAGACAAACCAAAAATCCCTTAAGTCAAGGGATAGGATCACTGAAGCAAAGTCTTTCGGGGGATGAGAGAGAGGAGACGAGAGGGAGAGGAGGGAGCTCACGCTCATCCCCCAAAGAGGGCCTCAGAAGCAACTCCAGAAAAGCAAACTCATAAATTCCAAATCAACCTCTAGAGAGAAAAGGGAAATTTTCACAAACTTGCAGCCAAAATTAGCCAAAACCTTCAACTTGAGAATGAAACTTCACTCAAAGATCTTTCCATCCATAGGTCATACGTCCAAAATGGAGTTTGGGAAGGTCTCCTAAAGCCCCCCGAAACAGTACCCTCTTGGCGGGCCAAGAAAGTCCGAAAATTTTTCTAGGTGTTGAGCCAGATCGGTCATGGGTGAGGGAAGGTGAGTGTTTTTGAGAAAATTAAGAGATAAATAAGGAAAAGCTTGACTTTCACCCCAAACTAGAATACATATAGTTTGTTTTGGTATTAATTTTTCCAACAAAAGAGGTCCTGAAATCTAATTTTAGAAGTCAACAAAAACCTTCGTTATCAGTTTTTCTCTGCATATCTCATTTTCCAATTTGAAGAAACCAACTTCCACATGCTTCTAGAGGACAATTTATCGGTTTCCTTGACCAAGAGTCACTTGCAAAAGAAACTAGGAAGCAAGGTAAGTATCCTAGATGTATTTATGATCGAGTTTGAGCATGTTTCAACCATGAAAAATAAAAAGGAAGACCAGCCTTGAAATCTGATTTCTGAGACTGAAATTTTTCTAGGTGTTTGAAGCCTCTTGAAGAGCCATAAATGTTTGACTTGCTACTCCCATTTGCATGTGTTTTCTACTTCATGAGCTTGATGAATGTCATGTGGGAGTACAAATGATGCATAGGTCACATTGGTTTCGTCTTTAAATTCTCGTGTGAACTATGAGATCGTCTAAAACTTTGGCCAAAAATCAAGCCTATTAACATTAATTCATGGCTGGTCAATGTGAACTTTGCATGTGTACTTTGCATGTGTACTTCTTGGAGAGGTCGTTTTGATGTGTTCGATTGGTCATTCTCAATGATGTTTGTTGCATTTGAAATCCCATCTTACCTACTTTCACTCGGATTAAGTAATGTTTCCCTTAGATCTTGCATGTGATGAGTGTCGGGGCTTCAATATGGGCATGTAACCTGTTTGTTTGACTTGGGTTCAAACCTAGATTTGCAAAATCAGCTCAAACCCGCATATTTGAGGATGATTTTAGCTTGGTTCTAGTGTGTTTTAAGCTATGATTTCTATCTAATATTGCTTTTTTGCATGTGGTAGTATAACATTGATATTTTAGTTCCACATGAGATAGTTTATGAGTGACAATTGAAGGCTGCAAACATGGCTCGAGAAGGCTATTGGGGCTAGTTTAATACACACCAAGTGTTTGACAAAATGCCCAAACTAAGCTTCGATCTTGAAACGGTCGATTTGAGCTTGATTATCGTGATATTCATATGCTATGTTACTCCATGTTAGCATAGATCGGTTTAAGAAATTATTAATAATATTTTTAAAAAATAATTATAAAAAAAGAGAAAAATCTGAAAATTTCAAAAATATCAAAAAAAATGTTAGATAGCATCAAATTAGGATAAAAATGACATATATGAAATTTTCCTAATTTTAAAAGGTCATTTTCCTAATTTAATGCTATTTTTGTATTTTATAACCAATTTTGTAAGTAATCCATTTTGTGTAGATTAAAATTATTTAAAGTAATTTCATGCATATTTGAATTCTCATTTCGCTCATGAGGGTTCTGTCTCGGGGACGTGATAACAAGACCATGTAATATTATTTGCCCAACTAATCGGGTTTTCCTTTTCCGCATTTATTTTCAAGTCATTTCAATTTATTGGATGTTTATTTACACACCGCTTTTCATTAATTTGTGTGTAAATTTATCTTCTAAATTATGTTAGGATTAGTCTAGACATTAAGGAAAACAAACCTACAAAAACATTTGCATGGATGCTTAGCGGTTTTATAAGGATTATAATTGGTAATTAAGATTGTATGGCCATTTAGATAAACAACCTTCCAAGTTAGTGGTACCGCAATGGCGCTAATAGAAACATTGGCATAAACAAATCCCCAGTCCTAGAAATCTCTGATTGCGTAGGAATCGTGACAACACTCTTGCGTCTTGATTGGTTCTAGCCGACCCCAATAAGCTAGTGGCAACTCCTAAAAATACATAAGTTGTTAAGAATTAAAATTCAAAATCCAATGTCGCGCGAGGTATGGGCTTGAGAAAGCATGCCCCTAATTTAGAGCCATTAGTCCGCCTCTTTAGGCAAATACCCCTAAACCTTCTTTCTTTTTCCACGGACGGCAAAAGAGAGGTTGCAGCAGTTTGGCAACTCCACTGGGGATTTGGTTGCAAACCTTAGAGGACTTAGGCCGTAAAATCACAATTGATATATGGCTTAAGGGACATATAATTCGACATAACTGCACTTTACGGTTCTAAAGGTCAAGTTGAGCCACCGAAAACCTTCCTCCAACTCACGACTCCTGCCCACATGGTGATCGATTGATTGTTAAGTCTAGGATCAAAGAGAGGTATTGTGCACATTCAAGACCATTACATCCATTGGAACAAAACTCATGCTTTTATCCATTTTACTGAGCCGAAAGCAGAATTCAACCTAGCAATTCTATAAGTTATGTTCTCACCAAAAGTGAGCTAAGGCGATGCTTCCTCTGCTGTATCGTATTGCATATATTATTATACACCCCAGTCTTATCAGTGGTTCTGAAGATGGATACTCTAAACACAATATCGTCCCTTTCAATAAAGCTCAAACACACGCATCTTCCACCTTCGAAGAAGTTTTTGTCGCAGATGCAGCCCAACAGGCATATGACTTTCCATAATGTTCATGGTTGATGAGCTTCAACGGCCATGGTTTGGCTTTGAAATATGAGAGCCACAGTCTACAGGCTTTTATTTACATGTCTTTAGGAATGAACCAGGAACTCTCTACTCAAGTAGACATTCACAATTTTGTCATCTCGAAAACAACCAATGATTTCTGAGAAAGACAATATGAGGATGCTTTATGTGATTTAAATCCAAGAGTTGTCATTATCACAAGGATCTTACCACATTGCTTTTCTTCAAATGTATTAACTTCACCGCAATTTTAGAGAAAGGATAATCAAGTACAGATTTGCTGGCCGGTTTGAGAGCTCTGCGCAAGCCCCACTTTTTCAGCTTACCTATAGCAGGCGCAAACAGAAGAAGAAGAAGAAAGGTTTTGCATTTTAGCTGTATTCTATTCTTGTTATGTAAAATTCATATCTGCCGATAGAGCAACCCTAAATCAATCAATTTGAGTCTTACTAATGGTCTAGCTTCCTAAGGCCTATATGCACACCAATACAATTCTCAGCACAATCAAATCTCATGTGACCAACTCGGCTTGTTTCCATTATTTATGAGATCCTCCAACACAAGCATATTCACACACAGGAGACTATAGACTTAGAAACACTACAAGAGTGAATTAGCTCTAACACAATTTCTCTTAGCCTAACAAATGTGGAGAGTTCCTTCATGGAATTCGAATCAAACACAAGAACAACACAGTCATGGGGAGAATCTGCTAATATATTAAGATTCACACCTGGAAAATCTCGTGATGAGTAGTTTGAACTTCTGTCCCTCTCCAAACATTTTACTAACGAATGTGCATGGGAACTGCCATGAACTTTGCAAACCTAATCAAATTCCATTGCCATACAAAGCTAAGGACACTTGACTGAATGCAATTCATCCCTCAAGACTTCAAGCTCAACCAAAACATCATGGCAATCATCGGCACATTTAGTCCTAACATATACTGTAATATATGTGCTTTAAAAGAAAATAAAATAAAAGGAAAAGAAAGAGTTTCAAAAGTCAAAAAAGGAAGCTAAAGGATATTTGTGGGACCTTCAGCTGTGCTTTAAAGAGAGAGAGAGAGAGAGAGAGAGAGAGAGAGAGAGAGAAGAGCATGGGCAGAAGCAGGGTTTCGAAAGAAGTAGGGGAAAAGAGAGAAAGAAGAGAAAGGAAAAAGAGAAAAAGGAAAAAAAAATTGGCATGCTCATGATCTGGATGCCTCATCAAGCTGACTCAAGTGTGTTTTGCAAAGCCGGTAAGAAATTGAAGCCCTTAATCACTTACTTGAAGCAATAGCCGCAATTAGGGCTCGAAATTCGGATTTCTTGGATATTTGTGTGGTGAAGCCCGATTTTTGAGTTGTTGGGTTGTATATTTTTGTAGAAATAGTACTTTGGGATGTTGTGAAGTTATAGCATCTTTCGGATCATGATTTGAGTTTGCGGTTTGTCCTGAACATAATTTTAAAGTTGGTGGCGTATTCTGGTACTATAGCGATCAATAGCTTAGAAAATTTTTTTTGTTATTTTCAGCATTATTTTGGGGTGGCTGAGTTGGGGTTGTTGTTGTACATTAAGAGAGATTTCTAAAGACTATAAGACGGCTTGAAATGGATTTTTGTGGAGGAAGTTATGGCATGACGAAGTTGGCGCATGGGCCGTGCCTAGCAGAAAATGATGGGTTTTCAATAAATGAGAGCTTTTGTGGCGCATAGATGTCGTTTTATCGACAAATAGGCCTAGTATAGATGATTCATTATGCGAATATCATTTTTACTCGGCTTTTTGATATTGTTTTTCCGTTAATTGTTAGGAATCTGAATGTGTTGGTTCGAGTGAGCGTCGTAGTTGATTTTTAGCTTTTCCCAAGTGAGTGACACTATTTCTACTTTGTATTTTAAACTCATGTTTTGAGAAACATGATCGATTATATATTCCATGAGTTGATAAAAAGCATATTTTATTGCATAAAACAGGATCGAAATATTACTGTCATTTTTGTTGTTCGAAGGGAGTTATATTCCGACTTCAATTTGAATGGTTGTTTGAAAAATGATTTGTGAAATTCTTTGTGAAAGAATCTTGAAATGTTTTGGAGAATACTTTGATATTTATATATCAAATTTTGAGTTATGATATGACTTCCTTTCTGATGTTAGATTACTGGATATTGTGATTGGTGATTAGTGCTCAATGTCATTGTGAACCCTGAGGGGTGTGTGGGTATGCGCATACTAATATAAGATATCCTTGTGGGCCGAGCCACCAACTAATAATAGGTGGAGACCTTGCCAAGGGAGGAATCTTGATTGTCTTGTCACAAGCGATACGCGTGACCATGGTTAAACATTTGAGCATGAATTGGTTAATGGAGTGGACCATTGACATATGATTTGAGTTTGGTCAATGGAATGAACCATCGATGTGATTTGATGAGATTAATCAATGGAATAGATCATTGATGCATGTTTTATGAGATTAACTAATGGACTAGACCATTGGTATCTTCGGTATTTGAGTTATGATTATGTATTTGAGTTATGTTTTAAATGTGCATAGTGATTTCTCGATCTGCTTAGAAGAAATGTGTTACTCACTGAGCCGTGGTAGCTCGCTCTTTTCTTATAATTGTTTTTCAGGTTCTTTAGCAAGTTGCGAGTAGACGTGAGCGTTCGTTCGGCAAGGACTTTTGTGGTGGAAACTTTTTGGTATGACTTGTGCATAGTTAATAGGTTTATAAGTTAGTCTTTATAGAATGTTTATGTTTTGATTTTTGTGGATTATAGATATACTATAATATTGTCACCAAATACCCCTTTTTGTCAAATATATATATGTGGATGTATATATGTTGAAATCGGGTTGAATTTTGATTATGTTGAGGCTGCGTCCTTTGGTAAAAGGACGGCCGTGTCATGCCCCTTTTTCTTGTAAATCGGGGTGTGACATTTGTTGGTATCAGAGCTTAGATTTTGATTTGTTTTGGTAGATATGGGACGGTGTGAGATTGTGTGATAGATTTTTTTTTTAAAAAAAAGGTTAGCCTTTTAGATATTAAATTGTAGCTCCGTTCTTGGATTCAAGTGATCATACATGACTTGGAGACACTTACTTCGCTTCATAGAAATAGTATAGGTAAGCAAGTTGTCGCCCCTAGTGCTAGAGACACGCCTCAAGCTTCTCGAGGTGCGTCTTTAAGGAGGAGACGGGAGGATCAGCGTGATGGAATTCCTAACTCACGTGAAGTCAGGGAAGTTAACCAACGATCGTTTCCCGTAAGTGACTTTGAGCAAGCCATGATTCATTGGTATCTTCAGGCAAAGGAATTAAGTGGAGATGGAGCAACTGGCTCATACACTTTTGCCCAATTCAGAGAGGCGAAACCACCCACTTACGATGGGAAAGCCGATCCTCTTGTAGTTAAACAGTGTACTAGAAAGATCGAGGGGATCTTCAAAGTAGAAGGTGTTCCTGAAGTCAAGGAGGTTAACTTTGCTTCTTGATACTACAAAGGCGAGGCAGAGCATTGGTGGGAGGGAACGAGGCCAGCTCTTGGAGATAGGGATGGTGCTATAGCTTGGGAGGACTTTAAGCAGGCTTTCAATGCCCAATTCTTCCCAGTGTCATTTCAAGCAAAAATGAAGAGTGATTTTATACACATATCTCAAGGCAACTCCACGATTTTGTAGTATGCAGTCCGCTTTAATCAGATGAGTAGATTTGCTGAGCAATATGTGTCTAATGAGCAAGATAAGGCTGATCACTTTCAAAGGGGGCTCCGATATGAAATTGGTTTGACACTCACACCTCTAACATTGACATCTTATAATGACGTGTTGGAATGAGCCATTAGAGTGGAACAAAATATTTTGGAGCGTGACGAGCAAGGTGTACCTCAACATAAGAAGTTGAGATCCACACTTTATCAGGATAGTAGCACTGGTGGCAGCGGAAAGAGGAAAGCTTTTAATCAGCCAAGAAAGCCCATAATTCAGAATAATCCAAGCCCTTGTACTACTTGTGGGAGACGATGCAGCGGTCCTTGTTACCGCAAGAGATGAGCATGTTTCACTTGTGGAAAAATGGGACATATGACACATGATTGTCCAACACAGAAGATTGTCCCTGGAAATAGTAGAGTATGTTTTGTATGTGAACAACCTGGACATCGAGCCTATACTTGTTCTATGAGGAAGACCACACCTTCAGTTGATAGGCCACAAGAAGGCCAGCAAAGGCAAAGGATGACTGGGAAAGTTTTTACAATGACAGGAGAGGATGCGGCGGCTTCTAATACAATTGTTGCAGGTAATATTTCTATTGCCTCACAACTTGCTTATGCATTGTTTGATCCCGGTGCCACGCATTCCTTTACTTCCATTAACTTTGCAAAGAAACTTGATGTGTTGCTTGAGCTTCTAAGATATGAATTGCGTATTGATACTCCCTCTGGTGATTTATTGATTGATGATTGTGTTTTAAGAATTTTTTGTTGCGAATTGATGATGTAGCATTGCCTATGGATTTGGTGGAGTTAGATATATGGGATTTCGATGTTATTCTAGGGATGGATTGGTTATCAAAATATTATGCCACTATTGATTGTTATTCAAAGAAAGTTATTTTTCGACCTCCAAATTAACCCGAATTCTCTTTTTCGGGAAGTTATGAAGGCACTTTTCCAAGGTTGATTTCAGCTATGCAAGTAAGAAAGCTTTTGAGAAAGGGTTGTTGCAGTTATTTTGCTTGTGTAAAAGATACAAGTAAGGAGCCGATAAAGCTAGAAAATGTTCATGTTGTCAAAGAATTTCCTTATGTATTTCCTGAAGATTTACCTGGCTTGCCTCTTGATAGAGAGATAGAGTTTTGTATCGATTTAATGCCTGGTACAACACCTATCTCTAAGACCTCATATCGGATGACACCTTTTGAATTGAATGAATTGAAGACACAACTACAAGAGCTTTTGGATAAGGGTTTTATCAGGCCTAGTGTATCGCCTTGGGGAGCTCCTGTTCTATTTGTGAAGAAAAAAGACGGTAGTATGTGACTTTGCATAGATTATCGAGAACTTAACAAGGTGACAATAAAAAATAAATATCATTTGCCTAGGATTGATGATTTATTTGATCAACTTCAAGGGGCTAAGGTATTTTCTAAGATCGACTTTCGTTGTGGGTATCATCAGTTGAAGATAAAAGTTGATGATTTGCTAAAGACCGCTTTTAGAATAAGGTATGGGCATTCATTGTCATGCCTTTTGGGCTAACGAATGCACCTACGGCTTTCATGGATTTGATGAAGAGGGTATTCAGGCAATTTCTTGATAGATTTATTGTGGTATTTATCGATGATATTTTGGTGTATTCGAGGAGTTTGGGAGAACACGAACAACACTTGAGAGTTGTTTTACAAACTTTGCGTGAAAAGAAGTTGTATGCTAAATTTAGTAAGTGTGCCTTCTAGCTTGATCATATAGAATTCTTAGGTCATGTAATATCAAAGGATGGTATCTTAGTTGATACAAAGAAAGTTGAAGCAGTTGTTCAATGGAATTGCCCTACCAATGTAACAGAGGTAAGAAGTTTTCTTGGGTTAGCAAGTTATTACAGGAGATTTATAGAAGGGCTTTCTAAAATTGCCGGTCCACTTACTCACCTAACTCAAAAGGGAGTTAAATTTGTGTGGTCAGATCAATGTGAGCGCAGTTTCCAAGAGTTGAAGAGGCGATTGGTGTCAGCTCCTATATTAACTTTTGCCTTCAGAAACTGGTGGCTTTACAATTTATTGCGTTGCATCTAAGGAAGGTTTAGGTTGTGATCTTATGTAGGATAATAAAGTTGTGGCATATGCCTCTAGACAGTTGAAGGCTCATGAGAAGAATTATCCTACTCATGATATGGAGTTGGCGGCGATTATGTTTGCCTTAAAAATATGGCGGCACTACTTGTATGGTGAAAAATGTGAAGTCTTTCTGATCACAAGAGTTTGAAATATATTTTTACTCAGAAAGAACTTAACATGAGACAGAGGAGATGGCTAGAATTTCTGAAGGATTATGACCTATCCATCAATTACCATCCAGGTAAAACTAACGTGCTAGCTAATGCATTGAGTCACAAATCCTCTGGAAATATGGCAGCATTGCTCACTTCTCAAAAGCCTATTCTTGAAGATATGAGAAAGCTGGACCTTGAGGTTTTGGTCCATTAGCTTGGTGCTCAATTAGCTAATCTTTGAGTACAACCGACATTGATTGACAAAATCAAGGGTAAACAAAATGAAGATCCTCAATTGGAGAAGATCAAAGAAGGTGTAAAAGCTAGGAAACAATATGACTTTAGTATCCATGTAGGTGGGTCATTGAGGTTTCGTGATCGATTATGTGTTCCCAATGATTCAGAATTGAAAAAGGAGATATTACAAGAAGCTCATAGCACTAGATTCTCGATTCATCCAGGGAGCACCAAGATGTATAGGGATTTGAGAGGAAATTTTTGGTGGATCAATATGAAGAAAGATATTGTCAAGTTTGTCGACCAATGTCTAGTTTGCCAGAAAGTGAAAATTGAGCATCAAAAACCAAGTGGCTAGCTACACCCACTTGAAGTACCTAAATGGAAGTGAGAGCATATTACCATGGATTTCATCGTCGGATTACTGAGGACGCCTAGTGGTAAGAATGCCATATGGGTGATTGTTGATCGATTGACTAAATCTGCACACTTTTTGTCTTATCGATTTGGTCTTTCACTTGAAGACAAGTCAAAGCGATACGTCAATGAGATAGTGAGACTTCATGGAGTTCCAGTGAGTATTGTTTCCGACAGAGATCTCAGGTTTGTGTCTAACTTTTGGAAGAGTTTACAAAGGGCATTAGGTACTCAACTCAACTTTAGCACAACTTTTCACCCACAGACAGATGGTCAGTTAGAGAGAACTATTCAAACATTAGAGGATATGCTACGATCTTGTGTTATTGACTTTGGTGGTTCGTGGGACGAACATTTACACTTGACAGAGTTTTCTTATAATAACAACTATCATTCAAGTATTAAAATTGCTCATTTCGAAGCTTTGTATGGGCGTAAACGTAGGACTCCTATTTGTTGGGATGATGTTGGTGAGAAAAGATTAACCGACCCTAAATACATACAATAATTAGAAGAGAAAATCAGACTCATTCGAGAGCGTTTGAAAACAACACAAAGCCGTCAGAAAAGTTATGCATACCTTAAGAGGTGCAAAGTAGAATTTAATGTAGGAGACCATGTATTCTTGAAGGTTTCTCTTATGAAGGGCATCATGAGATTTGGCATGCGTGGTAAATTAAGTCCAAGGTACGTGGGACCATTTTTTATATTATAAAAGATTGGTGAAGTTGCTTATAAGCTAGCTTTACCTCCAGCATTATCCGGAGTCCATAATGTGTTTCATGTATTCTTATATGGAAATATGTGCCAAATCATGATCACGTATTGGATTTTACACCATTGAAATTGAGAGAAAACTTAATGTACGAAGAGTAGCCCATTCGTATCATCGAAAAGAAGGATCATGTGTTGCGACGATGCACTATTCCTTATGTGAAGATCCAGTGACAAAATCATACGGAAAGAAAGGCCACTTGGGAACTGGAGGAAGAGGCAAGGTGCTAATACCCTCACTTGTTTCATGATTGAGGTTCTTGTAAATTTCGATGACGAAATTTTTTTTTAAGGAGGGGAGAATGTAATATATGGGCTTTAAAAGAAAATAAAATAAAAGGAAAAGAAAGAGTTTGAAAAGTCAAAAAAGGAAGCTGAAGGATATTTGTGGAACCTTCGGCTATGCTTTAAAAAGAGAGAGAGAGAGAGAGAGAGAGAGAGAGAGAAAGAAGAGCACGGGCAGAAGCAGGGTTTCGAAAGAAACAGGGGAAAAGAAAGAAAGAAGAGAAAGGAAAAAGGGAAAAAGGAAAAAAAAATTGGCGCACTCATGATCCAGACGCCTCATCAAGCCAACTCAAGTGTGTTTTGCAAAGCCGATAAGAAATTGAAGCCTTTAATCACTTACTTGAAGCATTAGCCGCAATTAGGGCTCAAAATTCGGACTTCTTGGATATTTGTGTGGCGAAGCTTGATTTTTGAGTCGTTGAGCTATATATTTTTCTAAAAATGGTACTTTGGGATGTTGTGAAGCTATAGCATCTTTCGGATTGTGATTGAACTTGCGGTTTGTCGTGAACGGAATTTTGAAATTGGGGGCGCATTTTGGTACTGTAACGATCAGTAGCTTCGAGCCTCTTTTTTGGTTGTTTTCGGCACTGTTTTGGGGCGGCTAAGTTGGGGTTAGTAGTTGTACGTTAAGAGAGCTTTCTAAAGACTATAAGACGGCTTGAAACGGATTTTTGTGAAGGAAGTTATGGCGTGACGAAGTTGGCACATGGGCTATACCTAGCAGAAAATGATGGGTTTTCGATAAATGAGAGCTTTTGTGATGCATAGGTGTCATTTTATCGACAAATAGGCCTAGTATAGACGAGTCGTTATGCGAATATCCTTTTTACTCAGCCTTTTGATATTGTTTTTCCATTAATTGTTAGGAATCTAAATGCGTTGGTTCGAGTAAGCGTCGTAGTTGATTTTTGGCTTTTCCCAGGTGAGTGACACTATTTCTTCTTTGTATTTTAAACTCATGTTTTGAAAATGTGGTGGATTATATATTCCATGAGTTGGTAAAAAGCATATTTTGTTGCATAAAACAGGATCGAGCTATTACTGCCATTTTTGTTGTTCAAATGGAGTTATATTCCGACTTCGATTTGAATGGTTGTTTAAAAAAGGATTTGTGAAATTCTTTGTGAAAGAATTTTGAAATGTTTTGGAGAATACTTTGATATTTATATGTCAAATTTTGAGTTGTGATATGACTTCCTTTCTGATGTTGGATTACTGGATATTGTGATTGGTGATTGAGTGCTTAATGTCGCTGTGGACCCTGAGGGGTGTGTGGGTATTGTGCATACGAATCTAGAATATCCTTGTAGGCCGAGCCACCAGCTAATAATAGGTGGAGACCTTGCCAAAGGAGGAATCTTGGTCGACTTGTCACGAGCAATATGCGTGACCATAGTTAGACATTTGAGCATGAATTGGTCAATGGAGTGGACCATTGACGTGTGATTTGAGTATGGTTGATGGAATGGACCATCGATGTGATTTGATGAGATTAATCAATGGAATAGACTATTAATGCATGTTTTATGAGATTGACCAATGGATTGAATCATTGGTATCTTCGGTATTTAAGTTATGATTATGTATTTGAATTATGTTTTGAATGTGCATAGTGATTTCTCAATACGCTTAGAAGAAATGTGTTACTCACTGAGCCGTGGTAGCTCACTCATTTCTTATAATTTTTTTTCAGGTTCTTCAGCGAGTCACAAGAAGGCGTGAGCGTTCGTTCGGCAAGGACTTTTGTGGTGAAAACTTTTTGGTATGACTTGTGTATAGTTAATAGGTTTATAAGTTAGCCTTTGTAAAAGGTTTATGTTTTGATTTTGGTGGATTATAGATATACTATGATATTGTAACCAAATACCTCTTCTTGTCAAATATATATGTGTGTGTGTGTGTGTGTGTGTGTGTGTGAATTTTGGTTATGTTGAGGCTGCATCCTTTAGTAAAAGGACAGCCGTGTCATGCCCCTTTTTTCTTGTAAATCGGGGTGTGACACATACACATGCACACACGGGAGATCTGTCTTAGAGAAATGCTAAGAGAATGAATTAACTCTAACACAGTTTCTCTTAGCATTAACTCTAATGCAGTTTCTCTTAGCCTAAAGACATGGACAGTTCCTGTACGGTATTTGAATCAAACACGAGAACAACACACTCAAGGGGAGAATTAGCTAATATATTAAGATTCACAGATTCAAACTTGGAAAATCTTGTGATGAGCAGTTCGAACTTTTGTCCCTCTGCAAACTTAGTTGATGAATGTGCATAGGAATCGCCATGAACTTTGCAAACCTGATCAAATTCTATTTCTATACAAGACTGAGGACACTTGGCTGAATGCAGTTCATCCCCCCAGACTTCAAGCTCGACTGAAACATCACAGCAAGCAAAGGCATCTTCCACTTTCAGCAAGACAATTCCACAATTGCTGAGGCTCAGTTCTTCACATTGACATTGATCGATGGATATTCCATCTCAGACATCCCTTAATCAATTATAGTGACATGGAAAATGGAGTCCCCTCTAGATTAGAAGACCAAAGATTGGCCCCCACAGTAGTGCTCTGTAGATTCATTCAAACCCTTTGCTAGCCAAACCATCTCATCACATTTTTCCAATTCCACGGGCCAAATAATTGCACCATTCTCTCAAAAGCATCCTCCTAAACCTTTTTGTTATTCCCTGTAGGAAAAATAAAACCCATAATCTTAATAAGCCTATGAGACCTGATTTCAAATTCAAAACGAAGAACAACATGACAAGAATGCATAAACCAAAAAGGACATCTTGAAGCACATACTTTTCGGTTCATTCAGATTTGGAATGTGGCATTAATGAGTGTGCATCTGGATTATGATCAACCTCATAAAACCCAATTGGCATAGAAGTACACACTTCCTTGATTCCTCAAGACTATATAAAGGAGATATTATTTGGAATACTGAATTCATTTTGGACCAACGAAAGTGACAATTCCAGAGTTCATCTCAATCAATGTAAATCAAGTCCTAACCAGCACTAGTGAATATGTAGACTCTGAACACAAAATCATCCCTATCAATGAGTTTCTACATGCAGATGAGTTTCTCTTGCAAATGTGGGCCAACCAGCGGAAAAGAACGCCCCCCAACACCCCCCCCCCCCCCAAAAAAAAAAAAAAATATCTAACCTACAACTCCTTAGCTTCACCATCCATGACCTGTCCGAATACCTAAGAGTCGCGATTTGCTTAATTTCCTGAATATGTTGCGTGATGAATTGAACAGGAGTAGACTGCCCATCTACATGGTTGAAAAACCAACATATGGTGAAGAATTGACCAAGACACAAGCATACCCTAATGAGAGAATCAAATCATATACAACGTGAGTTTTAGGCATTACTTGCTAGTTTCAAGAGTTTAATAGACAGTAAACCATACAACGAAAGCTATTAATCCAAAGTCAAGGTCAAATCTATGCTTCCAGAATGCAATAGGGTACACATTCAGAAGAAGCCTTCCAGTTCCTAAATATATTTTAAAAATTTCAATTTCAGCCACACAATCACAATCACAGGGGAAAGAGCAAATAAATTGATAACTGGAACATTGATAGAATTGATCATTTAAACTTAAGCTATTTGATTCTTTCAAGCGCAGCTCAAATAAGGTTTTATCAAGCTATTGGTTCAATTTGACAAAGTAAAATCATCTTTTTCCCCCAATCTAATTAATATAACAAAATACAACAGTATCTCCCATTTGAAAACAAAATTATCAGTCATTAGATCTACAATGAAATTTCAGAATCATAACAAGCCTCCCCCTTATCTATTAGGTCTTTCTCTTTAGTTATGGAGGCAGCAACATTCTTTGCAATTTGCTTGTCCATATCAATTAGTCTCGTGGTGTGATTTACATATATATTCTACGTTTACAACATTAAATAACGTTGTCCAATTTCTCCATATTAGAGAACTTGGATTCTATTCTTAAGACGCTTCAGCAATTACTTTTCCAACAGCATCTATCCTTGCTCAAAAAAGAAAAAAAAAAAAACAGCATCTATCCAAAAAAAAAAAAAAGGAGATGATTGTTATCCTTTCGTACCTCCAACCACCGGCTATGTCCCAATAACTGTACTTTCATCTTTTTCCCTGCTTCAATTACTCCAGAGTTAAGATATTTATACCTGGTTTTAAATATACACCCACGGACACTTCAAGGAAAATAACATATCATGTAATATACCACACAATGAAGTAAACTTGGAAAGACACTAGAGTATAAGCAAAGATCTAAACAGCATTGATGTATTTGATTTTCAAACATTGCTAATCTGAGTCAATAAGTGTGAGATCATACCAAGCCATACTGAACATAAGAGGGCCTCATCACCACCTGCTCCATTGGAAAATTTGTCAGCTGATTTAAGAGCAGTGAGAGGCCTTGGACGCATGGGACCATAATAAACCAGCTCAGGATGCCTCAATCTGAGGCAATTGAGGGCCAGGGACAGACTCTATACCAGGGAATCCAGAGAGAAATCCGGCTTTAGCTGCAATAGCAAGAAAATATAAATGTAAATTCGGCTTCATCATCCGCATATCGCTAATCCTCTACAACCATCGATTGCACATGCCTCGTGATTTTACCACACAAAATCTAGTGCAATTCAAGAAGTGCAAGGGCATACCACATTCTTCAATCACATCAGACGCTGTGCATAATTCTTGAGAAAAAGACAAGAAGCTTTACTACTTCAAACGTGCATACATCCCCAACCAAAACACCGGTCGAGGTTGTTTTTCTTCAAGTGCACCGTGCGTATCCACATCTTCTACACATGATTATACTGTGGAGGGATTCTCATCGACATCATCTCCTTGATAGAGTCTTCGCAGCTAATGAAATTTTCTCAAGAAGCATCATCCGATGATATCTAACATCAATATGTTTCGATCAAAATGAAAAGATGAATTCTTACCAAGATGAATTGCCATCATAGTTGCTTGAACCCAAGTTCTTATAAAACTTCTTCAAAATCTCTTTACTAGCTTCAGACGAAATAAATTCAATCACACTTTTGCAATCTTGGACACAGACTCACAAAAGAAATCAAATAACTCTTTACAAGATCAATATCTCCCGTATCCCACTAAACTCCAAAACAAATTTAAAGTTCTTATCATAATCACTTCACGAGTACCGCACAAATAGTGACCAACAACACCAACCGCATGTGCCAAGTCTAGGCGTGTACATACCATCGCATACATTAAAGCTTCTATAGTGCTGAAGCATATGTGGATGCATATCTAAGAGCATCACTTTATCCTTTTCCATGTAAAGCTCAGAGGATCTTCTCGATTCTATTTTTTGCAAAAAATAACTTCTTAGCATCTCATGTCTCGGGTAATTCTAATGCCAAGAATCTGCTTCACCGAGCCCAAGTCTTTCATGGCAAAAGACTTGCTCAACTATTTCTTCAATAACTCAATTCTTGAAGCATTCCCCGCCAACAATCAAATAGCATATCATCAACATAAAGCAAGAGAATAATAAAGTCATCATCTAATGCCAGAAAATTTTTGGACAAGCACACAATTATCCGAGGAAATCTTCTTATAGCCCTATTCTGTCATAACTGACGCAAATTTCTTATACCACTGTCTCGGTGTTTGTTTTAGGCCATAGAGACTTTTCTTCAATTTGCACATATAATCCTCTTTCCCTTTCACTTTGAAACCCTCAGGTTGTCCCATGTATATTTCTTCCTCCAAGTCACCATGTAGGAAGGCCGTTTTAACATCCATTTGCTCAATTTCTAAATCTAGGCTAGCTGCCATGCCTAGTACCACACAGATAGAAGACATTTTCACTACCGGAGAAAATATATCGTCAAAATCAATACCCTTTCTCTAACCGAATCCCTTAACAACCAATCTAGCTTTGTACCGTGGTTGTAAAGTATGTTCATCTTGCTTCAACCTATATACCCACTTGTTCTTCAAAGCTCTTTTTACCTTTAGGTAACTTCACCAATTCAAAAGTATGATTGTCATAAAGTGACTACATCTCATCTCGCATAGCATCGAACCAATTGCTTTTGTACTCATCTTCTATTACTTCTGCATAACACTCCGATTCACCTACATCAATCAACAATACATACTCATCTTCAGAATACCTGGTGGAAGGTCGTCGGTCTCTAACGGATCTCCGGACTTGAACATTCAGTGGAACATCTAATTGAGCCTCTGGTTTAGGAATAGTATTATTTATCTCAACATGTTCAGGAACATGTTCGTTATTTGAAACATTGACTTCCTGCTGCTCTTCATCAACCTGTGTAGGAATATTTGTAAGAGGAACTAGATCTAAATCAACCAAATTATCACTAACCTGTGGTGTTGAAATCATTTTCGATTTCTCAATATCATCTATTGTTTGATCTTTCATAAACACAACGTCTCTGCTTCTTACAATTTTCTTTTCAAGTGAATCATAAAATTTGTAGCCAAGCATATCGTGTCCATAACCAATAAATATGCACTGTCGTGTTTTCACATCAAGTTTAGACCTCTCATATTTGGGAACATGCATAAATGCTTTGCACCCAAATACACGCAAATAATCATAAGAAACTTCTTTGCCTGTCCAAACTCTATTAGGAACATCAAACTCTAAAAGAACGCATGGAGTAAGATTTAATATACGCACAACTGTACTTAAAGCCTCACCCCAAAAGGATCCAGGTAGCTTTGACTGTGAAAGTAAACATCTTACCCTTTCAACCAATGTTTTGTTCTGTTCATTCTCTCAGCTAAGCCATTTAACTAAGGCGTCTTGGGAGGTGTCTTTTGATGTCAAATACTTTGTTGTCTGCAATATTCATCAAAAGGTCCAATATACTCTCCCCCGTTATCGGTTCTAATGCATTTCAATTTCTTTCCAAATTGTCTCTCAACCGAAGCTCCGAAATTGCTTAAAAGCATCTAACACTTGATTTTTAGTTTTCAAGGTATAAATCCAAATTTTCCTTAAAAAATCATCTATAAAAGTAACAAAATAAAGAGAGCCACCAAGTGATTTTGTTTTTATAGAACCGCAAACATCAGAATGCACTAAATCCAATATACCTGACTTTCTTGAAGGAGAGGAGCTTTTAAATGCAACTCTGTTATTTTTTCCTGCTAAACAGTGAGCACATTTCTTTAGCGCTAAACTTTTCAATCCTGAAATGAGCTTCTTCTTGGCCAATATTGACAAAACCTTCTCACTGATGTGACTGAGCCTCTTATGCCATAACTCAGCTGCATCTTCGTTATCTACTGCATTAATTTTGTCTGTAGACAACTTTGCCTGCATAATGTATAACGAATAATATTTTTCACCTCTAGCCACAACAAGAAAACCTTTGGTAAGCTTCCATTGACCATTACTGAAGATGCTGCAATACCCCTCATCATCCAACTTGCCTGTAAAAATCAAATTCAAGCGGATATCAGGTATATGTTTAACATTATTCAATACTAACCTCGTGCCATTGCTGGTTTCTAGGCACACATCATCGATGCCTACAGCTTGAGCTAGTCCATTGTTTCCCATCTTCACAGGTCCGAAGTCACTCGACATGTATGATGTAAAGAAATCCCTATGAGACGTAGCATGAAAGGATGCACCACTATCAATTACCCAACTGGCCTCATGAGAAACAAAATTCACCACATCACCATCAAAAATAGTGAGAAAGTCTTCTTTAAGTGCAGCGACATGATTGTCATCATTGTCATCATCACTTTTCTTCTCTTTACCTTTCTCCTTTTGTTTCTCCCTTTTTAACTATCGATAAAACCTCTGAATATGTCCCTTTTGATGACAATAATGGCACTCAACATTAGCAAATTTATTATACTTACCTCTGCTTTTGTCTCGACTTTTATCTCTATTTCTCGGACCTCGAGACTCACTTCTCCCCCTTTTCTCAACAACCAAGGCATCATAATGTGAAGAGGACAATCCCTGTGTCTTCCTTCTCATCTCTTCATTCAAAATACTACTCTTGGCTAAATCCATGGTAATTGTACCATCCGAGGCAGAATTAGACAAAGATGTTTGGAACGTCTCCCATGAGTCTGGCAAAATACCAAGCAACCATAGTGCTTGTATCTCATCATCAAACTTAATTCCCATTGCAACCAACTGATTTATAATTCCTTGAAAAGAATTTAAATGATTATTCAAACAAGTACCATCATGATATCTCAGAGCCATCATCTGTTTTATCAAAAATAACTTATTATTCCCAGTCTTTCGAACATATAACTGTTTGAGCTTATCCCATAAACTGCGTGCATGTGTTTCCTCAATAATATGGTTCAAAACATTATCATCTACCCACTGTCTGATATAACCACACACTTGACAATGAAATATAGACCATTCAACATCAGTTTTATTCTCTGGTTTCTCCTCAGCAAATACAGACAAATAAAAATCTTTCACATATAAAAGATTTTCCATCTTCCCTTTCCAGATATGATAATTTGAAACATTCAATGTAACCATTCTACTCATATTCGTTTCCATTGTTTAACACAAGGCAGAAAAATCAAACAATAACCTGTTGCTCTGATACCACTCTGATGGGAGAACGGTAATAATTCGAACAATATCGAATCAACGCAGCGGAATAAAATAATCTCCCCTCTTGTGTAAACCTAATAGGAATCGATATAGTAGAGTAAAATAAATACCAAGCACGCGAACACAAGATGATTTTTTTTGGTAGAAAACCTCCTCGATGTGAGGAGATAAAAAACCACAGGACCGGAGTCCACCTGAAAATCTTCACTATCAATAAAATCGTTCTTCTCTAGCAAATATTAGAGGTACATAACAGCAAACACCTCAAGAACATAATTATTGACAATACACATGAACTTCACAAGAGATCAAGGATAAATCTGACCAAAAACGCAGGTTTTGATCAATCCACGAAAAACCTAATGTATAGAGTTTTAAATGAAAATCAAACCGTTCAGATTCGATAAAATTGTGCCACAACATGCTGAAAAAGTTTCAGCTCAATCGAACCACGAATTGACCTCTGACGCCAGCTTGATGTAAATTAGATATTGCCTCGAACCCTAGATTTTATGCTTTCTCTTTTTCTCTTGTTACTATTTCCTTTTCTGCTGCTACCTCTTTATATAGATAGTGAGAAACCATATTTCCTCATATAACTTATTATATGGACTCAAGCCCTTTTTAGGCTTGCAACTCATTGGGCCTCCTCCACATAGGAGTGAACCCAGCTAACACAATCAACCAATGGGACCACCTAACTCTAGATGTATCCACTATCCAAAACCTTATCATACAGAGTACCGCAGGCCATGAAAGCCTTCTATAGTGGATGCACATCTAAGAGCACGACTTTATCCTTTTCAACAGTAGAAGCTCAGAGTCACCCTTCTCTTTTTGCAAAAACCATTCCCCCACCAAAAAAGATGAACGTTGGGAAATCCCTCCCATTGACTAGACATGCAGTATGCAAAAGCAAAATAGGTAAGAATCAAATTCAAATATGATCAGCAGAAACTACTCTTCGAAAGGAACCGAATGAAAAGTGAAGCTAATTCCATGCTATTTCTCTAGATAAAAGAAGAGCCAGACAATGAGGGCACCCCGAGTCGAGCAAAACGAACCCATAGAAGAAGAACACTCGTAACTGTGCCTGGATTCGACCACAAGAGGATGGCGAGCGAAGCAGCAAGAGAGACGGTTCTGTGAAGAGGCAGGTTAAGCACACTTCATTAGTTTGACTTGCCATGAAAAGATTTAACATAAATTGGAAACAAATTTAATCCTTGCAGCATCTCGTAACCATTCAAGAAAAAGAAACAGAGCTTCAAAAAAATTATTCTAGAATTTGAAAAGAACAACGGCAAAGAGAGTTATGCAAGCAGAAACAAAGACACATTAAACTGCAAGAAATTCTCATGAGGATGACCAGTTCGGACTATATTGAGAACAAGTTGTAAAAGTGGCGCCCTCATATTTTTGACAAGGCATGGAATTCTCTCTGAATATTTTCAAGTTTTAGATTTTTAAAAGAAATCTCTCCCTATATCAACTCCATTGATGAGAGCTCAAACACGCAGAATTGTCCTACGCTGACGCGTTTCTCTCGCCAATGCTTGCGAGGAAAGCACGGAAGATGTGGATTTAAGGGCAATAAAATTGATGGTTTGAAGAACAGAGCCCTAACTGAAGAAGAAGGCGACGAAGATTGAGGAAGGTCTCTACGAAACCAACTTCCTGCTTCAAACTAATTCACGCGCAATAAGACACCAAAATCGGAAGAACTTACGAGTTTGCTGGGTTCAAGGGCGGAGAAGAGAGAGAGCACGATCTTCTCTCCAGCAACGATGACCACGATAACACTCCATCTGGTTGGATCTCCCTCTCTCTCTCCTACTTGGCTCTGCTCCGCTAAGTGCAGTAGCTTCGCTTCTCTCAGTCCTGGCATTCCGAAAGCTTCGTTTGACACCTATGGTGTCAAGAAGGAGAAGGAGAGCCCTGCTTTGCTTCCTGCTGTTCAGCGAACGAGGAGGCGAGATCGATCGATAGACTTGATGATGCACTGATCGGACGTAATCAGTACTAGAAAAGTTACAAAAAAAAAAAAAAGTTTTAAAATTTTACAGTGCTACCGAAAAAAGGGAAAAGAAAAAAGAATGAATGAGAAAAGGACATCAATTGAATCTTTACCAATTCTATGCGCATTTGTTTCATGCTGATAACTTTTGTATGATTGTATTGAGATCATCACCCTCCCCCCAATTCCCATCCCACTTGTATCTAAATAGTGACAAATCTTCTAGTTCCAGTGTGATTAGCGTACCCTTAGAAAATGTCTTCATCTTCGGGCACTCTTCTACTTCAATACTCCTTAAGAATGGAAACTTGAAAATGCAACTCGGGATGGAAGAGAAGCATTCTAGGTTTGGCAAATTTTGGAGTGTCAACTCATCAAAATCCCAAATCACTTTTCCTTCTTCGTCTCCATCGTTTGCCACTATTTCTTTCATTCTTTCACATCCTATTATAGTCATGCAATCGAGATTCACCAAATTTGTGACCCTTGAAGTGGTTACTAGATGTACCAATCCAGAGGAATTCTTCAACACTAATGCCGTTAGATTCTTGAAGGATGTCATGGTCGGAAATATTGTTGTCAAACAAGGACAATCCCAAACCTCAAATGTCTTGATGCTTTGAAGAATTTTCAACACTAAAGAGCCTTCTCTCCATACACTCTTTAGGTTGTGTAGCTTGTTTAACTTAAATTCTCTTAAACTTTCAAGCACTGGATGTTTACCATTGTCAACAAGTCCTTCATCCAGGAATATATCTTCAAAGGAGCTACATAAGACCCCAAGGCTTTGTAGATTCTGAAATCTCTCTAGGAGGAATTTGAGAGGAAAAACGGCCTTTTCATCATGAAAGCATGCCAATGTTAGTGCTTTTGGCTTGCCAAAGATGCCCTCTGGAAAATCTCAATCTTGTATCATCTGAATATTGTTATCGACTAATAAAAGTCTCTCCAAGTTGGGAAAGTCCTATCGAATTGCCAATACAACAAGAGAAGTAAATTCAACAAAGTTTCAACGATAAATCATGTTCTGTAAAAAGTAAACCTATTAAGATGATTCACATGGAAGGTGGCCATCTTCTTAAAGTTCATTATATCTCAAGAGCCCTACATTCAAGTCTCAAGCTTTTAAAAGTCTCGAATAGAGGTTGGTATGGTTAAGTTTGTAGAGTGAATTTGTCAAGATCCCTCCAAGCTCACGAAATTCATCTTTTATTAGAAATATCTTATCTTGTCAACTAAAATTAGTCATCTTCGGAAACTTATGTAATGGGATGCACGGATGATATTACTAAAACGTATGGGTTCACAAACTTAAAAGTGTGCTTAAGATATAATAAAATATCTTATGTTGTCTTCAAACTCATAGGTAAGGAGTTTTAGGTTATCTATAGTAATACAATAGGATGACTATGTATAAGATGAGATCAATTAAGGAATACAATAGAAAATATTGCATTAAGGTACTAATGTTATTTTTGTTAAAATTGTTTTTATTGATTTTTTAAAGTTTTTAGAAGATGAAAGAGAGAAGAAAAATACCACCCCATGTGGTGGCCACGTTGGCTTGGGCTTCCATCCCCCTCACGAAAGGGATGAGTTCAAATCCCAGCGTGGTCACTAGTGGTCTTAAGCGTGACGCCGTGGTGGTGGGTCATGCGCTAGCATCACCAGGGGGTTTACGGCGCGGCTGTCAGCTACAAGCTGGTTCCTCCTGTCCCAAAAGAGAGAGAGAGAGAGAGAGAGAGAGAGAGAGAGAGAGAGAGAGAAGAAAAATTCAAATGCACAACACATGTCGACAATGAAGTGGACCTCATGTCAAATTTTCAATGATTTCCCCCAAAGAGCACCACTAGACTAGATTAGGAATATATTGCGCTTTCAACAAAAATCTGTAATTATTTTTGTAATTATAGGTAATGAAATATCTTATGGGTGTCCACAAATGAAAAGTATACTTAAGATATAAGAACTTTTTTAATGTTGTCAACAAACTAATAAGTAAGGCCGATCATGTTTTCTATAGCAATATAACATGGCTTGATTATGTAGTGGATATGAGATCGGTGAGTGCTTTAAAGAACAAAATAGAAACTAAGGAGAGCAGCTCAAATCATACCCTCTCAAATAAGAGTGTGCTTCTTGATTAGAAAGGCCCTGGTGATAATCTTTTTGAGCCCAATTGCTCATAGATGCTACAAAAGACAGCATGTTTGCTTTATCACAATGACTTACTCGCAATTCCTTCAAGAATGGCCAATTCAAAGTGGGCAAGTTGGTGTAGAAGTTCTTGAGGTTTGGCATATCATGTAACACTAGAGAGGTTAGTTTTGGAAAATGATCTTGAGTAGTATTGGAATGTGGAGTCTCATTCCCACTAGCAACTATTTCCTCAATCCCACAAGACTCCACTTGAAGTTCCTTAAGTTGGGTTAGACTTGTAGCCACCCAATGCGAAAACACTTTGTCAAGGCTCCCACAATTTAGAATATGCACTTTCCATAAATTGTCAAAAGTGAGAGTTTCTTGAGGACCGCCACTCCATATTTTGCTTAAATTGTCCATTGGGAGAGAACCATCCACCTAAGCTGGGGACATTGTACTTGACATATTGAGAAAAATGACGTAATGAATGTAATTACATTGAGTTATGACCTCAAAGAAAGAATTTCTAAACTTCCCTCACTCTCACAAATCATGAGAATTTGAGCGCTTGTCAATGACAAAAAAAAAGGGAGTGGCTAATTGATGCTTTCATAAGCTGACTAATGACTAAGTCCAAGTATATTGCATTGCAACAAGCATGAAATTATAAATGCATTTATAATCAATAGTATGTTGAGCATCGAATTTTAAGTGCCTCAATTGACATTTTATGCTAGCAATGCCTTATCCCTTTAATTTTTAGAAAGTTCAATGATGAATACTTGGATTCTCGAACTTTCAAATTTGTTCACACTGATCATTATCAAAGCTGCTTGCACTGATCTTTTGATAATGAAAAATTAGATAAGGTAAGAATTTCTTAAATTTATTTGGGTCAAGGAATGAACGTAGCTAAAGCACAATTCAAAGAAGCTTTGATGCACGTGCTTCATATTGCAATCCGATCAAGATATACATACATATCATCCTTCTCTCTCCCTTACTTTGGCTCCAATACCGCACTAATGGGTGCAAGATTATGATGCTCCAGCGATAGGTATTGTTGTTGTTACTATTACTATTACTACTGTGTTATGACCTCTAACGGATTGTCCAAGAAGCAAAGTACTGATATTTTTCATTTGGTTACAATAAAATTAATGCAACTATGACTTGTCATAGCAAAAAAAAAAAAAAAAGAAACAAAATGACTTTCCACACTTCCCTTAATCTATTAATACTCTTAATTGAAGATTTTGATGAGTATTTGAAATTATCTAACAATGTGGGAGAAACCTATTATTACAGACAGCTCATATTTGACATAAAAATGAAATTAACGCTATCACAACTTGTCGCTACCAAAAAATCATATGAATATTTTTATGCTTCCCCAAATTTATTAGTATTCTTGCTTCAATGTTATAATGACTTTTTGAAATATCCTCAAAATGTGAGAATACCTATTATTACATGACAACTTATACATGCAAATGACATCAGAAGTAAGTAAATAAATAGCAATAACTCTTACAATAAAATAAAAAAAAAGTAAACAAATGTATAATAAGCCGTCGTTGCTTGCGATGGGACTTCCAGATCTGCAGCCATGGCTCCAGCGACAGCTACGAGCGATAGTGGTCAACTTCCAGATCTGCAACTCTGTTGCTATGGATGGCCAGATTTCGAGATCTGTAGAACGATGAGACGGACCAAATGGAGGAAGTCAACCATGCTCGGCTTGGACATAGGGGGTCAGAATAATCAAGGTGCCGATGACTCTTCCATTGGCGACACCAGAGGAGGGGCGGAGGTTGGGCGGCTGTGGACGAAGGAGGAGGAAGAGAGGGCTGAAGATAAGATCTTTTAATTTTTCTTCGCCAGAATCGATGCCCCGACCGAATCGATGCCGAAATCGCTCCCGCATCGGAGATTCACTTTGATCCACCATAACCAACAAGCTCCGGTTCATGTAATCAAGGTGAAACGAAATGACTCAGAGCAAACATTTCTTATAGGGGGAGAAATTATCAAATAGACTTTGTCTACTTTCTTCCTTTTTCTGTTTTCTTTTTTTCCTTTGTCTAGTGAGCGCACCGCAACAACACTGCAATAGACGGAGGCCAAGGCTACCAAGGAAGGAAGAGAGAGAGAGAGAGAGAGAGAGAGAGAGAGAGAGAGAGAGGAGAGCAAAGCCACACTAGAAAGAGGAAAGAGAGCTTTCCAGTAATAGGGCGTTATTGAAGGGAGCGGGAGCAAATATTTTGATCATTCAATAGATTGGTGGGCCCAGCTTTACCACATGTCGATTTGCAAATGATTCAATATGGATCCTACATGGTGTACTTAATGCACCTAATATTTTCTCTTCAGTAGTGTTGTTGATTCAATAATTTATTCCAATTTTTTAAAATTTTTATTTTAGCTAGGACATTGACTAAATATTGTCATCTAGTTATGAAATAAGACTCGCAATGCTGGCAACCATCCACGGAATTGCTACTATTTATTGTCCAACTGTCCTATTCTCTCTTTTATTTTTTTCCTTTTTTTTCTCCAATTCTTTTTTGAAAAAAGCAATCTTCATTTTCTCTTGCCAAGCATAGATCATCCGCAGTATCACACTAATTATCACTCAATATGATAATTTAGAGTTAATATTTATTATATTTGATAGGTTGTTGAAGTATAGCAATAAATCAACAAAGATGATAGAAAACTTCATGCATATTGGACTTTTTATTTTTGTTTATTTTGTTATCAAGAGCCAGCTCAAGCATTGGTGATTATTAAGATAAACAAAAGTTGATTGCACTGATCATTATCGAATTTTAGAGCACTCCAATGAAAAGAGCAATTCTCTCTAATTCCTCCAATTTCATTGTTTGGGAAGATGATTATGGTACAAAGAGCTATAATAGCTAAGCAATTTGTGAACTAGGCTTTTATAATTATGAAGTTTTCTTTTCCCCTTTTCTTCATGTTTAACAGAACAACGCTAGTTTGCTTTTGTGCAAGAAAATATGAAGTGGGTGATACTTCATTTTTTTGCCATTTTTAAATGATATTATATGTTTACCTGTTTTGTTCTTTATAGTTGAAATTTCAAAAAGTAAATGTTTTCATATGGTTATTGTCATAACTTGTTTAAAATCCCTCTATAATCAATTTTGAGATACCGCACACAATATGATTTTATGAGCTCACAAAAATAATACTTCTAAAAATATATGAGAGATGGATAATTAATACTTATATTTGCTGAGGATTAGAAAAATTTTAATCTTTTAAGTAAATATTAATAGATTATGTACATGGATCTGTATAATTAAATGATTTTAAAAACACACATGGTTATCAATGTCTAAATTGTTTTGCATTAATAGTTTATGGATGTGATCATGGATTATTGTGGGAAGGAATATATTCTGGTCATCTTTGTTTAGGTATGAAACACAGAGTCCCAATCAAATTTGAGCAAAGCATTGACGATTGATATTACAAACAATTATATCTAGCACTTTTGTCTACATACCATGCATTCTCCAATTATATGTGAACGAATATGTTCAAATGAAATGCCCAAAACGCATTTGTTTGAGAGACTAACATGTGGACTGAAAAGTGAAGGGGTGCCATTGTTAATCTCCATCAAAGCTTGTCAAGTTAGACTTCTCATATTGGGGCAATGGGCAATTCTCAACTTTAATAAAACAAGGCATTCTAGCATATGATTCTTCCATGAGAGGAAACTAGTCAAATTGGGCAAGCATTCCAAAGTTATCCACTTAAGATGTCTCAAGTTACCACATTTATAAAGGCTAAGATGTTGTAGAGAATTGAAGCACATTGTTCCTTGGAGATCTCTATTCCATAGTTGCCTCAACTTTGGTAGATTGACCAAGTGTAGATATTGTAGCAAAGGCAACACCTGAGTGCAATCCATAGCCTCAAGCCCTTCAAGATTGAATATTTCTTCCAAAGGCTTGCAATTGCGCACTTGCAAGCTTGTCATTCTTTTTAAAACAAGCATCAAACTGGATGGAATAGCATTAATAAATGATGGACATTTATCCACCACTAATGATTCTAATTGCCAAGATGACGTGATGGGATTAAGTTTTCCATGCCATTTTCCAATTAGCTCTGGGAACTCAAACAACCACATATACTTAGTCCTAGCAAACGTAGCCTATTAGTAAATGCATCATTAAACATAAAATTCTAGTTAGCAAAAAAAAAAAATAATTACTTTATTGGTGATAAGAAAAAATCAAATTGCATAGAATTTAGCAACTGAAGCGTAACATTTCTTCCAACATATTTTGGATGGTCATGTTGAGGTTTCCTTCCAAAAATAATGGCATTTTGTCGCTTCATACCCTTCATTCAAACCTACTTTTACTCCCTTTAGCTTTGGCACCTCTATTTGTCCCTTGTGAAAGAACTTCATCTGGGGACATCTATTCACAATGATATCTTCCGAGGGAACATCAAAGTGTATCCATTTGAGCTAAAACACCTCAACCTAGTCAACCCATCAAGTTCCATATACTTCAATTGATTGAAAGTCACTACATGCCCCTCCTTTCCTCCCTCATCACTAATGACTTCTGTCAATATTTCACATTTTCTAATCCTCAATTTTGTGAGTCCCACCAAATTTTCAGCTATTGTCGATGTGAACATATTTGATAACCCATCACAAAGTGACACATCTAGAGTTTTCATATGCTGAAAATAACTTGGAAAGGATGATGCCACTTTTTGCTCACGACTTGGGCCTTCTATGGCTTCCACATTGATGCATAGCTCACTTAGTCCTTCCTTCTCGATGAGTTCCACAATGCTACATTGATTGATCTCCAACTCCTCAAGTTGGATTAGATCTCTGGCTATTGAGGTCGAAAACAAAGAGGTAAGCCTAGCGCATCTCCAAAGGGTAACCGAACGTAGACACTGGAATTTAATATGACGGTAGAGTTCCTTATCCCATACACAATTTAGCATTGGTAAGTCATCTAACTTCAGCTCTTTTAATGGAGAACAAGCAACACTCTTTCCATCTAGAGGATTTGGTGGCTAGAGTTTAAAAACAACTTCAAGGGAATCACATCCTTTTGCCTTCAAAGTTTCCAGGTTCAAGAGCCATCCTAGAATGAAAGAAGGTACAACATTCACAAGCTTTTTGCATTCACTAACTGAAATCAATTTTAGCTTAGAGAAGGAATCCGCTTGAATTGGTTTGTGCCATATCATCTTGATGTTATCTATGCCCTTGATATATAAATTCTCCAAGTTAGGAAATGCAACTTGCAATTGGTGATTTAGTTAAATTACGAATTCATGAACTTCCAAGATGTAAATAAAGAATAGTGCCACAATGTAAATTACGAATTTATGGAATTGGTAATTCTATCTTAAGTCGCACAAAAAAAAAAATCTCCATACTAATGTTGGTTACTCTAGAACGGAAAGGCTATTGGAATATAGTGGAGACAAAATAAAAAGTGCTAAGTAAGGATTCTGACCAGAATGTGTTAAGCATAGGCAAAATACACTCATGTACAATCATCTAATGACATTAGTGTTTCATAGATCCCAAACTAAAATAAAATCTCTCCCTTTGTACCTTTTTGGCTAACCTGAGAATGAAATAGCTACTATACTAGCAATTGTTAAATCACTTAGAGAAGGTCATTTAAGTTCCAATACAAATGAACTTCTTTAGTGAAATTGCACCATTTCGTAAATTCATTAATAATGAGGAAGAATTTATTTAAAGAAAAAAAAGGCAAGTCAAACGGGTAATCACCATTAGAGAATGCAACTAAGGGATCGCTTCAAGAAGAATATTAGCCATTAGAAAGAAAATGATGGAGAGATTGAGATTAAAAAGGCAATAGATCAGCCATCAAATGGTGCACTATAGTAAGAGACATGATTTTATCTATTACCGAATGCTTCAGATCAACATTAGGTCACTCTAAAGCAATTATATAGTTAGGCTAAGAGAAAGTGATTAAAAAAGGAATCGCTTGGGTCAAATGAACAAATCCTACTCACATCGTTCCCCACTTCAAACCACTATATATATTTAATCGATTGAAATTTCCTTTTAAAATTGTTTTTCTGTTAATGCTGGAAGGTCAGTTATATGTGAACGACAAATCATATACATATACTCGAGTCAAATTATAGAAACATTGTTAAATATCTCATTATAATAGATTAAAAATATCTAAGAAGGTCAACGTATTAATCCCGTGGGAGGGCCCATTTGTATAGCCTATCTTGGCTGCATAAACAACATTTTAGGTGAACGGCCTATATTGCTTTTAGTTTAGTCAAAGTGAACCTGCTCGTACATTGCTATATTTCATTTCAACGAAAACATTCTTCCACTATGCGCTCGACAATTCAAATGACTCAATTGAAATGGCTGATTTGCGAAATGTATTTTATTTCTTTGATAAAAGTTCCATGAGAATGGTCTTGTAGTTCATGTAAGAACTAATAGAGGTGATATCTAAAGCCCAAGACCCGAGAGGTCTTGCTCAGTTAGACGACTGAGAAGGCTTCGATTCCCTTTGCTGGTGTACTTAAGAGAGAGTAAAGCTTCCTTTGACTAGTAAAAAAAAAAAAAAAACATGAGATCTTGTAAGTGCAAATGAAGTCAAGTGAGTGTCTTAAAGGCCCTTCATCTCCAGCTTCTTGAACCTTATAGCTCACTTTCCTCTCGATTGTTTTTCAATTGCTTTCAATGTACATGCGTGCAATGTCTAAGCCATACGTGTGAGGTTGTTGAGAGTTTTAAGTTTCTTGTGAATATCAGAAGGCTTTTAGAGATCCTATTCAGCAATTGTATTACCCATTCATGCTTTGCGCAAGTACTATAAGAGATGTTCAACCATCTTTATGGAAACTATTTCTAGAGAAATTAAAAGTGAGAAGATGCAACTCATACATGTCAGCAACTCTGAACACTTATGCTTTTGTTCCATCAATGGTTCGGTACCGAATAGCCCTTGTATTACGATATAACAAGGGCTGCTATTACGATTGGATTTTGTTTGCATTTTACTAACAATATTAGGAATTGCAATATTTAAGAATCCATACTCATTTTGGTTACTAATGACAATTAATTATGCATGAAATATTTTTCTAATTGTCAAATTATATCGATTAGATGGAGATACACATAGCTTATGTCCCATTAGTCTAAGGCAAGATTGGGCCTCCCATATATATCATCTAGTTATGAGTCCAACTCAAAAATTAAACCTTGGGCGAACAATGGTATATGAATATGACTTATGGACATAGGGAGTTGATAGTTGAACGTGACATCATTCCTCATCCATTTAGGTCAGGCAAAAGGGACTAATTTACCCGCAAAACAACATAAATTTAGACATGTCAGCAATTGGGATATCATAATAATTGAGTGGACATGGGACATCATAATAATTGAGTAGCCACTAGTCATCACCAACGGTTGAGATCCAAACTATCCTTGAAAAATAGTAAATAACTTGAGATTATTTGAATTTCTTTTTCCCTGTCCTTTTTTAATCACCTCAAGTATTCCTTTCAAGTTGGATGTGTATGTAGCCTATCCCAATTAATCTTCTTTGTTTTCATAATTTCCTTAATCAACATGTCTAAAAAGTGAAGAGACCCATAAGCCCCATGATGGTGGAAAGCTTTATTTACTTTTTTTTTTTTTTGTAAAGAGTAACTAGTTTTTTTCTAAAAGTTCATTGCTACAACTCTAGGAAAGCTTTCATCTGCCAAGTTACTCTCAATCTCCCATCTATCTTGCCATAACATTGCTCCCACCTATACAACAAGTTTAACTTTTTTGCATTTTGTTCATTATTCTATTGTCATCTCCAACAAGCCAATTTAGACTACTTGTTTGGAGGCTGCCACTGCTTTATAATGTCGGAAGAGATTTATTACAATTTGAAGAAACATTTGATTATAAACCCATGGATCTTTGCATCTCTAGATTTTACACAAAAATAATAATAATAAAAGGTACAAAGCCACAAAGGCTCTTCACAAAATTTCCCGATCTAGTTCCACTACTTTTTTTAAGGCAAGCTCTCTCCATGGAAGCTCAAAGCATGGGCTGAAGAAAAGTCACTCTGACATCACAATCTTGTGGGACCACCACTTATATCTCCCAACAGGGGAACTAACGTATGGCATGGGCCCAAGAAAGAGCAATCTTATCTAGTCAAATAAAACCCTTTACCTGCAACGATTTCCCCCCATATAAAATATAGCCTTGAGCTTCCTTGATTGAGGGCATTGTTTATCCTTGGTTTACTAATTTTCTTTCATGTTAGTAAATTACTATCCGTAGAAGTGAAGATAGGACCATAAAATATATCTACAGCGGCCTAATATCATTTTCATTTATAAAAATAAATAACAAAGGATTTTTCACCTATAATTGCTTCTGTTTTTGAGCTTGCATGATTTGTCATCTTCTTCAAACTAGGAGTAGATTTTATGCCAAAAGGATCTCCTATAAAATGTTATCACTAAAGCTAGCTAAAGTATTGACTACATTTCCACTTACTAGTCTAGAATTTAATATATTACAAATAATCGCCCTCCCTTTCAATTGAATGCCATTAATTGTTGTTGTGACAATATAATTTATCAACTTTGTAATTGTTCCCCTTTTTGAACTTGAAAATTTGTCATCTTCTTTAAACTTGGTGTAGAGGATTCAAAAATGATCTAATACACAAGATTACGATGTTAAAAAAAAAGGCAAAGTCAGAAAAGCTTTTGGCAAAATTTCCCTGATCTGGCTTCATTATCTTTGAAAGCAAGCTCTGTTCATGGAAGCTCAAAACATGGGAAAAAGATAAGTTGTATGCAAACACACTAGCTCTTTTGGTAGAAAGTTACCTGCTGCCCATTGAAGAATGCAATTTCAGTGCCAACCTGGTCGCCTGATGTACTACTTCCAACGGCAAAAAAGTTCTTGATATTTGGCAAGTTTTGAAACTGCAATACATGCAAATTACACAACTCTACTTTGCCACAATCATCAGTTTCTATAGTCCCGCGCATTAATTTGCAACTGACAACTTCAATCTTTTCTATCTTTGAACGTTCTCTCACCACTGAAAGAGGAAATAAAACTTCCATCTTGTCGCAACTTTCAACTCGTAGTACTTTTAATGCACTAAAGGACTTCGAGGTGATATTGTTTTTGGATATCTTCTCCAAGTTGATGAGATTCTTAAGAATTAACGACTCCAACATCTTGAACTTTGTGTGGGATGGCAATTGGAGGATGTAATGGACGGAGGGACTATTCTTGACCTGTAAATGCTTTAATTCTAGAAAATCCTTTTGAGATAACACACAAATACTTTGCTCAATTTCGCTCAACCTGTCCAAAAACAAATCATCACTTTTGCCTAAGATACTTTGTATGCATCCTTTTCGAAGAACATCACTTACTGGATCCTACTTGAGGTTTAATGTGCTCGATCCTTTTTCACTTGGCCAACGCTACACGTTACCTATATTAATATTGAACTTGGAAAATTTCTTGACATTTAGGTCCTCTAGGAGCACACTTGGATCAGGAATGGAGACATGTAGAGTGCAAAGATTCTTCAAGTGATTCAACTCAATTAGACTGGCATTAGCAGGTTGAGTTTGCTCCACGGGATTCCATTAATTAAAGCTATTCTTCATATACAACTCCTCCAATTTGATCAATCTACCAAGCACACCCAATTCAATCATCTGAAGATGTGAACAATAGTTCAAGTCCAACAACCTCAACTGTGTTAGTTGCCCAATTTCTTTCGGCAATCATTGAATTTCAGAGTCCACAATGCTAAGAATTTGTAATCCTTTTAGCTTGCCAAGAATGGCCACATCCTCTAGCGAACAATACTTAAGACATAGAGTATGTAAGTTCTCTAAGAACTGAAATGGCTTTGGCGAATGAACGAGACCTATGCTAGTAAGAGTTAAGACCATGAGTTTCTCCATAGAGTTGAAATATGAATCTGGAACCTCAAAAGATTCATCATTGGTGAAAAGCAAAAAGATGCATTATTCGGAGCATTCTAATTCTTTAGGATATTCCTTCATGTCAATGTGCAGAAAGCATACTGCTCTACAACTTTTAAGCTTTTCCTTCAGCAACTTTGTTATCGACTTATCTTTATCTTTCAACATGAGAAGAGAGTGATCTTTTGATGCAACAGAGGCAACAAACTCACAAACCAAGTCATGTATCTTGAAACCATCCACATCTTCACTATCTAACAAAAGAGAGGAGGCTTGAAGAGTTTGAATCTGTGAGCTCAACCTATCTCTAGCGTCTTCCATGCTGCTAACTTCTTCAAATAATCCCAAACCGACGCCGTACCTCACCAAATTTTCAAGAGAGGGCGTGGAGATACCATAAACAACACAAAGTTGTAATAATGACTTCTCATCCTCTTCTAATCTATCATAACTCCATTTCAACATCTGTTTTGTCAAGTCATTGATTTTGTTATCTTTAAACTTCTCGATTTTTTCAAAGTGTCCTTCCATTCAGATAAACCGGCGTCTTTAAAATGCTTTTCCACTGCAATGATTAAGAAAGGCACACCTGCACATTTGTCGAGTGCTACTTCCACCCAAGGGTTGAACTTATCATCATGAGCTTTGTCTCCAACTATCCTCTCAAACAATCTTTTTGCCTCTTCCTCCTTCAGCCCACCAAGGTGGAAGTCCTTGTCACAGCCCATATCCCTTCGTAAAACATTGCGATCTCTCGACGTCAACAACAACTTGCATCCCATGACTTTGTTGTCAGGTCCACAAGGAATGCCGACTGATTTCAAGTCGAGCCCCTTCCAAAGGTTGTCTAGTATTATGAGGACCGTCTTTTTATTCCTCTCCTCGACTTTCAACCTCCCGTGAAGAAGTTCCGCTCGCACGCTGACATACTCTTCATTCTTTAGGTCACTTAGGCCCAACTTGTGTGCAATCTCTTCTTGAATCCTCTTGATGTCTTGATGTTCGGACACGTCGGCGTGAGCAACCAGATCGAAGGACTTCTCTTCCCTTATTATTTTTTCGGTATCCGCCAAAAGGGTGGACTTGCCGACCCCACCCATCCCGTAAATCCCGACCACGCTATTGCCGTTATCAACAAGAGCGTCCATGATGTTCTGTATCATCAAAGCTCTGGATTCAAAGACGCCACCGTCCCTAAGCTTCATCGACATTGACACAAAAGAAGCAGAACCTGTTGCAGTGGTCGAGTGAACAACATCTTTGCCTTCTCTCCTGGCCGGATTCGAGGCAGTGACATTCCCCAAAGCAGGATCGATGAAGGAGATGTCGTCCAGTCCGTTGAATCTATTGCATCTTTGAGTGAGTTGATTAATGACCTCGATATTGCCCTCAGCCTTCCTGCTGAACTGGTAGCGAGATCTGGGGTCAGGAAGAGTCCCGTAGCAACAAGTCTTGGTCGCCGACAGAATCTGCCGACATTTTTCTTTGATTTTTTTTTCCGAGAAAGAAAGAGCGACAAAAAAGAGAGACGGAGAGGGAGAATAATGAAAGGAGCAGCAGAAACTAAAGAGGAGGAGGAAGAAGAATGGTTTAGCCGAGGAGAAGAAAGAGCGAAACAGAGCAAGAGACGAACAGAGCCAAGAGATTTGAGCACAGAAAAAGGGTGATGAATGGAGAAAGGAGAGATGATTATCACCTGTTAAAGTAGTGAACAGGTGATTCGACCCTCGGGATATGTAGGCCCCGCATGGAAACATTTTTGTTCCTTTTCTGTTCCCGGGAACAGAAATAAAAAAAAAGTGTTTCTGTTCGGGGAACGGTTTTTGAACAAAAGAACGTGTTTGGTAACGTTTGTTCCGGGAATAAAAAATGAATAGAAACACGTTTGGTAAATTTTATTCTTTTTTTGTTTCTTTTAATTTTTTAATATTTTTATTTTATTTTTCATTTTTTCCTTTCTTTTTTATTTTTTTTCTTTTGACCGGTCCCCGACCTCCGGAGACCGGCCGACGGGGCCGGCAGCCTCGCCCAACCACGGCGAGGCTCGCCGGCCCCCGGCGAGGCCGAGCCTCACCGTGATTGGGCGAGGCTCGGCCTCGCCTTGTCTAGGCGAGCTCGGCCTCCCCGGGGGCCGGTGACGCTCCGGCAAGGTCGTCAACCCTCGACGGCGTCGCTAACCCTCACGGTCGCCGGTCGCCGACCATAGCCGAGGCCGGTGACCGACCAAAGGAAAAAGAAGAAAAAAGAAGAAAAGAAAAGATGAGAGAGAAGATGGAAGTGTTTCTTCAAAATTGTTTCGGAACAAAAAGTAACTTTTTTGTGTTTCTTTTTTGCTTCAATTTTGTTCCAAGAACAAATAAAACAAAAAAAAAAACAAAACGCAACCAAACGTGTTTCTATTCTTTTTTTGTTCCCCGAAACAAAAAAAGTATAGAAGTGTTTCAGAAACGTTTTTTTGGAATGTTTCCAAACTTTCCATGCACGCCGGTAGTTTACAGGGTGTGCCAGTACCCACGTGACATGGAGTTCTAACGCTTACCACGCTGTACTGTTTGACAAAGAGAGAACACGTGACTTGTAACTTCACACAGTTGGCCGTCAAATCAATTTTTTATTGCGCTTCATAATGCCAAAAGATTCTGGATAGTCGCCGAGTTGAATTTACGGACGGGCTTCCGTATTTCTTTCTTCTGTTTAGCAACTACTATTACTCTTAATATAACTATAGAGATGCAGCGAAACAAAAGGAACTAATATGCACAAAATGAAACTCTTACCCAGTGATCTCCCAAACTTTCTAGCATTATTAGTGCAGGATAACGAATTAGCTATAAAAAACAAAAATAGCTTATAATGTGTCAAAACAAATATCTGTATAAAGAGAATAATTTTAGTTCACTGACATATGGACTTAGCTAAATAAACTTTACTACCAAATTAACTTGTTGAAACGATCTCTTCTAGAAATAATAAAAAGAATTGGATGTTTGATCATGATATTTTGGAAAAATTATAGCTAAAGTTTGATGAAAGCATAAATGTAATATGATATTTCAGAACATACTTATGATTCAATCTTCTTTTAAACAAATCAGCCTTCTTTTCTATGATTCAAAGGCTGAAGACGTTTTTCAGATAAATTCTTACATAAACAAATTTGTGGAATCAAAAGAGTAGGTGACAAGATTCAAACCAAAATCTCTTATCAAATGTCTATAGTAACTAAGAAAATAAACGAGACAATAGATGGGAGAGAAAATGAAAAGGGCAGATTTATTATTCTCTTTTGAAATAAAAGTCGGGTCCATTAACGATTGAGTTTACTTAGAAGGATGTGATTTACGCTCAATTGGGCACGTAAATAGCCCCCACCCAACATGCATGTTTGTACACCAATCATTACAACAACTTTACAAGATCTTCCTAACCATTTTTCGAAGGTTTTGGTGGAATGGAAGGCCCACGAGAGGAATCTTTTTTCTGTTTTTTTAGTCTTGGTTAATTTCACCCTTCAGTGCAAGAAAACCCTATCATGACTTTCACTTTAAAGAGGTATTTACTGATAATGTTGATTATGTTGATTATGCATCAATGAAAGATTAGAGAAACATGTCAATATCTTCATTGATTATGCATCGGCGTCCAAAATATTTAACATTAAAGTTTGTCGCAGTCCAAGCAAAAGCCATCATGACTTCCACTTTAAAGAAAAGGAGTTAAAAGTAAAATTGATGGAGTTCTTGGAGAGGTGGATTATTTGAGGTATATATACTCATATCCCAAGTAGAAGATTATAAAAATGGACATATGATGATATAGTTGGAATTTTTCTAATGGCTCTCTGTTCTTGCTCATTGAATCATAACTTAGATCCTTGCATCAAAGATTTACTTATTGATATGAGTTTAATATGATTTTTTCAATTTTTCTTAACAACTGTATTGATCTAACATTTTTTTTTTTAATTTTTTTTTTAGAAAGAAAGGGACAAAACAGAGAGATGTAAAGAGAATGATGAAGGAACACAACAGAGCAAGAATGACAAAGAGACGAAGAAGGGGAAGGGTTTTGGGTGCAAAAAAGAATTAGGTACTAGTCCTAAAACCCATTCCTTGTGTGGGTTGTGAAAGCATATAAAAAATATAGAAGTTAATATTATAATTGAGCTAAGTAAATGGTAAAAAATTGAATTTAGTTTTCAAAGTGGTACATAAATCGAAATATCTCTAAAATGTAAAATGGATGTGTTATTGATTTACATATTAAATACAGTTATTGATAATATCCTACTTATTGACATATCTGACTTGACCCTTCTGTCCAATTAATATGGACCATCAGTTAAAAATAAGTCTTGACTTTTGGTGTATTGTCCTTCAAATTTTCACTAATTTGCTAATAGAAAGCACCTCATCGCCATCCCTTCAAGTGAAAGAGCAAAAAAAAAAGAAAAATCAATTCATAAGGAAAAATTGAAGTTGTTTAATCTTTTTTTGCCAACCATAATTGTTGGATTATAATGTCAAGTTACTCATAAATCCTTGTATTTATTATGACTACTTGAAATTTTATGACTAATAGTGATCAATTGAGAGTTATGACAATTGAGTGAATAATTTTAAAGCATAAACATCAATGGACATAGATATGGATGAATTTTATAGCAAAGACCTAAACCTCAAGGAAAAAAGAGGAGATGGGTACAGACTATGAAGCTTGTTAACCTAACCTCAGTTTAGGCCTTAACTGAACACCAATCAATTCCCTGGGCATGGAAATGGATGGTTTTCTACGTTATTGTTCCTTTAGTGGACCGGTTACCATCACCAATGCCATCCTTTCCTCCACCGCTAATGGGAGACATTGATGAGTCGTCCATCCTTTCATCCTTTTCCAACGCCAATGTATTTGTTCTAATCCATCCTTTCATCTTTTCTTCGATCATTTTTTGGACAAACAGTGATTGGTACTATTCCTAAACCCGCTCCTTGCATAAGTCAATGAAATCATATCTAAAATATAGGAGTAACATTATAATTAAAGCAAGTTGTTAGATTAGAATGTCAATTGCAATTGTTACATTGGACATAATTTCAATTAAAATTGTTAGATCAAAACTTATAAGTAAATTAAACTTTTGTCATTCTTTATTAAGATTATTTTGTTGATTACTGCTACTCTTTACCGGACAAAAACAATATGGGAAACATTTCAAGTCACTACAAATATTGTTACGTGGTCTCTTATTCCAATTGGAGTTTCCCCATTATCTTTAGTATTAATACCCTAAAAAACTCCAAACTGATACACCTGTGACAAATTTACTCCTAAATTATTTTTTTGACCATGAAAAACCCAAAACTAGTATACATGTGGCAAATTTACCCAACTAAACATAAAAAATCATAAACTGGTACATTTATGATAAATGTACTCCAAACTAATTTATTCGACCGCAAAAAACCCCAAGCTAATAAATTTTTGACAAATATAACATCCGCTAAATTGGATTAATACAACAAAAAAATCAAAAAAAATTGTAAACTGTGACAAACGAAGTGTAAAATCCCAAATTGATTCCAGTCAACTATTACGTGTTATTTAACTTAATAATTTGATAGTAAAATTTAACAAAAACTAACAGAGGGTAAGTTTATCATAAATATATTAGTTTGTGGTAAATTTGTCAAATGTATATTAATTTAGGATTTTTTGTGGTAAAAAAAATAGTTTTGGATAAATTTATTATAACAGTTTAAGGTTTTTTAGATTATTAACTATTCACTTTATACTTGGGTCTGTTTTGTGTCTTTTTCTTCAAACATTTATTTTCCAAATATTGCAAATTTTCAAAAATACACAATTATTGACAAGGAAAGTTACGGACTTCAACGTGACAGGTCCCTCTTCTAGAAGTGGATGGATTTTCTGCATTTTACTATTCCTTTGCTGGACCGGTCACCATCGCTTATGTCTATCTCCACGTCATTTCTTCCACCACTACTGGACAAAGATCGAAGTGTACGTAAATGTATGGCAACTGACCGGTGCCCTCACTTGTCTTCCTTCTTTCCTTTTACCGCTGAGAAACCTTGTTTTCCCACTTCATCCCTCCCGAGGAAATGATCAATTACCCTTGTCGTGCTAGGATATGAGATGTCCTATCAAGGGTTTAAGGGGAATGGTCTTGATGATTTGCCAATCAAAATATAATATGTTGAATAACAATTTTTGATAATGTTCTCTTATTGACGAATTAGATTTGGGTTGACTTAGACCCTTATATCTAATTAATATCAATCATAAATTGAAAATAAATCTTAACCTGTCATGTATTATCTTTCTTGTATCGATTGAGAGAAAGCCACTCAAAGTGTCCCTTTAAGTGAAAAAAAAAAAAAACTCAGGTTATTTAATTTCTATGCCAACCATAATTATTAGATTAGACTGTGAAATTGCTCCTAAATCAGTATTCTATTATGACTATTTGAAAATGTCATGTCAAATTTCTAATGAAAAAAAAAATGTTATGACTAATTAAAGTCATAAGAAACGTTTTCCTTGTAATTAAGTTCTTGAGGATAATTTGCATAATAACAAGGTGCATATAAAAAATTTATCTTGTAAAGTTAGAATCATTCTAAATAAAAGCAATTCTTTTATAAGGGCACGGACATGATAACCAGTTTATCTAAAAGCCCATAAGTTATCATGTAAGATTCATGAACAGTTTAAGTTCATGTTTTAACTTGTGTAGGTGGCTCAATGCTGAACAGTTTGCATGTAGATTCAAACGACCTCCAGTCCCTAAGCTAGAAATCCCACAACGCCTCGCCCAACTGCACTAATCCTAGTGTTAAGCAAGCGCAATTTTTTATTATAAGGAATAAGTATATTTTGATAATATGGTAGGCCTCAACCTTGACTTCAGCTGTGAGGTAAGGTGGCGACTGAATTGGAGGTCGCTACAGATTGCAGGCCAGTGTAAAGATGGAGGAGGGATTGATGTTAAAGAGAGTAAGTGTATTTGGCATTCGGTGTCATTATAGAATCATAAAATTGCGCCAATCCTAAAGTTAAATAATTATCATAAAATCGTCATATGATGATATGGTAGGAATTTTGTTAATGTCTCATTGTTCTTGCTCTTTTCAAAACTACTTATTGATATGAATTCAATATAATTTTTCAAGTTATTCTCAACAACAACATCGATCGGAATTTTCTCTAATTGTTCTTTAGAGAAAGAAAGATTGGAACAGACCAAGAACGTTGAAAGAAGAAGAAGGCAAAGAGATTTGAGTGCAAAGAAGGATGAAGGGTAGCATTAAAACGTAGCAACTTATTGCTGGAAAAGTTGATAATTAGTCTAAGTGGTTGCATGCTACAGAGGGCTTGCTAGACCTATCAATAAATCTCTCACGATTCCTTGCATATTTTGCTGCTAAAGATCTCAAAAAGGATAGCACGTGTTATAATAATTGTGCAGTACTAATTTAAGTGTCACAAATATTTCAAAGCGTTCATTCAACTCTAAAAAATTTATGATATTTACGTGATCGACTAAAAGTCATGACTACTGAATAAACATTTTAAAATGTAAACACCAATTAATGGACATACAAATGAATGATTTTGTGGCAAAGAATCAAACCACAAGGAAAAAAGAGGAGATGAGCACAGACCATGGAGCTCGTTAACCTAGCTATAGTTAGGCCTTAACTAAACACCGGTCAATCCTTTGAGCATAGAAATGTACGATTTCCTACATTGTTGTTCCTTTAGGTCTTGTTTGGTAACATTTTTGTTCCTAAGAATAGAATTATTCCCTAGAGTAGATTTAAAACATAATCAAGAAGCAAAAAAAAGTTATTTATTTGTTCCCAATAATGACTCAAGAATCAAGTAATTTTCTTTTTTTTTCTTTTCTTCTTTTTCTTTTTCTTCTTCTTCCTATAGCTGGCGACCAAGCTAGAGGAAGAAGAAAAAAAAAGGAAAAAAAAAATTTAAAAAATTAAAAAATTCTAAGTAAAAAAAAAAAAATTAAGGATTGTACTAAATGTATTTCTACTTCGGGATTAGAAATTTTATACAGTTACTAAATGCATTCGAATGCTTAGAAACTTGTCAAGGTAATAGAATTGAAAAAAAAAATTTAAGCATAAATTGTTTTGAGGAATATAATGGTTATTAATGCACTCTCACCCTCATCATCGCCAGTGTCCTTGTCTCCATTCTTTCCCCCACTACTAATGGACAAACATTGATGAGTTATCCATCCTTTCCTCCTTTCCCACCACCGATGTGGTAGCTTTGATCCATCCTTTCATCCTTTCCTTCACTATCAATGGACAAACACCAATAAGGTACTACTCCTAAATCCACTCCTTGCGCAAGTCAAGGAAATCATATTAAAAATATTAATATCAAGAAAATCCCCAAATTGATAATATTTCTTTTAACCATCAACAACCCTACACCAATATACTTGTGATAAATTTTTTAAAAACTAACTTTTTGAACCTCAAAAACTCTAAATTGGTACATTTGTAACCAAATTATTCTTCCATAGTTTCTGTGAAATTGGATTAATATCACGAAAAGTGACAAACTGGTACACATGTGATAAATAGAGGGTAAAACCCAAAACTAGTACAAATGTGATAGACAGAAGGTAAAAGTCTAAATTGGTACACCTGTCAACTATCATATGCATTTAACTCAATAATTTGAGGGTAAAATTTAACATAAACTAATTGAGAGTAAATTTATCACAGGTGTATAAGTTTGGAGTTTTTCATTTGGGGTAAATTTATCATAGCTATATCAGTTTGGGTTTTTTGTGATAGAAGTAACATTATAACTAAGCAAATTATTATATTAGAATGTCAATTGTAATTGTTATATTAGACAAAACTTCTTATAGAACCATTAGAGCAAAACTTCTAAGTAAATTAAACATTTTAAACTAGTTTACTTTTTGGAATAATACTACTCTTTACAGGACACAATTAATGTGGGAAACAATTGAAGTCGCCAATAACATTTTAGATAAAAGCTTCTAAATAAATTAAACATTCTAAACATTCTAAACCAGTTTACTTTTTTGAAAAATGCTACTTTTTATGGGACAGCATTAATATGGGAAACAATTCGAGTCACCAGTTACATTGTTTTTTTGTGCTACTTTTTATGTCATTTCAATTGGGTTTTTCCCTTTTCTTTCAAATGCTTGGGTCTATTTTGGGTATTTTATTTTTAAGATTTATTTTTCAAATATTGCAATTATCACAAATCGATTTAAAATTTTATAAAAATATATACTTATTGATAAATAAAGTTATGTGGCTTCTGATAATTTATAACCCTACTTTTTCTTTCATTTTTAATTTTTTTTGGACGGGCAGCATTGAAAAACAGCAACATTTTGCAATAAATGGCTGAGTTCCAATACTAGCTATTCGACGATTTAGAAATTTAAGAATGACTCAAAAACCCAAGGAAGAAAGAGGAGATAGGGTATGGATGGAGATCCACTTGGGAAGTTGAGTGGTAAGCAGATTGCCCCCATGTCATCGGTCACTAGCCAAAAGAAAAAAAAAAAAAAAAGGGCCTCTATATGTCGGTTGCCTCCATCAAGACAAACGATATACCTCTTATAAACAACCCAGTGATAGACATAGATGACTCATAAAATGTAAGTATATATACATAATGGATGATTTTTTTTTACATTTTACTATTCCTTGATCAATTCCCATCACTAATGTCCAAGTCTCAACCTCCTTTCTTCCACTGCTCGTGGACAACCATCCAAATATATGAAAGATTGCTTTAATTAAGGTAAGTTGTGGGAGAGGGAGAGAGAGTAATAGAGGGTGGTTGCAAGAGCCGAGATGGATTTCTGCATTTTACTATTCCTTTCCTCGACTAGTCACCATCGCCGATGTCTACCTCTGTGTCCTTTGGTCCATCGCTAATGGACAAACATCTAGGAATTCGTAAATGCATGAACTGACCACGTGCCCTCACTTGTCTAGCCTCCTTCCTTTTATGGTCGACGAACATTACTTCCCTACTTCACCCCTCTTGAGGCAATGATTCATTAAGCAAAAGAGTTGCCAATTATTAAGCTAAAACTGACAACTCTCTTGATGAGGCCCAAATGAACAAACTTCTCTCTTCACTTCAGTTAACCCTTGTTGCGTGAGGTATGTAATGTACCTTTTAGAGTTCAAAAGATGAGTGATCTTGATGGTTTGCCATTATAGAGATTATATATTGAATAGCAGCTTTTGATAATGTTCTCCTTATTGACACATTAGACTTTGGCTAACTTGGATCCTTATGTCTAACTAATATTAACCATTAGTAAGTCTTGACTTTTCATGTATTATCTTTGCAGATTTGTTGAAAGAAAGCCCCTCTAGGCATCCCTTCAACTGAAAAAAAGCAAAAAAAAAAAAAAAACTCAGTTCACAAAATAAATTTGAAGTTATCTAATTTTTATGCCCATCATAATTATTAAATTAGAATGTGAAATAATTATCATAAAATTGCCATATTTTTAATACCTCTCTATTCTTGCTCTTTCAAAAATTACTTATTGATATGATTTTAATGTATTTATATCTATTATTTTTTAACGCTAGTGTGGATTGATAATTTCCTTTGACTTTTCTTCCGAGAAAGAGAGAGTGAGTATCGCACCAATAATGCATAGTGGACTCAATAATGCACGCCTATGAGGCATTGTGCAAGACAAGATGCCTTACACAGCATCCACAGTGAGGTGTTTCTATTCACTCAAAGTATTCATTGAGCTATCAAAACTTTCGTCCTTTCCTCTTTCAAATTGCGAGACGAGCTGTTCCATTTTGCGCACTTCAATAGTCTGTTCTAATGCATCCACTAGAATCATAGTCTTTTGAATGGAGTCGATGCACTTGGATGGTCGCACCTTTTGAGGAGTCTCAAACAAACACATCTTCTTCGGCGAAAACTAATAGGAACTTGATGGTACATCAAAGGGACTTGTTGGCATTGGCCCACAAAGTAGAGGTAGTTTGCAAACTCAACGCATCATGCACGAATTAATAGGGCAATGTGTGAAATAAAATAAAAAAACGGTTTTCATTCATTGCATTTACCAAAAAAATAGATGATGGCTCAAACTAGATTTGGAGCAGGATTTGATAATTAATAAGGAATTTAGGCATAGTAGTAATTGAATTTTTTGCGAAAATTGTCAGTAGGTCTTTGAACTCTTTTTTCTTGGCCAATTGTGCCCGTACATTGTGTGTGTGTGTGTATTTTTTAATTCTTTCAATCCCTTTTTAATACATGAGATGCAAATCGTCTACTATAGAATCCTCCCGCGTCGTGTCTCTATTGCACCATCAGGATGATAGAAGTAAATAAACTTTGTGATGTCCCAGTAAGAATTAAAGAGATCAGTGATCTCGACGACATGCCAATGTAGAGATTATATATTAATAGTAATTTCGAATAATGTTCTTCTTATTGACACATTCGATTTGGGCTTAGACCCTTATATCCAATTAATACCATTTGTTGAAAATAAGTCTTGACTTTTTCATGTATTATCTTGACTTTTAATTTCGAGTTAAATAATTGCTTCTTTTGGGCCTAAGCAACATGCAAAGATATTCTCCAACGATAGAGCTCTATAAGACAAAAGAGTACATATGGACCCCACTTTTGCATACATGGTTCAATCATGGGACTGGGGAAATTATGCATTGTAGCCTTCTTGGAAATAATAACTTTAACAATGATGCCATAGAAAACGAAAGAATAGAGCAAGAGAATTGAATGCCATCATCAAATCATTTGACATAAAATGCTGATCGTTGATAGGGTCTCATATTTTTAAGTACCTACCATTTGTAAAAGATGTGATTTAACTAAAAACAAGTCAAAAGATAGCGATATGAGAAAAAAAAAATATGGCTTATAAAAGTACGAGAGACACTACCAAACTCTCATGATCACAGTTCTCAACTTATTGACAAGATGTGATGGATCTTCAGCTCCATCGTGCACAATTTGTTTAAATGTCTAAGAGTTGCAATTCGATTATTTTCCTTAATAGATTCCTTGAAGAATGCAAAGAGAATTATCTGCCCACATGCATATTTGAAAAAGCAATGTATAAATAGAAAAAATCAAAATATAAACACAGAGAATGAGAAAAATTAGATAATATGAAAAAAGATGAGCTATTTCAACTTAAACGATTGTAAAAATAAGAAAATAGAAAAGATCATATTGATCTTGACAGATGAGTGAAGGATGTTCCTTATTGCCATCAGAGCCAAATTTTGCAGAAACAAAATGGTTTTTTAATTGCATGAACCCTATCCTCATAAGCCAAAATGATCTCATACTTTCTATTATTTGATCTTCACTTGAGATCCATACGATAAATGTTGAAACCCAAATATCTTCGAAACATCACTTTATCTAATTAATAGGATAGAGTTTTTAACGTGTGGAAATAGAGTTTCACGATCAAGGGAGGACATCAAATTAGACGATCAAAATTGACAAGAGCAAATTATCAATTTATTTGAGATATTATGAAATCTATCAGGTTAAGATTGTGTCATGATCAATATGAAGACATACACAAGAATCTTCTATTTTCATCAAATTTTGAGGTACTAATTTTTTGGTATGCTGAGAAAATTGCACAAGTGGTATTAAACATATTATATGGAATGTAATTGAGTTTTAAACATTTCAATTGAACCAATTTAATCTTAACTCTTTGAGGAATAGTGTAATCAAGTTCTCTCGGCCAAGTTTTGTCTCATTTGTTTCACATGTCAGTCTAATCATGACCGATTATCTTATATGTAAGGGTGATGGTGTGATATGAACTAAAATTACATGAAACGACACTATTTAATCTTAGATAAATGTTATCGTTGTTTGGTCGGGCAGATAAAGCCCCGAATTATCAATGGATGAGGTAGTAATAGCTCAACCCTCGTCATTATCAAATGTGGACTCGACTAGGAGTGAGGACACCCCAATATCTAATTTCTAGTCAAATTATTGGATCTCCTAGACATGAGCCACGTGCATAGCTTTTTTCCAATGACCAACAAACGAATACATATGGATCCATTTTTGCAGAAATGGTTTAATCATGGGAGTGGGGTAATAATGCATGGCTGCTTTCTCAAAAATTAATAACTTTAATAAGGATGTTATAGAAAATGAAAGTATAAACTAAGAGTATTGAATGCTATCATCAAATCAAATCATTCACCATGTGATACATATCGATTAATAGGAACTCATATTTTTAAGTGTCTACTACTTGTAAAGATGTCCTTCAATTAAACACCATTCAAAAGATTGGATGCAACAAAAAAAAAAAATGGCTTTAAAATTACAAGTGGCACCACTAAATTCTTGTGATTGCATCTCAGACTTGACAGAGAATAAGGTAAATGTGATTTAGTTCTCATCTTTTTGATGAGATGTAATGGATACTTGGCTTCATGATGCACGATCTATCTGAACACCAAATGTAAGCACATAGAATGAGATTTGAAAGTATTTGCTAAATTTATGACTTATAATCCGCACCTTTAAGGGTGCATCATTCTAAAGTCATCCATGTTAACCTGTCAAAATTTGTGCTCTCAGACTATACATTCAGTGTGAGAGAATAAGGTAAATGTGATTTAGTTCTCATCTTTTTTATGAGATGTAATAGATACTTGGCTTCATGATGCACGATCTATCTGAACACCAAATGTAAGCACATAGAATGAGATTTGAAAGTATTTGCTAAATTTATGACTTATAATCCGCACCTTTAAGGGTGCATCATTCTAAAGTCATCCATGTTAACCTGTCAAAATTTGTGCTCTTAGACTATACATTCAGTACACAATATAATCTCAAGTCTTATTTGTAAAAACATTACCTCCACTATCGGTAAAGGTTTTTTCCAATATGGTATGGGCTCCGTCGCTGTTGTTCTTGAGTTTTCGTAGCATTGGCGGATCGATGATGCTGATGTCGCCCAGCATTCCGATGTCGTCCTCCGACATCGCTTCGATGAACGGGGCACCTTCTCCCGTGCATCTCACCGCCATCTTCCTGTCACTCCTCACGACGAGTCTCCTTGCGAATGGATAGAACTCGACCAATACTGCAACTATAGAGGAAAATAATGATTAGACTTCACTTAAACAAGCTTTCACTACGCACTCTCTCTCATCCCCATGCCCAATTTTTGTCCTGGTTTTTGTGGAAGTAAGTAATCTGACCATTAATGTTTAAGGAGTTTCATACCTTAGTTACTGTTTAGCTTCAAAATGCTTCGTGGGTATCAGAGCTAAGATGAGTTCGCAAGAAGATGGGGAGTTACAATTTAACAAAAAAATTTCGGTAATGCCGATATAGAATGTAATTTTGATTCCTATAATATTAAATTCGACTAATCTTAAGGAGGGGAGGGGCCTTTTCTTTTTATCCTTATTATTATTTTTGGTTTCGTGGAAAATATTTACAAGGAATGTGTTAATCAACGCATAATACACTTGTTAAACAACAATTCTGCAATAGCACTGAGTTTTCCATGGCATTAACTTTAGTGTTATCACATATGTTGTCTACACCTGAAATTTTATCAACAATTCAAGCGTCCATCCTTGTAAAATTACAAAAATGGAAAATAGCAAAAACAACAAAAAGCAGTTAAAAAGAATGGATAAAAAAATAAATGATAAACTAATTAAAAAATAAGAACTCTTAGAAAATGATGGGTGTTAAAAAAGGGGACCTCTTCTGGTTCGTGGCCCAACTCACTTAGCTCTCCCTAGATGAAATTTCGTCGTAAGTGCATCAAGCTTGGTTGGCTGCAGTTCCTCTGGCCCACCCTATTTGCTAATAAGGTCACAACCCATTCCTAGCCAAAGATCACTTAAAATCAGAATCCCATCATTTCCGACGCCATTAGTCGTCCTACGCCATTAATCGGAAATGACAATGGGTCAATTTTCCAATAATGGAAATTTAAATAGAAATCTCAAGCCAATAGACCTGTGGAAATTAAATATATTTCTTCGGAATTGAAATTACGAGAAAGAAAAGTGGAATTTTCCTTTCACAAGTGATATCAAAGCACTGTTCATTCAAGCTAGAACAAGTCACGGAGAGCATACTCTTATAATTTACGAAAGCGAATTTTAAGCTGCAAATTCATTATACAAGCAATTGAAAGTGCCTTCCTAACAATAAAGGGGACAAGAACAACCGACATAATCACCACCAAGGACATCTAGGAGGGACAGGGTGACGGAAGCTCGGCAATGGCCGATAGGCGACAAGCAAAGAGAGATCGATGCATTCTCGGTTTTGTGTTGTGATTGATTATTGATGAAGTTGAGAAAAAAATGAGGAAAACCACTAAAAATCCTAAAATATGCCCACTGCGACCCATCTACCTTAAGTTTTTTTGTTCTTTTTTTTTTTTTTTTATGCCACCAAAGACTCCAAACTCTATTTATGTGTATATTCACTCTTTATCAATGAGTATCGTTAAAAAAAAAATGCTGCCCATATGAATGACAAAATGTAAATGTTGACATCAAATGAAATAAGAACAATTTCAACCAAAAAAAATATAAAATCGATCATACGAAATCTTGTAAAAGATAAATATGTCATATTGGTACAAAATTTAGGATTTTTGACGTCATAAGAACTAGAGTAAATAGGCCATATACATAATTTTGAGCTTTTTTAACAAAAAGAAAAATAAATGCGACAAAAATAAATATAATTTGGAGTTTTTTGCCGACTTTTTTCGGAAATCGACGGTGGGTTCATTTTTTTTTACTTTTTATTCTCTTTTATTTTCAAATTCAATTTCTTTTCATCCAAAGGACAACCACAGGCTTCCCCCGTTTGCCCCGTTTTCCCACACAAAATCCGATTCATCTCCATCCCCGCTTCACTTCGCGCGCCTTTTTTTTAATTCTCCGTTTGTTTTTCTCTTCATACTCGCCGCTGCCAATCTTCATGCTCGGCATATCGTCTCGGATGATGACGACTCGGATTGGCCTCGGCTGCTACGGTTGAAGGAGCGACGCCGGACCGGTGGAGGTGCCGAGAGCGAAACCCAAAGAATCCCATCCTTCGAATCGGCGAATCGTATCCAGATGATGATGATGATGATGATGATCCATCCAACCTCAGCCTTAGCAATCGGATAAAAGGCTCTTGTAAACAGTCAACACCACCGGGTCCCCTTTGCTGCGCGGCGTAGATGGGCGAAATAATGGAATTCCGAAAGACGCGGTGAAGTGGGAGCGAAACGAACGAAGCAAAGAATCGGACAGGACATATCCTGGAATGAATTGGAATTTGACTCGGAAGTTCAATCGAACATGAAATGGTCTGATGATGGTTCGCGGCGATGGTAGCGTAAGCCCGAGATGGCCCCGCGACAGATAAATCTGGTCCAGACATGGGCAAGGACAGGAAAGCAAGGACTTGAATCAGAGTGGCCGCAACTCGATGTGGAATCTAATGGTGTGGTTTGCTGTGGGGATTATCTGAATTGGTGGAGATGAATCAGGGGAATCCAAAGCTAGGGAGAGATGCGAAAAAAAAATTTGGTTGGAGAAAAATCCGTCAAGTTTGCAAGGAAGGTGTTTGATGGAATGACGAGGCTGGACTCTGTTTCCAAGGATACCGTGAGAGAGAGAGAGAGAGAGAGAGAGAGAGAGTAAGCGAGCTTTATCCTCGAGTTCGAGAGGGCATGATGTTGTCGATTCTAATACAAAAAGCCACTGCTAGAGGCTTGGATGCTGTGTTGTCAAGAGAAAGGCTGCAGAAGAGTTGTGCCGCAGAAATGCCATTACGTAGTAATGCCACTGCAGGCAAATAGGTGACTGTGAGAGAGGCTATGAATGCTGCATTTGATGAGGAAATGTTTGCAGATCCTAGAGTCTTTCAATGTGTCTAAAGGTTTTTTCTCTTTTCTTTTTGGGCAGAAGCATGGACCTTAGAGGGTTGTTGATATTGCAATTACAGAGGTTGGTTTCGCTGGAGTTGAAGTTGGCGCTGCTTTCTATGGTCTCAGGCCTGTTGTGGAGTTTATGACATTCAATTTTGCTATGCAGGCGATTGTCTACGTTATAAATTCTCCTGCAAAGATGAACTACATGTTGGCTGGCAATACATCAGTCCTTATAGTTTCAAGAGGAGTTGCAGCAGGAGTCAGTGCCCATCATTCCCAAGCCTCGTGAAGACCTAGCCGTCCCACCTGGAGGAAGCTTTTCTGGATCCGGCCTCATTAGATCACTCGTCACCCTCAGGATCTATCGAACGTGAGAATGGCTCATGGCGTGCGAAATGAGAGTTGCTCATGAACGGTGTAACATCTCTGGTATGTCCCTCCAACAAAGTGCTTCCTCATCCTCTGGTTTTTTTAGATTGGCAGTCACTAATTTATTAAGGCAGTGTGTTAGTTGCATTATTTGAAGGCCTTGTCAAGGAGTGGATAGGCTGTGTGGTTGCAAATCTAATCGGTGTTTACTCAAGTCTCCTTTTCGTTGATAATATGAGGGATCAAAATAACCCATATGCTCAATATAATAATGTAGGCACATTGTTATTATAAGATCGTAACTCAGCTTGTGATGTTTGGTATTAGCCTCGAAAGCTTCAATCTTTGGTTTTAGTCCTTTTCATGTCTACTTCTTTTGTTTGAAAGGGTAAGCAACCATTCACAAATTCTGGACATGCTTGTCTTGTTACAAAGTAGTAATTGCTTTTGCTATTCAATGACACTCTTTGCCCTCATGAACTTTGATCGGTGACCTATTGTTGAACCGCTATTCTTTAAATTAGTCCATGATTCAGTCATGTCAAATTCGATTTGTTTATTACATGCTTGGTATTCTAGGGGTTGAATGAATATTTATTTGGGTCTACTTTGCTTCATGGTTATTAGTATCAATATTATGTGTTGCTTCATTCTGTAATAATGCGGTGTAGGAAATTGGTGAACTCCTTAAGCTCCTTCCTAGGCAACATTGTCATTGATGATAGGCTGTTTGGGGCATTTGTTTCTCTTGTATACATGTTTCTAGTGACGTCAGATTAACATAAAGACTCTCTGGAAATACAAATCATGGAGATTTGAGGAATGTGGATTTTTAAGCTGCTTCTGATGCGAAATTGAGGTCTCGGAATTTGACATTTGTTGATTCACTTTCAACTAAGGCTAGATTCAATGCATTTATCATTTTTTTCCTTCTCTTATTTTAAATAGTGATGATGTTGCCGCAGGATTCACCATCAAGGTTGCTACTAAACCGAAGTATCAAATCAAATCAGTTGCGTGAGAATTGTTTTGTAGCTCTTTCCAGTGGCTTCACACGCAAACCATAGTGGTTCCTGATCTTATGTCTAGGCTTGGATTATTTTATCCAATTTGATGCAGAATCTGTAACTCTTGAATTATTCTGCCACCCACCAAGGAATGTATCCATCGTGGAAATGAAATCTCGTAGGATTTTCACATTTTCATCATCATTTCTCGATATGTAAACTATGTATATTTAGAAATGTTAAGTGATGCAATCACTTTTGGAGCTAGCTTTAGAACAAATCATGTGATACTTTAGCCTTTCAAATTCCTGGTTAAGCTCTTTCCAGTTCAACTTGGTGACCATTGAGTTGTCTTCCACACTGACTGGTTTTAATATATATATATCATCAAGTGCTAAGTTCCACAACAACTATAGAGAAAAAATAATGATCAAAGGACTCCACTTAAACGAGCTTTCACTACTCACTTCTCTCTTGACCTTATGCCTCATTTTGGCCCATTCTCTGTGGTAGTAAGTGATTTGATGATTAATGTTTACGTAGTTTCGTTCATTTGTTCACTAGTTAATGGAGCATCTGTTGTTTTAGCAGATTTTGATTGAACATCTCTGTTTGTGGCTGTTCAAGTGTAGGATGGAAATAGACTGTTTGACTGCTTTAGTAATGTATATCCTTTAAATTTGATACCTTGTCTTTTCTGGTTCGAATGGAATAGTGTGGCAGTTTCACTTTTCTTGGATTGGCTTCCCCTCGATGGTGTCCATAGTTGTGGTATTTGGTGGGAATGTAGTTACCATTTTCATGATTGTCGTGCTAGGCATTACAAACAGGAACAAAATGAGAACTTGTGGGTTATATTTTTGTATCATATAATGTTGTTTACGTATATGCTGTTGTGGGGTTCGATTGCTGATGTAGTCAGATCAGAATCATGACAAACTGGGAGATTCACCGGTCCACCAAATGTTTTAACTGTATGCGTTAGGCATATAGCTCATGTGCACACATGGGTTCTTTACCCCCCTAATATGGCATTGTGGAAGTTATTAATGTGTTTTGACCAGTTTGATAGGAACCAAATCACAGAGGCAAGGCATGTTCTACTCAGCTAAGCTAATCATTCAGCTTTGCTGTCCATCCGAGGCATGTTTGGGAAAGCAGTTTTCTATGTGCTTCCAATCCTCAGAGCAAAGTCTTTCATTTCTAGACATAGCTTTCCTGCTGAACGCTACATATTATGGAGGCTTGATTATGTATCCTTCATGGCTTTTCAGATTTTCTCAGTTTGCAGTTTGAGTGAGCTCCTTAGCTATGTTGGTTTTACCTCATTCAATAATGCTGCATTTCCTAGATATGTCTTCTATAGTTCTCTTCCTTCTGCTTTACAGGCATAACAACACTGGCCTTGAAGTGCCCTTGTGGTTCCTTGTATATTTTAAGGATGTCTCTTTCATATGTAGTTTTTGGATTGCTTCTTGAGGAAGTACTGAGTGTACTAACAATGTAGGTATGACGTGAATTATACAAATATCACCAGCAAGAGTGACCACCCCAAGGGCTATCATTTTCTTCGTGCTCACAGGTCTATTCTTGCTCAGTTTCAAACACTCTTAATTGAGAAACTGATATAAATAGGAAGGAAAGCAAAGAACGGGGTGGGAGTGCAGGGGGAGAAGGATACGTTGGGTGGGAGATAATCGAAATAAGTGAGCGTGCATCACTTTTGTTCATGCAAAGGAAAAAGCACCAATAGTAGTAGCCACCCACGAATGCAAGAACCATGGAAAGAGAGAATGAAGTACTGTAAGTTTTCTTAAGCTGCTTCTGATGCGAAATTGAGGTCTTGGAATTTGACATTTGTCAATTCACTTTCGATCGATGTTAGATTCTATGCATTTATCATTTTTTTCCTTCTCTTCTTTTAAATGGTGATGATGTTGCTGTGGATTCGACATCTAGGTTGCTGCGGAACCAAAGTATCAAATCAGATCAGGTGAATGAGGATCATTTTGTAGCTCATTCCAGTGTCTTCACATGCGAACCATAGTGGTTCCTGATCTTACGTATAGGGCTGGATTATATTATTAAATTCGATGCGGAATCTGTAACTCTTGAATTATTCTGCTACCCACCGAGGAACGTATCATATCCATAGTGGAAATGAAATCTTGTAGGATTTTCACTTTCTAGCTTTTAACCAGCTTGTGTCTTGTTGTCTTGATCTGGGCTTCTAGCTACATATTTTCATCATCATTTCTCGATATGTAAACTCTGTATATTTAGAAATGTTAAGTGATGCAATCACTTTTGGAGCTAGCTTTAGGACCAATCATGTGATGCTTTTGCCTTTCAAATTTATGGCTAAGCCCTTTCTAGTTCGACTTGGTGATCACTGAGTTGGCTTCCGCACTAATTGGTCTTAATATATCTCCAAAAGTGCTAAGTTTCACTACAATTGTAGATGAAAATAATGACCAAAGGACCCACTTAAGCAACCTTTCACTACACACTTCTCTCTCATCCCTATGCCCCATTTTTGGTCCACTTTTGTGGAAGTTAATAATTTGATGATTAATGTTTAAGTAGTTTCATTCGTTTGTCATCTAGTTAATGGAGCATCTATTGTTTAGGTGGATTTTGATTGAACATCTCTGTTTGTGGCTTTTCAACTGTAGGATGGAAATAGATTGTCCAAGTTCTTTATATATCCTTCAAAATTCAGTACCTTGTCTTCTGGTTCAAATGGAATAGGATGGCAGTTTCACTTTTCTTGGATTGGCTTCTTCTTAGCGGTGTCCTCAATCTTGGCGTTTGGTGGGAATGTAGTCACCATATTCATGATTGCCATGCTAGGCATTACAAACAGGAACAAACCGAGAACTTGGAGGGTATGTTCTAGTTCTCCATGAATCACTTCAACCAAGAGGTTGTGTCATATAATGCTGGTTACTAATATGTTGATGTTTGTTCGACTGCTGATGTAGTCAGATCAGAATTATGACAAACAGGGAGGTTCACTGGTCCGCTAAACTTTTAAGTGCATGCATTGGAGATCTAACTCCTGTACACGCACAAGTTCTCTACCCTTCTAACATTGCATTGTGGAAGTTATAAATGTGTTTTGATCACTTTGATCAGAATCAAATCGTAGAAGCATGTTCTGCTAAGCAAAGCTGATCATTCAGCTTTGCTGCCATCCAAGGCGTGTTTGAAAAAGCAGTTTTCTATGTGCTTCCAATCCATGGAGCAAAGTCTTTCATTTCTAGACATTGCTTTCCTGCTGAAAGCTTCATATTACGGAGGCTCAGTTACTGATCATTCATGGCTTGTCAGATGTTCTAGGTTTGCAATCTGGGTGAGCTTCTTAGCTATGTTGGTTTACCTTATTGAATATTGCAACATTTCCTAGATATACCTTTTATAGTTCTCTTCCTTTTGCTTTGTTCTATATTTTAAGTATGTCTCTTTTATATGCAGTTTTTTGATTGCTTCATGAGGAATTACTGAGTGTACTAACAATGTAGGTATGAAGTGGATTGGGGAAATATCACCAACAAGAGTGACCACCCCAAGGGCTATCATTTCTTCGTGCTCTCAAGTCTGTTCTTGCTTAGTTTCCAATACTCTCAATTGAGAAACTGATATAAATGGAAGAAAACTCAAGCAAATAAGGGGGTGGGAGTGCGGAGGGAGAAGGATACTTCAGGTGGGATCTAATTGAAGTAAGCATGTATGCCTTCTGTTTATGCAAAGATAAAGGCACCAATACGAGCAGCCATCCACTCATACAAGAACCAAAGAAAGAGAGACCTAGCATATATAGTCCGCATGTTGCAACAAAATTAACATTTACTAAAATGATAGGTATGAATAGTAGATACCCACCACCAAAGCACCTAATTTGATACAATGCAAGAAGTGAAGCGACACTAAAAATTGAAGAACTACCGTTCAGCAGGTCCAGAAATATTGAAGCATGCGACACTACGGCTGTATCAACACAGTAGAAGACAGCATTTTGATCCAGCCAAATAGGAAGAGAAAGCAGAAAGAGTCGGTCCACGGCAGTTCATGGAACATTAAAAGAGACATTCATCAGAAATAGGGAGACAAACATAATCACAAAAAACAATAAAAATGAGAAAGAAAGAAAGAAAAAGAAAACTGCAGGCATGCTAGCGAATCTCTGTTCATTACATTCTATTTTAGCTTGATAGATGTCAAAATGAGAACACCAAGAAGTACTTCAACACCTTCTTTGAGAAGCCATCGCATCCTGTACCTTGGTACTTATAGAAAAATCTAGGATTGCACATAGGTTAAAACAACAGATTTTTCAGCAGCTAGAGCTTGTCCAAGTAATTTCTCGAAACACCCAAAAGAAAAAAGAATTATTTTACGCTGTCATTTCTTCTATGTTCTCCTATACCAAGAGCGTCCCAAATAAAAGGAGAAATTACAGCTTACATTGAGGTTGTCTGCCTTGCCTATATTTCACATGACAAACTCAGGCAGAACACTTGCACCTAATCAACTCTTTATTTCACTGGAAAAAGGAAAAAATCTGATTTCTTCTCTTTGCCTGTGGCAGATACTACGATAGTTAAAGATGGATGCATGAGTGGCTCATCTTTCACAAACAAATTCAAAAACTATCAGTTACCTCCTACTCCAAGGCAGAAGCAGACCATGCAGTCCTATATCAAATGATTTTAGATATATATTCCCAAGAGTTTTCAGCCCAACCTTCAAAGATCGAGCCAAAATGGCCTTGAAAGACCACATAACGGTCATTCAGCAGGTCTTCATTCGACTGAAGATGGGGAGAAGTCGGTGATTGCGGCTCTGAGTGGTCGCTCGGTTGAAGGGGTGAAAGGAGAGGGTTTGATGGGAATTTTGTAAAAGTTTGATCAGGGGATGCTAGGCGTTCAAATTTGTTAAAGAGAACAACAGATGAGAACATTGTAGAACATAGACGGATTTATATCCTCTTGATGTATATCCGAAGGAACTTAAATGTTACTTTTATTACTTGAGGAATTATATAAGACGCACTAAGACTGACTTTCAAAATATAAGGCCTACTTATTTAGGGTAAATCAATTGTGATGACCAAATTATATGGCGTATTTTTGCAATCGGGCCATTGGATTTTGATTTCAATTGTCGAATGAGCCCCAGAATTTGCAACTAATTGAAAACCGACCAAATTATGGCCAATTCATGGATGTATCTACTTATTTTCTTTGTGGGGGCAGACTTTGGTAAATAATGATTATTTTAGGAAAATAAAAATTGATGCTCTTGAACTTAAAAATACGTGATGAAATAACCGTTATGTCGGTTTGGTTTGTTTATGACAACTAGATTTTCATGATTCTAAAATTGCTTATTGAGTTCTATCATTTTGCGGGGGCAAACTGAAATGAAAATAGCAATTATGGACTGAGTTATATAAATTTTTAGAAAATTCAATGGGGATAAAACAGGATTTAGATACTCATTATCACTTTAGCTTCCTTCCAATCGGGTTATACCTTTAGAACCTCCCCTTGTAACACAAGGGCCACGTAACCCTCTCTTTTATTAATTTTTTTTTTAATTTCTTCTTAGTTGAGATTCACGTGTTGTCGTGTTGTCATTATAGCGTCTCTAGCATCTTTAATCAGACATGTAAGACCACCATGTCAATATTACCTAGAAAAAATTGTTCGAAAAGTCTTCATAATACACTGAGTGTAAAAGGGAAAAGAAAATACCATTAGTGCATTGGGCGATTGAAATCAAAGTTTAGTGACTTGATTATACAAAATGACAACATGATGGGAAAAATCTCATTTGCACACCAATTGGGTAGACCAATTGCTTATACCTAGCACTTTTCATATCATCAACCACATTGACCGTCAAGTCCGATGCAATTCTAAGATATTACCACATACAGCATGAGGGATTATTGATTTCATATAGAATGTGAAGCTAGCTTAGCATGGAAAATATCGAGACAAACTATTGAAGTTATTTGACGAAATGCAAAACTCATGTTCCAAGGTTTCCTCAGGGGTAGATTTTTTTTTTTTTTTATCTCTCGATAAACTAGGATTGACATCAAGTTAAATTTTCCAATTAGAGGAAAAAACGAAAGCGGACACAGCACTTCAAATAGAAATCTCAAATTGAAAGGCCTAGGAAAAATTAAATGTTTCTATGGAATTGAATAGTTATCCCCCATTACAAAAATAAAATAAATCCTTTCACAAATGACATCAAACATTGATTCTGTTGACTTCATTCAATGTTAATTTATGTTGATGACACCTAATAACCGAGACATTAGGTTAAATTTTCCAATTAGGAAATAAAAATCTCAAATTGAAAGGCGTGATTTGATAAAGTGGATTTCAAGCCATGAATTCAAGATATGAGCAACACGAAAGCGCCTTCCCAATAGTAACAAGGACATGAACAACCAACATAATTGACGCTAATCAACATGAGCAACAAAAAAAAAAAGAGATGAATGATTTGAGATCGAGTCGGATTTGAGAAGGATACTTAACAGACGAAGCCTCAACGTGTAATAGTAGCATGAAAATGGCTAATTGTGACATTGGAAGGCACGACAACACAATTATCCCATCCAATCATGGGCATCGATAGAAATAATACTACTCCTGTGAGGACTAAAAATACTACCTCAAACCTGGCTCCACGCCAAGGATGTTTAGGTGGGTAGGGCAATGGGAGCATGGTGGTGGCTCAATGACAGCTATAGACAGCAAGCGAATGGACTGTATTTCTGATTAAAAATCTACCTAGATAGTTGATGGAAAAGACAAACAATGTTGATATGATGCCCCCCATGACTTAAGTAAAAATAAAAACGATGTAATTTTGGGCTGAAAAATCATCCGAAGGAATTTTGATAAAGGTTAAATGTGTAGCACATATACAAATTTGGGATTCTTAATATCACAAGAAAAATTTATGTGTGGATATAATTTTGAGATTCTGACATCACAAAAAAAAAAAAAAAAAATTCACTATAGATGTGTCACATTCATAAGCTAGATACTCAGCAGTTGTAAGGGCAATTCATAGAGTGATGATGCGTTTAATAGTTGGATCATTGGCCTAAACAAAAGAGCAAACTTCATAAAATGAAATATAGGCACCTGCACAACCCTTCAATGTAAAAGGATATCTATATCACAAACTCAATCTACAAAATTGCAAAAATTGCCAGAAGAAAAAAAATCTGCAAGACAATTAACTATCAACTCATTAGAAATTACCAAATTAAGGAAAAGGGTCACTTTCTCCATTGACCATTTTTCCTCAAAGTCAACATTTGAAAAATTGTGCGATTTCCATGTCCACTCCCATAGCTGCAAATACTATAGCAAAGTTGTCCTCTTCGTCATCCTACATAAAATTGCAGCACATCTTCGGAAATGATATTGAAAAGAGTGTTTGGAATAGTAGAGCAAGATCAAGACTTAGAGCATCGAATTCTAAAAAAAAAATGCAACAAATAAAATAAGATCAGAAATCTTCACAAAGAATGTATTTAGCATTTGAGAAGTCTAGCAAATAATAGTGGAGCTAGTTAGTCGAAGGATAAAATACATTTTAGGTGAATTCTGAACCTTCACTCCAAAATTGTAGGAAAATTTTGTGAAACTAATCGTAGTTCATTAAATTATTGAGGCAATAAAACTCGTATAACATTGTTATACAGGAAAAATGTTGCATATACCTTGGTAATACCTTCAGCCTTCTCCAATTGCTTCACAAGACCAGTCTGGTGGCAAATCTGGGCAACTATTTCGTTATGCGGAAGACCAGCAGCGGAGAAAACCAGCAGCAAAGAAAAGTAGGATCTTTTGTCCACGAGCTATGGAATTCATTACATCAATGGTGGAAATTCTTGTTTGTATATCATCTCTTCCGGGTAGGTTCCTTCACTAGGATTTAAAAAAACTTCCAAAGGAAGAGAAAGTTTATCCATTCTATAAGACACCACAAGAAAGTTCTTGGGATAGCCACAGGTGCCATGAAATATAAATGGCTTCATAGCCAATCAAAATTACTATCACAATGACACAACTTAGAACTTACCAGAAATATCTAGGTAAGCCCTCGACATAATTGGAGGGCCATTATCAATGAGCTTCCCAAAACCATTAGATATGTGCACCAAGCATATCCAGGGATACAAGTGTTTTCAGAACTTGCATTAAAAGAAAAATGTGACAACTCCACAATAAATTTCTAAAGGTTCTTTTATTTATCCAAGATTAAAGAGAGTAAATGTTGATACAGCTGAAGAGATTTGTGGAAGCAGAAAAACAATGCACTTTTGACACCCTTTATGACGCCAAGGCCATGACATATCCCAAATTATTTCTCATGCTATAGGTGAAATCTTGTTGCCAACATGTGGGAGTATTTAGTTCCCAAACACGGAAAAAAGAAATCTAACTATTTATATCTATAGGATGATGAAACATTGTTTTATTAGGAAAACAAAAACAATCAGCATGCATAATTACCTCACCAGTGAATTGCACAATGATGTATTTGTTGTCAAAACCATAAGTCCCTTCAAAAACCTAGCGACAAGAGAGTGAAACATGAATGACGAGAAAGATTTACATATTGGAAGTCTAAGATGAATGGCCACCGGTCACACAAGCATGAGTAGAATACTCATCTAAATTTTATTGACATAGAAACTAGTGAATAACAGAATCTATAGAAGTTTGAGAACAATTAGAGACAGAGAAAAGATTATTAGTCTTTTTTAGAGCCAAAATAACCCACACTGTGACTGGACTTCCATCACTCGAGAGTGGAGAGTATCTATATTGCCCAAACGGAATGCTAATTAGACTCTTAACAATGTTCTCCTCAAGAAACTCAAATCACAATTTTTTGAATTATTATCCCATATGATGTTCTCACATTTCATCACATGTTCTGCTTTTTCTAATGCTTGCAATGAATGACAGAGAATTCACTAGGTCATTAGCTGAAAAGTATTGCACACAAAATTGACCCAAGTAACGCAGTCCAACCAACAAAAATGCAGCATCAAGAGAGCTAAAGGAAAAAGAAAAGGCTGCCAACTGAGACTGAACCTGCACAGCAGCTTTCTCTCGATCAACTTCAAGGATTTGCCCACGTCTAGTCGTTCCATCTTCCAAGCAGATATTTACTATCTCTTGATACTTTGGCCCTAATATACGATAAAATTAATCCAACATGTCCATATAGGAGTTCACTCAACCTCGTAAAATTATAACCAGTGAAATTTATCTGGACTTTGTTGAGTATAACCAACGGCCCAGCAACACCAGAGACAGTCCTATACTTTGCAAGTGGCAAAGCAATTGTCTGAACAACCGATAACAAGACACAGCGACTAAGGCGTGCTAAAAATTTGACTTGGACAAGAGCTAAATAATTCCTTACCTCTCAACCAATATATATGAAATGATAGAGATTTTGTGGATCTAAGTAATAAGTGTATTAACCGTTGTCATAATAGGGGCAGCATAAACTTTTCAGAAACGAGAAAGCTACATGGAAACCCTCAAAAACAACATTATCCCATGATTAAAGTTATGATTCCACGCATTGTGAAATTTAGATGGCGAAAGACATGATAAGCCACAAACAAGGAGACGAAGCTACTCCCCACAATACAGACAAAGCTTAATTACGAGATTCAAGCATCTCAGTAGATTTCTATTGTATGTAGCTCAGAAAAAATTTAGAAAGCGGAGAGGGCCGAAAGCTTACCCATCAGCTCCGGAGTCCCCTCTTCCATGTCATAACTCATCAGTGCCGCTCCCATCTCCAAGTCCAAAGCTACTTGGAAATCTATATAGAGAAAAAGTGTTAACCGAAGAACCGATCAGGAATGGCTAGCGAGTCACCCTCGCACCACAATCGAATCCAGAAGCGACTATAGGATGCCAAAAAACGGAGGAAAAGCGAACCACTGTTCGATCGAGCTTAACTCTGTACAACTCTCTTTTGCTGCGGCCATTTCTCACGACGTTTTCACTTCGATCTTCGCTCGTTTCCAAGTGGTCTGGGACTCACGATTGAAAACAAGGGAAAAGAAAAATCTGACATGAACTCCATTGATGAGCAAAACGACAAGAGCATTAAACATCACTCGAGGCCACTAGATTCAAACTTCTGTCAAAACACGTAAGAATCCACAAATCAAAAACGCGATTCAAACTGGAAGAAGGAGAAAAAAGAAGAAAAAGAGAAGATCACCGAAGTTTCTAAAGACGACGAGGCTAGTGCAGCTCGGTTTCAAGGCAGCAGTAGATAGCGAGAGTGATGGTGGAGCGACTCGGAACTCTCTGAGCGGGGGAGTGCGTCGAGATGGAGGGAGGGATCCGATAAAGTTACGTGAAGCAAAGAGGCGCGGCAATGGCGTCGGTGATGGTGTTGTTTGGAGTATTTGATACCTTTTCCAAGGAAAAAAAGAAAAAGAAAATGATGGCTGAGTTATGGAATGAATCTTCCTCTTAAGGAATTCCATCTTTTGTGCAAGTCTTCCCTTTTGACGGGCTTCGCGGACCGGCGGGAGGGCCGAGAATGAAGCCGAAGAATCTCATCCTTGAAATCGGCGGATCCTATACACCAGCTTGGCATCCCCTTTGTGCGTGGCGTAGATTGGCGAAACGAAGGACGTGAACGACGGCCTTTGGAATCCGAAAGGCAGCGATGAAGTGGGAGAGAACAGAACGAAGCAAGAATCGACGAAACGTATCCTGGAATGAATCGAAATTGGACTCGCAAGTTCAATCGGATAGGAAACGACCCCGATGGAGGAAGACTCGGTGAAAAATGAAGATGAACATAGAGAAAACGATGCATGGCGAAGAACTTGACCCACGGAGTTTCCTGGTCGTTGAATGTGCTGCGTTCCTCTGAGCAGAAGGCGTGCGGTGAATCGCGCAAAAGAGAAACAGAGAGTGTGACGATTCCGTAACAAAAAGCGGAGGAAAGAAGATCGCGCCATAAGAAATATCTGCGGACGGCCGGATCCTCACTGACATTCGGGCAATGATGATATCTATCAAATCGATAGTCTTACTTGCCACCGGGTTGTTGCATCTCCCATTCGACCCCAAAATTAATTTCGATAACAGCTTGTTTCGTTTTGCTTTTCTCCAATTCTCTCACCGTCTTCCGAATTCCCATTGCCATCGATTGCACTGTGGAGGATGGATCGAGTCTGCAAGGAAGGTGTTCGATGGGATTACGAATTACATCTTTTGTGCAAGTCTTCCTTTTGACCGATTTCTCGTGGGTTCTTTATATTTTCCTTTCATCTATTTTTTTTCTTCTTTTTCCTTTTTTACTCTTTATTTTTATTTTTTATTTTCTACACTTTACTTCCTTCTCGTCCAAAGAACCACCATCGGCTTCACCTCGTTTGTCCCGTTTTCCCCACAATCCCCACGCAAAATCCGAATCATCTCCATCCGCTGCTTCGCTTCACTTCGCGCCTTTTTATTCTTCGTTGTTTTCGTTTCGTGCTCACCGCCGCCAATCTTCACGCTCGGTGTATCGTCTCGGAGGATGATGATGACTCAGATTGGCCTCGGCTGCCACGGTTGATGAAGCGACGCCGGACTGGTGAGAGTGCCGAGAGCGAAACTCGAAGAATATCATCCTTCGTATCGGTGGATCGTATCCAGACGATGATGATCCATCCAACCTCAGCCTTGGCAATCGGAGAAAGCTCTTGTAAACAGTGAACACACCACTCTGCATCCCCTTTGCGCGCAGTGTAGACGGGCGAAACGATGGAATTGAAAGGCGGCAATGAAGTGGGAGCGGAACAGAACGAAGCAAGAGTCAACAGAACGTATTTGGAGTGAATCGGAATTTGACTCGGAAGTTCAATCGGACATGAAACGGTCCCGATGATGGTTCAGCAGTGATGACTCGATGACAGACATGGGTAAGGACAGGAAAAGCGACGACTCGAATCAGAGTGGCCACCACTCGATATGCAATCTGATGGTGTGCTTCATCGTGGGCATGATCTGAATTGGTGGAGATGGATCAGGGGAATCCAGAGAGAGAGAGAGAGAAGATGCAAAAGAATATCGAGTCAGAGAAAATCTGGGGAGAGAGAGTCCAACCGTGAACGGAGCACCCACCAGCAATTCATCGAGATTGAGTTCTCTAACGATTGTTGCTTCCAGCACCGACCGAAGCACAAACAGCGTCGCTAGCGGGTCGAAGATGCCAGTCGACTTGCAACCACGACAGCGAAACTTGACCACGGAGTTTCCTTGATCAACAGTCACAAATGCCGAGAAGTTCCATCTCCAGGATGTTTCGCTTTTGTTTTCTCCCATCCTCTTGCTGTCTCCCGAATTTCCATTGCCGTCGGTTGTGCTTAGGAGGAGGTATCGAGTTCTTGCAAGGAAGAGAGAGAGAGAGAGAATCGGCGAGCTTTATCCGGCGGCGAGAGCGAGTTCTGAGAGCGCCGATTCTAAGACGAAAAGCCACTGCTGGAGGCTCGGATGCTGTATCTGTCGAGAGAGTACGCGGAAGAGTCGTGCCGCACCGACCCAAAGACGCCAGCATATTTGCTTTGTCATGCATATCAACATTCAGCTAATATGAAAAAATAAAAAATTCCGAAAGCCCTTCAACAAACTTTAATTGGCGCCCACGTGCTAAAAGATTGATCACGAAATCTTCAAGAAATCAGAAAGAGACGATGAAAAGAATTGTAAAATCATGGTCACACCTTGAAATTCAAAACGGGTATATGGCTCAAGGGAACTGTTTTCGACGTTACTACCGTTTACAATTCTAAAGGTCATGTTGAGCCACCGGAAACCTTAAAGAAGCACCAAGTTTGAAAGATTGTCTCCAGAAATGGACGTTACACAACTGACATTAGTTATCAGCTCCCTCCGACTCACAACTCCCGCCCACATGGTGATCATTAAGTCTAGGGTCAAGGAAAGGTATCGTACACGTTCAGGACCATTCCATTCATTGGAACAAAACTCATGCTTTTATCTATTTTGCCGAACTAGAAGCAGAATTCAGCCTAGCAATTCTGTCTGTTTAGTTCTCACCAAAAGTGAGCTAAAACTGATGCTGCCTCAGCTGCATCGTCTTTGCATAGTATTGTTATTCACGCAAGTCTTATCAGTGGTTCTGAAGATGGATACTCTGAACACGATATTGTCCCTTCCGATAAAGCTCGAACGCATAGACGTCTTCCACCTGCAGAGGAGTTTCTCTCCTGAATGCAGCCCAACGAGCAAATAAGTTTCCATAATGTTCGTGGCTGATGAGCTTCAATGCGCCATGATTTGTCTTGAAATATGAAACCGATGATCTATGAGCTTTCCTTAATATGCGTCTTTGGGAATTAACCAGGAACTCTCTACTCAAGTACAGACATTTCGCAATTTTGTCATCAGAAACAAGAAAACAACCAATGATTTCTGAAGAAGATAATGGGAGGATCCTTTTCAAAGCATGTGAAGGATAACTACAGAAACTATTGACATGATGCGCGATTAACCTAGTGCTAACATAGTCTAGTGACTCTGTGATTTAAACCCAAGAGTTGTCATGGTCATGAGTATCTTACCACATTGTTTTTTTCAGATGTATTCATCTCACTGCAATTTTGGACAAAGGACACTCACGTTTAAATTTGTTGGCTGGTTCAAGAGCGTTGCTCAAGCCCAGCTCTCTCAGCTTACACCTGCAGCAGTCACAAGAGAACATGAAGAAAGTTGTTTGCTTTCTAGGCATAGTCTATTCTAGTTAAGTGAAACTCATATCTGCTGACATAGCAACCCTAAATCAATTGTTCTAAGTCTTACTAATGGTGTAGCTTCCTGAGGCCTGTTTGCATGCCAATACAATTCTCAGCACAATCAAATCCGATATGACTGGTTCAGCTTGTTTCCATAGGCTTAAATTTACGAGATCCCCCAACACATACATATGCACATGTGGGAGAACTAGAGACAGAGAAACACTACAAGAATGAATTTAGCTCTAACATAGTTACTCCTAGACTAATGATGTCCAGAGTTCCAGTATGGAATTCAAATCAAACGAGAGAACAACACAATCAGGGGGAGAATTAGCTAATATATTAAGATTCGTACTTGGAAAATCTCTTGATGAGCCGTTCAAACTTCTATCCCTCCCCAAACTCCGTGCTGATGAAAATGCATTGGAACTGCCATGAACTTCGCAAACCTGATCAAATTCCATTGTCATACAAAGCCAAGGACACATGACTTCATTCCCAAAGACTTCAAGCTCAGCAGCAACATCATGGAAATTGCAGGCATCTTCCACTTTTAGCAAGACAATTCCACAATTGCTGAGGCTCGGCTCCTCATATTGGCATTGACTGGTGGTTATTCTATCTCAGACATGCTTTTATCAAATATGATTACATGATAAATGGAGTCCTCTTCAGATTTGAGACAAAAAATTGGCCCTCACTGATATAGCATAGCAATGCTTTGCAAATTCATTCCAACCCTTTGATTGCCAAACCATCTCATCACATTTTTCCAATTCCACGGGCCAAACCATTCTCTCAGAAATCATCCTTTTGAAAGATTCTCACCATATTCTCATGAACCTCTTTGGTATTCCCTGTCGGAAAAAAAAATTAAAATGTGTAATCTTCATAAGCCTATGAGACTTGATTTCATATTCAGAATGAAGAACGATATAACAAGAATGCATAAACCAAAAGGGACATCTTGAAGCACATCCTTTTCAGTTCATTCAGAATTGGAATGTGGCATTAATGCGTGTGCATTTGGATTATTATCAACCTCATAAACACAATCAACATAGAAGTACATTTCCTTGATCCATCAAGACTATATAAAGCAGTTATTATTTGGAATACTGAATTCATTTTGTACCGGCCAAAGTGACCTTTCCAGAGTTCATCTCGATCGATGTAAATCTATGCTCCTACAGTGCAATAGGGAACACATTCAGAAGAAGCCTTCCATTTCCTATATATATTTAAAACATATGAATTTCAGCCACACAGACCACAATCACAAGGCAAAGGCAAATACATCATTGACTGGAATATGGATGGAATTGAAAATTTAAACTTAAGCTGTTCGATTCTTCCAAGCGCAGCTCAAATAAGGTTTTATCAAACTATTGGTTCAATTTGACAAAGTAAAATCATCTTCTCTTTTTCCCCAAATCTGATTAATATAACAAATACAACAGTATATCCTATGTGACAACAAAATTATCAGTCATTAGATCTTCAACGAAATTTTAGAATCATAAAAAGCCACCCCCTTATTTATTAGGCCTTTCTCTTTAGTTATGGAAGCAGCAACATTCTTTGCAATTTGCTTGTCCATATCCACATTGTCTCCGTTGGCAATTTACATACACCTGATTTCTCCATATAAGAGAACTTGGATTCTAATTCTTAAGACACCTCAGCAATTGCTTTTAAATCACATCTATCCACAAAAAAAGAAGACGATTGCTATCTTTCCGAACCTCCAACCACCAGCTTATGTCCCAATAATTGTCCTTTCATTCCTTTCCCTGCTTCAATTACTTCATTGTTATGATATATACCTGATTTTAAACATATACCCACTGACACTTCAATGAATATAACATATCGTGTGGTTTACTACACAATTAAGTAAACGTGGAAATACATTAGAGTATAGGCAAAGATATAAACAGCATGGATATATTTGATTTTCAGACATGCCAATCTCAGTAAATAAGCTTGGGATCTTACCAAGCCATACTTAACATAAGATGGCCTCATCACCACCTTGAAAAAGGGATGCTTCATTTGAAATTTTGTTGGCTGATTTACAAGCAGTGACAAGCCTTGGGTGTGGGGGACCATAAAAAAACCAGCTCATAATGCCTCAATCTGCTAACTTTTTGGTCCTTCCTGTGCTTGGAAAACGACAACTTTAGCGACAGTTTGTTTACACTTCATTAATTGGACTTGCCATGAAAAAATATAGCATGGCTTGGAAGTTATCCCCACATCATTACATAATCAATCAAGATTAAAACAGGAGCTTCTTAAAAAACCTCTTCTAGAATTTGAAAAGAATGAGAGAAAGAGAGTTACGCAAGCAGAAACAAGACATGTTAAACAGCAAGTCACCCCTCCAAATTCTCATGATGACGAACAGTCCGGAGTTTATGGAGACAGCAACATTCTTTGCAATTTGCCTGTTCATGTCATAGTCTCCTTGTGCAATTAACATATAACTCAAATTCTAATTCTTAAAGGCTTGCCTCAGCATTTGCTTTTCCAACACATCTATCCACAAAAAGAAGAAGACAATTGTTATCTTTCCAAACCTCTAACCACCAGCTTATGTCCCAATAACTATCCTTTCATTCTTTTCCCTGCTTTAATTACTCCATCGTTAAGATGTAGACCTGGTTTTAAACATATACTCATGAACACTTCAAGGAAAAGAACATGTCGTGGTTTACTACATAATGAGGTAAACTTGGAATTACATTAGAGTATGGGCAAAGATATAAACAGCATCGATATATTCGATTTCCAGTCATGCCACTTTGAGTAAATAAGCTTGGGATCTTACCGTGCCATGCTTAACAGAAGATGGCCTCATCACCACCTTGAAAAAGGAATTCTCCGTTTGAAATTTCTTGGCTAATTTAAGACCAGTCTGAGGCCTTGGGTGTGGGGAACCATAAAAAACCAGCTCCGAATGCCTCAAATCTTCTAACTGTTTGGTCCTCCCCGTACTTCAAAAACGACAACTTTAGCGATAGTTTATGTACAAATCATGATATAATCAATCAAGACTAAAACAAGAGCTTCTTAGAAACTTTTCTAGAATTTGAAAAGAACGGCGGAAAGAGAGTTACACAAGCAGAAACTCGACATGTTAAACCGCAAGTCACACTTCCAAATTCTCATGACGATAAGCACTCCAGAGTTTATTAAGAACAAGGCGTATAAGCGACACCTTATATCATCTCCATCAATGAGCTCACACACGTAAGAAATCTCCTACACAGACATGATTCTATCACAAATGCTTGCGTACCGGCAGAGACGAACTAGCTCCTTATCTTCGCCAGCCATGATCTAACTAAATGCTCCATGCACATTTTCAGTGCAGCCAGTGTATTAAAGAAAGACCGCGCATATACTCACGAGAGAAGCGCATGAGATGTAGACGACGACGATTGAGGACCTCTATTGGTCCACGATCTGAAGCAGTGGGTTGAGAAATTTACATGGACAAGACTCGATTGTGGAACGAATTTTAAAAGCAGAGACCTTGCTGAAGAACATGACGATGATTGAGGAAAGGTTTTCCGCAAATCGGAAGAAAATTACGAGCAATAAGAAACGAAAATCGGAAGAAATTCTGACAGACGGGAGAAATGAAGGGTGCAGAAGCGTGAACTTACGATTCGTCAGAGAGATAGAGTATGATCTTCCTCTTTGATGAAGTGAGTGCGGGACTGTCCATCCAGACTCGGTTATGCCATCTCCGGCGTCGCACTTTCGTCTTCTCTCCGGCAGCAGCGGCGACGGCGACGGCGACGGCGGTAACACTCCATCTGGATGAATCTCCCTCTCTCTCTCTCTCTCCCCCCACTTCTACTTCGCTCCGCTCCGTTAAGTGCAGCTTCGCTTCTCTCAGTCCTCGCAATTCCCAACGCTTCGTTTTCGTTCCATCCTCCGTGAAGTGCAGCAGAGGTTCCCCCATTTTCGCTTCCGAAGAAGAAGAAGGATCGAGAAAGCTTCACGTCTCCCGCCTCCTTTTTTCCTGCCTTATTTTGTTCGAAAGGGTAAGCAACCATTGGCAGATTCTGGACATGCTCGTCTCTTTTCGAAGTAGTAATTTGCTTTTGCTATTCAATGACACTCCTTACCCTCGTATACTTTGGCGGGTGACCTGTTGTTGCATAGCTTAACCACCATTCTTTAAATTAGTCGATGATTCCATCTTTTCGAATTTGATTTGTTAATTATGTGCTCTGGTGTTCTGGGGATTGAATGAAATTTCATTTGGGTCTGCTTTGCTTCATGGTTATTAGTATCAATATTATGTGTTGTTTCGTTCTATTACAAAGCGGTGTAGAGAATTGGTGAGCCCTTAAAGCTCACTCCTAAGCAACGTCGTCATTGATTATACACTTATCTTGTGACAGCGGATCAACATAAATACTCTAGAAATACAAATCATGGAAATCTGAAGAAGTTTCTTTGTGGATTCTATGACACCACGTGGGGAGAAGAAAAAGCACATAATCACATAGAGGTAAGCACATAGTAACAAGAAGCTGTTGCTGCAAAGAACGCAAGCCTTTAGGTGATTATCTTGGTTCATTCATTTATGAAGGATCTGATCATAGAGCTTAGTTTAGTTGTCCTGACTCTGACCTAGATGAATGACTTATCCATTTTGACATTATTATAGTCTTCTATTGAAGTGGTAATCTTCTGAACATTAACGAAGAAGTGGAAATTTATGAAAATATAACTATCTAGATTTCTTGCCTAAATCGTTGCGTTACAAATCGATGCACCAAAGTCATAAAATCTTTTTGATTTTTTTTTATTAACAAAGAAAAGGAAGTTTGCTTGTCAGTGATGCATCACGACTAAACATGGGAGTATTCATTTTATACAATGAAGTCTTCAAACACCATCATCCCTACCAGATCCTGGAAAGGTGAAAATCAATATTGATGGAGCACATCAACCAACAAGTTCTAAAGGAGCTATGGTGTGTATATTAAGAGATCACATAGGAACTCTCATCCATGGTTTTACTTGCAATTTCTCAGCAACTTCAGCTTTGCACAGTGAGATCCAGGCGTTCCTCATCACTCTTGATTATATGCTGCAACACAGTAAGGATCAGGACCGGTTTGTGCTTGAATCTGACTGTCTTGTTTTGGTAGATGATGTCCACGAACCACCATCAACGCCAAGGGAGATGCGACCTCTTCTTGCAGAAGCGGCGGCCAAACTTTCCTTTTTCCCTAACCTCAGAATTCGTCACTGTAGACGCGAAGCCAATTTTGTGATTGATTGGGCCGCTAAGGCCCATTTTAATGGCAACTTATCACTGAACTGGGCTACGTCCCACCCCTTTTGCTTTTGGATCTCCTGTATTATGAAGCCCAAGCTTCGGGCTGCTGTCATCCTTTACATTCGTGATATAATAGTTCCTATTTCGACCAAAAAAAAAAAACTACCATCCCTATCAATTAGCTCAAACGGGCAAACGTCTCCTACGCATATATGAGTTTCTCTCGGAAATGCAAGTCAACCAGAAGAAAAATATAGAGACCAAGCCCCTCTTACGAGTTTGTAGGGCCCGACAAGCTTCACTATTGGAATACCTAAGAGTTGCTCTTTGCATTTTCTGAATATGTTGTTTAATGAATCCACCCGGAATACTCTGCACATCTACATGTTTGAACAACCAAGCTATGCAATTATTTAAGTGGAATGAGATATCAAAGGATAAAATTGGAGGGCAAAGAACAAGAAGGTAATAATTTGAGGTCGATGAAATTTAAGGATTAATTTATCCTTCCGAAAGTGCTAAAGGATGAAAAGAAATTGCTAGCTAACATCCTTTTTTAATACGTGTTATTGGTGAATATTGTTCTAGTGTTCTATTGGCTTCAATTATAGCTAGCCATCATAATTGAGCTCTAGGTATAGGTGACGAATTAAGCTCAAGATCATACCAGACTATTCATATAAAATGCCGGATCACCATTTTGAAAAAGGATAGTTATAAATTGAATTTGCAAGCTAATTTAAGTGTGTAATGAGAGGTCTAGGAAGTATAGGACCATGAAAAACCAACTCAAAATGGCTCAATCTACCTGTAGACTACTTCCCACTAAAGCTATTCCTTCCACGCTGGGGGACTTCTTTATCCACACCCTATGATATCATTCATTTGGCGGCATGGCCGAGGGTAGAAAGGTGCGTGACTAGAAATCCCTTTTTCCACAGTCGAACAATGAGGAATTTTAGTAGACATTGATGTGAAAATTTCCTCAATTGACTAAACATGAAAAGATGCAGCATAGATCGGAAATTGCTTTGCTGTACACATATCATGGTTCAGTTAATTTGACAGAATAAATTCTAAATGCTTTCCATATGAGAAGAAACTAACAAACTTTGCACATGCAAAAAGACTTACCACAAAATCTTGAAGAAATCAAAAAGAGACAATGAACAGAATCTGATTAAGTTCACCGGAGCTTCATGGTTACACCTTGAAATTTAGACTTGGTATATGGCTTAGAGGAAGTGTATCCGATGTTAATACCCTCTACAATTCTAAAGGTCGGATTGAGCCACTGGAAACCTTGAAGAAGGCCCAGATTTGAGAGATTGTCTCCTGAAATGGAAGTTACCGAATCAAAAGTAGTAATCAGCTTCCTCCGACTCACAACTCGTGCCCTCATGGTGATTATTGAGTCTAGGATCAAGGAAAGGCATCGTACACATTCAGGATCATTTCATTCATCGGAACAAAGCGCATGCTTTTGTCCATTTTGCTGAATTGGAAGCAGAATTCAGCCGAGCCATCCTGAAAGTCACATTCTCACCAAAATTGAGCTAAGTCGAAACTTCCTCTGCTATATCATATTGCATAGTATTATCATTCAGCCAAGTCTTATCAGTGGCTCTGAAGTTGGATAGTCCAAACACGAATTGTCCTTTTCAGTAGAGCTCAAACACACGCCTCTTCTACCTTCAGAGAAGTTTCTCTCATGAATGCAGCCCTGCGGGCAAATAGCTTTCCATGATGTTCAGGGCTGGTGAGCTTCAATGCCATGCTTTGTCTTGAAATATGAGAGCCATGGTCTGCGGGCTTTTCTTAAAGTGCATCTTTAGGAATGAACCAGGAACTCCCTACTCAAGGAGACATATTGCAATTTTGTCATCAGAAAGGAAAAAACAACCAATGATTATGAGGAAGACAGTATGAATATCCTTTTCAAAGCATGTAAAGGACAACAAAAAAAGTTATTGCCACGTGATTAATATCTAGATCTAACACAGTCTAGCAACTCTATGTGATTTAAATCCAAGAGTTGTCATTGTCATGAGGATCTTACCATATTGCTTTTCTTCAGATATATTCACCTCACCGCAATTTGGAAGAAAGGATAATCGAGTATAAATTTGCTGGCCAGTTCGAGAGCTCTTCACATTTGCTGGCCAGTTCGAGAGCTCTTCACAAGCTTGACTCTCTCAACTTACCTACAGCAGCCGCAAACAGAACATGAAAAAGGCTTTAGCGTTTTAGGCATATTCTATTTTTTGTTATGTAAACTCATATCTACTGACATAGCAACCTTATATCAATAGATCTGAGTCTTACTGATGGTCTAGCTTCCTGAGGCCTATATACACACCAATCCATTCTCATCACAATGAAATCTGATATGACTGGCTCGGTTCGTTTCCATTATTTATGAGACTCCCCAACACATACATATGTACACGGGGGAGAGCTATAGACAAAGAAACATTACAATAATGAATTAGCTCCAACACAGTTTCTCTTAGCCTAACGATGTGGAGAGTTCCTGCATGATATTTGAATCAAACACGAGAACAACACAGTCAAGGGGAGAATTTGCTAATATATTAAGATTCACACTCAAAAAATCTCGTGATGAGCAGTTCGAACTTTGTCCCTGCCCAAACTTTTTGCTAATGAATGTGCATGGGAACTGCAATGAACTTTGCAAACCTAATCATATTCCATTGCCATACAAAGCTGAGGACACTTGATTGGATGCAATTCATCCCCCAAGACTTCAAGCTCAACCGAAACACCACAACAATTGCCGGCCCATTCAGTCTCAACACATATATATGCATACACGGGAGATCTAGAGACAGAGAAACACTAAGAGAATGAGTTAGCTCTAACACAGTTTCTCTTAGCATTAACTCTAACGCAGTTTCTCTTAGCCTAACAACATGGACAGTTCTTGTACGGTATTTGAATCAAACACGAGAAACAACACAATCAAGGGCAGAATTAGCTAATATTAAGATTCACACCTGGAAAATCTTGTGATGTGCAATTGGAACTTCTGTCCCTCCCAAACTCTGCATAGGAACCGCCATGAACTTTGCAAACCTGATCAGATTCGATTTCCATACAAAACTGAGGACACTTGGCTGAATGCAATTCATCCCCCCAGACTTCAAGCTCGACTGAAAGGTCATGGCAATCGAAGGATTTTCCACTTTCAGCAAGACAATTCCATAATTGCTGAGGCTCGGTTCCTCATATCAACACTGATTGGCGGATATTCTATCTCGGACATCCTTTCATCAATTATGGTGACACGGGAAATGGAGTCCCCTTCATATTAGAAGACCAAAAATTGAACCTCACAGATAGAGTAATGCTCTGCATATTCATTCAAACCCTTTGCTAACCAAACCATCTCATCACATTTTTCCAATTCTACAGGCCAAATAATTGCACCATTCTCTCAAAAGCATCCTTTTGAACATTTTCAATATTCCTTTAGGAAAAATAAAACCCATAATCTCAATAAGCCTATGAGACTTGTTTTTAAATTCAAAATGAAGAACCCATAAACCAAAAAGGACATCTTGAAGCACATACTTTTCAGTTCATTCAGATTTGGAATGTGGCATTAGTGAGTGTGCATCTAGATTGTGATCAACCTCATAAAACCCAATCAGCATAGAAGTACACTTCATTGATCCCTCAAGACTATATAAAAGGGTTATTATTTGGAATACTAAATTCATTTTGGACCAGTGAAAGTGACACTTCCAGAGTTCATCTAGATCAATGTAAATCAAGTCCTAACCAGCACTAGTGAATATGTGGATTCTGAACAGAAAATCATCCCTATCAATGAGTTTCTACATGCAGATGACCTTCTCTTGCAAATTTGGGCCAACCAGCAGAAAAGAACGTACCCCCTCCCTTCCCCCAGCCAAAAAAAAAAGATCTCATCCACAACTCCTTAGCTTCACCATCCATGACCTGTCTGAATACCTGAGAGTCACAATTTGCTAAATTTCCTGAATATGTTGCATGATAAATTGAACAGGAGCTGAGTGCACATGTACATGGTTGAAAAACCAACATATGGTGAAGAAAAGACCAAGACATAAGCATATCCTGATGAGAGAATTAAATTGTAAACAGAGTGAGTATTACTTGTTAGTTTTAGGAGACAGTAAACCATATAATGAAAGCCATCAATCCAAAGTTAAGGTCAATTCTATGCTCCGAGAAAGCAATAGGGTATACATTCAGAAGAAGCCTTCCAGGTCCTATATATATTTAAAACATATCAATTTCAGCCACATAAATCACAATCACAGGGGAAAAAGCAAATACATTGATGACTGGAACATGGATGGAATTGAAAATTTAAAATTAAGATGTTTGATTCTTTCAAGTGCAGCTCAAATAAGGTTTTATCAAACTATTGGTTCAATTTGACAAAGTAAAATCTTTTTTCCCCCAAATCTGATTAATATAACAAAATACAATAGCATCTCCTATTTGAAAACAAAATTATCAGTCATTAGATCTACAATGAAATTTCATAATCACAACAAGCCAAACCCTTATCGATTAGGTCTTTCTCTTTAGTTATGAAGGCAGCAACATTCTTTGCAATTTGCTTGTCCATATTAACATAGTCTCTTTGTGCTATTAACATATATATTCTACTTCTCCGACATTGAATCACATTGTCAAATTTCTCCATATAAGAGGACTTGGATTCTAATTCTAAGACGCCCTAGGAATTGCTTTTCCAATGCATCTATCCACGAAAAAAAAGGAGACGATTGTTATCTTTTCGAACCTCCAACCACCAGCTTATGTCCCAATAATAGTCCTTTCATTCTTTTCCCAATTTCAATTACTCCCTTGTTAAGATAAAATTGATAGTTTGAGGAACTGATGCTTTTAGACTCTAATGTGGAACGAATTTTGAAAAACAGAGCCCTTCCAAATGATTTCTAATAACTATCAGGTGAGAGAATCATTTGTGTTTTCAATCCTTGCATGAGACGATGGGCTAAACTTAACTATGATCATTGATGCCAATAATTGTTAGGTGAGACTTTCATGGTCTAGAGGCCCGAGAAGTTATGATTGAGACGCATATGACTGCGTTGAACAAAATTTGGTTCACTCCTTAAGTTCATAGGACACCAATAACTATTAGGTGAGGTGGACTTTGGACTGGTGGGACTCAATCCCCACTAGTAATCTTTACCCAACAAAGATTACCGCTTCCCATCTTAAGGAGTATGGGATTTGAATATAAATTTAGTGGGAGATCTATTTCATTTTAAGGCCAAAATGAAATAATTACTTTGAAAGATACAACGGCTAACAATTTATTTTCTGCAACAGATATATTATTACTCTGAAAATGGTGACCACAAACCCACTCGCTTCTATACTTGACAAGAATTGTTTGTGGACCCAATTTCAGACGGCGGGTGAGGAATTTGAGAATTGTTCTCAATTCAGAAAAAATTGGGTATGTGCTTGATGAAAAAATGCCAACCTCCTTTCCTGGTGGACCCAGGGAGCGTGTCACTTATGATAAGTGGCGTGGCAGATGGCTAGGATAGTCATATATGCTTACTTCTATGAATAATGAATTCTGAAAAAGTATGAATCTATGGAAGCTTTAAGGGTCGATCATTTTACTTAAAGGAATACTTTGATGAGAATGGTTGAACCTCTAGATGCTGAGATATCTAAGGCATTGTACCGTATGAGGATGGATGAAGGATCATCATTAATGATCATGCTTTGAAAATGATCGGCACATTGAAGAATTGGCTAGAAATTTGAATCATCTCGTTATGGACAATGAGTTAGCTGTGGATTTGATCCTCCAATCTTTACCCGATTCCTTCTGCGGGTTTTGTCCAAAACTTCCACATGCATAAGATGGAGAAAACTCTTGCTGAATTACATAGCATGCTGGTGGTTTATGAGAAGAATGCATAACACGGGCCAAATGTAGTGGCTATGGCTAAGGCTTCTTCTTCAAGGGTAAGACCATTTTAAAGAAGAATAAATGGAAGAGCCTGCCAAACTTGTTGTGCAACCAAAACCCATGATTGATAAAGGGAAATGTCATTACTGTGGTGTCAAAGGGCACTGGAGGGAACTGTAAGAGGTACCTCGCGAGCTTGAAAGTCAAGCCCAAGAACCGACCTTATGAAGGTATGGTGTCTATGCTTATTGAAACTAATCTTATGGTTAGTGCTGAATCCAGCTCATGGGTTTTAGATTCTGCTGCAACTTCACATATTTGTCTTTGCAGAATCTGGAAATAGCGAGAATGCTAGGGCAAAATGAAATTGTCCTGACGTTTGCAATGGAGCAAGAGTTACTGCATTAGCTATAGGGACTTTTCGTTTATGTTTGCCTTGGACATGTATTGGTTTTAAAAAACTGTTTGCATTATAATAATGCTGTTAGGAACATCATCTCTAAATCTCGTTTGGGTAAAGAGAATTATGAATTTTCTTTTGTTGATGATGTATGTTCTATTTATCATAATAGAATATGTGTTGGTTCTAGCTTATTAATCAACAATCTTTATACCATTACAATGTCCGGTAATGTGATTACCAATGTCAATAAGCAAAATAGAATTGATATAAATGCCATTACTAATAAATGCCTAGAGACGGTCCAAATAAAAAGTATGTTTGGCATCTCCGATTAGGTCATATTGGAGAAGACAACAATTAACAAGTTGAGTAATGATGGATACATTGATCCTTCAAATTTTGAGTCATACTCGACTTGTGAGGCATGTCTTCTAGGAAAAATGACCAAAGCGCCTTTTGTGGGATAAAATGCGCAAGCTGCTGACATATTAGGATTAATACATACAGATGTATGTGGACCAATTAATAAATCTGCTAGAGGTGGTTATAATTACTTCATTACCTTCACGATGATCGGTCATAGTATGGTTATTTATACCTCAATGAAGATAAATCTGAATCCTTTGAAAAGTTCAAGAATTCAAGGCTGAAGTTGAGAAACAAAACAGGAAAATGTATTAAGGCTCTTTGATCGATCGAGGAGGTGAATACCTTAGTACCGAATTCCTGGACTTTCTTAAAGAGAATGTCATTTTATCACAATGGACACCTCCCGGAACTCCGAACATAATGGTGTATCGTAACGAAGAAATCATACTTTATTAGATATGGTACGATCTATGATGAGTTACACCGATTTGCCAATATCCCTTTGGGGATATGCCCTTGAGACAGCTGTATATATACCGAATAGAGTGCCGTCCAAATCTGTTCCAACTACGCCCTATGAGATATGGCATAGTAGGAAACCTAGTCTTAATCATATTAAGATTTGGGGTTGTCCACTTTTTGAAAAAGCTGAAAGTGGAAAAATTGGAGGCAAGATCCTGAACAAGGTCGCTTCATTGGATATCCAAAGGAAACTCTTGGATATTATTTCTATTTTCATTGAGACCAAAGAATTTTGGTATGCAAGCATGCTCTTTCTTGGAGAATTAGTTCATCCAAGAAAGTGGTGTCAAGCGGAAAATAGTCTTACAAGAAGAAAATAATGAAGTATCAAACAACCGAGGATTACGAGATACCAATCTCTTAGCGTGTGAGCTTCGATACACAACCTCTTAGGAGAAGTGGGCAGAATGTTCCCGCCCACCGCTTCGTTATAGACACTCGGGTTGGATCATATTGAACCATTATTCATTGTGAATGATAGTAATCAACCCGATGATCCTAAAACCATGAGGAGGCGATGTTGGACATCGGTTCGGTAAATGGCTAGAAGCCATGAAATCGAAATGGATTCAATGTATTCCAATGAGGTATGGACCTTGACCGACTGCTGATGGTATTGTACCAATTATTGTAAATGGATCTTCAAGAGGAAGATGAATGTTGAAGGTCAAATTGAATTTACAAAGCACGGCTGGTGGCGAAAGGATATCACAAAAGAAGGAATTGATTATGACGAAACTTTCTCACCCGTGGCCATGCTAAAATCCATTAGAGATTATGTTGGCTATAGCCGCACACCTTGATTATGAGATATTCCGGATGGATGTCAAAACGGTTTTTCTAAATGGTTTTCTCGATGAGGACATCTATATGAAATAGCCACTTTAGTTTTGAATCAATAGTGAAAAACTGAAGGTGTGTGTAAGCTTAAGAGATCCATTTATGGACTCAAACAAGCCTCCTGAAGTTGGAACATCCGTTTTGATGAGGTAGTCAAATCGTTTGGCTTCATCAAAAATCCGGATGAACCTTGTGTATATAAGAAGATCGGTGGGAGTGCAATTGCATTTCTGGTTTTGTATGTCGATGATATACTTTTGATTGGAATGATGTACCAATGATATCATCGATAAAACTATTCTTGTCACAGAAATTTTCCATGAAAGATTTAGGAGAGGCAACCTACATTTTAGGTATCAAGATCTATAGAGATAGATCAAGGCGATTGATTGGCCTCTCACAATCTACGTACATAGACAAAGTGTTAACACGGTTTAACATGCAATGTTCCAAGAGAGGATTATTGCCTTTTAGGTAAGGGATCCGTCTTTCTAAGGAGATGTGTCCCAACACTCTTGAAGAAAGAGAGCAGATGGCAAAGATACCATATGCATCTGCTATTGGAAGCATAATATATGCTATGCTATGTACTAGACCTGATATCGCGCATGCCGTAAAGTATTACTAGCGAGATATCGCATGATCCAGGGAGAAGAGACTTTGGATAGCGTCAAGAATATTCTTAAGTACTTCGAAGGACTAAAGATTTATTCTTGATATATGGAGAAGGAGAATTTGAAGTTGTAGCTTATACCGATTATGATTTTCAATCGGATCCTAATGATTATAAGTCTACGTCTCTGGTTTTGTCTTCACATTCAATGGTGGTGCAGTTAGTTGGAAAAGTTCCAAACAAAGTATAACTGCCGATTTCTGCTTGAGAGAGCGGAGTATGTAGCTACTTGAGCAAAGGAAACTGCTTGGATGAAGAAATTTATTCTGAACTTGGAGTCGTTCCTTCAATTGAGCAGCCAATCACATTGTTACGCTGACAACAATGGAGCGATAGCTCAAGCTAAGGAACGAGGGTCTGTCACTAGAAGTCCAAGCATATGTGAGAGACGCCCATCCTGATCAGAGAAAATTGTTGGGAGAGGTGATATTGCCTTTGCAGAAAAGGTGTCTCAGCAGAAAACGTGGCAGATCCCTTCACTAAGGCCTTACCCTTCTTTTTTGAAAGACATATTGACAAAAATGGGTTTGAGAAATTTCGATAGAAGTTGGCTTTTTAGTGCAACTGAGAAATTGTTAGATGTATACCTAAAGCTACTATGTAATGGTTACATATTAGGGATTTCAGTTGTACTTTCATTATCATTATTTAATTAATGGCAACGGCGTGTTCATTCATTTGTCCAAGTATTTTATATTGATGAATGATTCCATAGATCGACTGCAACTAGACCTATTCTTGAGACGCCGAGAATATATGTGACGGTTCATAGTTAAACTGAATCTTTAAATCGTTCCTGGTCGATGGATTATTAAGTGGATATTAATAATCACTGGAGACTGTGTGTTCTTAACTTCGCCATTAAGTATTGATACTTAAGGGAATGATGAGCCTACATGTCATTGGGTATTGCGATGCCTGAGATTAGAACACGGTGTTTGTATTAGACAAATTCACTGAACGATGACACATAGTGGAACGATTAGTGACATGGAAGCTTTTAGCGTGGTCAATGTCTAATTGTTCATGCTTTGGTCTGTAAAATAATCCTTAGACTTGAGGCACGGTATTAACTTGTGTATCGAACAACTATGGTTCTTGTGTGCACATAATGCCGGGTGAATACGATCCTCTTTTACTTGATGGTCATAGTTTGTTCATATACGGTTACATATGCGCAATATGAATCTGTCTCCTTGTTATATGCAAGGTATGATAATGATGTCCTATGCGATCTAATTGTGACACTGCATTGAAATCCTCGGCCGGGGGTTGTAAAGAGAATAAATTATTTATGTCTGGAATAAAATGCATATCAATTAGATTTTTGCATATGATCGAATTAATGACTTGACAAATATTCCATGGTCTTTGTTTGATCGGAGACGCTAGCAAGACAAAGGATTGAATTACATCAGAAGCCAAAGCTGACAGGTTCATTATGTTCTTAAAGCATTCACTGCGGGTATTATGACATATTGCTAGATGTCAATCGTGGCTTGTAAGACCTAAAAGATTAATCGACAATTAATTCTTTTGGAATAACACGCCTAATGTGTTAGTACAAGTCCTTACTACCAAATTTAGTGGATGAACCTAGGATGTCACACACCATAAACAACTAGGATGATGTGGTACAAGAGAGAAATATTATTGCAAATGTGTTTGCAATTACTACAATCGAATTAAGTCGATTTGAAATTAAATTAAAATAAGATTTAATTTAATTTGTATCATAGTCACGAGCCTACTTGCATATGATGCACAGATGCCCAAAGTCGATATATGTTAACATACCATCAAGTTGAGAAAACTTAGTGCAAGGGAGATTGTTGTGTAGTATTATGCCCTAAATTAACTTGTTTATTAAAAAATTAAATAAAGCTTCATGCATGTGCACAAATTCGTGCACATGCACAAAGCTAATGCACGTTGATTTGCGACCATTATCTACAAAGCATTGATGGTCAGCAACCGCTGACCATCATGCAAATAATTATAGATCATGCACGATACTATGGGACGATCAGCAACGTTGCTGATCGCCCATCGATTAGTAACCGCTGCTGGTCGGTTTTCTATAAAAAACCTTTGAGGGACGAGAGTAAAAAATGCTGCTGGGAAAAATTGGAAAAAGAGACTTCGTGTTTTGTCTTCTTGTTCCGGATCCGCCTTTCACCATGAACAAAAATTTAGAGTTCTCTAGTTGCTGAATATTGAGAAAAAAGTGTGCGTGTGTTCTTTGTGCTGGAACAGGAAGAGAAGCAATTCTCTCGTTGGAGCCGTGACTACTATACATCAAGAATACGACGGATTCTTTCCACGTGATTGCTAGCACGGTCGGTGGTGGATATCCGAAAGTTCTCTCTTCCGTTCGACGCTTCCTTGTTGGTGTGTCTGAACTAGAAGTCCGGACGCTTGGGACGTCAAACTAGAACATCCGAACCGACTTTGTTTAAAGCGTCGCTTGAGAGGTATTTTGTTTAACTCCTTTTATGTTTAGATTTTTGATTAAAACGCATGAACAACAACTTTAGAGAATCATGTAAAATATATCTTTGTTTTCGCTGCGTTTATTTCGTAATTTTTCTTATACATGATTCATGAAACCCCAACACCCTTTGCCACAAAGAAGGTGAGGATTGAGGGAAGTTCTCTACAAAACCGCTTCCCAGTTAAGCCTTCAGTAATGTAACAAGACACCAAAATGGAAGAAAGTGAACTACGAGTTTACGGGTTCAAATGCGAGAAGGCAAACGAGAGAGAGCAAAGGCAGAGAAGAGCTCGATCTTCTTCTTTGATGATGCCGGAGGACCTCTATTGGTCCATGATGCGAAGTAGTGGACTAAGAAATTTACACGGAACGAATTTTAAAAGTAGAGCCCTAGCTGAAGAAGACGATGACGATTGAGGAAAGGTCTCTATGAAAATAGGAAGAAAATTACAAGCAACAAGACACGAAAGTTGGGAAGAAATTCTGGCGGACGGGAGAAATGATGTGTGCAGAAGTGTGAACTTACGATTCATCGGTTACAGATGTGGAGAGAGAATGATGTTCTTCTTTGATGAAGTGAGTGGAGGACTCAACGGTGCCATCTTCTCTCAGTCCTGGCATTTCCCGGCACTTCCTTTTCGCTCCCTCCTCCGTGAATGCAGCAGAGAGAGCGTCTGGCATCAAGAAGGAGAAGGAGAGCCTTGCTTCGTTTCCTACTGTTCATTGAAGGAGGTGAGATTGATCGATCGATCGATAGATAAGGGTTGATGATACCAAAAAAGATACAAAAAGAAAAATTTAAAAACTTACCGTGCTACCAAAAAATAAGAAAAAAAAAAACAAATGGACGAGAGAATGACATCAATTGAATCTTTACCAATTCTATGTGCATTTGTTTATGTTGATAACTTTTGTATGGTTGTATTGAGATCATCACCCTTCTCCTAGTTCCTTCCTTCCCACTTGTATCGAACAAGCTCACCAAACCACCGTACCAACATAGTTGTGGTGTGCTTAGCGTACCCTTAGAAAAAAAAAAAAAGGTCTTCATTTTTGGACACTCTTCCACTTTAATAGTCCATAAGCATGGGAACTTGAAGGTACAACTCGAGATCGAGGAGAAGCATTCTAGGTTTGGCAAATATTGGAGTGTCAAATAGTGTAGATTTTCAAAAGAAATCACTTTTCCTTCTCCATTTTCATCATTGACCACTATTTCTTTCATTTTTTCACATCCTATTATAGTCATGTCATTGAGATGCATCAAATTTGTGACCGTTGAACGTGTTACTAGATGTACCAATCAGAGGAATTCTTCACCACTAACTTCTTCAGATTCCCGGAAGGATGCCACCGGTTGGAAATATTGTCATCAAACAGGACAATCCCAAATCTCAAATTTTTTGATGCTTTGAAAGAATTTTTCGACACTAAAGAGTCTTCTCTCCACACACACTTCAAGTTGTGTAGCTTGTTTAACTTAATTTCTCTTAAATTTTCAAGCACCGGATGTTTCCCCTTTTCAACAAGCCCTTCGTCCGGGAATATATCTTCAAAGGAGCTACAGAATACCTCAAGGCTTTGTAGATTCTGAAATATCTCTAGGAGGAATATAGAGGGAAAGACAGCCTTTTCATCATGAAAGCATGCTAATGTTAGTGCTTTTGGTTTGCTAAAGATGTCATTGGGGAAATTTCCATCTTGTATCATGTGAATATTGTTATCGACTAATAAAAGTCTCTCAAAGTTGGGAAAGTCCTGTCAAACAACCAATACAATAAGAGAAGTAAATTCTACAAAGTTTCAGCAATAAATCATGTGTTGTTAAAAGTAAACCTATTTACATGATATGCATGGAAGGTGGCCATCTTCTTATAGTTCATTATATCTCAAGAACTTGGTATTCAACACTCAAGCTTTTAAAATTCTCATGTAGAGGTTGGTTTGGTCAAGTGGATAGAGTGAATCTAAATTCAAGATCCTACACTCACTAAATTCATCTTTTGTAAGGAATATCTTATCTTGTCAACAAAAATTTATCATCTTTGGAATCTTATGTAACGGGATGCACTCATGATGTTACTAAAACATATGTGGTCCACAAATTTAGAAGTGTGCTTAAGATATAAGAAATAGCTTATGTTGTCCGCAAACTTATAGGAAAGGGGTTCTAGTTTTCTATAGTATTATAACAAGACAATGGGACGATTATGCAATGCACCGGTGTATTAAAAAATACAGTAGAAAATAGTGCACTAAGGTACTAATGTTATTTTTGTTTTTAAAAACTTTGTTTTGAATTTATTTTTTTTAGAGTTTGTAGAAGATGAAATAGAGAAGAAAAGTTCAAATGTGCAGCACATATCAATAATGGAGAGGACCTCTAGTCAAATTCTTATTGATGTCGCCAAGGAGCACCATTAGGTTAGATTAGGAATATATTCCGTTGTCAATAGAATACTATAAATATTTTTGTAACTCTAGGTAATGGAATATCTTATACATGTCTGCAAATGAGAGTATACATAAGATATTAGAAATATCTTAAAGTTGTCAACAAACTAATAGGTAAGGAAGATCATGTTTTCTACAACATTATAACGCGACATGATATGCAATGGATATGATATTAGTAATTGCTTTAAAGAACAAAGTAGAAACTAAGGAGAGTAACTATAATCATACCTCAAATGAAGAGTGTGCTTCTGATCCGAAAGGTCTTGTCGATCATCTCTTTGAGCCCAACTTGTTCATGGATGCCGCAAGGATAACATGTTCAATTCGTCACGGTGAGTCACTCGTAATTCCTCAATAATGGCCAGTTCAAAGTGGGCAAGTTAGGACAGAAGCTCTTGAGTCGTGACATATCATGTAACACCAAAGAGGTCAGTTTTGGGAAAAGAACTTGAGCAATATTGGAGTATGAAGTGTCATCCCCACTCACAACTATTTCTTCAATCACACAAGACTCTACTCGAAGTTTGTCAAGTTGGTTTAGACTTGTAGCCACCCAATATGGAAACAGATTTTCAAGGCTCTTACGGTCCAACCTCAACTTTCCATAAACAATCAAAAGTTTGAGTTTCTTGAGGATCGAATCCAGTCCATATTTTACTTAAATTGTCCATGTAAGAGAGATCCATCAACATAAGTTTAGGAAATTGTACCTGCCATATTGAGAAAAAAAATGACACAATGAATGTGATTGCATTGAGTTATGAGCTTAAAGAAGGAATTTCCAGACTTCCCTCATTCACACAAATCATGGGAAGTCAAGATTTTGTTAGAGACATAAATAGGGAGGGCTTGATTGATGCTTTTATATAAGTTACCGATGACTAAGGGCAAGGACATTGCATTGCAACAAGCATGAAATTATAAATGCTTTTGTAAATTAATAGTACATTGACTTTTGAGTGGCTTAATTGATGATTAAGGGTACATAGATTTTGGAGTGACAAGACAATGCTGACTTTTCTTGATAACTCGGCAAATCATAAGGATAACTTAAAAGTCTAGGAATTAGGCAAATAGGCCCTATGCACATGGAACTTGTGCTCGTTCAACCAGTTGCTAAGCAAGTCTCCCAAATTTCGGTTCCGTACCTTTCAACTTCATCCTAATCCCCCCCTCCTGGGTCCTCATTTCTTTAATAGTAGCTCTCGCGTCACAATTAGAGAGAGAGAGAGAGAGAGAGAGAGAGAGAGAGAGAGAGAGAGAGAGAGAGAGAGAAGGGCTATTTCCAATTGGGTGCAAGAGCATCTAAAGCATAAGAAAACTTACAATGCAAAAGTGAAAGAGAGAGAGAAACGAGAGCCCTCCTATTTATGCTGATGCAAGAATGGAGCCATTGACTAAACATCAATGACAGCTCACTGAACCATTTCTCTACGCAATTAAATGAGGACAATGATGAAGAAGAACATAATATGAATCCCGCAAAACAATGTTGATGCTATGGAGGAGTGACCGGTTGTATTTTTGTGATGAATAAAGCATGAAGATTGGCAAAAAGTTTAGGGAGCTTGCTAGGCGGCCCGATAGAACTATTGAAAAGAGCCACATTTAGATTCATTGATAGACTGAAAATTTCCATTAGGTTAGTTTTGTTGGCAAAGATTGGTTATGTTTTAGATTTGTTTGTCGAAGGTTAACATGCATAACAATTAGGAGAAAAGCAAGGGCATGGAGATGATGACAGTTAACTAAGGATACTAATAATGGTGCCAAGAACTTTTTGGTTGAAGGTCACGAAGAACTTAAACATTACATGTATTGAAGGAAAGGAATGGATGAAACTAGCAGCTTAGCTCAACATTATTTCCTCTATTTACTATGAGAGCGACTACTTATCCATACCAAATTGCGAAGATGGTATGAATCTTCTAATTAATACAATTCACAAAAGAAAGAGAAGAGTTATGAAATTTATATGGTGAACCGGATATAAAAACATATATAGTAACTTCAATTGTTCACGACCTTTTTCTTTTTATGTATGGAAAATTTTTCTATTGAAAGAAAATAATTTCTTAATAGGCATGGACAACATAACAACTTGAATAAAAAACATAATGTTATGATCTCAACAAAAGCAAGTTGGGTCAATTTTAGTTTTGCATTGGACCATTGATAACATCCTTGAAACAATATTTATTCAGATTTGAGGTGGAAAAATAAAAATAAAATCTTACGATGTGCCGAGTGATCCACCCCTTGGCAAAAAATGGGTGTGCACCGTGATTGCATTTTGTTTGTAAGGAGAAAATCAAGAGTGTTTTTTGTTAATACAAATCATGACCTCCAACGAATTGTTAATTGAAAAGTAAGTATTGATATTTTTCATTTGGTTACAATATAATTAATGCAATTATGACTTGTCACGGAAAAAAAAAAAAACAAATGACTTTCCACACTTCCTTAAATCTATCAATATTCTTAATTGAGGATTTTGATGAGTTTCTGAAATTATCTAATGATGTGGGAGAAATCAATTACTATATGACAGCTCATATTTGACACTAAAATGAAATTAATTCTATCACAACTTGTCATTACCAAAGATCATATGACTATTTTCATACTTCCCAAAATTTATTAGTATTGTTGATTGAGTGTTATAATGACTTTGAAATATTCTTAGAATGTGGGCTAGGTATTATATAACAACTTATACATGCAAATGACATTTATAAATAAATAATTAGTGATAACTCTTACAATTAAAAAGTAAAAAAAAAATGTGTAGATACTTGTTATAATTAAACATTCTACTACTTAAAACAATAGAAAAGAATTATGAAAGGTGTTAGAATAAGAAAAAAGAGGCATTTCTCAAATCGGAAAGAAAATAAAAAACCAAAACTTGTATAGAATCTTTAATGAAAAAAATGATATTACGCATTTTCAAGTGCCTCGGGTTCGACCCAAAAAGCGGGGGAGGAGGTTGTCATTTACTGCGTTTAGTCTTCACATTAGGAGAATTTCATGAGACGGAATGGAAGAGTTAGTGGATGATTGATTCCTATTATTTTTAATTTTTATCTAGCCGAGATTGACTAAATATTGGCTGTTTGTTTTTAATTCGAGATGACTAAATATAAAAAATCTCAATTCCCCTCACTTTCCTCCTCCATCTCGCTTTCTCCTCCATCTCCAGCCATTGAACCCAGCCCTTCCGCTCCTGCCGCCCGCCATCGTCGAGTTACCGACGCCGCCTCCCGAGGCAGCCATTGCCGGCATCCCACCCTCTCCGTCGTCTTTATGGTCTGCCCGTTCATGACGCGCGCTTGTCCATGGCCGCGTTCAAGCTGCGGCCGTCTCGTCCATGGCCACTCTTCCCCGACATCTATTCCTCTCGTGTTTTCTTTCGCCGTTTGACATCGCGTCCATGGCGTCGGAATCTTAAACTCGCCCTCAAGGCTCAGTGGCCATGGACAAGCGAGTCACCAGATCTGGAGGAGCCTCCTCGCAGCCATGGACGAGCTAGGCTTGCGTTCATGGACTATACCGGCATTTGGAGGCACGACTCCGTCCTAGATCGGATGGGCAACGACCACGAGCAGGCTGTGGACGATGGAGGGGTGGCTCGGCCATGGGTGGGGCCGACCACTAGCCGACCGCGGCGACGACGGGGGACAATGGCGAGTCCATAAGCCGTCGTTGCTGCGACGGACTCGACGAATCTGCAACCATGGCTCCGCGACAGCGCGCTCGTCCATGGCTACGACGACGTTGGTCGATTTCCGATCGCAACTCCGTCGGTATGGACGGCCAAATTTCGAGATCTCGTTGAACTATGAGACGGACAAAACAGAAAGCCAGCCATGCTCGGCTTGGACATAGCGAGGTCGGCCTAATCAAGGCGCCGGAGACTCACGCGGTTGGCAATAGCGGAGGAAGGGCGGAGGTCGGACGGGCGTGGACGAACGAGGAGGAAGAGAGGGCTGAAGATACGATTCTTTAAGGAGCTGTTTGGTAACGTTTACTTTTTTTTTTTGTTCTAGGAACAAAAACAAAAAAAAATGTTTTACATTAGGGAACACTTTTTGAACAAAAAGATGCGTTTGGTAAATTTGTTCCGGGAATAAAAATAAATAGAAACACGTTTGGTAAATTTTTTTCTTTTTTTGTTTCTTTTAATTTTTTAATATTTTTATTTTCATTTTTCATTTTTTCCTTTATTTTTTATTTTTTCTTTCGGCGGTCGTCGGCCTCCGGCCACCGGCAGACCGGGCCGAGCCTCACCTCGCGGGGGGCCGGCGGCGCTCGGCGAGGTCGTCGACCCTCAACGGTGCGGGCCCTCCAACGGCCGGCCATGGCCGAGGCTGAGGCCGGCGATCGGCCAAAGAGAAAGAAGAAAAGAGGAAGAGAAGAGAAGAAGAAAGAAGAAAGAGAAAACAAAAAATTGTTTCTTCAAAATTGTTTACGGAACGAGAAACAATTTTTTTTGTTTCTCATTTCTATTCTTTTTTGAGTTCGGGAACAAAAAAACAAAAAAGTGTTATGAACACTTTCTAAACAAAAACATGCAGGCCCTTATTGCTTTTTCCTTGGATTTCTCATCGATGGGAATTAATAGACACGTCTTGATGTTGATGTTGTGATATGAAATCACTAATTGTCCAGCTGTCTTTGAACAAAAAATAGTCATCCAGCTGTCCTTTTACTTCTTTTATTTTTTTTCTTCTCTTTTCTGGAAAAAGTAATATGTCTTTTTCTCTTTCCAAACATAGATCGTAGACATTATAACACTAATGGTCACTATATACAATAATCCACAATTATTATTTATTGCAAAAAATAGGTCTGTAATTTGATAGGCTGTTCGAGTACAGTGATTCAAGTAATATTTATGAAAGAAGAAGACGAATCGGTTCATACATATCAACCTGTTTACTTTTAATTATTTTAAAATCTCAAGAATCAGCTCTTGTAAATAATTAAGAAATTAAAAGTTGATTGCACTTATGATTATCGAAGTTTAGAGCACTCCTATTAAAAGGAGCCACTCCCTCTAATTCCTCCAATCTCATCGATTGGGAAGATTAGTATGGTACAATGAGTAGTAATAGTCAAGCAATTTGTGAACTGGTTCCTACAATTATAAAGTTTTCTTTTCCCATCTTCATGTTCAATAGAACCATGGGGTTTGCCTCTGTGCAAGAAAATATGAAGTGGCAATACTTCTTTTTTTTCTTTTTTCTTTTTGCAATTTTTAGATGCTATACTCTGTTTACTGTATTATAGTTTGAAATTGTAAAAAATAAGTGTTTTTATATGGTTATTGTGATAATTTTTTAAAAACCTCACTAATTAATTTTAAAATACTACATATGATATAATTACATAAGCCGACACCAAGATTACACTTCTCAAAGGATACAGAGACGTACCATTAAAGGATTACAAAATTTGCAATCTTTGTATTAAATATTAGAAGATTATGTACATAATTCCGCACAAAGCACGGGAATGCTACTACTTAAAGGAAATTTACATACAATTAGAAGATTTTGAATCCACACCTATTTTTATCAATGTCCGAATTGTTTTGTATTAATAACTTAGGGATGTGATCATGGATTACTGTTGAGAGGTAGATATTATGTTTGTCTTTATTTAGGTATGAAACACGAGTCCCGATTATATTTGAGCAAAGCATTAATGATTAATATTACGAATATTAATATCTAGCATTTTTATCCGCACATGGCACATACCATACCTTGTCAAATACCACAAGAATATGTTCTAAATTAAATGCTGAAAATGCATTTATTTGAAAGGACTAACTTGTGGAGTGAAAAGAGAAGAGGCATCGTGGTCAATTTCCACATCGCTTAGGGGAGAGTCCTAAGGTTAGTTTATAAGGCTTGGGTCCCTCTAATCTGCGTAATGCGTTTCATGTACGCTTTCGCTGCGTTGAAAACAAAGCCGTGAGAGAGGACGGACCGGTGGGCCATGCCTCCAAAGCGGACAATATTATGGCTTGGGAAAGGGAAGGCCCGAGGGATGGCCCTTTGCCCTTGTATAATGCGTTTCACGTACGCTTTCATTACGCTAAAAACAAAGCCGTGAGTGAGGATGAGCCGGTGGGTTGTGCCTCAAAAGTGGACAATATTATGGCTTGGGAGAGGGAAGGCCCGAGGGATGGCCCTCTGCCCCTACATAACTTGTTTCACGTACGCTTCCACCGTGCATGAAAAACAAAGTTTGTGAGGGAGGACGGGCCGGTGGGCCATGCCTTCAAAGCGGACAATATTACACGTGGGGGCTCGGATCGTTACAAATGGTATCAAAGCCGACTCCTGGTTGCGTGTGGGGCCACGCGAGGCGCTGTGCCTTAAGTGGGGGAGAATGTGATGACCCAAACTCGGGACGCACGGAAGGACGGACTAAGATCGCCTCGGCGGTATGTGGGCGAGGCTAAGGACATTTCTCATGTCCCACATCGCTTAAGGAGAGTCCTGGAGTTAGCTTATAAGGCTTGGGTCTTTCTAATCTGTGTAACGCGTTTCACGTACACTTCCACTGCGCTGAAAACAAAGCCGTGAGGGAGGACAAGCCGGTGGGCCGTGCCTCCAAAGCGGACAATATTATGGCTTGGGAGAGGGAAGGCCCGAGGGATGGCCTTTGCCCCTGCGTAACGCATTTCACGTGCGTTTCCGCCGCACGAAACAAAGCCGTGAGGGAGGACAAGTCGGTGGGCCATGCCTCCAAAGCGAACAATATTACATAATGGGGCCCGAGTTGTTATAAAAGTGTGACAGCCTGCGATGGTGCGTGGGGAGGAGGGATGGCGGTCGTCCCGCGACTTGGTCCCCGGACGTGCGCAAGGAAGGGGAAGGGATCCCTCTCTAGTTCCACATCGCTTTAGGGGAAGAAACCCGGGCTTGTTTATCAAGGCTTGGGCCCATTTAATCTCGTGTAACACATTTTAAAACCACGAGGACTCAGTGTTCAAAGCGGACAATATTACACAATGGGGCCCATGTCATTACAAATGGTATCGGGCCGACTCGACCACGTGTGGGGCCCACGCCGAGGCGCTATGCCTTAAGTGGGGGAGAATGTGATGACCCAAACTCGGACATACGGAGGGACGAACTAAGATCGCCTCGGCGGTACATGGGCGAGGCTAAGGGCATTTCTCCTGTCCCACATCGCTTAAGGGGGAATCCTAGGGTTAGTTTATAAGGCTTGGGTCCCTCTAATCTGTGTAATGCGTTTCATGTATGCTTCCGCTACACTAAAAACAAAGCCGTGAGGGAGGACGGGCTGGTGGGCCGTGCCTCCAAAGCGGACAATATTTTGGCTTGAGAGAGGGAAGGCCCGAGGGATGGCCCTCTGCCCCTGCATAATGCGTTTTAAAGCCGTGAGAACTCAATGTCCAAAACGGACAATATTACACAAAGGGGGCTCGGGTCCTTACAAATGGTATCAGAGCCGACTCCCGACCGCGTGTGGGGCCATAGTGAGAACGCTATGCTCCTAAGGGGTGGAGAGTGTCCAAAATGGACAATATTACACAGTGGGGCTCGGGTCCTTACAAATGGTATCAAAGCCGGCTCCCGACCGCGTGTGGGGCCATAGTGAGAACACTATGCTCTTAAGGGGTGGAGAGTGTGACAGTCCAAGTGACGGTGCGCGGGGAGGAGGGATGGTAGTGCGTTCGCACCTCGGTCCCTGGACGTGCGTAAGGAAGGGGAAAGGATCCCTCTCTAGTCCCACATCGCTTAGGGGGGAGTCCTGGGCTTGTTTATAAAGGCTTGTGTAACACGTTTTAAAGTCGTGAGGACTCAGTGTCCAAAGCGGACAATATTACACAATGGGGCCCGGATCGTTACAATTCTCCACTACTCTCCGCTATCTAATGAAAACATAGACTTCGAACAGAACATCCTCCCAATCAATGAGCTCAAACAGAAAACACTTTCCTACATGCAGACAAGTTTCTCTTGCAAATGTGAGCCAACCAACAGAAGAAAATGCCCCCTGGTCATGTCCACAGCTCTAGAGCTTCACTTTCCACGACTTGTCTGAATACCTGAGAGTCGCAATTTGCTTGTTTTCCCGAGTATGTAGTCTGATGAATGGAACAAGAAGAATATTCCCATTTACATTGTTGAAAAACCAACATATGGTGCAGAAAGACCGAAACATTAGCATACGCTAATGAGCGAATTAAATCACACACAGTGTGAATTTAAGGCAGCAGTTGCTACCTTAAGGAGTTTTAATCAACAATAAATCATACAATAAAAGTCATCAATCTCAGTGTGCAATCTGAAGTCAAATGTCAAAATTTACGCTCCTAAAGTGCAATAGGGTACATAGCCAGAAGAAGCCTTCCGTGTCTGTATATATATAACATGCATGCATTTAAGCCATGCAGACCACAAGCACAGGCAGAAAAGAAAAGATTTCAATGACTCGAACATGGATGCTATCGAAAATTTAAACTTAAGCTTTTCAATTCTTTCAAGCACAGCTAAATTAATGTTTTATCAAACTACTGGTTCAATATGACAAACTAAAGTAAGCTTTTCCCCCCTCAAATATCTGATTAATATAACAAAATACAACATTATCTCCTATTTCATATTAAAATTATTAGTCACTAGATCTACACTAAAACTTCAGAATCATAACAAGTCACCTCCTTATCTTTCAGGTCTTTCCCTTTAGTCATGGAGGCAGCAACATTCTTTACAATTTGCTTGTCCATATCAACTAGTCTCCTTGTGTGATTAACATTAATATTCTACTTTTACAACATTGAATCACATTATCAAATTTCTCCATATAAGACGACTTAGATTCTAATTCTTAAGACGCTTCAGCAATTACTTTTCCAACACATCAATCCACAGAAAAAGAACGATTGTTATCTTTCCGAACCTCTAGCCACCAGCTTATGTCCCAATAATTATCCTTTCATTCGTTTCCCTGCTTCAATTACTCCATTGTTATGATATATACCTGATTTTAAACATATACCCACAAACACTTTAAGGAAAATAACATGTCATGCGGTTTACTACACAATGCAGCAAACTTGGAAATACACTAGAGTATAGGCAAAGACATTACAACATGGATATATTTGATTTTCAGACATGCCAGTCATAGTAAATAAGCTTGGGATCTTACCAAGCCATACTTAGCATAAGATGGCCTCATCACCACCTTGAAAAAGGGATGCTCCGTTTGAAATTTGTTGGCCGATTTAAGAGAAGTGAGAGGCCTTGGGTGTGTGGGAACATGAAGAACCAGCTCAGATTACCTTAATCTGCTTACTGTTTGGTCCTCCCTGTACTTAAAAAACGACGACTTTAGCAACAATTTGTTTATACTTCATTAAGTAGACTTGCCATGACAAAATTTAGCATAGGTTGGAAGTTAATAGTATCACTACATCGTTCCCTAATCAATCAAGATTAAAACAAGAGCTTCTTAAAAAACTACTCCAGAAATTGGAAGAACAACGGAAAGAAAGTTACGCTAGCAGAAAAAGACACGTTAAACAACAAATCACCCCTCCAAATTCTCATGATGATGTGCAGGCTGGAGTTTATCGAGAACAGGGCATCAAAGTGATTCCCTCATGTTTTGACAAGGCATAGTGAGTCTCTGAAAATTTTCAAGTTGCACCATATCATCCCCATCGATGATGAGCTCAAACAGGCAGAAATCTCCTACGCGGACGCGTTTCTCTCGCCAATAGGGCGATGAAATTGCTAGTTTGAGGAACTCGTGCTTCAAGACTCTAATGTGGAACGAATTTTGAAGAAGAGGGCCCTAGCTGAGGAAGAAGAAGAAGGCGAGGACTGAGGAAGGTCTCTACGAAATCAGCTTCCGGCTTATTCAAGCGCAATAAGACACAAAAATTGGAAGAACTTACGAGTTTGCCAGGTTCAATGATCGAGAGAGAGAGAGAGAGAGAGGGGTATGACCTTCTTCTTCAACGAAGTGAGTGGAGGATTGACTGCTCAGACTCGGCGGTGCCATCTCCGGCGTTGCACTTTCCTCTTCTCTCCGGCGACGACGACGATATGCGCAGCTAGCTTCTCTCAGTCCTCCGTGAAGGCAGCAGAGGTTCCCCCAGTTTCACTCCACCGAGGAAGAAGAAGAAGAAAGGTGGAGAGAGAGCCTCTGGCGTCAAGACGAAGAAGGAGCCCTGCTTTGCTTCCTGTTGTTCAGTGAAGGATGAGCCGAGATCGCTCGATAGGGTTGATGGTGATGTGGACTGACGGAATCAATAATAGAAAAGTTACAAAAGGAAAAATTTATAAACTTACCGTGCTGTCAAAAAAAAGGGAAAACAGAATGGATGAGAGAATGACATCAATTGAATTTTTACCAATTCTATGTGCATTTGTTTATGCCGATAACTTTTGTATGATTGTATTGAGATCCTCACCATGCTGTCCCCAATTCCATTCGTCCCACTTGTATCCAAATAGTGACACACGATATGGTATTTGTGTGCTTAGCGTACCTTTAAAAAAGGTCTTCATTTTCGGGCACTCTTCTACTACAATATTCCACAAGGATGGGAACTTAAAAGTGCAACTCAAGATGGAGGAAAAGCATTCTAGGCTTGGCAGATGTTGGAATGTCAAATAATGTAGATTTCCAAAAGAAATCACTTTTCCTTCTTCGTTTCCATCATCTGTCATTACTTCTTTCATTCTTTCACATTCTATTATAGTTATCCGTTCAAGATGCACCAAATTTGTGACCGCTGAAGCTGTTATTAGATGTACCAATCCAAAGCAATTCTTCACCTCTAAGACCGTTAGCATCTGGAACGATGTCACGATTGGAAATATTGTCGTCAAACAAGGACAATCCCAAAACTCAAATGTTTTGATGCTCTGAAGAATTTTCGACAATAAAGAATCTTCTCTCCACACACACTTTAAGTTGTGTAGCTTGTTCAACTTAAGTTCTCTTAAACTTTCAAGCACTGGATGTTTCTTTTTTTCAACAAGCCCTTCGTCTGGGAATAAATCTTCAAAGGAGCTACAGAAGACCTCAAGGCTCTGTAGATTCTGAAATCTCTCTAGGAGGAATATGGAAGGAAAGGCGGCCTTTTTATCATGAAAGCATGCCAGTGTTAGTGCTTCTAGCTTGCTAAACATGTCATCCGGAAAATTTCCATCTTGTATCATATGAATATTGTTATCAACTAATAAAAGTCTCTCCAAGTTGGGAAAGTCCTGTGGAATTGCCAATACAACAAGAGAAGCAAATTCAACAAAGTTTCGACAATAAATCATGTGATGTAAAAGGTAAACCTATTAAGATGATTCGCATGGAAGGTGGCCATCTTCTTAAAGTTCATTATATCTCAAGTGCCCTATGTTCACGTCTCAAGCTTTTAAAAGTCTTGAATAGAGGTTGGTATGGTTAAGTTTGTACAATGAACCTATCAAGATCCCTCCAAGCTCACCAAATTCATCTTTTATTAGAAATATATTATCTTGTCGACTAATTAGTCATCTTTGGAAACTTATGTAATGGGATGCACGGATGATATTACTAAAACGTATGGGTCCACAAACTTAAAAGTGTGCTTAAGATATAAATAAAATATCTTATGTTGTCTTCAAACTCATAAGTAAGGATAGTAATACAACATGATGACTATGTACAATACGAGATCAATTAAGGAATACAATAGAAAATAGTGCATTAAGGTATTAATGTTATTTTTGTTAAAACTATTTGTATTGATTTTTTGAGAGGTTTTAGAAGATGAAATAAAGAAGAAAAGTTCAAATGTGCAACACGTTTCAACAATGAAGTGGACCTCATGTCAAATTTTCATTGATTTCCCTAAGGAGCACCACTAGACTAGATTAGGAATATATCATGCTTTCAACAAAAATCTGTAATTACCTTTGTAATTATAGGTAGTGAAATATCTTATGGGTGTCCACAAATGAAAAGTATACTTAAGATATTAGAAATATTTTAGTGTTGTCAACAAACTAATAAGTAAGGAAGATCATGTTTTCTATAGCAATATAATGTGGCTTGATTATGTAGTGGATATGAGATCGATGAGTGCTTTAAAGGAAAAATAGAAACCGAGGAAGGGCTGCTGAAATCATACCGTCTCAAATAAAGAGTGTGCTTCTTGGTCCGAAAGGCCCTGTTGATAATCTTTTTTAGTCCAACTGCTCATGGATGCTGCAAAAGATTGCATGTTCGCTTTATCACGGAGTCACTCGCAATTCCTTCAAGAATGGCCAATTCAAAGTGGGCAAGTTGGTGCAGAAGTTCTTGAGTTGTGGAATATCATGGAACATTAGAGAGGTTAGTTTTGGGAAAAGAGTTTGAGTAGTATTGGAATATGGAGTCTCATTCCCACTAGTGACTATTTCCTTGAGCCCGCAAGACTCCATTTGAAGTTCCTTAAGTTGGGTTAGACCTGCAGCCACCCAATGCGGAAACAAATTTTCAAGGTTCTTACAATTATGAACCTGCACTTTCCAAAATTGTCAAAAGTGAGAGTTTCTTGAGGACCGTCACTCCATATTTTGCTTAAATTGTCCATATGGGAGAGAACCATCTGCTCAAGCTTGGGACATTGTACCTGGCATATTGAGAAAAATGACATAATGAATGTGATTACATTGAGTTATGACCTCAAAGAAAGAATTTCTAAACTTCCCTCACTCTCACAAATCATGAGAATGCGAGAGCTTGTTAGTGACCAAAAAAGGGAGCGGCTAATTGATGCTTTCATTTAAGTTGACTAATGACTAAGGCCAAGTATATTGCATTGCAACAAGCATGAAATTATAAATGCATTTATAATCAATAGTACATTGAGCATCGACTTTTAAGCGCCTTAATTGACATTTAATACTAGCAACGCCTTATCCCTCTAATTTTTGGAAAGTTCAATGATGAATACTTGGATTCTCTACCATCGGCCGCGGTGGCTCCACTGGATAAGACTCTGCTGATCCTCAACGAAGAGGTGAAGGGTTTAAAACCCAAGGGAGGCGCTAGGTGTATTAAGTGTGACTCAGGGGTGGTGGGTCCTCCTGCTTAAGTGTCACTTGGGAGTTTTCGGCACGGCTGTCGGCTGCAAGCTGGTTCCTCCAATACCCAAAAAAAAAAAAAAATTACTTGGATTCTCTAACTTTCAAAGTTGCTTGCACTGATCATTACCAAAGTTGCTTGCATTGATCTTTTGATAATGCAACATTAGATAAGGTAAGAATTTCTTAAATTTACTTGGTGAATGTAGCTGAAGCACAGTTCAAAGAAGTGGAGAATTACCAAAAAATCCTAAACCTATTGTAATTGTGCCAATTCAGTCCTAAAACTTTTTTTTTTGGCTAATTTAGTCCTAAACTTTTTACAATTGTATCAATTCAGTCCATCCGGCCAAAATTGATCGACCGACGCCGACGTGGACGTCGGTGATAGCTGGCCGACGAACGCTGATGTGGCAATTTTTAAATATTTTTTTTTATTTTTCTTTTCGAAATTTTTAATTTTTTATTGAATTTTTAAATTTTCTTTTCTTTTTTTTTTCCCACCTTCTTCTTCCTTTGGTTGGTCGGCGCACCGACTAGAGGTGACGGGGTCTATGAGGAGGTGACGGCCGGCGAGGTCACCACCGACCATTGGCAAGGCTCACCCCCGCCGACCACCGGTGAAGGCGAGCTTTGCCTGGTTACGGGCGAGGCCGAGCCTCGCCGCGGATCTAATGATGGCGGCCTCACCGGCTGCCGTGAGGACCATTGCCAGATTTGGACAACGAGGCTCGACCTCACCATGGATGGGCGAGGCCGAGCCTCATCAGATATGGCGACCTCTCACGCTTCTAGTTGTCGACACCCTGGGCTAGGGCCTTGCCGCCCCCTTCGGACTCATTCGCCGTTTGCACCCTCTTCAGGGACGCCCTTGAGATCTGGCAACAATTCTCGCTGGTGGCCGGCAAGGCCGCCGTCGCTAGGCGAGCCTCACCTTTGCTAGTGGCCGGCGGGGCGACCACCGCGGCCCCTCACCTCCGGTTGGCGCCAATCGGCCGCAGGAAGAAGAAGGTGGGGAAAAAAAAAAAGAAAAAAATAAAAAATTTTGAAAAACATAAAAAATTAATATATATTAAAAATTGCCACATCAGCGTTCGCTAGCTAGTCGTCCCCAATCCGCGTCCACGTCGGCCGACCGGCCAAATTTGGTCGGATGGACTGAATTAGCACAATTGTAAAAGGTTTAGGACTAAATTGGACAAAATAAAAAGTTTAGGGCTAAATTTGCACAATTGCAATAGGTTTAGGACTTTTTTGGTAATTCTCCCTTCAAAGAAGCTTTGATGCACGTACTTCATACTACAATCCAATTGGGATATACATACATATCATTCTTCTCTCTTCCTTATGTTGGCTCCAATGCCGTGCTGATGGGTGCAAGATTATAATGCTCCAGCCATAGGTATAAGCTGGTTCCACATATATTTCTTATCAATTAAAAGAAATTAACTTCCCATTTTCATCTCTAGTAGATTTAGAAAATTATTAGCAAAAGTGAATTGGTAGCATGGGCATTGATGTTTATTTGTATGGAGGTAAGAAATCTTGTACATTGATGCTTATTTGCTTTTCAATAGCATGGACTTGGAAGATGATTATATAAGCATGTCCATGTATATATGGAAAGGATGGAGAAACACTACCCCCATTTTTTTGGCCATATGGTGCCTCAATCATCATCAAATTTCAATCATTGATGCATTGAGTGGTAAATTCCAGAAATAACTTTTTTAAATAGATCAATGGCTGGGATCAACAAGCCACAGAATGGGAGCACTAGTGAGATTTGTGCATCTTCACTTACAATTGACTAGCAACTCGAGTCCGACACTAATCAAATGTGTCTTCCCGCGACGAGATTATTTCCTCTATTTACTATGAGCACCACTACTTATTCAACACTAATACCAAATGCAAACATTACTTATGGATATTCAATTAATAAAGTTCACTAATGAGAATTTTCATGCAAATTAGATGGTGAACCGGATAAAAAAAATAATAACTTCAATTGTTTACAAGTTTTTTCTTTATTATGTGCAGAAAATTTTTTGTATTGAAAGAAAATACATATGTAATAGGCACGGCCAATATAATGATTGGAATAATTAACATATTAATCTCATAAAAAAAGCAAGTTGGGCCGACCTACTAGTTCTACATTGTACCATTAATAACTTTGCTTGAAATATTATTTATTCACTTTTGTGGTAGAATCTTGTGGTGGGCCAGTGGTCCAACCGCTCGCAAAAAATGGTAACCAATTTCTTATCCTTAATAGATGCCTTGTGTTGAGGATTTTGGAGTTTTGTTCGGGTGTTGGAGGCCAAAAGAAAAGTAAAAAAAAAAGTGGATGACCACAATATGTTTGTTTGGAGAAAATCAACCACGTTTTTTTTTTTTTTAAACTATGTTAGGATCTCTAACAGATTGTCCACTAAGAAGCAAAGTATTGATATTTTTCATTTGGTTACAATAAAATTAACGCAGCCACGACTTTTCACAACCAAAATAACAAATAACTTTCCACACTTCCCTTAATCTATTAATATTCTTAATTGAGGATTTTGATGAATATTTGAAATTATCTAACAATATGGGAGCAAACTATTATTACAAACATATCATATTTGACACAAAAATGAAATTAACACTATCACAACTTGTCACTACCAAAAAAATCATATGACTATTTTTATGCTTCCCCAAATTTATTAGTATTCTTGATTCAATGTAATAATGACTTTTTGAAATATCCTCAAATTGCGAAGATACCTATTATTACATGACAACTTATATATGCAAATGACATTAGAAGTAAATAAATAATTAGCAATAACTCTTATTATAAAAAAGTAAACAAATGTATAGATACTCCTTCGGATTAAACGTTCTACTTGCAGGCAACAATAGAAAGAATTGCACAATAAATTAAAAAAAAAAAAAGAAGGTCAAAAAATCAAATTTGCATCGATATCGCACAATTTCAAGTGCCTCAGGATTTGACCTAAAAAAAAGATGTACCGGAGGAAGTCGTCATCTATTGCGTTTAGTCTTCACATGAGGAGAACTTCATGTGATGGAATGAAGTGTTGACCAGATGATTTATTCTTATTATTTTTAATTTTTTATGTAACTAGGACATTGACTAAATATTGACTCTTTTTTTTTGGTAACTAAATATAAAAAATCTCAATCCGCCTCACTTTGCTTCTCCATCTACGCTTTCTCCTCCTTCTCCAGCCACATTGAGCCCAACCTTCCCGTCTCCCTCCGCCGTCGCCACCGGGAGTTGCCGGGCGCCAAGCGCCCAAGGCGACCATAGCCAGCGTCCAACCCTCTCCGTCGTCTTTGTGGTCTGCCCGTTCATGACACCCCTCATCCATGGCCGCATTCAAGCTCCAGCCCTCTCGTCCATGGCCGCTCTTCCCTGACATCTATTCCTTTGTTTTTTCTTTCGCCATTTGACCTCACAATCCATGGCCATTGGGATCTCAAACTCGCTGTCAAGGCTCATGGCCATGGATAAGCTGCGGTCGCTAGATCTATGGAGGAGCCTCCTCGCGAGCCATGGACAAGCTAGGCTTGCGTCCATGGACGATACCAGATCTGGAGGCACGACTCTAGCCCAGATCTGGACAGGCAACGACCACAAGCAACTGTGACGATGGAGCGGTGGCTCGGCCATGGACGAGGCTAACTACGAGCCAACAGCGAGCGACGACGGAGGGGACGATGGCAGACCATAAGCCGTCTTTGCTCACGACGGGACTTCCAGATCTGCAACCATGGCTCCAACGACAGCGACTCGTCCATCGCTGCGAGCGACGATGATCGACTTCCAAATCTGCAACTCTGTCGCTATGGATGGCCAGATTTCGAGATCTGTGGAACGATGAGACAGACAAAACAGAGGAAGCCGGCCATGCTCGGCTTGGACATAGCGGGGGTCAGCCTAATCAAGGCGCCGGTGACTCCGCCGTTGGCGACAGCGGAGGAGGGGCGGAGGTCGGATGTCTGTGGGCGAACGAAGAGGAAGAGAGGGCTGGAGATAAGATTCTTTAAATTGTTTTTTCCTGCCATTTCACATCTATGGGAATTAATAGACACGTGTTGATGTTGATGTTGTGATATGAAATCACTAATTATCCCGCTGTCTTTGAACAAAAAATAGTCATCCAGCTGTCCTTTTCCTTCTTTTAATTTTTTCCTTCTCTTTTCTGGAAAAAGCAACCTGCCTTTTTCTCTTTCCAAACATAAGATTGTAGACATTCTGACCAAAAAAAAAAAAAAAAACATAGATTCTAGACATTATCACGCTAATTATCACTCTATACAATAATCCATAATTATTATTTATTGCAAAACACAAGTCCCTAATTTGATAGGGTGCTCGAAAGTACAGTGGTTCAAGTACTATTTATGAAAGAAGAAGACGAATTGGTTCACAAATATCAACCTTTTTATTTTTAGTTATTTTAAAATCTCAAGAATCTGCTCTCGTGAATAATTAAGAAATTAAAAGTTGATTGCATTGATCATTATCGAAGTTTAGAACACTCCTATTAAAAGGAGTCACTCCCTCTAATTTCTCCAATTTCATTGATTGGGAAGATTAATATGGTATTGTATAATGAGCAGTAATAGCCAAGCAATTTGTGAACTGTGTTTCTACAATTATGAAGTTTTCTTTTCCCATCCTCTTCATGTTCAATAGAACCACGTGGGTTTGCTTTTGCGCAAGAAAATATGAAGTGGCAATACTTTTTCTTTTCTTGTTTTTTTGCAATTTTTATATGCTATACTATGTTTACTGTATAGTACTTTATAGTTTGAAATTGTAAAAAATAAGCGTTTTTATATGTTATTGTGATAATTTTTTAAAAACATCACTAATTAATTCTAAAATACTGCATATGATATAATTACATAAGCTGACACCAAGATTACACTTCTCAAAGGATATAGAGACGTACCATTAATAGTTATATATATTGAGGATTACGAAATTTGTAATCTTTGTATTAAATATTAGAAGATTATGTACATAATTCTGCACAAAGCACGGGAATGCTACTACTTACAGGAAATTTACATACAATTAGAAGATTTTGAATCCACACCTATTTATCAATGCCTGAATTGTTTTGTATTAATAACTTACAGATGTGATCATGGACTACTGTTGAGAGGTAGATATTATGTTTGTCTTTATTTAGGTATGAAACATGAGTCCCAATTATATTTGAGCAAAGCATTAATGATTGATACTATGAACATTAATATCTGGCATTTTTATCCGCACATCGCACATACCATACATTGTCAAATACCACAAGAATATGTTCTAAATTAAATGCCAAAAATGCATTTATTTGAAAGGACTAACCTGTGGAGTGAAAAGAGAAGAGGCATCGTGGTCAATTTCCATCAAGGATTGCCTAGTCAAACTTCTTATTTTGGGGCAGTTGGTAATAGTCAACTCATTTAAGATGGGGCATTCTAGCATATGATTCTTCCCCTCGAGAGGAAACCAATCAAATTGGTCAAGCATTCTAGTTTCACCAAAGAAAGTTTCGAGAATGTAATCTTCTTCACTACGCATTCCTGCCCTTCTTCCTCTGCGATCACGCTTCCATTTGACCACACTCCCTTATTTCCATCCATTGAAGATCGACAAGGAATTGAGCCATCGATGGAACGAAGGCATGTCTCAAGTTACTGCATCTATAAAGGGTTATATGATATAGAAAATTGTAGGGCAATGATCCTTGAAGATCTTTGTTCCATAATTGCCTCAACTTTGGTAGATTGACCAATTCCAAAGTTTTGAAGCAACGTAACACCCGAGTGCTTCCCACACCCTTTAGCCCTTCCAGATCGAATATTTCTTCTAGCAACTCACAATCACGCACTTGCAATTTCCTCAAATTTTCTAAAACAAGCATCAATCTAGATGGAATAGCATTAACAAATGATGGACATTTATCTATCATCAGTGATGCTAATTGCCAAAATGACTTGATAGGATTAAGTTTGCTATGCCATTTTCCAATCAACTCGGGGAACTCAGACAGCTGAATAAACTCTACTCCAACAATTGTACCCTGTCAAAAATGCATCATTAAAAATAAACTTTTAGCTAGCAAAAAGCAATTACTCTATGAGTGATCAAAACCATCTAATTGCATAGAATTCGGTAATTGAATTGTACCGTTTCTTCAAACATATTTTGGATGGTGACGTTAAGATTTCCTTTCCAGAACAACGCTTCTCTTGATACTTTTACTCTCTCTAGTTTCGATGCTTCTATTGGTCCCTTAGAGAAAAACTTCATGTTGGGACATCTAGTCACAATGACTTCTTCCAAGAGAGGGAACATCATAGTGTATCCACCTGAGCCGAAACATCTCAACTTTATCAACCCATCAAGCTCCATAAACTTCAAATGTTTGAAAGCCACTATATGCCCCTCCTTACTTCCCTCATCATTAATGACTTCTGTCAATATTCTACAATTACTTATTCTCAATTTGGTGAGCAACACCAAATTTTCAACTATTACTGGTGTGAATATACTTGATAATCCACTACAATGTGATACATTTAGAGTCTTCAGATGTTGAATATATCTTGAAAAGGGTAATATTACTTTTAGCTCCTGACGTGGACCTTCTATGGCTTCCACATTGCCGGTTGGCTCCTCTAGATATGATTCACATATAACTAGCTCTTCCAAGTTGGTTAAACTCTCAATAAAATGACATATAGATATTACATATTCCTTCGAGAGATAACGAAGCTCAAGAACTCTAAGTTTGCTGAAGAATTCTTCATCGTGAAAATGCCCATGCCATATCTCCATCCTTTCAGATAAATTCAATTTTAACTCTTGAAGATTAGGGAATGCACCCTAAGAAAATAGTCAAATTAGAACCTAAAGCCAACTTAGTTTAAAAAAAAAGCATTTATGCATTATCATAAAAAACCTGCGTGTCGTACACAATAACTACATTTATTATTATTTTTTTTTTTGGTGACCCAGGAACCCCGTACAGCTGGCAGCAGGTGAGTAAACCTAGGGGGACACGTAAGTGGGAGGACCCACCACCCTCGGCGTCCCACTTAAGACCACAAGCGACCGTGAGGGAATTCGAACTCCTCCCCTTCATGAGGGGGAGAGAGCCCAAACCATCGCAGCCACCAAGGCGGTGGTCTACATTTTAAAATGTTGATCTCATGTATTCAACAAAGAAATGTGCCCTCATGAAACAAGCATTTTCCCTTATCTTTTATATTTGACTTGTATCCATATTTGAACTTAAGTATGTTCACACTTCTAAATATATCTCCCTTGTGAAAATGACTTCTGCATCAATTACAGATCACAATTGCACAAATTTCAATAGTTTATGTTAATGACAATGTCCAATGTTTCCATTTTTAGCATAACATCGTAGTCTTTATATGGTTCAAAACAGACAACACACTTGTGCCATGGTAAGATCACTCATCACGTGTTCTCAATCTTTGCAATACTTGAGAAAGAGCTCAACCATTGGAATTAGCCTAAATATTTTTCAAAACAGGGGATCAACGAGGATGCATTTGATGCACGAGTCATTGACAAGAATGTTTAGTCAATACTTGAAAAACATATGATTTTCAATGATGTGATATTTCTATGAATTTAAGGAGTCTTACTTAGGAAAAAAAAAAGGAGTCATACAGTTCACATGTTCATATATGGAGCTACTTGTATAATATGCTTGGCTATAACCTTAATCATCACTTCAAATTTTCGCCATGGAAGCAAAACAAATAATCTTAGGTCTTACCTTTTCTATCAAGAAGAGAGGTTGTTTTTGACATGGCATCTTATTCTCAGGTTGCAAAGCAAGTATCTCCACTTTGTTACAATTATCCACCTTCAAGGTCTTCAATGCCGGCCAATGGGAAGCATGTGTTGCAGTGTAGAAGCACTTCAACTCTGTCAGACACCTAAGCTCGAGGGAGGTTAACATTGGGAATACAAATTTGGGAACTAGTCCTTCTTCCTTCTTGATAATTTCAGCAATGACACATTCATCAATCTTCAACTCCTCAAGTTGCATTAGATCTCTGGCTACTGAGGCCGGAAATAGAGAGGTGAGGCTCTTGCATCTAGAAACGTTAATAGACCGTAGACACTGAAATTTAACTTGACGGTGGAGTTCTTTATCCCATACACACTTTAGCTTTGGTAAACTTAACACCGTTAGCTCTTTTAATGGAAGAGCAATAGGATGTCCATCAAGATGATACCATGGTTGAAGTTCAAAAACAACTTCAATCGAACTACATCTTTTTGCATCCAATCTTTCCAGGCTCAAGAACCGTTTTAGTATGAAAGAACGAATAACGTTCACAAGCTTATTGCAACTATCCACACAAAGCGATTTTAACTTAGGGAAAGAATCTGCGGCAACTTCATTGTACCAAATCATCTCAATGCTATTCAAGCCAGTGATATATAATGCCTCCAAGCTAGGAAATGCAACCTACAATATTACTCACGAAATTGGTGATTGAGTCAATCACGAACTTTCAAGATGTAAATAGAGATGAGTGCCAAGATGTAAATTAGGAATTCATAGAATTAACAATCCTATCTTAAGTTACACAAAAGGGGGGAGAAAGGAACAAAGTAAAAACAGTAAAAAAATATCCATACTAATGTTGATGACTCTAGGACGAGAAGGCTATTGGAATCAATCGAGACAAAACAAAAAGTAGGAATTCTAAATAGATTCTATTGACAATGGGCAAAATGGTAACTTGGATATGCTCATATAACTATTATATGTAATTACGGTAGTCTCTCATAATCCCAAGCTTAAATAAAATCTCTCCCTCTCTTGAATTTAGTTAATTTCCTAGAATAATCAAATAACACTTCGTGCTTTTTTTTGGTAGCCCAAGAATGAATTAGCTAGTATATGTAACAATTGTTAAATCACTTAGAGACGGTTATTTAAGTTACAACATGGACGAAATTCTTCAATGAAATTGCCGTACACTTAGAGAAGTCACTGAATTGATCACTTTGGTCTTGCAATTCTCGAAAAAACTAAAATGCGTGAATTCCAAAGCCCTAGATCCTAGAGATCTTGCTCAGTTTGGCGAAGAAGAGGGCTCAAATTCCTTTTGCTTGTGCAATTATAAGAAAGTAAAGCTTCCTTTGTTTAGGAAAATAACTAAGATCTTTTAAGTGCAAAAGGAGTCAAGTGAGCATCTTGAAGGCCCTTCATCTCTAGCCTCTTAAAACTTACTACTCACTTTCCTCTCAATTGTTTTTTCAAATGCTTTCAATGTACATGCATACTATGTCCAAGCCATGCATGTGAAATCACTAAGAGTTTTAAGTTTTTTTGTGAAAATTGGAAAGCTTTTAGAGATCCTGATTGGTAGTTTGTACTTTGTGTTACCTATCCATTCCTTGTGTAGGTATTATAAGAGATGTTCAACCATCTTTATGAAAACTATCTCCAAAGAAATAAGAAGTAAGAAATTTCAACTTAAACATGTGGGCCATTTTAAACATTTATGCCTGTACACTACTAATTTTCTTTAAATTACAAACTCAAAACTTCCAAGATGTAAATATAGATGAGTGCCGAGGGGAGGGGGAGATTATTAAGTTGCACAAAAGAAAATAAAAAGTACAATACAAAATAGGAGTAAAAAATCTCCACACTAATGTTATTTCTTATTTCTATGAATATTTCATGTAAATACAGAAAAGTTTTCTAAAACTCCCTAAAAATGATAAGGAATCTTTCCATAGTATTTCCATGGGAAAATAACTTTGGAATGCAGAGTTTAATTTGATTAGTGAGCCACTTTTATTCCATCTCAAAAGTTTCTTCTTCGGAAATGGGTTAGCAAGGGAATCATTACTCATCTATGTGTATATAATAAAGCAAACCACAATACTTTCGACCTCATATTTTGGCCCAAAAGTACAAATTATATGCGTGGCCAATGTCTAATGAGAATTAGCCATATATGCATTTGACAATGGGCAAATTGGGAAATTGGGATATCCTCCTATAGCTATCACAAAATCACATTAGTCTGTCACAGATTCTAAGTTTAAATCGAATCTTTTCCTCTCTTCAATTTAGTTCATTACCTAAAATAATCATATCATACTTTATGTGTTGTATTTAATGTCAACGAAAATGTCCCATCTTCCCGCTTTCAGAATAACATTAGCCATTTATAGAGTTCAAATTAGAGAACACACTTGTGCCATAGTAAGATCACGCCAGATGCCATGTGCCTTCAATCTTTATAGTACTTGAGAGAGCTAAACCAAAAGCTGCCCTTTTTAAGGGGGTTTGATGAGTATGATTTGATACATCAGACATTGACAAGAACTTTGGTCAATACTTGAAGAACATATGATGTTTCGATTTTGTAATGTTACTATGGATTTAAGGAGAATCGTACAGTTTTTACATCTTCGTATACACAGCTACTTGTATGAGATGCTTGGTTGTGACCTTAGTCATCAATTCAAATATTCACCATAAAAGCAAAATAAATATACTTGGGTCATACCTTTTCTATCAAGAAAAGAGGTTGTTTATCAAGTGGCATCTCATTTTCATGGTGCAATGCAAGTATCTCCACTTTGTTACAGCCATCCACCATCAAGGTTTTCAGTGCCGGCCAATGGGAAGTATGTGTTCCGGTGTAGAGGCACTTCAACTTTGTAAGATGCTCAAGCTTGAGAAAGGTTAAATTTGGGAATACAAACCTGGGAACTAGTCCTTCTTCCTTCTCGATGAGTTCCACAATGCCACATTCATTAATGATCAACTGCTTAAGTTGCATTAGATCTCTGGCTATTGCGGTTGTAGATAGAGAGGTGAGACTCTTGCATTTAGAAACGCTAATAGAACCTAGACACTGAAATTTAATTTGACGGTGGAGCTCCTTATCCCATACACACTTTAGCTTTGGTAATGTTGATATTGTAAGCTCTTTTAACGAAAGAGTAATAGGATGTCCATCTAGACGATTCAGTGGTTGAAATTTGAAAACAAATTCAAGCAAGCCACAATCTTGTGCGCTCAAACTTTCTAGGCTCAAGAGTTGTCTTAGAATGCAAGAAGGAACGAGGTTCACTAGCTTATTGCATCCATCCACAAGAAGATATTTTAGATTGTGAAAAGAATTCACAGCAACTTGATTGTCCCATATCTTCTCGATGTTATCCATGCCCTTGATATCTAATGTCTCCAAGCTAGGAAAGGCAACCTACAATATTCACTCACAGGAATTGGTGATTTTGTGAAATTACACATTCATGAATTTTCGAGATGTAAGAATAGATGAGGGCCAAGATGCAAATTATGAATTCATGGAATTGGTGCTTCTAACTCAAGTTGAAAAAAAGGAAAAAAAAACCATAAAATTATAAAGTCAGTAAAAAATCTCCATACTAATTTTGATGACTCTAGGACGAAAGCTATTGGAATTGCCGGAGACAAAATAGAAAGTAGGAATTCTAACCGGTATCATTTGACAATGGACAAAATGGTAATTTGGATATGCTTATATAACAATCATATAAATATAATCACATTAGTCTCCCATAAATTGATTAATAATGAGGAAGAATATATTTAAAGAAACAAGGAGCACGTCAAAATGGTAACCAACATTAGAACTTAGAAGTCACTGAATTGATGTCGTAAAAGAAAAATGCGGCTGAGGATCACTCGAGGAAGATTATTAGCCATGAGAAAGAAAATTGATGGAGAGATTAAGATCAAAAAGCCAACCAATCATCCTTCAAATGGTGCACCACAGTAGGAGGTGCGACATTACCTAATACCACCTACCTCAAATAAATATCATCACTCTAAAGCAATTAAAAAAATTAGGCTAAGAGAAGGCAATTGAAAAGGGAATTGCTTGGGTCAAATGAACAAACCTTTTTTTTACATCATTCCACACTCGAAAGAAATCAATATCTCTTTAATCGATTAAATTTTCCTTTTAAGATTCATTATTTTTCATTACCGGTATTAGAGTATCCAATAGTAAGACAACAATGGTAGCTCATACATATACTTGAGTCAAATTATCGAAAAATAGTCCTAAATATCTCATTGTAGAAGATTAAAAGTATCTAAGAAAGTCAACGTATCAATCCTATGGGAAGCCCATTTTCATAGCCTATTTGGCTGCATAAACAACAATTTAGGTGAATTACTCTTTTTCATTTTCTATTGAAAAATTATTCCACTTCCATTGGAAAAGTCAGATGGCTCAACTAAAATGGTTGATCTAAGAAATGCATTTTATATCTTTAACAACATATTCATAAGATTGGTCTTGCATTTCATGTAAAAACTAAAAGGGTGATTTCTAAAATCGAGAAACTTAGAGATCTCGCTCAGTTGGCAATGGAGAGGGCTCAGATTCCTTTTGCTAGTGCAATATAGAGAGTAAAGCTTCCCTCATTCAAGGAAAAAAAATGAGATCTTGTAAGTACAAATGAAGTGAGCGTCTTAAAGGCCCTTTATCTCCAGCCTCTTGAACGTTCACTTTCCAGTCAATTATTTTTCAATTCCTTTCAATGTACATATGTGCAAAGTCTAAGTTGTATATGTGAGGTTGCTCAGAGTTTTAAGTTTCTAGTAAATATCAAAAAGCTTTTAGGCTACGTATGGCAGTCGGGATAATATTCGGGGTAGGATATGATTTATCATATCTTACGTTTGGTGCTCGCCGGGACGGGATAAAGACAAGATAAAATCGAATATAAGGGGGATATAGGCGGGATAAAATTATCCCATGGGAGAGATGAGATAAAAGTGGATAGGATTTCTAATGCCCATAATAGGAAAGTTATTTTTCTCAAATAACAAACTTATTAAATTAAAAAAATTAAAATTATATTCCAATATAAATAATATTTGAATTCTAATTTAAGAAATTAAAAATATAAAAAATAGAAATTTATTTTTAATTAATCTTATTTTAATTTATATATTCAACTTTAATTCTATCTTATAATAAACATTAATCTATAAATTAAATATTTATATTTATTATATATTTTAGGTATTTTTGTATTTTAGGTATGTTAGTACAATTTACTATTTGATAAAATTTTATTAAAGAATGATGAAAGGGGAAAAAGAAATAATAAAGAAAATAATATAAAAAAGAGGAAAAGTAAAATAAAAATAAATTAAGGAATAGTGTTACGAGAGATTTTCACCAACTCTATTTATGAACATCTAGATTTATTTATAATGATATGCTATTCATATCCAAAAAAATATATACATGATATAATATGAATATATCCGACTTTAATACTGCAATTCACCAAACAATTGACAGGATATAAAAAAATCTCAGGATTTCATATCCTATCCTATCCAGTCATATTCTGATTAGAAATTCGGATGATCAAACGTAGCCTTAGAGATCTTGTTTGACAGTTGTGTTACCCATTCATGTTTTGTGCAAATACCATAAAAGATGTTCAACCATCTTTATGGAAACTATTTCCAAGGAAATTAAAAGCAAGAAATTGCAACTCATACATGTTAGCAACTTTCAACACGTATGCTTGCATGCTACTCATTTTCTTTGCAAAAGAGAAAAAATTAACCAAAGTACACTTTGTAAGTAATTTAGTTAGTTTTTATTTTGGCTATGCTTTGTCTCCTACATGTTTTAAGACATTTGTTATATTTGACATAATGTTAATCACGTGCCTCTCGATTGAAGAGTGTAGTGGAGTGTGATTTGACGCGGTCTTGACTCCGAGCTTCTAGTGACCCTGTCATTGATTTTTCATTAGATGAAAAAAAAAATATATATGTCACCATTTGTAATGCAAGGATAAATCTATCTACAAGAAGATTTTTAGTAGTAGTGAAAACAAAAAATCAATCTTACACTTTCCGCGAGAGAAGCACTTCAAACTTTCCAAACAATATAAGTTTAAGTTGGTTAACATCGGGAATGCGAGAGTTTCCGATGTTTCCATTCCAAACCCTTCTTCCTCCATAATGATTGCCTCCATCTCCTTGCAATCCTGTACCCTTAGATCTCTCACTTGTGCAAGAGATTTAACCATGGAAGGGAAAAACATAAACCTAAGGTTGTCACATTTCTTCACCTCCAACTTCTTTAAATTATGGAAACTCCACAAGGATTCTTGTTCCATACGCACCTCAAGCTTCGCATTTGATCTAATTCCAAAGTGGTTAGCTGAGAGAGAGTCTCAACATTTCCACTACCGCTTGGTCCGTCAAGGTCAAAAATTTCTTGCACTGAAACACAGTCTTTGATAATTAAAGTGTGTAACTTGTGTAGTTTCAACAACGACTGGGAGTTGATAACCTTTAGGAGAGATTTGCACTGCACTACTTTGAGAGATTGTAGATTGCTCAGCTCCAATGGAGATTCATCGCTCCATATCTCTTTCAAATTGGGAAGTCCTTTCATTGTCAAGGACTCTAGGGATGGGATTGAAACCTGATGGAAATTTACATCTTATAGCAGGTTTATAAATAGTGACTAAAGGAAAATTACAAGCAAGATAATTTACAACTTTTAGGATAATTTTTACATTTAAGAAAATATATGGTAAACAAAAGCTAATTTATAGTACAAAAAGGAATTATACGATCCCAAAAGACAACTAATGAACTTTTCCAATTATTTACAATATAACAAGGGAGACATCGCTTAGATTTTGTTTGCAGTTCCCAACAACAAGGGGAATTACAGTCATCAAGAATTATCACTCATTTGATTTACTAATGAAAACGGAAATTAGTTACCCATAACTATAAAGCAAAAAGTACTTTCAAGGTAAATTACTAGGGAAAAAGAACACAAATGTCATAATTTTCTTACATCGCTAAGTTGAGAACCATAACTTTTTTTTCGATTATTTAAGTGCCATCAAGTATGTACAGCATTCATGTGAGTGCCAAAACTTTTCTCCAATCGCTTGAATGCCATAATTTTTTTAAAAGGTTCACCATAAGTATTATGCCATGTCGGGTTTCGGCACTTGGGTGAACGTTTTTAAAAAAGTTTTAGCACTTAGTAATCAATCAAAACTTATGACAATCAAGTAAACATATTATAGAAGTCCTTATTACATGTTGCAAGAGTCTTGGGCCTCATCATTAACTTCAGTGATAATCGCGCCATTACAAAAGGGCAGTCAAAAAATAGACACGGCAATTTTTGTTGGGCAAAATTGTCATGTGCTTTCATGTGCTTTCCTTACCCGGCAATTGTTTGTCCGTCGTTTTGCTAATTTCTTTTTAACGTTAGTAAATCACTATTAACGACCAATTTAATAGGATGTCAAACACAAATTTGGGTCTGTGATGCGAAAAGTACGTCCAAATACATTTATCCATACTATAAGCGTGCATGAACATGCACAAAATTCTCTACTATTATTATTATGGGGCCTATGCAATGACTAGATGCTTATTTAAACAAAATACTTAAAAGATATGCATCAATTAGATTAGCACAGTTGTCTTATTAAAAACCCAATGATCCTTCCCATTCTTCGTGTTGATTTTTAAGAGAGTCGCCTAAATTATACATTTTGTGGATAATAATAAAGTTTGATAACTTAATTCAAAGGAATCCATTGCGAAAGATTAATATCTACTTTAATGCCGGAATTACTTTTGATTTTGCTTGGTGAAACCCTATTAATATAGATATACTTGTAGCATATAACTTGCAAACTACTCAGAACCTATCATATACTAAATTTACGTGATTTTCATATAACTAGTTGGATATCTACCCAATCATGAGAAACGGAAGATTGCTTTATCTGATTATAGAGAAGGCATGAACGGATAAGTTAATTAGGAAGAAAATAAACTTGAAAATAACAAATTGAATAAGCATCATAATCTGTGTTACATCTAATTAGCAAAGGAATGAAAAGTTCATAAATAGTTACCTGATGCCCATTGAAGAATGCAATTTGAGTGCTACCTTGGTCACCTAATGTATTACTCCAAGGAGCTGACCCAGTGTTGAAAAAACTCTTGATATTTGGCAAGTCGCGTAATTTCAATACATTCAAATTACACAACTCAAATTTGCCACAACCATTGGCTTCTACAATTGCATGCATTAATTTGCAATCGACCACTTCAATCTCTTTTAACTGTGGAAGTCCTCTCACCACCGAAAGAGGAAACAATACTTTCATCTTGTCACAACTTTTGACTCGTACCACTTTTAATGTACTGAAGGACTTAGAGGAGATATGGCTATTGCATATCATCTCCAAGTTGATGAGATTCTCGAGAACTAACGACTCCAACATCGTAATATGTGTATGGGATGGTAATTGGAGGATGTAATGGATAGAGGAACTATTTTTGACCTGTAGATGCTTTAATTCTGGAAATCCTTTTTGGGATAACACCCAAACACTTTGCTCATTTCTGTCCAATTTGTCCAAAAACAAATCGTTAGTTTGGCCTAAGATACTCTGAATGCATCCTTTCCGAAGAACATTGCCTAATGGATCCAACTTCGAGCTTCAATGTCCTCGATCCTTTAAACCCACTTGACCAGTGCCACAAATCACCTATTCAGATTTCATACTTGGTTAATTTCTCAAGGTTTAGATCCTCTGGAAGCATTCTTGGATCTGGAATGGAAACATGTAGAGTGCGGAGATTCTTCATGTGATTCAACTCAATCAAACGGCATTAGTTGGTGGAGTTTGGTCCATAGCATTCCATTGAGCAAAGCTATCCGAATGTATAACTCCTCCAAATTGATCAAGCTTTGAAGCACACCCGGTTCAATTATCTCAAGTTTTCGACAACGATTCAAGTCTAACAACCTTAGCTCTATCAATTGCCCAATTTCTCTTGGCAATTGATAAATATAGGAGTTCACAAAACTGAGAATTTGTAGCCCTTTCAGCTCGCCAAGAATGACTACATTATCTAACGAACAACGGTCAAGACACAAAGTGTGTAAGTTCTCCAAAAATTGAAACGATGATGAAGGGGAGTAAGTGAGACGTATACTAGTGAGATTTAAGACCATGAATTTCCTCATAGAGCGAAATAATGAGTATGGGACCTCGAGAGATTCATTGTTTGTGAACAACAAGAAGATTTGCAATTCAGGGCAATCTAATTCTTGGGGAAGCTCCTTCATGTCAACGTATGGAAAGCATATTGCCCTACAACTTTTGAGCTTGTCCTTCAATGACCCTGTTATTGACTTATCTTTATCTTTCAAAACGAGAAGAGGGTGATCTCTTGAAGCGACCGAAGCAACAAACTCATGAACCAAGTCATGTATCTTGAAACCATAAGCGTCTCCATCCTCTTGGAGACCCTCTAACAAAAGGGAGGCTTGAAGACTATAAATCCCTGATTTCAAACTCTCTCTAGCTTCTTCCATGTTGTCATCTTCTCGAAAAAGCCCCCAACCCACACCGTACCTCACCAAGTTTTTGAAAGAGGGCTTAGAGGTGCCACAAGCAACACAAAGTGCTAACAATGACTTCTCCGCAGCTTTTAAATTTTTATAACTCAATTGCAACCTCTCATTTATCACTTCCCCGATTCTGTCATTTTTAGACAGCTTGATTTGCTTCAAAACATTCTTCCATTCAGGAAAATCGGCATGTTTAAAAACTTTTGCCATATGGACAATTAGGAAAGGCATACCAAAACATTTGTGGAGCGCTTCATCCACCAAGGGTTTGAACTCGTTATCATGAACTTTGTCTCCCACCAGCCTCTCAAACAAACTTCTTGCCTCTTCCTCCTCCAGCTCACCAAGGGGGAAGTCCTTGTCGCAGCCCATTTCACTTCGCAAAACATTCATCCTATGACTCTGTTGTCATGTCTGCAAGGAATGCCGACTTTCTTTAACTCGAGGCCCTCCCACAGGTTGTCCAGTACTATGAGGACCTTCTTTTTCTCCCTCTCCTCGTCTTTCAACCTCCCGTGCAGAAGTCTCGCTCGCCCGCTGATACTCTCTTTGCTCTTTATCTCAGTGAGGCCCAAGGCGTCCGCAATCTCTTCTTGAATCATCTTGATGTCTGGATTTACCGACACTTCCGTCTTAGCGACCCAATCAAACGACTTCTCGTCGCGTACTTTCCTCTCAACATCCACTAAAAGGGTGGACTTGCCGATCCCGCCCATCCCATAAACCCCGACCACACTATTGCTGTTGTCGGCAAGAGCGCCCATGATGTTCCGTATCATCAAAGCTCTGGATTCGAAGACGCCATCGTTCCTAACGTTAATCGACGTCGAGGCAGAAAAAACGGAGGCCGTGGCGGTGGTCGACTGGACGGCGTCTTTGCCGTCTCCCCTGGCCGGAGTCGGAGCAGTGACATTTCCCGAAGCAGTATTGATGGAGCAAATGTCGTCCAATGCCCTGAATCTGATGCAGTCTTGAGCGAGTCCCCGAATGACCTGGATCTCGGCCTCGGCCTTCGTGCTGAACTGATAGCGACAGTAGGGGTCGGGAAGAGTCCCGTAGCAGCAAGTCTTGCTCGCCTTATCGAAGGCGTCCAACAGGTTTCGCGCCTCCTCCAAGGCCTTGTCGGCACTTTGCTGCCACTCCGTGAAGCAATCGTTGAAATTCCGACGATTGTTTCTGGCCACTTGTGCCAAATCGTGGACCCTCCCAGCCTCGTTCTCCAGTTTCCGGACTTCTTCCCGTAGATCGTCGGCGAAGCTCTTGGAGGACATCGCGTATTTCACTGGACGCTGGATCAAAATAACTGCCCCCTTCAAGATATCACAAACAGTAGGAAGGCCCCACTCAATCGACATTTCTCTTTGAAATTTTTTTTTTTTTTTTTTGAGAAACAAAGAGCCAGAAAACAGAGAGGCAGAGAAAGAGAAAATGATGAAAAAGAGCAGCAGATACCGAAGAGGAGGAAGAGGATGAGGAAGAATGGGTATGCCGAGAAGAAGAAAGAGCGAAACAGAGCGCAAGACGAACAAGGCGAAGAGATTCGAGCGCCAAAAAAGGACGAAGGAAGGGGAGCGTAGAACAGGCAATCGAATGATGAAAAAGAGCAGCAGATACTGAAGAGGAGGAAGAGAAGGAAGAGGATGAGGAAGAATGAGTGTATCGAGGAGAAGAAAGAGCGAAACAGAGCGCGAGACGAACAAGGCGAAGAGATTCGAGAGCCCAAAAAGGACGAAGGGAGGGGAGCGTACAACAGGCAATCGAACGATGAAAAAGAGCAGCAGACACTGAAGAGGAGGAAGAGGAGGAAGAGATGAGGAAGAATGGGTGTGCCGAGATGAAGAAAGAGCGAAAGAGAGCGCGAGACGAACAAGGCGAAGAGATTCGAGTGCCAAAGAAGGACGAAGGAAGGGGAGCGTAGAACAGGCAATCGAACGATGAAAAAGAGCAGCAGATACTGAAGAGGATGAAGAGGAGGAAGAGGATGAGGAAGAATGGGTGTGCCGAGATGAAGAAAGACCGAAACAGAGTGAGAGACGAACGAGGCGAAGAGATTCGAGCACAAGAAACGGATGAAGGGGATCGTTGAAAATAGCAATCGAGTGGAGAGAGAGAGATGATTATCGGCTGTTAAATAGTAAACAAACGATTCGTCTTAAACCATCCAGGTGACGTGGCGTAGAATGGCGATCGTTGCACCGTTTGACCAAGAGAACACGTGACGTGTAACTTTACCCAGTCTGTCATCAACTCAATTTAGTGTGTGGACCTTATACCAAGGCGGAGGCAGAAAGAAAGCAGGAGTCGACCCTCGGGACTTGCAGAGTACTTAAGAAAATTCATTAAAGGGCATCTTTATTCTTCCTCATGATGGTAAACATTTTCATCGATATTGGCATGCGCTCGCTTGCGTGAATTTGAATTTAAAATGTATATAACACCTACATTTTCAACATATACAAAGGCAGAAAGCATAGAAGTCGCGAGCCTCACCTCGATAGATTTGGACTCAGGAGTCAGCGATCTAGGCATGGGCATTGAGATCTAGGACTTGGCCTCGATAGATTCGACCCCACTATCAAGGGCTTGGGAACCAATCTTAGAGTTTCTGTACCTAGGGGTGAGCGGTTTCCGATTCCTTATAGATTCTGCTTGGAACCTGGAACCTACCCCGGTGCAGGGTTTACCATTTTTGGAACCCTAACCTCTCTTTCGTCAAAACCAAGAACCTAGAACCTATCCTGTCATAGGTTCCCGGTTGATTCCAGGTTCCAACAGTTCCAATAAGTTCTTTTTTTTTTTTTCATTTTTAATTTAAAAATAGAAATAAATGCAACAATAATAAACAAACTTGCCATTCATCGAAGAGAATATACACAAATAGCATTATCATCCTCTTAGACACACACAGATTATCAATGAGGTAGTTTCCTACTTTATTATTCTGGTCCATAGCAGATAGCATCCAATTCAAAGTCAAATTCAAACTCATACAATAAAGATATCATCTTCCACAACTCAATGCCTACCTATCTAACCTAGAGATCTCTTCTGATTGACATGGCCCCAATATACAAGCAGACACTTTGATGTCCTAGAAAAAGACAAACACCAGATGCAATAAAATGGCACACCTGAATCGTATACCATACACAGCGCTAGGTAACTTTGGAGAAAACTGGAGCCATCATCTCTATATACCTGTAACAGATTAAATCCACTTAGTTTCTACAGAAGACCATACTAGAAGATCAATAGAAGGAAAAAGAGAATATAGTATCTAAAAAAAAAAAAAAAAAAAAAAAAAAAGACCGACAAGCTTAGCCTGAAAAAACAAACAATCCATCCGACAATATAAAGTACAGCCAACAGATACAAGGCACTTTCAATAGTATATGGTGCAGGGCACCTACCCAGTGCATGGAGGAGCTGTACTGTTGGAACCACAACCTTTACCACGACCACCAAGCTTGTAAGTCCTCCTGTTGACAAAAGAAGAAAGATAGTACTTCAATCCACAAATCAATAACACTCTAAAGTTGCTGACTTTCAACCTAATATTGTCATTGAGTAAGTCAATTGACATTTTCACAAGTTGTCCTTCGATGAACATATTTACATTTCAGATGGTGCTAAATGACTGATTTTCGCAGTCCTTACAAATCTCTGGAGAATACGGATGGATATATGTCCTGAGTGGCAAGCAAGATCGCCGACAAGACCAGACCAACCATGAACGAGGAGATCACTGCCACTATGAGCGAGAACTTTGCCGTTCTTGGATGAGCTGCTTCGAGTTCATTTGAAACCTCAGCTGGGCATGCTGACCAGGCTTGCCGCAGCAGGAAAAGTGCATCTAGAGGCTCGAGCAGCTTCTTGAGTTGCCTCAGAACCCGTCTTTAGGGAGGTAACCAGATGAGGAATACTAAGTGTTGCAGGCTCGGTGGCTTGTAAACGTGGAAAATTGCCAAACAATGCACTCAGAGCCTTTAGATACTCTTCATTGACAGTTCCAGTTGCCCACAGATCCTTCTCAATGGCAGCTGCAAGGTGAGAGGATAATCATTAAAGAGGTGAAAGATTACAGAATAGAAGCAAGGCCATAAATAGCAACACAGACGAAGAAATTACTAGCACAGTGCAACTGTTTTTCCAACCTGAAGCGCATGGACTTGGTCAGAATAATGCAGTACTAAATCAATGTAGTAAATTGGCTATACAATAACTTGAACTGTCCACTATGCTATTCAACACATCGCTAAGCTCCAATTAGTTGGACTCTTGCCGTCAATTGAATGAGAGAGAACCTTTTCTCTGAACATGCGATATATACATGTTCATGCCCTAGGAGGCTAGGATGACTCAACTGATATTCTATCATTTCGCAATTGCACAAGGAAACTTCTGATGATAGATTCTCTGTCATAGTTATAAAATAGTGATTTAGAACAGGTTGAAGTTAGCATGTCCTTGTCCTTCACAATTTAGTACCTACAGCAATATTATCTGCATCTACTACAAGCTGTTTGGTCACCAACTGAAACGAATTTATGTATGCAGATAGCGGCTGTTGTATTTGAACCACAAGATATGCTTTGAACTATTCTGTCGCACAAGGCCTCGACCAACGTTGGTGAGCCTCTGTCTTCAGTATTGCCCAATCCTAGCTGTCCATGTGCACCCTTTCCCCAAACATAAACGCTTCCTCCAGATGTCAACGCGGCTGTATGATAGGACCCTGTTGCAATCTGCATGACAAATTCATCCTTAAGCTTTCCTTCAACGACAATGATCGATTGGTCCGTGGCTTGTGGATTCCCCAATTGCCCGTGCATTCCACTACCTAATGTGTGCACCTTACCCAACTTGGTAAGTGCAACAGTAAATGTTCGTCCACAAGAGACTTGGGCGAAATCATGATCCACGAGTTTTGCAACACAAGTTGGAAGAAGCCTTTTCTTTCGATCACCATGCCCGAGCCTCCCTCTATCACCATCACCCCAAGTAAATAACTTCCCACTCACACCACTTGGTGACAAACGATCTGACACAACTTCCACAATGGCAGCAGTGTGCCAATGCCCGCACGCAACAGATTTCACTCGAGAGCCCCTGAAAGATTCAACTTCTTTTGGCCAAGAGATACTCCGAAGATCCCCATGCCCAAGAACACCAAAAGTCCCATCCCCGAATGTATAGAACTGTCTTCAAGTGGTAATAATAGCAGTGTGCCATATTCCACAAGAAACAGATGATACCTTAATACCATCAGGAGGACCAGAAATTTTACACGGCAACCATTGATTTCTACTTCTCTCCTCAACAGCTAAGTCAGACCCAATGTTAGAGTCGCCCCAAGCATATAAGTCCCCAGATAGAGTGACAGCACATGTTTGATGTTCACCAGAAGTAACAGATTTTACATGGACCATGGATAAGGACTCGACTAGTTTTGGACAACTCTCATCCATATTAACCTTATGTCCCAGCTTTCCCTTGTCTGCCTCACCCCAGCAAAACACTTCGCCCTGTTTAGTAACTAAGGCAGCATGTTTTCCTCCTAAAGATATTTGCTCCACATCTAACATCATTGCGGATTCTAACAGTCTGGGGAACAAGGAATCCCTCAGCATTCCAGTGTTGTCGACAGATTTATCAACCACTCCTCTGAGTGCCCCTCCAGCTCCTTCACCCCAGATGAAGATATCCTTCAGGTTTTTGTTTGGTTCAACATGAGTAGAGCTGTAATCAGGTGAGGCAAACTGTCTAGGCAAGTCCTTTTGAATATCTCTGCCACCATAAGATGATTCTGACTTACTTAGATTCTTTGATTCAGCAGACAAGAACTCAGGATTGTTGTAATATGTGATATCATGGACCTGCGACGTGCTCGACTCTGATGAATAAAAGCTATCAGAAGAATTGGAGGAGCCTTCGGAGAAATACCTTTTGAAAGTGATAACGCAGGACTCCCGCATAAGCTGGGCACCTTCAAAATAGCATATAGAAAGAATAAGATCTACCTTCACTGCTTGCAAACATTGAGAAAATGAACTGTACATACATATGTTGAATCCAAAAATAAAGCATTTGAAAGGAAAGAGAGCTCTCTAGTTCACTATTTGGTAGTTACCATTGCTCAATAGCCTCTCAATTACAACATTATTGTGAGAGAGGCCGTCCAAGGTGGAGAATTTCCTCAGCCACTGACTTGTATGATGAGTCCGCCTATCTAATTTATCAATGATTTACATCGACAAGATAGTAGCATTGAACTAATACATAGACCATTACTTACAATCTGGCAACAGTGCTAAAATTTGGAGCTACCTTCACTTCAAAGGACATTCGGATGGCTTTTCAACAAATAAAGAGATATTCCTAGTATATTTGCCTGTGCCTGTCTTTCTCCCGTCTATTGAAATCACAGGCAAAAACTTTTTAGTAGTTATAACAGAGTACTAACGGAACTAGGTTAATACCCAAGCAGAGCAAAAGGTAATTGTCTGCTACCTCAGTGTAAGCAGAAACTTTTTTCTTAACAGAGGAAGGAACTTGGTGTGAACATATTTCAGCAACACTAACAACGTGGTAAAATTGGCAAAATATATGAGAATGTACAGATATCACTTAGAACAGTATTTACTCAATAATATCAAGAAAACTTTTTTAACCTGGCAAAATCCTGCAGTATCTTCAAGAAGTCCTAGGTTGCATTTTCTCTGCATAAAACCTGCCGGACTGTTGACACAAGTTTGAACACCACTTGGGCTTCTGAAACTTGCAAATGGTCTGGAATGGTGACACTTCGATATGATGGTTTTCAAGCCCAGATACCAAGAATTGGCCTGTGCATGATCCTTGCATATCTATACAACAGGGAAAGGAGAGAAGAATAATTGAAGCCCTTCTCTTCCTCACGTAATTCTATTGCAAAACCAGTGCAAGATGAATAATTTTTTGAGTCTAGTAAAAATGTGGAAAGATAAGTACACTCCAGAAAGTTGAGATGATTCCACATTCAAGGACATATTGAGTACACATTAAACTTTACCAGATCAATTGAGCTTTTACCATCAGCATAGATGAGAGAAAATGACTGTGCCTCCCTGTCCGGTTGAAGTTGCTTCTGAAAATTTACCTTGCAAAGTGAAAATTCCTGTTAGTAAAACAGAAGGAGCACTGAAAGATATTTACTTGAATCAAAATACCAATTTGCATTCGGATGCATGTTAATAGCACATACAATCTTCTGTCCACGAATAACTTCAGTAACTGAGCTTAGTCTCAATTGCTTTTCCTCTTGGCCTGAGTACCAAATCATAAACTTCTCATCCTGAAACAAAACACGCATGGTTAGTTTTCCTCAACAAATTGCAAAAGAGGGGAGACTTTTATCCACTTAATTGAAGTGTAAGCAGAAGAGGCTCCTCTAGAAAGCCAACCTGCGTAACAATGCTTGGAATATATTACTTCTATGGAGAAGAAATATCTAGCACTAATTAGAAGTAAAAGGGAAAGTTGGCCTCCGAGGCAACATTCTAACATAAAAGTAATTGTCAAACACAACAATAAGCATACGGGAAGAAAAGATCAGGTGCCCTTTTTCAAAAGAAGATGACTTGAAGTTGCAGAATGAATGGACTTTCCTTGATAATGATGTTACAGAACTGTACAAAACAAATGGAAGATTACTACCCTGTGAACATCCATGGGCAACTTGAGTCAACGGAGGAGTAAATAGTACTTGATTTAAGACAAATAAGAATAAATTGATCCCAGCAAAGAAGTGGATTATGTGTAGTGAAATCCAATGCGCGACGACTAGAGATGGAAGGCTTCCAATGAGCCGATGACCATCGACCACACTAGCAACTCTCACATGCTTCTGTTCCAAGATCTAGAATAAAGCCAATGACACTCGAATAAAATGAATGAGTATCCAATCAGTTCCTGTTGATAATAAAATGCTGGGATGCTCAAACAACACATTGGTCTTCGTTTAAGTGTGGCATCAGTACAGAAATAGGAGAAAAGAACATGAATAAAGATGCAATCTCCTGGGAAGATCCGCTGCAACCATGGTTGAACAGTTCTTTAGTCCGGGGTTCTTTCTTATTATTCAAGTTTTGTGAATTACAAATTATGCACGTCCCTGTTAAATGATTGCACTGCCCTAGAGATACCTAGCTATAGAATTGCTTAACACCATCATATAGCCCGTCATATGAGTCCTCCAGCTCTGCCTGGAAACATAAAGAATGAAGATTACCAAGGTTTGGTGCTGCACATGATAAATATCTCTCTCCTTGGAAAATGACTTAACAGTATTAGAGTCTACTGTGCTTTCTGAGCCAGAATGGAGTAACCTTACCAACACCGCGACAGGTACCTGAGTACCTCCAGATAGAACTCAGAACTAAACTGTAGAATACTGGCTAAAACAGGAGATAGCAAGGATTAAAAGGAAGAGAACAAAAACTTGCCACGCCACCTGGGACATTAGGACGATTATACTTAACAACTGAATTAGAGCAAATACCAACCCTGCTACCCAGTAGGGAATGTCCGTATCCACTATGCTTTGATCCTTGGAAGACTGGAAGAAATAAGGAGAAAAAACAATGCTGATGTTAATCTCTGGCACAATAAGTATCAGACCAGTGACCTATAACAGAAAGCAGAAGCTCGAAGAACCAACCCGATCGAGAATTCGGCTTGAAGGGTGGAGTCAAAGAACGAGATGGGTGCACGGAAGACCGAAGAAATCATGCCGAGGAAGAGATGTTGAGCAGTCTCGATGGCAATAGTTGCCAACAGAACTGCCCGTCCAAGAATAAAGATTGAACTCCCGCCAGACAGCAAGATGAATACTCCGATCAGCTTTTCTCTGCTGATCATGCGATAGTCCTCAGTCGCCCAAGCCATCCAATAATTACTCGCCATTTGTAACCCTTGAAAGAGGACTTGGCAAAGAAGAACAACTGGGACCAGCGCACCCTTATAAGCATAAGTCACAAAGATTGAGTAAACGCTCCATTTCACACGGCCAGTTTCCGATTCTTCTTCTTGTGTTTTCTTGAAAGCTTTCTGTTTTTAACGTGATGCCCAGAGTTTTCTTCCATGACTTCGATTTGGCTTGCTTGGTGTGGCTTGATGGTTGATGTCCTGTCTTCTTGGGCTGGGTTCGCTTGACTTAAAGATTGTCTGTGCGCAGACAATTGCCTCACAAGTTCACCCTGCTGATCGGCAATTAGATCTTCATACTTCCCTGACTGAATTATACATCCATCTTTCATAACCTGCAGAGTTTATGTGTTAGACAAAAGACAGGTTTCAATGCGAAACAGGGCAGCTCGGGTCACGAAATACGCCTTAATCACGAGATTCATTACATGTCACATTTTCTCAAAGTTAAAGATGCAACGAATGCAGTAGGAGAGAAGGACAAGATCAGAGGTGCATGAGGCATCTCAAGGACTCCCCTACCTGGAGCAGCTGGAACGCTCTCATTTGAAGTCTTACAGGGCACCGACAAACATCCCTGAACAAGACAGCAGATAATCAGGTGCGTTACATCGCCATTATTTACAATTCGTTTTTTTCTTGTAGCTGATTTTGTACACAAGTCAAGATGCAGTTGTGCTAACAGAGCATAATAATGTACAAGCAGCAAATTTGCAGAAGCTGAAGAGTGACTGCTGTCCATATCAGAGATGATTTAAGAGGAAACACTCCATGCTGCCTGCAAAAGAAACAAGGGAATGAACCATGGGAAGAAATGGTATCACAATAAACGCGAGGGGAAACAAAGAGAAACAAGAAACCAGGATAAAAGACAATTGATGATCATCAAAGTACTCAATGCATTGGCAAATACGACATCCCCTTCTTTTTGGCTAAACAGGAGGTTAGAATAATTGGCAAATAGATGGAAAAGAAATTCCTTTGCGGTTGTGATAAGTGAAGCTACTGCAAGTAGAAGCAAATCATATAAATGAACTTGAATTTATCCAAGGCCTCCACACCAAGGATTAGCACAAGAACTACAGCTGGATCACCGACAGCCAATGTAATTACATGCTTCAGCTGGAAAAGGCAAAATCTTAAGTTGAAGAATTAAACTCAGCAATCAGCACTAGTGCTTATAATTCTCAATTCTAAAGAAACTCCATTAATTTCCCACGAAATGGATTTGGCAGCCAGTACTTGTAAAATCGGTTTTTCACACGCATCCAACCACTATAAAGTCGCTGCAGCTTAAATGCTAAACTGTTACGAGGTCTCGAAATATATAGCGATGCAACTCTTCCGGTAAGAGGAAGATATACATATATATGTCTATATATACATATATATATATCAAAGGACAAAAAGGATGCATCGCACTGAAGTCACAACAAATTGGGAGATGATCTATTTGCTGAAAACAAAGCCACTATGCAGTCTTCTTCCTAGGCTTTCACTTAAAGTTCATGCACCTTTTAGATCTTGAACCTCATTAAATAGCCTCTTATTTTCTGCAAGAACTTGGTGATAGTTCTCTGCTGCATCAGCTAATGCTTCAACCTGTAATCCTGCAGAAAAAGATTTGAGTGGATTTTTTAAATCGTTCCATAAATTAAAAGATTTGCATTGATGGACAGAAATATTCTAAGTCATGGCTTTCCTTCTCTTTAGTCAATCTAGCTAAGTCTTCCTCTTCAAGCTTCCTCTTCTCTTCAATCTTCTCTTCCATGTTGATCTTCTCAGCCTGCATGATGAGAGCACCACTAAATTAATAGATGAATGGAACTGCTTTTCAGTTCACGTACTCCAAAAATTACAGATATCGAGACTAACGTGTTAGGATATCTTCTGAATGTCTTTAATAACTATAATGGCTTCTTGAACCACAAAATTGATTTAATCTTAATCAGCTCTAGCAAAACACTGATGCATTGTTCTGCTGCTCTCTCCAACTTGATTGCACAGCGACCAATAGCACGGACCGCCTTTCTAACAAAATCGACATCTACTTATATAGCATACTCCTTGAATTCCAGCAGAACCTGCAGCATTTAGTTAATAAGACAACATAAAATTAACCATTTTGAGTAAACAAGCAAATTCAACAGGTTAAATGCTCTTTAGTTTACATGCCCGGTCAATATTTCAAGAACTCACCAAGCTTTATCATGATTTCTAACTTCTCCATCAGCACCTTCACTTGGCCCGCATAAGACCTATTGCTCTTGAAACATAAAAAAGATATGCAATACAGTTATATTTGGTTCATACTATCTCTTGAAAGCTGAAATAAAAGCTATACTTTACTTTTCAATGCAAGGCATACTCCCAGTGATAAATTCTATTTACTGGCGATAATCTCCCCATTAAGACCATCCATATCTATAAAAAGAAGAAGAAAAAGAGATTAAATAAAACATTCACTTATAGATATACAAAAAGAATTACAATATATAAAGATATAAATAATGTCACTTACCTAACTCAAATTTTTCTACATTCTCGATGCACTCCTCAACATCAATCGGTACATGAGCAGCTCTCAACCAATCTTCAGTGCAAATCAAAGCTTCCACTACTTTGGGAGTTAAAGAACTTCGAAAACCATCAAGAACACGACCCGATGCACTAAAAGTTGACTCGGAAGCAATGGTAGTTACGGGAATTGACAAAATGTCTCGAGCCATCAAATAAATGATCTTATATTTTGAGCCATTAGTCTTCCACCACATCAAAAGGTCAATATCAAGATTCTTTTCATTTTTTTTCTTGAAGATATTGATTAAGCTCAAACTTGTTGTCATCACACCCTTGTTCATTTGAGTATAAAAACATTTTCTTTCAAGCTTGTTCATCATACTTCTTTATTCCTTCACTATCACCTGAATCGACATTAGAAGCACTACTACTTGCACCCGAACTATGGCCACCAAAATTTTGATCACTTGAAATAAGATAAGATTGCTCATAAAATTCATACAAACGCTCCAATGCATCCTTCACCTTGTAATGCATCTCTTTAACTCTCAATTCATCATCATAAATTTGTCCATACAAGAAAGTCACATAATTCAACTTAGCTCTAGGATCTAACACAACCGCAATCAAGACCATCATATTCACTTTATCCAAGCTTCCATAATATTTATCGAATTTTTCTTTCATTTTCACACCCATATCATGAAGCCTAGGATTCGAAGCATTGACCACATCTTTCGAATATCTATACAAAAGAGCTATTCCTTCAAAATAATCATTTGAAGTAACATATGAACTCCCCGACATCCGGTTGGTGGCATCATAGAATACTTTTAGAAAATCTGAAATAATAATAGCATTTTCTCAATCATCATCACTAGGAGTTTCATGATTCAGCTCACTTGCAAATGATAAATTGTCATCTTCCATTCTTTGGAAAGCTTTTCTAAACTTGCTGGCAGTATCTAACATGAGATAAGTGGAATTTCATCTAGTAGCAACGTCAAGAACTACCGAACCTTTATAAGTGATATTTTCACTCTTAATGCAAAAATGAAATGCATTGGTTCTTGCGGAAGAACTCTTTACATACTTAACCATATTCCGGACACGTGCAATGGAGTCACGTACCGTAGTTAAGCCATCTCTCACAATCAAATTCAATATATGAGCTGTGCACCTCATGTGCAAAACACTACCATCCAATATCAACAACTTTTCTTTGAAAAATTTATTCCTCAAATAGTTAATTGCAACATCATTCGAGCTAGCATTATCCACAATGATTGTGGACACCTTTTTTTTTTTTTCAATTCCCCACTCTTAAATGCATTTCTCCACCATTTTCCCAATCTCCCTACCCCTGTAACTATGCATCACCACAAGTTGATATTTCTTTTATGCAACTTCCAATTTTCATCAATAAAATGTGCAGTGAGACAAAAATAATTCAGATTTTGAATGGAGCTCCATGCATCGGTCGTGAGTGCGATCCTAGAATTAATCTGTCGAAAATAATTCTTAAAAGAAGTTCTTTCATCTATATACAACTTCATGCAATCTTTTGCCACTATGAAATGTAATATATGTTTGAAGAGAGGCTATAACTCACTAACAAACTCACAAAATCCAACACGTTCAACCAATGAAAAAGGTTGCTCATCATTGATGATGAACTGAGCAAGCATTCGCCTACAACGTTCTTGATTAAACGACCATGTTAATAAGATACTACCAGTATTAGAATCACTTCCTGACTTGCCAACCATGTCTACATTACGTGGTGCAAAGAATTTCTGTCTCTTATCTACATTACGAGGAAACCTCCTACATGTGGTCAAGTGTTTCCTCATCGCAGAAGTACCGTTAGCAACACAATACTTAAGCATTGTCCCACAATGTATGCACTTCACTTGATTTGATTTTCCATCCTTATCATTGATTCTTGTATAATGATTACAGCATTATGATGTATATTTCTTATCCTGAGGAAGATAAGAACCAGGTACCTTACTCATGGCACTCATAGTAGGGGGTGCCTCTTCTTCATTTTCATGGCTAGAAAACTCCAATTCTGGAGTCATATCCTCGTGTCCCTCCACCTCCATTGATGTGTTATCTTGATACATTAACTTTGCACTACACAACAATTACAGAATATAATTAATTTAGTTGATAACAACGTTAATACAGTATAATACAGCATACCAATGCTGTATAGAAACATAATACAACACTTTTATACATAAGCTAAGTCTATTATGTTGAAATACAACATACCGATGTTGTATAGAAACATAATACAGCACAAACCATGGGAAAGTAGACCAATTTCAGTATGTTCATTTCATCACCTACCTTAACTAGAAAGATTGCAAAGCTATCTCACTAAAATCTACAAGTGATGTTGAAATTTAATGGCCAGACAGTGTTGAGAAAGCCCGATTGACAGCTCTGGGACTGATGCTGAAATTCGGTTTGGCTGTAAGCGGTAAGCACAGGCCTACGAAGGGGCTCAGCAAGGTGAAACCGTGGAAAAGAAGGATCAAGAGGGAACTTAGGATTCTTAAAGAGGTAAGATCTCTTCCTCCTCTTTAGGACTGGTTGGTGGATCATCGATTTGTGTCGCACTGTCCTTTAAAAAACTGCCAAAAGAGAATATTGGTATTAACTAAAAATAGGCGGCTACATTCCACCAGAGAGTATTGGCAAAAGGTTCTGCTAATGAATGCACATTACAGAAAAAGGCATGCTAATGTGTGTCACACAAAGCTTAGAATGCGGAATAAGAAATGGTTGAAATCAAGCACGAGAAATAAAATGGCATCCATAATAAACCTGTAATATATGATAATCATCAAGAGAAACAAATGAACTTGAATATTAAACTACAAGGGCTTTTTATACTTCCGGAACCCACGTTTTATAAGTGAAAAAACTTAGCTTCATCCCATCTAGAACTGGTTGGGACTTAATAATTGTGATAAAACTAAAAGCTTCTTGCAGCATGCCATATAGGTTTCAGGATCAGCTCCATATAATTATATTTGTGGTTCCAGTTTGATTGTGCTCATACAATCACAATGAATAGTAAATTGAGATGCTTTGGAGATAGAGTTCTCACCATGTCCACTATAGCTCTAATAAACACTGGCCTTTTATCAATTTTTAACTAACCTATTTTACATCCTTATACAATAATTGTTATTATGTCAAAATGGACTATTTTCTTGATTGAAATAAGTTGTGGCCATGAACTAAACTACTTGGCGAAAATACATGATGCCCAACTTTAAATCTATTGCTCTCACAAGGAAAGTGTTTGAAACTATGAGATTTCGATAAATATATAGGTGACAAATGTACTGATAGTGACATCCATTTTCTTTGCCTGATAAGGCTGACAAGCAATTCAGTAAAGAAAATAGATTTATAAAATATAAATAAAAAGAGCTTTTGTTTGAAATGTTTTGTGCTACTAAAAGCTTTGAGAAAACAAAGTAACTCAAATAAAAAGTTTCTTCCAGTGAAGCAACCATGCTGATGTAACTACCACAAGTAAGGATAGTATTTAACTATTCAAATAAAGATGAATGACCAGAAACGAAAAGAATTTGATATTTGCAATTCGGGTGCATGTGCATCATATGCTTGACAGCATAATCAAGGCATTAATGATTTGTCATTTACCCTGATCTTATGGTTTCCCAAAAGCTAGCCTTGAGCGGAAGAAATTTAATCCTTCGACTTGCTGCAAAAAGAATGTCAGATATCAATCAAATGCCAACTAAGAGACTAATAGAAAGAAAGTGGTCATGATTTAAAGGGAGAAGCTGAGAGAACAATGGAAAGATCAGCACAAGAGAACTGGACCTTTAGCTATTAGAAAACGTAACTAAAGTTTTCCAGTTTCTCCTTTCTTACCCATGTGGTTTAGATGTTCAAACAAGGAGTATTACGGTGATGATCCATCAGACAAAGTGTATCTTAAAGACTGAGTGAAATGCAAATACTTTAGCCTGGAACTCAAAATGCAAGCACAATTGCCAAACTATAAATAATATTTTGACATAGCCAACATGAGAAAGTTATCCGCAAATTCGAATAGATTTTTCTACTAGATGAAGAAACATAGTAAAAGAGTCAGTGCATCTGTCCAGGATAAGATACGGGTTTTATGAGCGGAAGAAATTTAATCCTTCGACTTGCTGCAAAAAGAATGTCAGATATCAATCAAATGCCAACTAAGAGACTAATAGAAAGAAAGTGGTCATGATTTAAAGGGAGAAGCTGAGAGAACAATGGAAAGATCAGCACAAGAGAACTGGACCTTTAGCTATTAGAAAACGTAACTAAAGTTTTCCAGTTTCTCCTTTCTTACCCATGTGGTTCAGATGTTCAAACAAGGAGTATTACGGTGATGATCCAACAGACAAAGTGTATCTTAAAGACTGAGTGAAATGCCAAATACTTTAGCCTGGAACTCAAAATGCAAGCACAATTGCCAAACTATAAATAATATTTTGACATAGCCAACATGAGAAAGTTATCTGCAAATTCGAATAGATTTTTCTACTAGATGAAGAAACATAGTAAAAGAGTCATTGCATCTGTCCAGGATAAGATACGGGTTTTATGAATGCAAGCATAGGATGGTTTCATCTTATATACATTCCAAGAAGTGCTTTTGCTTGTTAGTGGCTCTAAGACTTCAATGAAGCATGCTAGAAGCTTCGATTTTTTAGACATGCCAGCTACAAAAGATCAAAGACATTGATCTAGCCAAATTATGTAAACATTTGATTTTAAAATTAAATTAGCTACATTTGGTTAGAACATATTAAACAGCAGCTCCATAAGCATATGTGACACCTACAAGACAAAAGGTATGATAAAGCACACGTGAACTACCATTATATGTTCTATAAAGAGGAGGATGCCACAATGGATGAAAGATTTTTCATTCTCTCTTCTCTCTACTCTTCACTTTTCTCCTGTTCTTTTCTTTTTTGACATAGCAAGAGCAACAGAGAATTCAAAAGAGAAACTGAAGGCTCGTTCATACACTCATGAACATATAATGGTTGAACAAAAAGACAAGAACACCCCAAAACACTCATAAAAATGAACCATTAGAAAGATTCTTAAATACCTCAAGGCTCAAAGCAATGCCACCAAACCCACTATTCACGCGCAGCTCCTGCAAGGGTTTTTTCATCAATCAAATCAGTGACATTTAATAAATAGTTATCTCACAAGACTTCACAAGGTATTAAGCATCATCGTTAAATCATAAGTAATTGTGCAAATAGCATCTTACCAATTATAATATGTCCAACTAAATCATATACCATTAATGTGGATTGCAGGGAAAAAAGCACCTATTCAGCATATTGCCTCTATGTCAGGCAATTTTAGTTATTTCTTTCTGCTAGTTTTATATCGGTGACTCTGAAAATCAATAGGTGATTGTTCTATAAAATTCCTAGCTAGTTTAGTCAAAACAAGACAGATAAAATCATAACTCAAGAAACCAATTCTACTTAAGCCTTCGAACAACGATTCACGAATAGTAGAGACACAATAGAAGAGATGAAGAAAGGGGGATGTTGACCAGTGAAACGGGACAAAAAAGAACAAGACGCTAAACAACGATTACGAACAACAACATCAAGAAGTGGCTCGAGCGAGGTCACCACTCACCGCTGGCTCGCCGAGTAGAGATCATCGGTGGCGTCGAGGGCGAGCGGCGATGGCGTCGAGCAAAGGTTGGCAAGTGACGGTGGCATCGAGGGCAAGCAGTGAGCCAGAGGTCAGCGGCAGTGCCGTCGAGGGAGAGTGGAGGTGGCCTCGAGCAGGGGTCAGCGAGTGGTGGTGTCGAGGGTGAGCGACGGTGGCGTCAAGGGCGAGTGACGGTGGCGTTGAGGGCAAGCGGCGAGCCAGAGGTCAGTGGCGGGCCGTCAGGGAGAGCGGAGGTGGCCTCAAGCAAGGGTTAGCGAGTGGTGGCGTCGAGGGCGAGCGACGGTGGCGTCGAGGGCAAGTGGTCAGCCAGAGGTTAGCGGCGATGCCATTAAGGGTGAGAGGAGGTGGCCTCGAGCAGGGATTAGCGAGCGGTGGTGTCGAGGGTGAGCGACGGTGCCGTCGAGGGCAAACGGCGAGCCAGACGTCAGTCGCGGTGCTGTCGAGTGTGAGCGAAGGTGGCCTCGACCCTCGAGCAAAGATTAGCGGCAGTGGCCCCGAGGGAGACCGGCGGTGGCGTCGAGACTCGAGGGCGACCGGCGGTGGCGTCGAGCAGAGATGGAGAATGGACAGGTGAAGAGGTCAGCTGCAGTGCTGTCGAGGGCGAGCAAAGTTGGCCTCGATCCTTGAACAGAGATTAGCAGCAGTGGCGTCGAGGGAGACCAGCGGTGGCGTCGAGACTCAAGGGCAACCAACGGTGGCGTCGAGCAAAGATGGAGAACGGACGGGCGAAGAGAGAACTCAGTGAAAACTAAAAGTGTCGTGTGTGTGGATTCTGTGGAAGAAGTGAGAATTTTTTATTTGGGGGGGTTTTTTGGGCCCTAATTGAACTGGTTCCGGTTCCCTGAAAAGGGGAACTGGGAACCAAAACCGGTCCCTTTAGAACCGGAAACCACGCTCACCCCTCTCTGTACCCAATCACGGAATTTCTAATCCGAGCATTTATACTTTATCATATTTTGAAAATTAATTTTTAATTTTTTTAAAGAGAATCATTTTTCTGAAAGTTATGACTAATATGGATGGTTCTATAAATATATATCTGGATATTATTGATGTGCAAATTCTTTGAGCTCAACTATTGTCCCTTTAGAGCATGTACCGTACCAAAACAATGAATCCGTGTAGGGACTTTTTAAGAACATCCTTTGTGATTATGTTAGTTGTGTTTTTAGTGATACTAAAGATGGATGGATTAAAAACTCTTGCCAACTAAAATGCACTCCAATAATATCCTCTACCTAAAAAAAGTCTCTGTTCTAAAGTATTGTAAGATGTTTTACTACACAAGTTTCTTGCTTGGATTGATTGAATTTCACAATTTAATTGTTTTGATCTCACGTAAGACTCATCATGTTCGAAATTTATGATTGACCCCAATATATTAAATGTGTTTTGCTAGTGAACATCCTCATTGTATCTAGATGGTGGACAAGTTCAGTCATTTAAATAAATTAATTTAACTAGGAAAACATCTATACATATGGTAAAACTCTCTTGACGTTTGTTGCGACCATCCCGAGCGAGGTCTTCCCAAGGGGGTGAATTTAGTGGATTGTTGAGCAGGAACTAGCATTACCTTTACTCGAGTTTTACTCAATCATGCTCTACATCAGTTCTCCCAAACTCTTATTGCTTGCGGCATTAGGAAATTCAAATTCAATTGATCTAGAGATGGGATTCTATCATATAACAGAGAGACCACTAGCCTATACACTTATTGATAAAATAAATTTATGTGGCTTTTGATAATTTATAAACCTAACTTTTCTTTCACTTTTAATTTTTTTTGAAGGAGGGGAGTGTCAAAAAGCAACAACATTTTGCAATAAACAGCTGATTTCTGATACTAACTATCTAGCGATTTAGAAATTTAAGAATGACTAAAAAACCCAAGGAAGAAAGAGGATATAGGATATGGGATGGGGCTCCACTTGGGAAGTTGAGTGGTGAGCAGATTACCCCCACGTCTTCACAGGCCAAAAGTAAATATACAAAAGGGCCGCTATGTGTCGATTGCCTCCATCAAGACAAGAACGATATAATTCTCATAAACAATCTGGTGATAGATATAGATGACTCATAAAAAAATATATATATACACACACACATACATATATAATGGATGATTTCATTACATTTTACTGTTCTTTAATCAATTCTCATCATTAATGTCTAAGTCTCCATGTCCTTTCTTCCACTGCTCATGGACAACCATCCAAATATAAGAAAGATTGATGGGAGGAAAAGAGAAAGAGAGAGTAATTGAGGGTAGTTGCAAGAGTTGAGATGGATTTCTGCATTTTACTGTTCATTTACTCAACCAATCACCATTGCCAATGTCTACCTCCGCATTCTTTTGTCCATTGCTACTGAACAAACATCTAGGTATTCGTAAATGCATGAACTGACCAAGTGCCTTCGCTTGTCTGGCCTCTTTCCTTCTACAGTTGAGAAACATTGCTTTGCCATTTCATCCCTGTCATGCCTCGATCCTCGGGCACGCACACATCCTTCTCTATTGGTCAATTTTAATATGCGATACCTAGGACTATGTATCGCCGACCCTTTTGGTTTATTTAAGTACATGCGGAAGCGCTTATAAATCCCAGACAATCAATCGATGAGATAGAAAAGCAATGCTATATTTTTCATATTGAAACTTATAACCAAAGTTTTATACAAACACAAACCAGAGTACTTCATAACTATTCACATCAAAATGGAGTTCACAAAAGAAGATAAAATCTCAATTCACCCAGGCCGTCCTCAAGGCCGCTCTCGGTATTATCTTCTTCTCCCAAAAATCCTTCTCCTTAAGTTTCACCGCAGAGTACTCCTTCTCAGATTCATCATCAGCTCCTCAACGGGGTCCTGAAATGTTTTCCCCAAATCGGGATGAGACTATGTCTCAGCGAGTTCTACCCCACTAAGGCCCGATTAGTAAACCATTATACTATAGGTTGCTTAAACACGCGCAGTCGAGACTTACCTTGGCCTCGATCCCACCTGCAGGTCAATACAATTCATAATAGGCACCCAAGCAATCATATCACCAATCAAAGCATCGATCAAATCGACCTAGTCGATTATATGCCAATAAGACCACTCACGGTCATTTCCATTTAGTCAATCAATTCACAACATCAAATCAAAGTAATGATCAATCGACCTAGTCGATTACATGTCAGTCGGACCATTCCTAGGTCATTCATTTCATCCCATATAACCTCCAATAGTACACTTAGTCACAGAGCTCCATTAATGCTCTCGAACGTCGTTTTCGCAAAGGTGACATAAGTATTAGACGGTTTACATGCGTTCTTTAAGGCGTCGTTTTCACACAGTGATCTCTCTAATCACCGAACCATGCCCATCATAGGTCACAGATCACCGATAGTCTACGTGCGTTCTTTAAGGCACCGTTTCGCACAGTGATGTCCTTCATCACCGAACCACGCTTGTCATGATTCATAGGCAGTCTATGTGCGTTCTTTAAGGCGCCGTTTTCGCACAGTGATATCCTTAATCACCGAACCACGCCTGCCATAAGTCATAGACAGTCTACGTGCGTTCTTTAAGGCGCCGTTTTCGCACAATGATGTACTTTATCACCGAACTACGCTGTCTATACTTCATACTTGATCGGTCTCACCAATAGAATTCTCGCTTAGCTCTCACCACTCTCTCCACTTACAGCTCAACAAGGCATTACAAATGCTAACTAGCTATACTCGCCATCTACCAATCAATAATTCAATTTCACTAAATTTTAAACAATTTAGGGTAGATCCCTAAAATATCACAATTTATTTAATTACATGCAACGTAGAAGTCAAATAAATAAACTGACTGTGCCACGACGATCAGCACGAGATTTCGGTCGTCGGCCATCAAAATCTTAATTTCCAAAAAATAAATAATTAATTAATTAATTAATTTCGAAAATTAATTAATAAATATTAAAAATTCAATTTAGCACAAAATAAAGCCCAATTAAACAAACAGACTTCACCACAGTCACCAACATAAAATTCTGGTTCCGGACCATCTCAGCTAAATTTTTGGAAAATAAATAATTATTTAATTTAATTCCGAAAATTAATATTTAAATACCAAAAATTCCACTTAGGCCCGAAAAGCCTAATTGAAGCCCACTAAGGGTTGGGAAAAATCCCGAGATGCTTCCAATAATTAGTAGACCACGTCTACTTGCTAATTGCGCAATCAACTTATCTAAATCGCATCACAATTGACTAATAATTGCTAATTTATTCGAATCTAACTACATAAACCTAATTAATTGAAACTAAACCAACCTTAAGCATAATTAGCCAACTAATCCGGGATTAGTGAGATTACTCACCAAATCGCGCACAAATCGGATTAATCCGACAAAAGGGGCGACGCGAGGAACGATTCTTCGCAAAGCACGGTTTAGGTTCGGGGCCCGGAACGGCCCAAAAAGCGGGCCCGAACCAGCTGGAAACCCACTTCATGGGTTGCTTGTTCTTGGCTGGCCGAGCTAGTCCGGCAGCCAAAATAGCAAGGCGGGGCCGGTGAAGGGTGAGGGGGATGCCGGGGACGCCGGACGGAGCCGGGCGGTGGCCTGGAGCTGGCCTGGACGGGGTGGAACGGGGGCTAAGCGGAGCTGGATCGCGCGGGGGAGGGGCGTCTGGGCGGAGGAGAGGGCAGGTGGTGCACGGCGGCGAGCGGCGGACGCGCGGTGTGCGCGGGCGTGCAGTGCGGTGGCGGGACGGTGGTGAGCGGCAAGCTGAAGCTTCTACTCGAGCTTCTGCTTCTGGTTCGCTTGTTCGAACGTGCGGAGGGGAGAATGAGAGAGAGAGAGAGAGAGAGAGAGAGAGAGAGAGAGAGAGAGAGAGAGAAAAGATAAGGCTTGACCGGTCAAAAAGGAAGAGAGAGAGAAGTTGGTGGGGGGGGAAGCTGTCCGCACGAGTGGGGGAAAAAGGGAGAGGGAAGAGAGAGAGAAAAAGAAAAGAGAAGGGAGAGAGAGAGAAAAAGAAGAGAGAGGGAGAGAGAAAAATAAAATCAAATAATACAATTATTCTTATTTTCTTTTCTTTTCTCTTTCCCTTTTCAATTCCTTTCGGTCTTCAATTTTTCTTCCGATAATTTCTTTATTGAAATTTCGGACTCGTCAATAATTTGACAGACGATGAGACGGTCCTAAAAATGAATTGTGACACGCTCGAATATTCGATTCCCAAAACCAAATTAAATTTCATGGTTAGAATCAATCAAACGCGATTTTAGTCCAATCCAACCAATTGAGTAGCTTTTAGGGATTTTACTGCGGATACATTCCTTAACGGTTTCACCCAATAGGTTAGTTAACTCGTGAGTGATCGCTAAGAGAAAAGGACCATAGGCACGTTGACGACATGCCTATTTCACTTTATTGAAATGGGGTCGAATTTCAGGATGTCACAATCCCCGCCAAGGCAATGATCCATTAAGCGAAAGAGTCGCCAATCATTAAGCTAAAACTGAGAACTCTCTTGATGAGGCCCAAATAAACAAACTTTTCCCTTCACTTCTTTTAACCCTTGTTGCGTGAGGATATGTGATGTCCCATTAAGAGTTTAAGAGATAAGTGATCTCGATGATTTGCCATTGTAGAGATTATATATTGAATAGCAGTTTTTGATAATGTTCTCCTTATTGACACATTAGACTTGGGCTAACTTAGATCCTTATGTCTAACTAATATTAACCATTAGTTGAAAATAAGTTTTGACTTTTTTTGTATTATCTTTCGTAGATTTGTTGACAGAAAGCCCTTCTAGGCATCTCTTTAAATGAAAGATAGGAAAAAAACTTAGTTTACAAAATAAAATTTAAGATATTTAAATTTTATGTGGACCAAAATTATCATATTAGAATGTGAAATAATTATCATAAAATTGCCAAATGATGATAAGGTTGGAATTTTGTTAATGTCTCCTTGTTCTTGCTCTTTCAAAAATTACTTATTGATTTGAGTTTAATGTAATTTTTCCTATTATTCTCAAACGGCAACATCGATGGACAGTTTCGTTTGATTTTTCTTTTGAGAAAGAGAGAGCCAATCTCACACCAATAATGCATGGTGGACTCAATAACACAAGCCTCTGAGACATCATGCAAGATACCTTATACAGTACACACGGTGTGGTGTTTGTGTTCGCTTGAAGTACTCATTGAACTGTCAAAACTTCTTCTTGCGCATAGGGGTCTAGAAGATTCAGCCTCCATCGAAGGAAGGACGGAGGCAACTCCTCTTTCATCCTTTTTTGCTCTCCCCCGTTTCCGGTTCTAAAGAAGTTGAGAGAAGAGTCCACCTATAGTTATAGTAGTTATAAGCCCAGCTTCAATCGTCAGCAGGTGAGTCAGCAAAGTTCTCTAGGAAGTCAGCCCATTGCTTTGACTTTTAGCTGCCACTGCTTCATCGGATGTTGCCCTTGAATTTGATCGGACAGATCAATTTCCCCGGCGGTTCATCTCCAATTTTGCACGGAAAATCCAGCCTTTCGCCCGTCCTTTCTCTTTCAAATTTCCTGACGAGCTATTCCATTTCCCTCTCTTCAATAGTCTATCCCGATGATCCGCTAGAATAATTTTATATTCTTTGAATTTACTCAATGCACTCGGATGGGTGCACCTTTTGAGGATTCTAGACGAACTCATCTTCTTCGGTGAAAACTGAGAGGTACTTCATGGAACATCAACAGAGGTCAGGGGGACGTGTTGGCATTGGCCTGCAAAGTAGAAGCAGTTTGTAGACTCTGTGCATCATGCACGAATCAATAAGGCAACTTATGAAATAAAGCTGGTCTAGACACTTTCATCACCAAAACGAGTGTACCTCAAATGATAGTAATATCTTGTGAGCTACAATGCATATATTAGCAAAAAACGATAAAAGAAATAGTTGTCCTTCATTGCATTTTTTGAGAAAATAAATGATGGCTTGAACTAGTTTTGTAGCAGTATTTGATAATTAATAAGGGATTTAGGCATTATAGTAATTGATTTTTTTGCAAAAATTGTCGGTAGGTCTTTGAACTCTTTTTTTTTTCCTATTGCATACATATTATATAAATATATATTTAATTCTTACAAATCCTATTTGTCAAACATGCAAATGTAGTTGATGATGATGTGGATCATATATAAGGGATGTAGATAGTCTAGTGTGAAATGTGCCCGCATTGTATGTCTACCGTGCCATTGGGATGATAGGAGGAAGGAGGAGCAAATGCTGCAGAGAAAGAAGGAAGGAGGAGGAAGAATGGCTGTGCCGAGAAGAAGAAAGAGTGCAACGGAGCAAGAACGAAGAGACAAAGAAGGGAGGGCGGCCTCAAAACATAGCAAATTTTTACTGGAAAAAGTCGACGAAGTCTGAGTGGTTGCCGGCTGCATGAGGGGTGCTTGGACCTAACAATCAAACTTTCATGATTCTGCATATTTTGCTGCCAAAGATCTTGTTAAAACCATCTAGGCTTATCCTTAATCTATTGATTTATTTCCGCATTGTAGCCAAAATCTTGTAGTTGATGCTCTGCTTTCGTTTATTTAGCTTTTTCAAAAAGCATCTTGGACTCAAGAGGAAAATCAGACATCCACTACTTATTGCTTCTCCTGGCCTGAGCAACGTGGAAAGCTATTTTCCAATGAGAGAGCTCTATTAAACAAAAAAGTACATATGGACCGCACTTTTGCATGCATGGTTCACTCATGGGATTGCGGAATAAATGCATGGGTACCTTCTTAGAAATAATAACTTTAATAATAATGTCATAGAAAAAAAAATGTAGACTAAGAGTACTGAATACTATCATCAAATCAATCACCATGTACTGCTTATCCTTTATAGGAACTCATTTTCAAGTATCTATCACTTGGAAAAGATGTGATTTAATAAACACTACCTAAACGGTTGTGATGCGAGAAATAAATGGCTTAAAAAACTACAAGCAACACTATCGAAATCTCCTGATTGTAGTTCGCACTTAGTAGATAACAAGGTAAATGTAATTTAGTCCTCATTTTTTGACAAGATGTAATGGATCTTCGGCTTCACCTTGCACGATTTGTCAAAATGCCTAAGAGTTGTGATTTAATTATTTCCCTCAATATATTCCTTGAAAACTGCAAAGAGAATTGTACACCCACATGCATATTTAAACAAGTAATGTTTGAATATGAAAGCCTATAATATAAGTACATAACATGAGAGAACACAACAATATGTATATTCATAACACTTGACAAGAGTTAAAATCTGCAACCTTAATTATATGATAGGGTTATATGATAGGGTGCATAATCCAAAAGTCATTTAACTTAGCCTTTGTCAAAATTTGTACTCTTAGAAGATACATCTGGCATATGATATAATCTCAAGTCAAAGTAAAATGAATGAGGTAGCAATAGATCCAGCTAGATCTGTATTAAATGGGGACATGAGAGGGAGTGGGGACATCTATGGCACCCCTCGACGGCCCCCGATCCGTTAGGGTCGCCACAGTTCGCTTACCTTTCACTTTCCCTAATAATGTGTCACTCTAATACTATTTCAATTACAGCGGGTCCATACAACCTGGGGGTTTACATTTTTTATTTTTTTTGATCGGTCCCTTGCGCGATTCATATACCGGAAGCATATCCAACAACTTCCTTCCCTATATTCATAAAACGATGCACACCAACTAAACATTTATAGGTAAAAGTCGAACACTTTTATTTACTTAAACCAGATGAACATCATTCATCGGTACATCAAAATGCCATGATTTTCTATACTTGGCTATACTTCAAAAGATGATCGACATCTCCTCCAATAGTTGTATACTTAAAGTCCATCGATCAGTGACGGCGTCCAAAAGTTCCTTCCTCTGCTATCCTCCTCCTCGCAAGCCATGTCCAATCACTCGATCCTTCTACTAGTAGCAAGGCAATAGAGGTATCTTATCTAGTTTGAAATGTTGGTCCCCGAAGGGGTGAGTACAGCCACTCAGTAGGTAAAGGACCAATAAACCACTCAATGCATCATGCCATACAATCATCACAATCATAGCAACACATGTCATTAAGGCATCCATGCACAACTTACCTTGGTATCATGCACATGTCATCATACCTCATGTACATACATCGTCATATAGTCATTACCATCATACCATACACTTACCATCATCATGTCACATGTATTATCATCTTTACCATGCATCCATGCATATAACATCATCATCATATCACATGTGCCATCATCATTGCCATGCATCCATGCATGTAACATCATCATCATATCACATGTGCCATCATCATTGCCATGCATCCATGCATGTAACATCATCATCATATCACATGTACCATCATCATTGTCATGCATCCATGCATATGACGTCATCATCATGTCATGCACATATCATCATGCATAATTCAATTTCAATTTCATTTTGGAGCACTACAATTTCTCTTTCCCGGAACCAATGTTTGCATCCCGCATGTATCCAAGATACAATTAGACCATCAGGCTCCCCCACTCTCCAGGCATCTCGTACTCCGACTGGCATCACGAGGACCCTCCGGCATTCAACCATTTAAGGCCACCGGGCAACCGGCCGTACCCTTCTAGCCAGGCATCTCGCACCCAAACTGGCATCGCGAGGCATCCCTCGGCACAATACCTGCCGAGCTTCTGGCTCCCCCACTCTCCGGGCATCTCAACACCTCTCGGTACTCCCGAGGCCCTCCGGTATCCGACCATTCATGACCACCGGGCAACCGGCCGTACCCTTCTAGCCAGGCATCCCGACACTCCCGAGGCATCGTCGGCTCACACCTCCGATGGCCTTCTCATTTATCTCAATTCACATTTTCAATTATAGTTCATTTTTAACATGGCATGTGATGTGATGGCAAACAAGATCATATTCATCATTGAATTCATACATGCATCTCAAATCATTATCATACATGCAGCAAGGCACCATCATCCATAACAATACAATTCATGGAGTCCATACAATTTAACATAGTCCATTTTTCATGCCTTTTTGAAGTTTACAAAATTCCAGCTTGTACCATTTTAGAAAATATTTAAATTAAATATCCATAGGATTCTCAAAAATCATGAGATCAAGACATGTTATAGACAAGTCAATAAGATAACAATTTCATGAAAAATGCATGCCCAATAGAGTTCCACATAAGAAGATATAATTCCCACAAATACAGCATGCAATTTCGGATAGAAACATAATGTGCAGTTTTTGAAATAATTCGATTAAAATATCCGAACGACCTCCGAAAATTATGAAATTTTACCAGGTTATATTTAAGACACTAAAGTATATTTTTCATGAAGACATCTAGGCCATATTCGCTCTAGATAATTTTCTATATTCATCCGAAGCTTCTGATTCTAGCACCAAAACGTCCAGTGTAGGTATCTCCGAAATATCGAGTTTTCACCCACTTATTATTCTTCGTTTCCTCTGAAATTTGGATATGTTTTACTTCAAGAGTTCCCCTACAACTTTTATTAAGGGATCTAAGTAAAATTCCAAAGAATAGTCACCATATGGGTCCAAGAACTCTCGGGTGTCTAGTACCGTGTCTCCAGATTTACTGTCTTCAAGAGTAAGTCGATTCACTAGGCTACACTTGCTCATTTTACTTCAAATTTGAGTATGTTAGTCTTTAGGATGTTCTATACAAGTTTCATGAAGAAGTCGAAGAGAAATTCTCGGTAAAAATCAACATGCAACCCACAAAACTACCAAAAGGTCAGTAAAGCATTTCAAGATCTAGTGTCTTCGTAGGAAGAGGGATTTACCCCTAAATCTCAACAATTTTGTCCCAAATTTTAGTATGTTATATTTTAAGATGTTTTCTACAACTTTCATGAAGGAATAAAATTCAAAATATAACTCGAAACATGCATGCAAGCCTCCACAAGTTTCTGGGTCGAGCAGTTTACACGAAATCAGCAAGCATTTTCAAGAACAAGTCACATTCTAGCTTTGGTTTTGCCTACCCTAGCGTCCGAGATCTACCACCAACAAATCACACATGCAAGACAGACATGTGAGAGTGGAAATCGATCCCAACTTTCCTCTAAGATCAAGCGGATGGCGGCACACGGACGGCACACACGGACGACGAACGGACGGCGAATGGCGAGCTCCTTCCTCCTCTCTCGCTCGGCTTCTCCCTCTCTCTCTCTCTTGGCTCCTCATTCTCTCGCAACTCTCTCTCTCTCTCACTCTCTCAAAACCAGCCACTCCCTCTCTCTCTCTCTCTCTTTTTGGTTGTATATATATATGCATGCATTCTTATTTTGCATGAGGGACACTTGTCCCCAAGGAGGAGACAGGTGTCTCCCTTGCCGAAGACAGTTGGAGGAAGCCATGCGGCTCCTCCTCCCCCCTCCATGCGCCGACATGGGCCGGGCTTATGGCCCACTTTAGGCCCATCTCACTTGGGCCTAAAGTCCAAACTTAAATGGCCCAAGTTTATTTTTAATAATACATCTTAATCCTCATTTAAATAAATACATAATTGCATAATAAAATGACCAAAAGACTTTGTGACATTAATCCATCAAATCTATGAAGTGCATAGTCAAGAACAAAGTCTTCTTTATCAAATTGTCCTATGTCCAATTTAAATAGCCCATCGAAAAATATCAATAATAAGCCCATAATACCTACACCACTTTAGGGCATTTGATTTTGATTTTTATTTATAGGAATCAATTAACATTCTCATAGTCAATTAACATTTTCATAAGGGGTTCGGTCCAAGAGATAAAATATCGTGGCCATGATGTAATTGTCCCTATGGCCATTCAAAGACAAATATCATTTCCCTCAAAAACAATATTTCGGGTAGAAATTCCCGGATGCCACAACATCCCCATTTACTTAACGTCTAGCCAAATCATTGCATCTTCTAGATCTAAGCAACACTTACAAATCATTGCATCTTCTGGACCTAAGCAACACTTACAGCGTTTTTCCAATGGCAAAGTCTGTCAGACAAAAGAATATATGTGGACCCCATTTATATAAATTGTTCAATAATTGAATTGGGTTAATAATGCATGACCGCTCTCTAAGAAATAATAACTTAAATAAGAATATCATGGAAAACAAAAGTATAGGGTAAGAGTTTCGAATGCTACCATCATATCATTCCCTACATAAGGAACAAGTATTATCAAATCCCTATCTTAGTATTCACTTGTGTGCCTTTCTCAAACCCCCGCCTTTGATTCACTGTTGAGCCGATTAGTTTCTCCTATATACCATATAGAGAGTTTATTCATGTCATAAATTAGACATTGTTTGAAATTCTTCTTTTAATGCTATAATCAATTGGAAACTTCTACCATCATTGACTTTTTATTTCACAATAACATGAAATTTTAAATTAAAAAATAAAGAAAACACTCAATACATAAAATGGCCGTGTGATATATATATATATATATATATATATATATATTATATTCTATATTTATTGACTTTTGATAATGTTCACCTATTGACATCTTAGACTTGGACTAACTTAGACCCTTATGTTTAATTAATGTTGACCATCATCAAAAAATATGTCTTGACTTTTCATGTACTACCTCTCCAATTTTCACATATTCGACAGAAAGCCCCCAAAATCGTCCTTTTAATGAAAAAACAATAGTTTATAAGGAAAATTTGAAGTTGTTTACTTTTTTTTGCCAACAATAGTTATAAGAAGATGTTATTGTTTCGCTTTTTTAGTTTTACCGTCCCAGGCTGAACTGACCAGAGCCTTGAGAAGCCTCGAGTTGGAGAGGTCCTTTCCATAGCCTCTCGAGAAACTTTTGCAATTAATTCTTTGTTCTCATCGTCAAACCGGAAGTGCAGAAAGAAAAGGAAGAAAACTACGGAGTTTTAAATTCTGCAACTTGGCAAGATGAGTTTCCATGAGCAGCAGCACGTTGACTTTTAGTGATAGTTGCCTCATTTCAGAATGTAAAAGCTAGAGAACCCAAACTATGGTTTACAAATGTAATGGTGGTATAGTACAGCTTAACACTTTTGGCGTAAGATATGGGACAGTGGGGTTTGGCAAGACAAATTGGTCATGCCAAATCCAACAGTCCGAAATTAATCTTCTTACATTCGATGGCTGAGATCATGCACGTAACTTTGAGCCCATGACTTTGTTCCATTAATTTTTGCTGGTTAAATCTATGGATCTGTGCATCTACTCTTCTGTGCATCTACTCTTCTTTTTAAGAATAGTAGATAATGGTTGAAAGGATGTTGTGAAAACTTGAATCTTGCGTAGTACACTTCATTATGATTAGTTCAGGACAATTGACTGTTTAAGAAAGGACAAACACGTTGCTATGTGACCGAGGCAAAGATGCTTGACTGTGCATCACTGAAGTGAAGTGACAAAAGGAGCGACGAAGGGTTTGAAGAACGCACAAAGCTATTTTCCAACCATAGAGCTCTATCATACAACAGAGTACGTATGGACCTCATTTTTGCAGGCATGGTACAATCATGGATTGTAGTAATAATGCATGTAGTAATAATCCTTTGGAGATACTCATATCATTAATGTTTAAAAAAGGATAAACACATTGCTCCGTGACCGAGGCAAAGATGCTTGACCATGCATCACTGAAGCGAAGTGACAAAAGGAGCGACGAGGGGTTCGAGGAACGTGCAAAGCTATTTTCCAACCATATAGCTCTATCAAACAAAAGAGTACATATGGACCTCATTTTTGCAAGCATGGTACAATCATGGATTGTAGTAATAATGCATGGCTGCCTTCTTGAAAATAATAACTTTAATAATCAAATCATTCACCATGTAATGCTTATTGTCGATAGGAATTCATATTTTCAAGTACCTGCCATTTCTAAAAAATGTGATTTAATTAAACACCAATTAAAAGATCGCAATATGATAAAAACATGACTTATAAAATTACAAGCGGCATTAACAAATTCTTGTGATTGTAGTTCAAACTTGGAAGAGAACAAGGCAAATTTAATCTAGTCGTTGTGTTTTTGATAAGGTGTGATGGATCAACGGTCTCATTGCATATGATGTCTAAAAGACTTAGAGTTTCGATTCAATTGTTTCCCTCAATATATTCCTTGACAAATACAAAGAGAACTGTCTGCTTGCATGCATACTTGAATAAGTAATGTATGAATATGAAAGACTGTAATATAAGCACATAGAATGAGAGAAAACAATAATATATAGATATGTGTGTGTGTGTGTGTGTGTGTGTGTTTGCAATACTTGACAGTATTTGCTAGTTTCATGAGTTACAACACGTAACCTTAACTATATGATAGGGAGCATAATACAAAAGTCAACTATCTTAGCCTATCAAAATTTGTGCTCTTAGACTATACATCGGCTACATAATATAATCTCAAGTTTTAGCCACAGGTATAAGGGATAAAGCAAACTAAGTGAAAACAGGAGCTAAAAACAGACTAATATACAAGGCGAGCTTGAGATAAGTACACCTCAAGTGTCATAACTTTGCACAAAAGGACACTTAAGTGCCATAACTTATGAAAGATACACTTAAGTGCCACATTCAAAGAAAAAATGATCACTTAAGTGCCACTCCGGCCAAAATACTAACGTGGCATTTTTACGGCGAAGTGAGCGCAAAACGACGCCGTTTGCACACGATGTGGCCAAATAATGCAAAAACGGTGTCGTTTTAGGCTAACGTGGTAAAAAAATAATATAAAAATTAATTAAATTAAATTTAGTTAAAATATTTAAAATATTAATTTAAAAAATTTTAAAAAAAAAATTAAAAAAGGGGGAAGGTGGGCGAGGGCTGAGCCATCGTCTCCCCGCCGTCGCCGAGAAGGGTCAGTGACGGAGCGGGGAGGGTTGGCTGGGGTCACTAGGCCTTGGCCAGGGGCCGGCGACCCCGGCCAACCGGTGGCGAGGGCTCGCCAGCCCTTGCCCAGATCCGTCGAGGGTCGGTGGTGGCGAGGATTGCAGCCCTCGCCCGATCTGGGCAAGGGTTGCAATCCTTGCCCCAATCTGGGGCGAGGACTCGCGAGCCCTCACCGCCAGTCGGCCGAGATCGCCGACCCCTGGCCAGGGCCCAGCGACCCCGGCCGACCCTCCCCCCTCCGTCACCGGCCTTTCTTGGCGATGGTGGGAAGGCAACAGCTAAGGGCTGAGCTCTGAGCTGCCTCACCCCCTCTCCCCCTCCCCCTTTTTAATTTTAAAATTATTATTTTTAAATATTTTAACTAAATTTAATTAATTTTTATATATATTTTTATCATGTTAGCCCAAAACGACACCGTTTTTGCATTATTTGGTCACGTTAGCGTGCAAAACGACGTCGTTTTGCGCTCACTTCGCCGAAAAATGCCATGTCAGCGTTTTGGCCGAACTTTGGTTGGAGTGGCACTTAAGTGATCCGTTTTTCTTCGAATGTGGCACTTAAGTGTACCTTTAAGTTATGACACTTCAGTGTCCTTTTGTACAAAGTTATGGCACTTGAAGTATACTTATTTCAGGCGAGCTTTCAAAGTTGATGACATGCCACTAATGAATTAAGCTTGGCATCTTTCCATTGATATTTTCATATAAGATAGCCGCATTATCACTTTGAAACACAGATGTTCCGATTCAAATTTGTTGACAAATTGAATCCTTATAAGATTAATGCTTTTGGAAATGATTGATCAAACAATCTAATATTTAAACCAACTCATCCACATCACTTTTATAAATCAATTTTATAAATTAATTCTTATTGTTATATTATTACTCTTTCTTGATAATATTCAAACGGTACGTGTGAAAGAATTAAAAACTTCTATCTTGAATGATGCTTGACGAGACACAAGCTTACTCTAAACACTAAACCAAGTAGAAATACAATTTCAAAAATAGTAGTACTCGAGAAAGATGAGCTATTTCGAATCTAACAATTGTAAAAATAAGAAAAATAGAAAAGAACAACTTGACCTTGACTATAAGTATGGCTCAGGAAAATCCATCATGCTTGAGTGAATGATGTTCCTTGTTGCTTGGGGTGAGCATCGGTCCAAGGAACGTCGGACCTACCCTAGACTGGCCCAATCCTACCAGTCTTGGTCCGGTTTCCAGGGGGACTGAGTTGGTCCTTGGTCCTGGGATCCCTAGACCAACACTATATAGGTTAGTCATTGGTCTTGAGAGTTTAAGGTCAGTCAAATTCAGACCAACCCCGATTGTATATGTTATATATAAAAATATATAAAATATATATTATATATCTAATATATTATATATATATATATATATATATATATATATATATATATATCCTAAAGAGAAAACCCTAAGTCAAACGGCATCAACAACATTAAATGACTCCTTACGACGTCCTCTTATAATACTCATTCTCTTATGTCTTCTCTGTTCTCTTAGTCTTCAATTTGCCAAAATTAAAAGAATAAACTTCCCTACTTGCTACTTGACACTCACCTCACTCAACTTTCACGCACGCCGCTCAACTTCCTATCTTGTCCTATATCTCTATGAGTAGTCTTAATAGTTTTTTTTTATGATTTATTGCATTTAGTAGGTGCGAAATTTCTATTGATGCTTCTTTACCCAAAAAAAAAAAAATTTCTATTGATGCTTTATCTTAAATTTGTTGAATATGTACTGGTATTTATAGTTTGGTTGCACAATGCTGCATTATCAATGGATATGTAGTTTGAAATTATAGGCTTGCTTTTTTATGGAATACAAAAAATGAAATAAAAAAAATTATCAATTTATTTCGGATTGACCCTAGAATTAGACTGAACCCATTCGTTTGGTTCGGTCTTCAATCCTAGACTCAATAGGGTCGGTCCTTTGTCCCAAAAATTGAGGACCAACATTGTGTGAGTTAGTCTTAGGGTTAGGGGTGGATCGGCCCAATCTGAGCCATGTTCACCCTTATTTGTTGCCACCAAAGCCAATTTTTGAAGAAACAAAATAGTTTTTCAATTGCATGAATCCAGTCCTCATTACTCCAAATGATCTCACTCTTCGTATTACGTGATTTTCTTCGTAATTATCCAAAGATTAAATCCCTTTATGGAGGAAGACTACATTATGTAAAGCCCATTAAAATCCTTTATTCAAGTGGTGCGAAATAAAACTTTAATTCATATAATATTTTTCTTTAACTCAAGAACATATACCTAAAAAAATTCTGCTGCTATCCACTAGAGTTGCTCGTCCAAGATAAGTGTTTTGTTAGAGATGTGACACCTTTAATATCGTCTCATAATTGCTTATTGGAATAAAAACGTTCATGACTTCTATCCATGTGGATCATCACCACATAAGGTGTTCTCCATTTATGGTAGATCTTACTTATAAATCACTCAAAAAAAACGTCTTATGTTTGATGTGGAATTTGCTATGTGACGATACTCCTCTAAGTATAGATAGAAACTGTATTGAAAATTGGACTGAAATTGAAGAACGAGGAGCCATATTTGTGAAATAAGGCGCATGAAGGTTGTGCAATCCTAATCTAGAAAATAAAGTATTAAACGAAATATCCCTACATGAATATAAGAAATATTAGAAAATTTAATACTCAAGCGATTTGGGATATCATTGTTCCCACTAAATGATCTCTCTCTCTCTCTCTCTCTCTCTCTCTCTCTCAATGTGTATGAATGTATGTATGTACCTAAATAAATTGTGTAACTATATCTTCTACGAATTTCTTTCTTTTCTTCCTCTTTTCAATCTTTGTTACTTACTAAATCGTATTTTTGAATAAATTCTCTTTTTGCGCACATTTTTAATATCAAAAAGTTGTCATGTCAGTAATCATGCCCGCATGATTAATTATGGCAATGATGAAGTTTCATGATTCCACGAAATCAAGAAGGTAAGAGACATTATTCTCTAGATTAGTCCGAATTGCATTGGTTGGAAAAGTCATGAACTTCCTCCGTAGATTGTCCACTACGATGTTGCAAGTGCCTACATCGTTCTACGAACATTTAATGTGGCCTTTTATGGCGCGTTTGGTAATGCTTTTGTTCCTGGGTATAATTTCTGAACAGAAATGATTCTGTTTTATTCTCGTTCTTGGGAACAATTTTGAAGTATTTTAAGCCATTTGGTAACTGTCCAAAATTTCAATTCTCGGAATAAAATTGCATTTGGTACCATTCTGAAAATTTATAATCCAAATCTTTTTTTTATAATTTTTAAATAATTTTATTAACTTTGTTTTTCTTTTTTCTTCTTTTCTTTCTTTCTTTTCTTTCTCTTCTTCTCCTTCAAGGTTTGCTGGTTGCCGGCCTTGGGTGAGTGGCCTTGCCCAGCCATGGCTGAGCCTAGTCGGTGGCCAAGGTGGCCCGGGAGGCTCACTTGGCCATCGGCGAGCCTTTGACGAGCTCGCTAGACATCGCCCAACCGGTCGCCGGCGGCCCGGTGGCGTGACAAAGGCAATTGAAGAAGAAGAAAGAGAGAAGAAGAGCCAGAAATAAGAAAAGAAAAGTGAAAAAATAGGTTGATTGATTTTAGAATTGTTCCTAGAAACAAAAAATCAACTTTGTTTTACTTCTCGATTTTGTTCCAAATTTACTTCCAAGAACAAAAAAAAAAAAAAATTTGTTCTCGAACAAAAATTTTACCAAACGAACTTCTGTTTCAAATATACTCTTGAGAACGAAATAATAGAAATTATTATTGTTTGGCAACTTGCCAAACAGAGCCTTAATTTCTTTTCCAATCAAATCAAAAGAGAATTCATCTGAAGTTTCATGGTGAGACCGCTTCTAAAATTCTCAACCACCAGTCTTGTTCATTGGAAGGAATGCCGGTCACACGTAGAGCCAGTCAACTATTTTGACCCCTATATAAGAGTCCCTGGATGGAAACCTTATCAATATCCTGACCCAAAAAAGGGTGCAAAATATGGTCTAGATTCAGGCGCTCAAAATCTCGGTTGAAGAAAGACGGCATAGATAAATTTGTGCGAACAAACCTAACTTCAAGAAGTGAGACGGCAAAATTTTCATCAAAATTCATAAATTATAACGTATTTCTAGAAATTATATTGAGCAATCCAAGAGCGACGACCATAACTAACTTGGTCCCCAATCCGGCAATGAACGCATGGCGCGTTGTGTCGAAGACAACTAATAGTCGAAGACAATCTAGTGACATTGAAGAACCCAATAGCTCTCACAATCAGAGATCCACAACTTGCAAAACACGATGTACGACTTCGACTAGGATGATCTTCCAAACATAAGGACAAGACATACATGCCTTGAACGATTCAAGTGGTGGAAAAGTACACGGGCGGGTCGGGGCGGGTCTAAAACAAACTTTTGTCACGTTTATTCTTGAATTTTCCCAGGCCTTTGAAGTATCTTTGCACGCGGAATGTTACGGTCATGCAAAGCCAAATTCAATGAGAGTTTTGCTTCGTAAAATTACACGAAGACAAGTCTTGTCCCTTCGTCTTCTTTCCTCCTCTCTTTGCAATTCCCACTTCGTTTTCACGTGCCATGTACACGCTTTTAGGGCAAAATAAAGCCCAAAACAATGCTAAAGCACATGCCACTGTTTTCTTCCTCCTCTCCCTCTATAAAAACCCCTAGACCAACTCTCCAAAATCCCATCAACCCAAAGTCCCCAATAACCATTGTTTTGAGCCATTGTTGTCTTCACCAACTTTTTACTTCACATCTCTCCTTCAAGAACACAGCAAAAAAGATCATCACTGCCATCATCATGTTGAAGCCACAGCTTCATCAATCCCAATCTTCCTCCCCAACCTTGTTCCCCTTAAGCAAGCCATTTAGCCAAGGCAATGGCAGGATCGTAGGTTTTCGGGTACGATCCACGCCTGTGCTCCAAAAGAGCCGTAGAAGCGCTAAAGTAGGGCTTGTCTCGCGCAAGATCAATGCGACAATGAGCCCAAGCACTACCGAGAAGTTGCGGTCAGTTAAAGCGGTAGTGACTCTGAAAGAGAGCCCCGGTGGTTTGCTCTCGAAAATCGGGATAAAGGGAGGGGTCGATCTCCTCTTGGAGCTTGTTAGTGCTGAGCTTGACCCCAGTAAGTATTGAGCAGTCAGTTTTAACCTTGAATTTGTTAACAAAACTTGTAACAGAAAGTAAGGGCAGAAATAGGATGAATTTGATCGAAATGTTTTACGATGTTCATAATTTGACTTTTATTTGAAGTGAAACATATGATATTGTTAAAATTACAAAACTTGTGATATTTGTATCATATATGAATTGAGGATGAGGGTGGCAGAGAGATGGTCCTAACCTGCATTAATTGAGGAGAATCTTGGACAAGAAGGGAACAACATTGCCTGGATGTAACTTTGCAAAATGGATCGAACATCGTACATGTTCTAAGTGCGTTACTCTACAGTAGTCCCTCGAAGATGAAAGAAATCCAAAAACAGCGGCCGAGTGTCTATACTCAAGACGAAAGCAGTTTCTCATAAGAGAACACTATCTTGCCGAAGAAATATTCAGCTCCAAGCCTCCGATTCGCCGAGCTTTCGTTAGATTCGCCCCATTTGCTGTCATGGCTTTAATTTCAGCTCCCTCACAGTTAATTGGTTCCACTTATGATGCTAAAACAGTTAATAAACTCCTGATTTTTTTAACTTTGTTGACAGAGACGGGACAAGAGAAGGGGACAATCAAAGGGTCCACGCTCAAGAAGAGCCAAGACGCGGAGGAGGCGACGTATGAGTGTGAGTTCAAGGTCGGACAGGGGTTCGGGGAGGTCGGGGCGATTTTTGTGGAGAACGAGCACCGCAAGGAGATATACCTCAAGGACATCGTCCTCGACGGGTTCGTAGGCGATCCTCTCAACATCACATGCAACTCGTGGGTTCAGTCCAAATTCGATAACCCGCAAAAGAGGGTCTTCTTCACCAATAAGGTTAGATCACAAATAGAGCTGCATAGCTTCCTATTTAGGGTTTTTTTCTCATTTTTCAAGAGGTTCTTACATATATAAATATATCAAGACCATTTTAGGATCATGGCTTGAAAATGAAGGTTCTTTTTTTTTTTTCCCTTCACAAGACTTAGGTGCATATAAAGACCACTTTAGTACAACTCTTTGATGATGTATATATTTAAATTTTGAGGCTTCATGGTTTTCATTTTCAATGTTGCTGACGCTTCTGGTGGGCAGTGCTATTTACCGAAGGAAACGCCGAGCGGGCTGAGGAGGCTGAGAGAGGAGGAGCTGGCGATCCTGCGAGGGAACGGTCAAGGCGAGAGAAAGTCGTACGAGAGGATGTACGATTACGATGTGTACAATGACCTCGGGAATCCCGACAGCGGCGTGGATAAGAAGAGGCCAGTGCTCGGTGGAAAAGAGCTTCCGTACCCCAGACGATGCCGGACCGGGCGCCCTCGGTGCGATACCGGTGAGTTATCCCTTTAGAATAATGACTTACACAATATATTTTAGATTATTGGTGGTGCAGAGAGCTTGTAGATTATCTTTTTTAGCCGAAAGGCCATATGTGTGACTTGAATAGAGCTTTTTTTTGGAGGGAAATGCGCTCCAAACTAGTAAGTCCAAAGGTATGTTTATTTGTCTCTTCTGATTATTTCTTCAGAAGATGACGTGGCGAATACCAATTTGAATATTCTTTATCGAGAGAAGGGGGGGGGAGGGACCATGAGATTGAGAGTGCTGGACCCTTTTTCCAAGTGGAAATTGCAACTTCCGTATTCTTCTTTCATGAAATTATAGTCATAGAAACATCAGCCATTCATAATTTCATATCCTTTTAGCATGCTTTTTTGGCTATCACCAAATATTTTTTAATGTAATGTGGAAACTATCCTAGCTAGTATATTAATGATTATAATTATGCGTTTCTTCGGATAATAAATTAGAAGCTCGATATTATGTTAGCTAGTGTTAAATCCAAAACATTCGTTGATTTTTGTTTTTTCATCCTAACGAACAAATTAAACATTCACATATAATATAAAACAGATCCGCAATCGGAATCGAGGAGTGGAAACACATACGTGCCTCGAGATGAACAGTTCTCGCCGATAAAGAACTTGACGTTCTCGGCGAAGACTGTGTACTCGGTGGTGCATGCACTGGCGCAGTCGCTAGATACGGTGATAGTCGACTCCGACCTAGGGTTCCCCAACTTCTCCGCCATCGACGAGCTGTTCAACGAGGGTCTCAACTTGCCCCCGTTGCAGAAGCAAGGCTTCCTCAAGGACCTCTTGCCCCGGCTCGTCAAAACCGTCGCCGATGCCCCCAAGATGTCTTGCGCTTCGAAACCCCTGAAACCATGATCCGTAAGCAAACTCTCTTTCCCTCTCCCTCTCTCTTTAATTGAGTTCTATGTCCTCATTCAAGTATGTGTTGGACAGCTATCGTCCGTAAATTTCTACTGTATGCTCGATTCAGTGCGCTCAGTGAAAGGAAACTAACAAGTGATCAAGTAGACATAATCTATTCGGAGAAAGTAACATGATCATCGCTCATTCTTTCTTCAGGAAAATATAGTATTAGTCAATCATAGGACAAAAAATTTATGTATTATTTAGAATATATCCCCAAGACTTTTTATGCATAATAATTAAACGCGTTTTTCCAACTTGCAGGAGACCGATTTTTTGGTTTAGTGACGGAGAGTTTGCTCGTCAAACTCTAGCAGGAATTAACCCCTATGCGATCCAGTTGGTCACGGTAATAATTATTGTACACATTTCAAATATATAATTTGCTCACATACAATTAATTTAGTTTAATAAAAACTACAATCATTGGATATCACCATGTTGGGTATATGATTACTATACATAACTAGCATTAAAATATGTATTCAGGAATGGCCCTTGAGGAGTGAGCTTGATCCTAAGATATACGGTCCATCCGAATCGGCTATCACGACGGAGGTTATCGAAAGGGAAATTAAAGGCTTTATGCTAGTAACTGAGGTACGAAAATACTCTATTGACGAAGTATCACCTAATACGACTTATCCGCTCTCTAGGTTTGAGCATAAACCTAAATCCTACTGCCCCAATTAATGAAATTTGACTTGGATCCAACCTTTCCGGTTCGGTGGAATTCTATATTGTGCAGGCCATGAAGCAAAAGAAGCTGTTCATGCTGGACTACCACGACCTGTTCCTACCATGCGTGAACAAAGTGGGACAACTCAAGGGGACAACCTTGTACGGGTCGAGAACGCTCTTCTTCCTGACCCCAGATGAGACGTTGAAACCACTTGCCATCGAGCTCACACGGCCGCCGACCGATGACGGTAAGCCGCAATGGAAGCAGGTGTTCACCCCGTCGTGCAGCTCCACTGGCAGGTGGCTTTGGCGGCTCGCCAAGGCCCATGTCCTTGCCCACGACTCTGGATACCACCAGCTCGTCAGCCACTGGTAATAGCAATTGGACAGAAACGCTCAACTGTGGCACAATTAGTTCAAATTCTTTCCGAAGCGAATGCTTTGGAATAAGCCGATCATTACTTTTTGACAAGCAAAAAAAAAATCATACATCTATTAGATAGAAGTATACTAGTAACGAAGCAGGCTAATGGCTCGTTGTGATATGTGAGTATGTACGTAATTTTGTAATTGTTCCTTACAATGAAATGATTTGCATTAAAACGTGAATTATCTTGAGAAGTACCTATTTGCATAAACGATGACGGGGTAATTGATGTTTCACTGATTTCGATCATTGTAGGTTGCGGACTCATTGTGCCACGGAACCCTATATAATAGCAACAAAACGGCAACTGAGTGAGATGCACCCAATCTACAAGTTGCTGCACCCGCACTTCCGGTACACGATGCAGATCAATGCGCTGGCTCGCGAGTTTCTGATCAATGGCGACGGGATCATCGAGAGCTCCTTCTCTCCCGGCAAGTATTCCATGGAGCTCAGCGCCGTCGCCTATGACAAGCAGTGGCAATTCGACTTACAAGGCTTGCCCAATGACTTAATTAGCAGGTATTATACATCAATTAATTACTTGCACACCTCTTTTTTCTTTTTTCTTTTTTTTCCCCTTATTAACGTTATGCAAAGAGAAGAACATAAAAATCGTTGGCACATGGAGCGTTCTCAAGTTTTTCTGTTCGTGTCAATTCTTGCCAGGGGATTGGCAGTGGAAGACCCGACGGCACCCCATGGCCTCAGGCTAGCGATCGAGGACTACCCCTTCGCCAATGTTAAAAAAGTGATCCATTTTTTAGAAAATTCTAGACTACACCAGACTTAATGGAGAAAGAAAAATGGCGGCAACAATATGTCCAAGACAAAGTTGAAGGTTCTTGTACGTTGGAGAAATTTCTAGTGCATGTGCATGCAAGAAAAAGGCAAGAAAACTCTCAAATAATGAAGAGCCTTCTAGTACGTGGGCGGCATAATGGACAGCAAAAGGGCCAAAGAAAAGTCAACAAAAGTGGCTAGAGTTGTAAAGAATAGAAAAATATAGAAAAATGGTGAAGCAGCTAGAAGTCCTCATTGTCGGTGGAGAATGGCGGTGATATGCCTATAAATAGGGGTTGGGGTGTGTGTTTTGAGTTGTAGAAAAAAACTACACACACTCCTTCCAAAATCCTTCCTTTGTAATACATACTTTCATAATAAAAGTCTTGTTTTTTTTAACCATACACCCTTGCCTTTGTAGCCCATACTTCACACATACACACTTGCACACACACACACGCTTCCGCACAAACACCAACAGTGGTATCAGAGCCACGTCTTTGGTTGGTGTCAGGCGTTTGTCCTACCCACCAATTCCTAAAACTAACCTTTCCAAATACCCACTAACTAAACCATGGCCAACCCCACCTCATCATCATTTCCCATTCCCATTTTTGATGGGAACAACTATGATTTTTGGAGCATAAAAATGACTACATTTTTGATGGCCCAAGACTTATGGGACATCGTGGAAAAAGGTTATGAGGCTCCGCTAGAAGGTGCAAGTGTTTCGAAAGATCAACTACAAAAGGATGCAAGGGCGTTATATTTTATCCAACAAGCGCTCTCAGAAACTGTATTTCCAAGAATTATTGGAGCGAGGACTGCAAAAGAGGCTTGGGATATATTACGAGAAGAATTTCAAGGATCGGAAAAGGTACGCATTATTCGCCTTCAAACTCTGAGAAGGGATTTTGAAAATTCTAAAATGAAAAATTATGAGACCGTACAAGAGTATTGTGGAAAATTAAAGGAACTCGTTAATCAAATGAGAGCCTACGGAGATGGGATAACTGATCAAAGGGTTGTTGAGAAAATATTGGTGTCACTTACCAAAAAATACAACTCCATAGTTACAACTATAGAAGGAACTAAAGACTTGACGACCCTATCAATAAGTGAATTAATTGGCTCTCTAGAAGCATATGAGAAAAGACTAATGGCACAAGATGAAGATTCGGTCGAAAGTGCCTTTCAGTCTAAAATAAATATACGGTCTCATCAAACTAAAAATGATGGAAGGAGCTCATGGAAAAACAAAAGAGGAGGAGAAATTATAAAAAAGGAAAATTATCCACCTTGTGGTATATGCAAGAAAACAAATCATTTGGAGAAGGATTGTTGGTTTAAAAATAAAAAACAATGCCGCTTTTGTAAACGATATGGCCACGTAGAAAAAGATTGTCGCTCGAAAACAAATAATCGAGCAAACTATGTAGAAAAAAAAGATAGTGAAGAAAATACATTCTACGCTGGCCAAGCGGCAAATGACAATGAAAATGAAATATGGTACATAGATAGTGGGTGTAGCAATCACATGACGGGGGACGAATCTATATTCACTCATATTGATAAGTCGGTGAAATCTCAAGTAAAGTTGGGCAATGGTGCATTAGTAGATGTCAAAGGAATAGGCACCATCGCCGTGGAAACGAATAAAGGCCCAAAATATATACGTAATGTATATCTAGTCCCTCGTCTTGCACAAAATCTCTTAAGTGTGGGCCAAATGATACAAAGTGGGTATTCTCTATATTTTAATAGAGATGCCTGCATTATCTATGATAAATATAAAAATATCATTGCCTCTGTTAAGATGAAAAATAACAATTTTCCTATTCAATGGAAATTGGTCAAAGATATAGCCATGAAAGCTCAACTTGATGATTCATGGCTATGGCATAGAAGATTTGGCCACTTTAATTTTGCTGGATTAAAAATTCTCCATCAGAAAAAAATGATGAGAGATTTTCCAGCCATCACAGAAATTTCAGATGTTTGTGAAGGCTGTCTTCTTGGAAAACAACAGACACAGTCCTTCCCATCCTGGAGTTTCATGGAAAGCTAAGAAGCCTTTGGAACTTGTCCACACGGACGTGTGCGGTCCGATGAGGACACCTACACCTAGTCAAAATAAATATTTCATCCTATTCATTGACGATTATACAAGAATGACGTGGGTATATTTTCTTCGAGAAAAATCTGAGGTTTTCTCTATCTTTAGAAAATTCAAGAACCACGTCGAGAATCAAAGTGGCCAAAGAATCAAAGTCCTCAGGAGTGACAGAGGCACAGAATACAATTCAAAGGAGTTTAATAAATTTTGTGAAGATGAAGGAGTCCATCATCAACTAACTGTTGGCTATGCCCCAGAACAAAATGGAGTAGCTGAAAGAAAAAATAGAACCGTTATGGAGATGGCAAGGTCTATGCTAAAGGAGAAAGGTCTTCCCAACACTTTCTGGGCAGAAGCAGTCTATACTGCTGTATACCTATTAAATAGGTGTCCAACTAAAGCAGTTCAAAATAAAACACCAGTCGAAGCATGGAGTGGACGGAAGCCTTCAGCAAAGCATCTCAAAGTGTTTGGATGCATTTGCTACGTCCACATCCCTGCTCAAAAAAGGAGTAAGCTAGATGAAAAGACAGAAAAAGGAATATTCCTTGGCTATAGTGACCAATCAAAAGGCTATCGGGTTTACAACCTAAGAACTAAAAAGCTAATGATTAGTCGAGATGTCGAGTTCGATGAGAATGCTGCCTGGAATTGGGAAGACGAGAAGATCGTGAAGAAGTACATAACCTTGCCAGACACACCACCTGCTCAAGAGGAGTTAACGTCACAAGAAGAAGGAGAAGTACCGGATTCCACCACTCACGATGTAACTCCACCAAGCTCTCCAAGGGTAACGCAAGAAGAATCTACTCCAGAGTCTCCAATACTAAGGGTAAAAGCCCTTAGAAGAATTTATGACACATGCAACTTTGCTATTTTGGAACCAGAAAATTATGAACAAGCATCCAAAGATGAAGTTTGGATAAAAGCTATGGAGGAAGAGATTAAAATGATCGAGAAAAATGAAACCTGGGAGCTTGTTGATCGTCCAGAAGACAAAGAGATTATTGGCGTTAAGTGGGTTTACAAGACAAAGCTCAATGCAGATGGATCAATCCGAAAGCATAAAGCAAGGCTTGTGGCGAAAGGATACTTGCAACAACCAGGTATTGACTATACTGAAACTTTTGCTCCCGTTGCTCGCCTTGATACTATTCGAGCACTTATAGCCTTGGCGGCACAAAAAGAATGGAAGATTTATCAACTAGATGTGAAGTCGGCATTCCTAAATGGATATCTTCAAGAAGAAATCTACATAGAACAACCACAAGGCTTTATTCTCAAAGACCAAGAAGAAAAAGTCTTAAAGCTTAAGAAGGCCCTATATGGGTTAAAACAAGCACCACGTGCATGGTATAGTAGAATCGACGAGTACTTCATCAAGCAAGGATTCAGGAGGAGTATGAGTGAGCCGACACTCTACATCAAGACCCAAGGTAAGTCTGACACTCTCATTGTCTCTCTATATGTAGATGATCTTATATATACAGGAAACAATGAGATAATGATTCGAGAATTTAAAGAAGAAATGATGAAGACATTTGAAATGACGGACTTGGGCTTGATGAACTATTTCCTTGGTATTGAAGTCAATCAAGATGAAGGAATTTTCATCTCACAAAAGAAATATGCAGAAAAACTCCTTGAAAAATTCAAAATGAGTAATTGCAAAATAGTGGCAACACCACTTGTAATAAATGAAAAACTATTGAAAAATGATGGAGCTGAAAAAGCGAGACGCTTCACTCTACGAAGCCTAATTGGGAGTCTATTATATCTCACCGCTACACGGCCGTATATTATGTACGCGACAAGTTTACTATCACGGTTTATGCGAGCCCAAGTCAAATTCATTTTGGAGCAGCCAAAAGAATTCTTAGATATTTACGAGGAACTATAGATTACGGCATTCAGTATTGCCCAAGTATTAACACCAAGCTCATTGGCTACACCGATAGCGACTGGGCTGGTTCAACTGATGATAGGAAAAGTACTACTGGCTATGCATTCACACTGGGTTCTGGAATATTCTCATGGGCATCAAAAAAACAAGACTCAGTGGCACAGTCTACTGCTGAAGCAGAATATGTTGCGGCTGCTACAACTACTAGTCATGCAATATGGCTTCGAAGAATTTTAGAAGACATTGGAGAACAACAAATGGAATCAACGCCAATATTTTGCGACAACAAGTCCGCGATTGCTATATCAAAGAATCCAATATTCCATGGTAGAACCAAACATATAGACATCAAATATCACTTCATACGAGAGGCGCAAAATAACAAAGAGATCGAGCTGAAATATTGCAAAACCGAGGAACAAATAGCGGACATCTTCACTAAAGCACTATCACGAGCCAAGTTCGAGACATTGCGGGAAATGCTTGGAGTAACGCAAAAATGGATCAAGGAGGAGTGTTAAAAAAGTGATCCATTTTTTAGAAAATTCTAGACTACACCAGACTTAATGGAGAAAGAAAAATGGCGGCAACAATGTGTCCAAGACAAAGTTGAAGGTTCTTGTACGTTGGAGAAATTTCTAGTGCATGTGCATGCAAGAAAAAGGCAAGAAAACTCTCAAATAATGAAGAGCCTTCTAGTACGTGGGCGGCAGAATGGACAGCAAAAGGGCCAAAGAAAAGTCAACAAAAGTGGCTAGAGTTGTAAAGAATAGAAAAATATAGAAAAATGGTGAAGCAGCTAGAAGTCCTCATTGTCGGTGGAGAATGGCGGTGATATGCCTATAAATAGGGGTTGGGGTGTGTGTTTTGAGTTGTAGAAAAAAAACTACACACACTCCTTCCAAAATCCTTCCTTTGTAATACATACTTTCATAATAAAAGTCTTGTTTTTTAACCATACACCCTTGCCTTTGTAGCCCATACTTCACACATACACACTTGCACACACACACACGCTTCCGCTAAACACCAACAGCCAACGATGGCCTCCTCTTGTGGGACGCCATCAAGGAGTGGGTCACCGACTACGTCAGCCACTACTACCCCGACCCAAGCCGCATTGCGTCGGACAAGGAGCTCCAGTCCTGGTGGATCGAGATCCGGACCGTCGGCCATGGTGACAAGAAAGACTCCCCGGGTGGCCCGACCTCAAGACCCCGTCCGACCTCATCCACATTATCACCACCATGGTCCGGGTCACCTCCGGCCACCATGCTGCTGTCAACTTTGGCCGCATACACCTATGCCGGTTACTTCCCGAACCGGCCCACCATCGCCCGAACCAAGATGCCCGTGGAGGACCCGACGAGGAAGAGCTCAAGATCTTCGGGACAAGCCTGAAGCCACACTCCTCACGTGCTTCCCATCACGATACGTGCGACCAAGGTGATGGCAATCCTCGACGTGCTTGTCGAACCACTCGCCGATGAGGAGTATCTGGGACGGGATCTGGAACCGGCGTTGAAAGAGGAGCCAGCGATAAAGACAGCATTCGAGAGGTTCAGCGGGAGGCTGAAGGAGCTTGAGAGCATCATCGACAAGAGGAACACCGACCAAAGGTTTAAGAATCGAAGTGGAGCCGGGATCGTGCCGTACGAACTCTTGAAGCCATTCTCCGAGCCCGGCGTGACAGGGAAGGGAGTTCCATGCAGCATTTCCATCTGAGCAAACGACATTCTTGTTCGTGGTGGCGACCACATTGGCTGCGGAGAGAGAACTTCTCTCTCTGTTTTGTAGAAGAAGAGAGAGCGTGGTATATGCGGATGATAATGTGGTCATCCTAATTTGTTAAACATTTTTTATTTTAATTTCATGATCTAATTTGTCGTTCTACCAATATCTATGGAATTATGATTAAATGATTAATTTCCGTTCTAGTCCTTTATCAATTGCCAAAAGAAAGCAAGTGACGATGTGCATAAAACGTTATCTTCATTACATCTATCTTCCCCATAGATACCATATTCCACTACTGTTACATACTAATGCAGAATTTAAAAACTTGGGTACGTGGTCAGTTCAATAGATTAGCTAAACATGCTTCTCAGCCACAAGCAAGAGACAAGAGGCATGCACTTCCAGCAAGCAAATTGATGAGGGTAAAAATTAAATGGATTATATGGAGTTATTAATGCCAGCATCATGCAAGTCCTGTCACGCCCCGATCCTCATGGCACGCACACATCCCTTATCTTTGGTCGATTTAAAATTTGCAATATCCCAAGACTATGTATCGCCGACCCTTTCATTTATATATGCACATGCGGAAACAGTCATAAAATCCCCAGACAATAAAGCAATGGGATATACAAGTAGGACTAGGAAATTGAACCTGAAAACCAACACCCTTATGCTCATATACAAGCCATACTAAATCGATTGGTTTCTACTCAAATTGATTTTATAACAATCGTCATCAGAATCCTACTCCGGATCATCTTCGGGGTTCTCCTCCACGTACTCCTCTTCGGGTTCCTCAACAGGGATCTCCTCATCAGATTCATGCTCTTTAGGCTCCTCATCCAGGTCTTGAAATGGTTATTCAATAACCACTGAGACAACGTCTCAGCAAGTTCTACCTCCTAAGACCCGATTAGTAAACTAATACACCTTAGGGCTGCCTATGCACAACATGAGTTAGAGGACTTACCTTGGCCTCAGATTCCATCTGCATATTAGTACAGATTAAATAGGCACCCAAGCAATCCCATCGCAGATCGAAGCATCGATCAAATCGACCTAGTCGATTTCACGTCAACAAGACCACTCACGGTCATTTCCACTATTCCAACCAATTTATAACATCAATTCAAGGCAATGATCAATCGACCTAGTCGATTACGTCTCAATCAACCATTCAACGATCATTCCATTCAATCAATCAATCCACAACATCAAATCAAGACAACGATCAATTGACCTAGTCGATTACATATCAACAAGACCACATCCGGTCATTTCAACTATTCCAATTCAATTCCCAATTATGAATCACGGTCCTTAGGACACAACTTAATTATAGGTGGTAATCACGGCCCCACTCGGCAACTTTTAATATGTAGTGGCATCACGGCCCCACTCGGCAATGTTATATGTAGTGGCATCACGGCCCCACTCGGCAATGTTATATGTAGTGGCATCACGGCCCCACTCGGCAATGTTATATGTAGTGGCATCACGGCCCCACTCGGCAACTTTCAATATGTAGTGGCATCACGGCCCCACTCGGCAATGTTATATGTAGTGGCATTATCAACCAATGCCCGGTTATTCTTCAATTAATAACCAAAGATGATTCAATTTAGGAATAAATCCTAAAATCATTGATAAATCAATTTAGCACAAAATCAAGCTCAATTAAACAAACAAACTGTACAACGACAATCAGCACGAAATTTCGGTCGCTGGCCATCCCAGTTGAATTTTCGGAAAATAAATAATTAAACATTTAATTCCGAAAATTAAATAAATACATACAATAAATTCAATTTAGCATAATATAAAGCTCAATTAAATAAACGGACTGCACCACGATCATCAGCATAAAATCTGGGTCACTGGCCATCTCATCCTTAATTTCCGAAAATAAATAAATAATTAATTAATTTTGAGGATGAAATAATTAATATTAAAAACTCAATTTAACTCAAAATAAAGCCCGATTAAATAAATAGACTTCAACACGGTTATCAGCATAATTTTCCGATTCCGAATCAACTCAGTTGAGTTTTCGAAAAATAAATAATTATTTAATTTAATTTCGAAAATTAATATTTAAATACTAAAAAATCTCACTTAGGCTCGAATCGCCTAATTAACACCTAATAAGGGACGGGAAAAATCCCAAGAAGCATCCAATAAATATTACAAGCAATTCTCTATCTAATTACACTAATTATTTCACTAATATGCAATGGAATTAACTAATAATTGCTAATCCATTCTAATCTAACAACCTAATTACACTTAATTAACACTAATCAACCTTTAAGTGTAATTAGCAAACTAAGAAGGCATTAGTGAGTAAAACTCACTCAAAACGACGGGCTCGACGCGAGGATCGACTTTCCTCAAAGCGGGCCGAGCATCCGGGCTCGGGAAGGCGGCCAAAACGGGCCTCGTAGTTGCTGCAATACCCATTTTCTTCATCTCTGTTTGCTGCTGATTGGGGGCGGATCCAGGCTCGGATTGAAGCAACAGCAGACCTAGATGGACGGAGGGGCTGAACAAGACTTAGGCGAGGCTTCCCGGTGGCGGAGGAGGTTGGGCGGCGGCCGTAGGTGGCCGATCCGCGGCCCGAGCCGGGTCGAACAGCTCCTCGGGCGCACGAGTAGAGGCCAACGGCGCATGGCCAACAGCGGCGCGGGAGGACAGCAGCTCGGCGGTGAACGGCGGAGGGCGGTGGCGTCGCGTACGGCAATGGTGGCTCGCTCGAGCGACATGGCTGCTGCCCCTATTTCGCTTCGTTCAAACAAGAGGGCGGAGAAGGGGCGGAGGCGGAGGGCATGCGGCGTGGTGCGGCCGACCGCGAAGCAGCGGCGGCGGCTCCGACTTCAGTGGGCGGCGACGGTGGCGAGAGGCGATGACGGCAGCTGCTTCTGCTTTGCTGGCCTTCCGTTGCTGCTGAAGAAGAAAGCCAAAGGAAAAGGAAGAAGATGGAGATGCTTGACGGAGGAAGAGGAGAAACCGGTTTTCTCCTCCTCTCTCTCTCTCTCTCTCTTTGGCCCCACTACCAGCTGCCTTCCACTTTTCATTTCCAAGCCCTAAATTGCCCCTTCTAGAAGCCTTTAGACAATTCAAAATTTTGGTTCTATGGGCATACGAATTTTGAAACAATTGGCTTCCATTAATCACTTGATTTACTTTAAAATCCATCTAAATTGGCCTCATAAGATCTCGATAAATCCAAGTGATGCCTCAATGCTTCCATTAAATATTCTCCTCATCCAATAGCTCATCTCGCATCTCAATTTCGTATTCCATTTTAATCCCCGACTCCAATTACATAGCAATGACCTGATTAATTCAATTGAAATTAATACCGAATATTTTGGATGTCACAAGTCCAGTTTTGCATGCACTCTTAGATCAGGCGGTTCCATCAACATATCCAATTATGGGCCAATTATGATATATTAATCATTTGACACACTCATTATATGATATGAGACTTTCCTAACGTAATTTATATGTACATCTTAACAAAAAGGTGATTGGCCAGAGTTTGACTACCACGAATAAAAAGGTGAGGACCAAAATTAAGCAAGTCATTCAAAACTAAACATCTAGAATTTTCCTACCTAAACATTTGTCTTCTCGTTTTTCTCAGACACTTACTTAAGTATCAGAGAGTTCTATTGAGAAAATTTTGGGAGACTTTATTTTTCGTGCACAATGATACAATGTAGAAGAAGATCAATCTAGTTTGAAGCTCATCTTAAACATCCGCATCAAATATCCTTTTCTTGTACTTTTACATGAGGCACAATTGATAAAAAAAAATTTCTTTCCACAAGTAGACTTGAGATTGTACCGTGAGTGCGCTTAATAAGGTGCTATTTGTTTCACGAAAATTTCTTATTAGAAAACATTTTCCGATGTTTAGGTTGCTTAGAAAGATGAGTCTATAGAAGATATTTTCATAGTCAACGAAAAACATATACTTAGATTTAGGAAAATAATTTATCTTTTAAAAATCAAAAATCATTTTCTAAAATACAACTAGATATCGACGTTTGCACTAGAGTTTTTGCACTAGGGCACACCATTTCAACATCAAAAACAACAAAAACTAGAGCAAACATATAATAACGGATTCGAAATTGTAACCAAGCATCGCCCATTGGTTCTATACCTGATTTCACTAAATCCCAAGCACTACTACAACACTAATACAACTCTCTAAAGAGATTAAAATTAATGAAAAATGCCCTTAGTAAATCTTGCTCAATAAGTCAACAAGAGTATAACCGTATCAAACAATAAAGCTTTTTCAGTTTGTAGTTGTTCTCATGATTTATGTATTCTCTAGCATACATTGATCTTTTTATGTAGTCTTCAATATCCAAACTAACTATTGGATAATTTTCAAGATGATCAATTTAGTCATTGAAAATAAACAACACAATCATTGGGAGATCTAGTTGCCCACACAATTAAATCTTCCTTACAATGGTGTAGTTTTCAAGAATAAAGTTACTTATATTAGGAAATTTATTTACACCATAGTGATTGATGATTGATTGTGTCACGCCCGATCCTCGGGCACGCACACATCCTTCTCACTTGGTCGATTTTATAATGCGATATCCTAGGACAAAGTATCGCCGACCCTTTCGTTTATTATGTACATGCGGAAGCAGTTAAAATCCCCAGACAATAAAACGATGGGATAGAAAAGCAGGGCCATATTTTTCCTATTGAAATTTATAACCAAACTTTTATACAAAACACAAACCAATTCATAACTATTCACTTCAAAAGAAATTCTCAAAAGAAGATAGACTCTCAGCCCCTTCAGGCCATACTCAAGGCCCTTCTTAGGATTATCTTCTTCTTCCAAAAATCATTCTCTTTAAGTTTCACCTCCGAGTTCTCCTTCTTAGACTCCTCCTCATCAGCTCCTCATCGGGGTCCTGAAATGTTTTTCCCCAAACTGGGATTAGACTACGTCTCAGCGAGTTCTACCCCACTAAGCCCAATTAGTAAACGATTATACTGCAGGCTGCCTATACACACATAGGGCAGAAGACATACCTTGGCCTCATATCCCACCTGCAAGTCAGTACAATTCATAATAGGCACCCAAGCAATCATATCACGGATCGAAGCATCGATCAAATCGACCTAGTTGATTAAATGCCAACAAGACCATTCACGGTCATTTCTAATCAGTCAATCAATCCACGACATCAAATCAAAGCAATGAATCACATCAAGTCACACTCGGATTGAATCATCGATCAATCGACCTAGTCGATTACAAGTCAATCAGACCATCTCATGGTCATTTCCAATCAATCGATCGATTCACAACATCAGATCAAGCAATGATCAATCGACCTAGTCGATTACACGTCATCACGACCCATGCTTGGTGGGCACATTCAATACTATCTATAAGTCCGACCATAGTCCAGGACTGCTCACTCTAAGCTGTTATATAGATAGTATAGCTCGCACTAAGCTGATAGGGTTAAGGTATACTGCTCTCGCTAAGCTGACATATCGCCCGTAGGTTGATATAGTATACCGGTATACTGCTCTCGCTAAGTTGACATATCGCCCGTAGGCTGATATAGTATACCCCCGATGCTCCCACTAAGTTGATAAAGTGTACTGCTCGCGCTAAGCTGACATATCGCCCGTAGGCTGATATAGTACACTAGTATACTGCTCTCGCTAAGCTGACATATCAGAGCCCGTAGGGTGATATAGTATACTATCCGACCATTCAATCCATTCCATCTGATATCATTCTCGATAAAATAGCCGTGTGTGGGGACACGGTTGGCCTTAGCCAAAATATTATAATTTCCTTTTTCATAATTCCCACCATTCTCTACAGCCCACCAAAACACTTTTGGTGCTGTCCACCGACACCCGGTTATTTTCCAATCAATAATCAAAGATTATTCCATTAAAGGATAATTCTCAATTTCATAAATAATTCAATTCAGCACAAACTACAACTCGATTAAATAAACGAATTGCGCCATGACAATCGGCACGAAATTTTGGTCGTCGACCATCTCAATCTTAATTTCTGAAAAAATAAATAATTAATTAATTAATTTCGAAAATTAATTATTTAATATTAAAAATTCTGTTTAGCTCAAAATAAGGTCCAATTAAATAAACAGACTTCACCCCGGTCATCAGCATAATTTTCCGGTCACGGGCCATCCCAGTTGAATTTTCAGGAAATAAATAATTATTTAATTAATTTCGAAAATTGATTAATATTAAAAATTCAATTTAGCTTAAAGTAAAGTCCGATTAAATAAACGGACTTTGCCACGATCATCAGCATAATATTCCGGTTCCAGAACATCTCCCTTGAATTTTCGGAAAATAAATAATTATTTAATTTAATTCCGAAAATTAATATTTAAATGCCAAAAATCTCACTTCGGCCCGAATCACCAAATTGAAGCCCAATTAGGGGTCGGAAAATTCCCGAGACACTCCCAATAAATAGTAGACCACGTCTACTATTTAATTGCACAATCAATTTATCTAAATCGCATCACAATTGACTAATAATTGCTAATTAATTCTAATCTAACAACATAAACATAATTAATTAAAACTAAACCAACCTAAAGCATAATTAGCAAACTAATCTGGAATTAATGAGATTACTCACCAAATCGCGCGCAAATCGGATCAATCCGACGGCGGCGACGCGAGGAACGATTGTTCCCAAAGCATGGCTCGGGTTCGGGGCCGGGAAACGGCCCAAAACGGCCTTGAACAGTGCTGGAAACCCATTTTTCCAGCTGCTGTTCATGGCCAAACGAAGCTGTTTCGGTGGCTGAGATGGCGGAGCAAGGCCGGCGGAGGGCAAGGGGAACGTCGGGGAGGTCGGGCGGAGTTGGGCGGTGGCCGGAGGTGGCCGGACAGTGGCTGGTCGGTGCGGACAGGGGCGAAACAGGGCTGATTCGTGGCTGGATCGCGCGGGACGGCGGGACAACGGTGAGCGGCGGGCGCTCGGGCGCGGCGCGGACACGGGCGGCGGTGCGGCGGCGACGGCAGCCGCGGCGAGCTGCTTCTTCTTCTTCGGTTTGCTGGTTTCGGGCTGGTTCGCATAAAGAAGAAGGAAGAAGAAGAAGTCGGTTACGAGAGAGAGTGGGGGAGAAGAGAGAGGAGAGAGAAGAAGAGATAAGAGAGAAAAGAGAGAGAGAAGACAAGTTTGACTAGTCAAATGGAGAGAAAGAGAAGCCAAATTGAATTTGGCAAGGGGTAGGCGGTCGGTGGGGAGGGTGTCCGCACGAAGGGGGATGGGGAGAGGAGAGAGAAGAGAGAGAAAAAAGAGAGAAAAGAAATTCAAAAATCATATTATTCTTATTTTTCTTTTCTCTTCCCCTTTCTATTTTCTTTTTGGTCTTCAATTTTTCCTCCGATAATTTATTTATTGAAATTTCGGACCCGTCAATAAATTGACGAACGATGAGACAGGATCCTATTTATCCAGTCAAATTAAAACCCGAAAATCTGGATGTCACAACTCTTCCCCTCTTATAAAAATTTCGTCCTCGAAATTTAAACCTTTACCAATCCATAAACGAAAGGTGGGGGTATTGTCGTCTCATCGAGTCTCACTTTTCCACGCTGATCATTCGGTCTCGTGGCGTTGTCTAACCACTTTGACCAAGGAGATCATCTTTGTACACAAAATCTGCTCTTTCTCGAACCAACCGACATGGCTCCAAGCATTTCCGGAAAAAGAAGAAATGGCGATACCTACGCAAAAGGAAGGATCGCACAGGCCATAAGAAGTCAAGCCGTTGCTACATTTGCAACAAGAAGGGACATTTTGCCAAAAACTGTCCTCAGGCGAAAAAAGGTCAGAATCATCTCATAGAGAATGAAACAGGTTTTTCACTTGAAAATGATATTGAATCTTTATTCTCTGCTAATGATGAACCAACTGAACAAACACTTTGTGTCATTCCATTTTACCAAACTTCCAGTGAAACTGAGTCTGACTCAGAATCTGAAGATATTTTTCACATATCTCCCACATCTTCAGAACTAAATCCTGACATATTCTTAAGTCAAACTCATTGTCCTCACTTTCCTGTTAAAATCCTCACCTCGAAGTTTGCCAAGCCTATCAACGTCATTGCCCTTATTGACACAGGAGCAAGTAGTTCCATTCTAGATACAAAGGTTCTACCCGAAGAATTCTGACCCCTTACATCCGATACTTCAATTCTCCGCTCAGAGATACTTTGTCCACAAATGTCAGAACCACACCAATCACTGTCCAGTTTTTTCCTCAGTGTTCTATAACCACAAAGATTTTTGGATCAAACCTTCCCAATAAAGATTTGATAATTGGGTGGGATATCATGACTCAAATCTCTCAACTTCAAATCATTCCTGGAAAGGGTCTTAGATTTAAAGACCAATTCTCTGACTTCGTTAATATTCAGAGACTCTTTTCTATTGAGATGAGTTTATTGGATCCAATCATGCAAAAGTTGCTTGAATCCTGTTCAGAATCCCATTCAGAATTTGCCCAGAAATGTTCTCATCCTTTATGGGAAAACTCTGAGTTCTTTGTTCGCCTTCCCTTAAAAAAGAACGAAGACATAAATCCGACCAAAGCAAGCCATATGGGAATGAACCTAGAACACTTGGCTCTAGCTCAAAGGGAATGCTCAGAATTATTACAGCAAGGCCTTATTGAAATTTCAGATTCTCAATGGGCTTGTGAAGCTTTTTATGTCAATAAACGTGCTGAGCAAAACAGAGGAAAAATGAGATTGGTAATCTATTACCAGCCTCTTAACCTCTTCCTCCAAGATGACAAATTCCCTTTACCATCCAGAGATTCCCTCTTCGCTGGTTTAACCAAAGCCCACATTTATTCCAAATTCGACCTCAAAGCCGGATTCTGGCAATTGGGTATTCATCCTAAAGACAGATCCAAAACAGGATTCTGTATCCCGAATCAGCACTTCCAGTGGAAAGTTCTTCCTTTTGGATTAAAAGTAGCACCATCTCTTTTCCAAAAGGCCATGTGTCGTATTTTCCAACCAATTTTGGGAAGTACGGCAATATACATCGATGATATTCTGCTCTACAAACTCGATGAATGCAGCCACCGCCAACTCCTTGAGAGATTTGCGAAATTGTGAAGCAACATGGCATTATGCTCTCTCAGAGAAAAATGAATATTGCCCAGACAGAAATTGAATTTCTTGGTATGCACCTCAACAAGGGTACATACTATCCAGGGCCACATATTGCTCAAGAATTATTGAAGTTTCCTGAAGATAACTTCACAACAAAGCAAGTTCAGCAATTTCTGGGGATAATCAATTATCTCAGAGATTTTGTCCCCAATATTGCAAAGCTTCTGATTCCTTTGCAATCCATGCTGAAAAAGAACTCCCCACCTTGGGGAAAAACTCAGACTAGAGCAGTTGCTGAGCTTAAGGAGATTATGCAGAATCTCCCACCACTACAAATACCATCAACAGGTAAAAGAATTCTTCAAACTGACGCCAATGATGAATACTGGGCGGCTGTCCTTTTTGAAGAAATCAATGGTAAGAAACATCTCTGTGCCTACAAAAGTGGAAAGTTTTCCCAAGCCGAAATGCATTACCATTCCACTTTTAAAGAAATCCTAGCAGTTAAAAATGGAATCAAGAAATTTGAATTTCATCTTATCGGACATCACTTCTTGGTAGAATTAGACATGGCATCTTTTCCTCAGATGACCAAGTTTAAACAGAAACAGATTCCAAACCCTCAACTGCTTCGATGGGCTGAATGGTTCTCGAAATACTCTTTTGAAACCAAGCATATTCCTGGAAAAAAGAATGTGCTTGCTGACTTTTTGTCAAGACCCAAGGCACCTGCCGAAATCAACATGTACATCAAGAGACCTGCCTTCCATATGCTCAATCATGGTGTGAAATACAAGATTGAGAAGATCAAGGATTTGCCAAGTTGGAAATTTCCTGAAGAAATTATTCAGCAAATTCAGAACGACAGTCTTACTGAAAACCTGGAGAACCTCATATGGCAATCCCACACAGACCTATTCAGATTCAATGGAGGTTCGATTCTTTATCCTTCTGGGTTAAATCTGAATTATCCTTTCATTCATCCCCTCATCTGGAAAGAAGATGATTTTCCTGATCACTCAAAAGGCTGTTATGGTACTTAACCAATAAGTACTTGATAGCCATCGAGATTCCCACCAGAAGATTCATTGCTAATCTCACCAGGATATTTTTGCTCGGAAGAAACATCGAAAAAGAATGTGATAGAAATCTTTTAGATTTTCTAAATTGGTTCTATCATCCTACATGTTGGAAACAAGATTTGGAAAGAGAACTGAGAACCATAACACCAAATCCTGAAGTCCACACCATCCTGTTTTTCAGACGTCCATGGAAATTTTGCAGAAATAATGGTAGTATTTTGGATAAGCCACTTGAAATAGGAACCACATCCTATAAACCCCACTTGAACAGCCGAGAAGCCCGCATCCACAAATCTTACCCAAGATCTGTCAGATTCTGTGAAAACGAGTATCGAGAACTCCAAAGAATCCTATGCCAGGAAAACAAAACCATTCCTGAAGACATCTGGAATAATGCACCCACTACGTGGGATCATTATGACCTAGCACCAGAAGCTAAGGAAGCACTTGATCAGTACAGACAAGCTGCATCGTCCCAAGAGCATGAGATGACAAGTGAAGACGACATTGTCCAGTCTACTCAAGACCCCTATGCACGCTTTGGAGGCCCTCTGTCCCAGGATCCCTACGAACAGGGACCTTTGTCCTCATTCCAGAACATGGACACATCGTACTATGCACAGACATCAAATTGGCCTCAGCCAAGCATTCCTGCTCGTCCTACAAGTGAAGAAACAAACTGGGCAGAAGAAGAAGCATCTCACTGGGCTCATGAACAAGCATCCTCATCAAGAAGGCTTAATCAGATCCTCTCACCAGAAGATCTTGAAGCCCTTCAGTAGAAGTACGAAGCTCATCTCCTAGAAGACAGCTCAGACGACTCAGACTCAGTCTGTAGCTACAATGCCCGCGACGGACGAGACCGTTGAGTCCGTACAATATCACTGTAGCAGAGTCACTGTTCACTTTTACTATAACACTAGGCTAGGGAAAGTACTGTTCACAGTACAGTTTCTGTTCATAGTGTGCGAATAATTCCCTCCCGGAAATTTCTGGTGCTCCTGTTTGTACCCGGACCCATGAGCATGGTCCTTGTTTGTTGTCTTTTGACCTCATTTTGCCTATATAAGGCCATGAGGATGTATTGTGTTGGGCAGAGTCCCTTAAAGTAAAGTGTGTGCTTTGTGAAAATTCTCTCTATGGCTTTCTAAATCTCTTCTTCTCTAGCCTGGCATGATCCTTCGAGAAAAGCAGCTTGGGTAGGCTAGAAATGTTTCCATCCTGGCATCCTCTGAGTGTCTCTAGGCTCTGAACTAAAGGGCTGAGTGGTCTTCTGCTAAAAGGCTGTCCCTGAAGGGCTTGAACAGGAGTTGTTCGCCCAATGTGGGATGCATACCTGCAGGAAATTTACTCTCCTTCCCTGGTTCTAAGTCTAGATCCATTCATGGTATTAGAGCCATGGTTTCATTTTTAGCATTATCCATTCCATGCGCTTGACAGGTGATTCCAGTGCTGAGAAGATTTTTCCACATCATGACAGATCCAGAAATTCTCGAAGCACCTATTTCTCTTGCTCCTTCTCCTCCTCCTTCTTCTTCATCTTCAGCCTTGTCAGAATTTCGTGTTTCTAATGCCTATAAGATAGATTATCTTTATGAAGTCTCTCTTAGTGATGAAACCAAGATCTCATAAACTCAGCTTCCTCTTATGAACCCATATTCCGCCTTTGCTAAGCCTACCTCATCATTCTCACCTATCCGCTCCATTCGCCAACTTATTCACCAGACTCCAAAGCAAGTAAAGGAATATGTCCAATCCTCCAAATTCGATCAGCATCCTATTCCTGCTACTGAAAAGGAGTATTTTGTTACTCTTCAGATCCCTCCTGAATTTCCCAGGCAATGGGTTCAACAGGGATATTCTCATGTCCATTACGAAGCTGTTTGTCTTGCTCTCACTTTCCATGGTCGAAAAGGTTTACCAGTTGTGGCAAGAATTGCTTTGTTAGACACCAGGTTTTTACAATACCAGCACGCTTGCATTGGTACTGTTCAAACCACTTTAAATGCAGGAACAGTCTTTGTGACTTTGTATCCAAACTTCAACATCGCTCTATCAGACCCCCAACTACTTTCTTTTTTGAAAGTTCAAGTCCAACTCACTGGAGGCCCTCAGACTGCTGAATCTGTAGCTGCTACTCTACATTACCAGATGGTTTATCGAGTGCAGAATCATGCTCTCGACCTCAACTTCAACAATGGGAATGAAGATGCTTTGTTCATTTCTATGCAGAATGACCAAGCATCATGTATTCATGTCCCCAGACAGATCCCGAAGGATACGTTGGCCAAGCTCCTTCCAGAGACTTGGATTACCAACTATGAAAAGCTACACCAGCATAACAAGCCTTTCCAGTCCACGGACTCAGAGTTTGTAAGGAAAAAAGATGGAACTGTTTCCATCAAGTTTGGCAAAGAAAAGGAAGAAAGTCCTTCTATCTTCCAAACCCTTTTCATGATCGAACCATGTGTTCCAGAATCCATTTCTGAACCAGACCCAAAAAAGCATGTTCGACACTTCGATGGTGATGGACATCATGTTCATTACTATAAAGACAAGTATGGTCATTGCTTTTGGGATCCTTTTTGCCAATGTTCCTACTGTCTAAACTCTCCAAACGAGGTAGATCCTCATGCGAGATTGTTGGAGAAATCTTTCCAGAATATTTTGAAGCTAACAAAACATTTCTATCAGTCTAGTCTGGATATTTGAAGACCGACAGTTTAAAGTCTGAAGACTTTGTATTCTCAAGACTCAAGACTCAAGACTCAAGACTCAAGACTCGAGACTCAAGACTCAAGTCTATTCTCACTGACAGTCTTTCTAATCCAGTGACGAAGGAAATCCAAAACCGAAGTGTATGGTTGAGGATTCGATCCTATCCTCTGGAATAGATTCTTTGGTTGGATAGATATTTCGGATTCTTTGATTCTTATCTAAGATCAATTGAAGATCCGATGGTCGACGAAATATTCTTGGAATGTTCTATTCTTGGAAACCAAGATCCTGATTGTATGGGCGAACAGATTGATGGGCTATCATCGATTCCTTAATTAGCTCGGATGATCTTCTTGATTGATTCCGTCCAACGGGTAGATTGGAGGAATTCCTTTGGTAAGTGCCAACGGCTATGATGGCATAAAGGAGTATAAAAGGAAGACGTTCTAGTTGTTTTAAGGGTGTGATCGATAGAAAAATTCCGTAGCGAAGAACCTTGATTGTTAGTCGATACGTTCGAGCGAAATTGTATACACAGAGAGTGTTTATACTTGGTGACACCTTGAGCGAGTGTGGTAGATCATCTACACCTAGAAATCAAGGAAGATCAACACCGTAACATCTCTTTGATTATAGTGCAATCCAGCCAATCGGGCTGTCGGTCTGCGAAGAGTGGACGTAGGCTTGAATCAAGCCGAACCACTATAAACCGCGTGTTCAATTCTCTCTTTCCCTTACTCAGTCTTACGATTGATTTTTAATTATTGCAAATCCTTCAACTATCTAAGTATTGTGCAATCTTCAAGAAAATTTTTATATACCTATTCACCCCCCCTCTAGGTACTCGTACTTGCTATATCATTTGGTATCAGAGCCCGTGTTCTTATTTTATTTGAAGTGTTTTACTTCAGAGTAAAAGATCCATGGCGAGTATGCTAGCACCAGGGCTGGTGGAAGGGCAAAGCAATACCAGACCACCCTACTTTGATGGAAAGGATTACAACATCTGGAAAAACAAGATGAAAGCTTTTCTACGATCAAAGGATCCTCTGGAATGGGATGTGGTGGAAAAAGGAATCACTCCTACTTGCTGCATCGCATCGAAAGAGGGAAAGAAACTGTTGAAGCCGCGAATGTCTCAAGAAGAGATAAACAAGAGACAAGCACTCGATGCTAAAGCAATTTATTCTTTATATTGTGCTTTGTCACCAACTGAATATAACAGAATATCTTCTTGTGTTACAGCAAAAAGAAGTCTCTGGGACAGATTACATATCACTTATGAAGGGACAGATCGAGTGAAGGAGACCAGAATTAACATTCTTCTTGGTCAATATGAATCCTTCAAAATGAAATCAGGAGAATCTATAACTAACATGTTTAGCCATTTTACAGATATTGTCAATGGTCTTGAGAATCAAGGACAGAAAACTTCTGATCCTATGAAGGTGAACAAGCTACTCGTGGACTCTCCAAGGATTGGAATCATATAAAGACTTCAATAAGAGAGACGCAAAGAATCATGCAATTATCTGTAGACGAGCTGATTGGAACTCTTCAGTCTTACGAAGTGGAACGAATTAATGAAGACGAAGATCCAAGAGATAAGAAATCCATTGCATTAAAATCTAACGATGATTCTGATGATACAGATCAAGAAGATGTGGACGATGAGGAGCTTGCTCTTATGATTAGAAGATTCAGAAAGCTCAATAGAAAAGGAAGAAGGTTCAACTCAAAGAAACAAAGTTTTCAAAAACAGCAAACCAAGTTTATTGATAATGAGGAACCAAACAAAGATGTAGTTTGCTTTGAGTGTAAGAAAAAGGGGCACATCGTACCCAACCGTCCTCTTCGAAGAAGAAAAGAGGAAAGTCTCGAGAAGTCTCGAAAAGCTCTTAAAGCCGAAACCTGGAGCGATACGAGTGTGAAGAAAGTGATGAGGAATATGCCAACCCGTGTCCGATGGCGCAATCGGACTCGGACTGGATCGACTCGGACGTGAATTTGAGGTAAGTGATTATAAAATCCCTGTCAAAGTCTCTAAATACATTGATGAACTATGTTTTAGTCTTAAGACTTCTCTCAAAAAGATTTCCGAACTTAAAAAGGAAAAATCAATTTTAAAACAAAAGGAAAATATTTTAGAAGAAAAAGTGAAAAGTTTAGACTTGAATGTTTCTACTCTTAAAGAGAATGAAGATAAACTTTCAAAAGAAAATGCTTTCTTAAAAACTGACTTATCAAATATTTCAAAGAAATTTTCAATAGGGTCCGAAAAACTTGAAAAAGTTCTTTCAATCCAAAGACCTTACTTCAATAAGTCTGGTCTAGGTATGACAGCATAAACTATCCCCTTGATTGATTTTCCGAAAGTAAAAGAAAGAATTAAGAAAAGACCGTCGAGAGAGGCTTACAAAAATCATTTCAAGAAAGTTTTTGTAAAGTCTGTAGGTCGAAATGCTTTAAGGTGTTCAAAATGTAACAGTTAGGATCATTTTGAAAAAGAGTGTCCTATGGTTTGGAAGCCTGTTAAGAAAGTATGGCCTAATAATGCTCATTCTACTAACGCCAAAGGACCCAAGAAAATTTGGGTACCAAAGAAAGCTTGAGACTCTCTTTTGAATGTAGGTCTCTGTCAAAAAGAAGGTAAAGTGGTATCTTGACAGCGGATGCTCAAGACACATGACAGGAGACTCAAATTGCTTCATAAAGCTTATTCAAGTAAATGGTGGAAAAGTTTCATTCGGAGGAAACAACAAAGGAAGCATTGTGGGATTTGGAACTGTGAAAATTGGAAATCTCACAATAAACAATGTCTCTCTAGTGGAAGGACTCAACTACAATCTTCTCAGCATTAGCCAACTGTGTGATACTGGTTACAAGATCTCTTTTCAAGAAGGCATATGTTCTGGAATTAGTAAAGACTCAACTCAGTCTTTCATGGGTCGAAGGCATGGAAATATTTACCTCCTTGATGTAAAACCAAATGAAGATCAATGCCTAATTTCAATTTAAGATGAAGCAGTCCTATGGCACAGAAAGCTTGGCCATGTCAACATGAAGCAATTAGCCAAAATCTCATCAAAGAAGCTTGTTCGAGGTCTACCGAAATTGCCATACCAAAAGTCTGATTTATGCACTCCATGCATTCTGGGAAAGCAGGTAAGAAATTCATTTAAGCCAATAAATCATGTCTCTACTAATCATGTACTATAGTTGCTTCATATGGATCTCTTTGGACCTACAAGAACCCAGAGCATTGGAGGTAAGAAATATTGTCTAGTAACCGTGGATGACTATTCTCGCTTTACCTGGGTATATTTTCTTGCAAGTAAGTCAAAAACCTTTTCGTACTTTGAGAAGTTTGCTAAAAAGGTTCAAAATGAAAAAGGATGTGCAATCTCAAGTATAAGAACAGATCATGGAAGTGAATTTGAAAATCAAGATTTTACGAAATTTTGTGATAAATCTGGTTTTAATCATATGTTTTCCTCTCCATATACTCCGAGAGAAAAATGGAGTCGTGGAAAGAAAGAATAGATCTCTTCAAGAAATGGCTAGAACACTTTTAATTGAAAGTAAAATTTCTTCACGATTTTGGGCTGAAGTCAAGTTTTTCAACCGCTTGCTATATTATAAATAGAGTCTTTCTAAGACCTATTTTAGAGAAAACCCCTATGAATTATTCAAAGGTAAGAAGCCTATTGTTTCATACTTTCATATGTTTGGTTGCAAATGCTTTATTTTGAAAAATGCAAATGATCGAGTTGGTAAGTTTGAAGAAAGATCAGATGAAGGCATCTTCCTTGGATATTCTTCATCAAGCAAAGCCTACAGAGTCTACAACAAGAAAAGCCAGTCTGTGGAGGAATCAATGAGCGTCAAATTCCAAGACTCAACGCTAGATGAATCCAGCCAGACTCAGTATGAAGAGTCTGAACCCTCTCTAGATCTTCCAAAGTCTACAACTCAAGAAGCATCTCAGACTCTGGAAGTCCAACATCAAGATGCTCATGAAGATTCAAATAAAGAAAGAGATCATCAACCAGGCAAATCAACTAGTAACTGGAAGCATAAATCCAGTCATCCCAAAGATCTCATTATTGGCGAAATCAATGAAGGAATCCGCACCAGATCAAAAAGGCGTGAAGAATCTAGTGTTGTGGCTCTCATTTCTGAAATTGAACCAAAAAGCATAGAAGAAGCTTTTATCTGATGAAAGTTGGATCAAAGCTATGCAAGAAGAACTCAGACAATTCAACATCAATGATGTCTGGGAATTAACATCTAAACCAAAAGGTAAAACTGTTATTGGAGCCAAATGGGTATTCAGGAACAAGATGAATGAAGAAGGAAAAGTCATACGAAATAAAGCAAGACTCATGGCCAAAGGATATACGCAAGAAGAAGGAATAGACTATGACGAGACTTACGCACCGGTTGCAAGGTTAGAAGCTATTCGACTATTACTTGCGTTTGCTTGTTATAAAAATTTCAGGTTATTCCGATGGACGTCAAAAGTGCGTTCCTAAATGGATTTATCCATGAAGAAGTTTATGTGGAACAACCACCTGGGTTTGAAGACCCAAAGAAGCCGACTCGATCTTGAGGCCGAAAAAGGCCTTGTATGGTTTAAAGCAAGCACCTCGAGCTTGGTACGACGGACTAAGTAAGTTTTTATTACGAATGGTTTTGTCAAAGGTAAAGTAGATACTACTTTGTTTATCAAAAAGGAAAACAAAAGCTTTTTACTTGTTCAAATATATGTGGACGATATTATTTTTGGATCACCTAATGAAAGTCTATGCAAGAAATTTTCTAAGTCTATGCAGGATGAGTTTGAAATGAGTATGATGGGAGAATTAACATTCTTTCTTGGACTCCACGTGAAACAAATGAAGGAAGGAACTTTTATTCATCAAGAAAAATATGCACATGATCTTGTCAAAAGGTTTGGATTGGAAAAGTGCAAAAAGACCGACATACCAATGTCATGTTCTCAGAAGATAGACAAAGAATGGAGAAGGGACCGACTCACTTCGATCTTACTGAGGAAGAAGACTTATCAAGTCAGCGACAAAGTCCGATTCGCTCTCCTCCACGTCATTCAACACCTCCTGCCCCATAAGGTGCGAGTCAACATCTGGAAGAAGAGATAATCGAGGATGCCGACCCAGTAAGAGTTCAAAGACCCTCCTTTATCTATAAGCTTTATCGTGCGTTGAAAAGCACCGGTACTTCATTAAAATATATAGATGAATTCCTTAAGGACAAAAATTATGGGAATGAGTATCTTTTTCTGCGGAAAATGGAGGAATTGGGAATTGCTCCGAAAGGAAGGGCAGAGGAGGCACTTGCGAACATTCCAAGTGACCCTCGTATGCCAGGACAAAATCTGATTGAAGGGAACGATGATGACAGAATGTTCCTTGAATTTCAACCCAAAATGGGTGTGGCAGCAAAGGTGAAAGGAAATCAGATGGATTTGTTTAAGTCCAAGGATCAAGAAAATGTGTATTTCAGGCTGTTGAAAAGAGGGGTGATAAACCCTAGAAGTGTCGATTTTGACTTCCTAGACGCGATCAACATGAACTTAAGAGAGAAGTTGAATTTGCTTCAACTTGAGACTTTTTGCTCTGACTCTACGGACGGGTATACTCATCGACCGCTTATTTCTATTCAAATCTTAGCTTTTGGATGCGAATAGAATTTCATTCAGTGTACGAGACCAAGTCTATGTGGTAGATGTGAATATGTTGGCGGACATAGTTGGAGTTGAACGAGGACGTTATCTACCAATCAAAGTCTCACCTGCTCGTACTACTCTGGAACTTGTCAAAGATAGGGACGTAGAGAAGAAAATTACCTATTCCGGGATGAATGCCATCAACATTGTGCTTCATAAGATTGTGATTAACTCGTCTCGGACCGAAGTCTACGTCAAAGACTTCGTGTCTCTTTCTCAAGCAAAGTTGATGTATGCGATCAACTCGGGACGGAAGTTCTCTCTCCCGCACACTATTCTCTTCCATATGTACGAGCAATGTCGAAAGACAAAGGACAATTGCCTTATCCTGTCCGGTGACCAAGATCTTCGACACATGAACATTGAACCACCACAAACATTTTGTGTTCGACCGTGTGATAAGATGGTGGTAGGTTTGAAGATGTTAACGAAGATGCGTCAAAGAACTGTCCAAGGCAATGGAGAAATTCGAGTGAAATCTCCAGTTCAATCTGCTTCAAAAAGGAAAGGAAAGGAAGCCATCGGTGCTCCATCAAAGAAGTAGAAAAGAACTCTCATCCTGGAGGATGAAGATGAAGATGAAGAGGATGAAGATCCTACTATCCAAGCACTGACAAGAACCGGGCGCTCGTGCCTCAACCGACGAACTTCGAAGAACGAGAGAAGAAGAAGAGCGAGAGAGAGAAGGAGAAAGAAGCTGAAGAAGAAAGAGAAGGAGAGAAAGAAAAGTCTGCTGAATGGAGAGAAGGGAAATCAAGAGCATGATCATCACTCTTCCCCTTTCGATGTCCTAGAGACGGGGAGTTGGCGAGCAAGAAAGGTCCTCACCTCATGCTGCTGTTAGTGAAGGTCCAAGACAATCTCCAGCAGACCCAGAAGAATTTCAGGCTTCTCAATTGCCTGAAGAAGGTGATACGTCAATACCAAATCTGCTAGACTATACAGAAGCGCCATCGTCTGCATTTTCTCCATCAGAGAAAGCTCATGCCAGTACACAGACGGACAATTCTGCAGATTTTCATCGCATCATGGATATTCTTCTGGAAATGCGTGGCCAGATATATGCTCTAGACTGTGAAATCCAAGCCATGAAGAATGCTGGACAAGCATCCTCAGTCACCCTGGAGGACAAAATGAAAGACCTCGCTTTGCAACTTCAAGCCAATGCCAAAGGAGAGGAGGTAGCTCAACTACGGGAAGACTTGAAGAGGCTAGAAGGAGTAGTCCAGTCTATGGGAGATTTCCAGATCGTGCGCATTCCCAAGCAGACATGACTCCTTTCTCACCCTTTTTAATGATGACAAAAAGGGGGAGAATCAATTTGAACAAACAACTTTCAACATTTTAAAACTTTTGTGGTTATGTTTATTTTTGAGTATGACTTGAGAACTTGAACTTGGGTGTAAATTTAAATTTGACTGAATTGGCTGTGGATTTTGATGCTTGACTGGTTGCATTTATATCAAGTGTTGTTATGGTATTACTCATGAAAGACTAATCAATTTTCTATGGATGCAGAGTCTGGTTGCTTTATTAATCTTTTTGAGTTAGCCATATTGCTTGAGAAATGTTTGCAGATCAAAGTTGTTCAAATCTACAAGAAAGTTTTATCACCATCAAAAAGGGGGAGATTGTTGGAGAAATCTTTCCAGAATATTTTGAAGCTGACAAAACATTTCTATCAGTCTAGTCTGGATATTTGAAGACCGACAGTTTAAAGTCTGAAGACTTTGTATTCTCAAGACTCAAGACTCAAGACTCAAGACTCAAGACTCAAGACTCAAGACTCGAGACTCAAGACTCAAGTCTATTCTCACTAACAGTCTTTCTAATCCAGTGACGAAGGAAATCCAAAACCGAAGTGTATGGTTGAGGATTCGATTATATCCTCTGGAATAGATTCTTTGGTTGGATAGATATTTCGGATTCTTTGATTCTTATCTAAGATCAATTGAAGATCCGATGGTCGACGAAATATTCTTGGAATGTTCTATTCTTGGAAACCAAGATCCTGATTGTATGGGCGAACAGGATTGATGGGCTATCATCGATTCCTTAATTAGCTCGGATGATCTTCTTGATTGATTCCGTCCAACGGGTAGATTGGAGGAATTCCTTTGGTAAGTGCCAACGGCTATGATGGCATAAAGGAGTATAAAAGGAAGACGTTCTAGTTGTTTTAAGGGTGTGATCGATAGAAAAATTCCGTAGTCTCGAAGAACCTTGATTGTTAGTCGATCTTTCGAGCGAAATTATATACACAGAGTGTTTATACTTGGTGACACCTTGAGCGAGTGTGGTAGATCATCTACACCTAGAAATCAAGGAAGATCAACACCGTAACATCTCTTTGATTATAGTGGAATCCAGCCAATCGGCTGTCGGTGCGAAAGAGTGGACGTAGGCTTGAATCAAGCCGAACCACTATAAACCGCGTGTTCAATTCTCTCTTTCCCTTACTCAGTCTTACGATTGATTTTTAATTATTGCAAATCCTTCAACTGTCTAAGTATTGTGCAATCTTCAAGAAAATTTTTATATACCTATTCACCCCCCCTCTAGGTACTCGTACTTGCTATATCAGAGATCTCCACCTAGGCGGAAAAAGCCAAAGGACAAGATGTACCAAAGGTATTTGAACGGAGACTCCTCCGTTGATACTCTTGGTGAGTGTGACAAATACCAGTTCATGGTGTCTTATGCACCACCTCCACCACCAGAGTCTAGTACCACATCTCAAGTCTTACTAGATCCACCAAAATCACCTCCATCCTCTACGCCTCAGAAAAAGCAAGCCCTCTCACCGTTTTACAAGCCAATCCTCAAATGGGCCAAGAAACATTCTTATCCACTTGAAGTCCCAGCAGAAACACTACCCACTTCTTCTATTGCCATGTTCCAAGATACTGACTTTCCTCCTCTTGTCAAGGAAAGCTCTAAACTCTCGTTCCCTGCTACAGAAGAGTTTATTGATCCACATGGCCGATACCGCCATGTCCCCAAAATTCCTACTCCCACTGATGTGGACGAACATGGAAGACAGAAGAAAACCCCTGCTGCTGAAGCTGTTCTAAACTGGCAATCAGAGACTCTGTTAGCACAAAACAATGCCTTCAATCACAATGCCTTCAAGGCCATTGATTGAAGGCATTGTTTTCAAAATCAGAAATGTGCAACAAGATCTCCAAAGGTATGAAGAGAGTACCAAGAAGATACTTTCTGAGTTCCAGAAAAGGCTTCATGCCTTGGAATCAGGACAACATCTTGGGTACCACTACCTTGAGAGTCCACAGCCAGAGATAGAAAAGCTCAAGAAACAGATCCAACTTCTTGAAGAAGGAAGGTTCAGACCTTTCGATCCATTAGCACCTCATGTTCGAACCGGGTATGTACCCCCAGCACCACAAGCATCTGTTTTTGCCAATATCCCAGAAGACTCTTCCAGAAAAGAATCAGATATACGAGACCGTCTCAAAGCCCTGAAGAAAGAAAAGGGCAAGGAGAAAAAACCACCTACAAAATCAAGTTCAATTGTTATAAGAGAAAGGCCAGAACAGATGATGTTATCAAATCCATTAGAATCCTTTTTGAAGGATTTGGGTAAGCAAGAAACTGATCCTACTACCCAACAGCTTGAGCCTGATCCCGTTATTCCAGAAAAGCAGGTTCTGTCTGCTGAACAAACTTCCTCTACTACATCAGACTCAGCATCCCTTTTCTCTTTCTCATCCTTCTCAGACCACACAGTTGATTCTCCTCCTATTGTTCCACCAACTTCACAAATATTCATGGCTGACACTCCTCCAAACTATGACTATGAGATGGAAATGGAATCAAATTATGCTGATCCAGAATTTGGACAGACAAGTAATACCAGAAACGATTTCACCAGACATGTGTCTATGGCATCAAAACAATTCTTCTCCATTGATGACATTCCTTATCCAAAATACTACCATTATTTCTGCAAAATTTCCATGTATCTGATCTCTTTTTCTCGACTCCCTAATAAACCTTCAAACCTCAACGATTCAAAATTTCTGACAATTCTGAGCAATCTTTACTCTGACACTGATCTGACAACTGCAAACACTGATTACTGAGCTGACATCATTATTCACTTTCTTTTCACCACTGAAATTCTGTACCCTCTGCTATACACTGCTTAATAAAGAACCCTCTGAAAACTCTGCCAACTTATAATCTCTGATCTAGATTCGAGATATAATTCATCATCGACACTCCATGTCGGTGAATTATCCAAGACACACACACTTTGATATACCCACTTTGTGGCAAGATAGGATCTTCAATTTCTGAAATCGAATTTAGATTGGCGGTTAATTTCACTCCGACACGCTTTTAGTGTGACCTAGGCTACCGGGTAGTGTTCAGAGCTTTTTTAGGACAAATGACCCGTGGTCGATTTTCTTCGAGCCACAATGAATCCACTTGACACATTGACGACTCTCAATTATCGTGAAAATCTCAAAGGTTCAAATACGGACACAGGGTACCAAAACAACAGTAAAGTCAAATTAGTGTCAGTCGACGAGAGTTTTCCAATTTAGTGGGTTCACCCACGATTGGTCACTCATTTTAGTCGAACCAACCTATCTCTGATCTTACTTCAATTTTTAACTGTGCCGTAATGATCTCTAAAGATAAGCACGGTCGAGAAATCGATTCCTGGTCGAATTCTTAGTCTATCTGCCTTAAAGTCCTTAATAACTCACCCAGCTAGTCTAGTTGTCTCATGAGTGGCCAACTCAGAGAAAAACACTGTAATCGCGTCGATGAAATGCCCAAGTTATCTAATCGAAATCAAAACCCGAAATCTGGATCACACTCAAAACAAGATATATTCGTACTGTACCAAAGTGGACCAACTCAATCTATCGATCAACTACTATTCTCAAATGATATCAGTAATCCCCTGAATCCTTAGTAAGCCATATATTTCCATTTCCACTTGGGACTCTCAAGTGATGGTAAAAATTCTCCCGGTTCGCATTACCGAACTTCCACTTACTGACACCTCTGACACTTGCAACCTGCTTGGCGATATCTACCTTCATATCGGTCTACCAATTTAGCAGACGTCGATTCTGACTTACTTGCCCCATCTGGTCAAAACTGCAATAATGTAGTGAACTTCTGACACGATCTTTTCCCTGAGTGCTACACTGTCAAGTGCACTCAATTCCTCATGGAACCCGAACGTTCCATCCTCAGAAGTTTCAAAGTTAGATTCTTTCTTGCCAGTATCCTCTTATAAGATCTTCTGAACATCTCTTTCTGTCAACTAGGCGCCGATTCTAACTTGAACACTTGGTTCAATTTTGAGGGCGGCTATAAAATTTAAAAGGTAGCCTGCCTCAAATTTGAAAACCAAATTTCGAACCCTTTTTAAGTAAAGTTTATACTTTAGCCAGCCTATGTATAATCGAAGACTCTCGGCTCAACACATAAATTACTTCTTTCATTCTCCCAAGATAATACCAGATAACATCATTATAGTTCTGCCAAAATTCTAATTCACGACACTATTTCATGTTCAACTTGTCGGGTCTCAACTGGCGGGACGGTTATACAACAATCTTCTCATGTTGTATCAATACATACCCAATCGTTGGCAAGACACATCACTAAAGGTTTCATGCTTTCCAGAGCCAAATGAAAAGTTTAGCACAAGTGCGGTAGCCTGATCTTACTGAAGCTCTGGAAACTATCCTCGTACTTGTCTATGCCAATGAATTTCTCTTCTTTCTCAAGAGGTCAAGCCCACGATGATACTAATGCTGAAAATTCTTTCACAAACCTTCCGTAGTAATCTGTCTAATCCCCACAACTTCTAATCTCTGACATTGATGTCGGTCTCGGTCCATTAACAACTGATTCGATCTTGGCTGGGTCCATGAAGATTCCTTTACCTGTAACCACACGACCATTCTTAGGCGCATCTCGTGATTCTCAACACTTAATGAACACCCTATAATGTCGCTACACCACACGATCACCATTGATCTAGATATTCTTTGAACACTCGATTTGTCAAATCTATGACGGCGGCTGGAGCGTTCGTCAAATCAAATGGCTTTACATTATTCTCACAAGGACAAAATCAAGTGCGAAATGCTGTCTTCAGTATAACCTCCTTCCTGGTTCTCAACTGACAATAACCTGTCCTCAAGTCGATCCTTGAAGACATCCACACTCTTTATAACAAGTCGCCCAATTCGTCGATCTTTGACAATGAACACTTATCCTTGATTGTCACTTGATTGGGTCAATTATAGTTGATGCATAATTGCAACGAACCATCTTTCTTTCTCTTTTCACAAAACTGGTGATCCCTAAAATGATGCACTGATATGCATGAATTCATCATTCATCAATCCTCACATCTGCACCATTGGTTTTATCAATTCAAACAACAACAACCGGTAAGAACTTTTAGAGAATGGTTCTGTTCCAGATATTAACTCGATCGTAAATTCTATCTCACTTACTTGACGATAGGCTTGACAATCCTTCGGCAACACTTCCGAAATTCTTGGACTATTGAGGAGTCCTCAATTTTCAATTTTTCAATCTGTCTTATTTTTGACAATTGTCAAGTAACCTAGGCAACCTCCGTCTAACAAATGGATTGCCTCAAGTGACGAGGTTAAAGAAGTCAAGAACCCTTCTCGACTCTCAATAAAACTCGGTACTTCTACATGCTCCCCGGAATAAGCTGGATTACTCTACCATAACAATTCATCACTATATAATGCTCAAGAACCAATTCTTTCCACACTTGACGAATAAGTCATACACCAACAGCCAATCAAGTATAACTCTAGACAATGGTTCTTTTCCTACAGCTTTAACAAACAACTGAAATTCCACACTTGCAATCCCAACATTCTCTGGCACTATTCTAATAAAATCACCTCAAAATATTCTTTCATTGAATAAGGCATAGTCGGTTCCGTTCCTGTTCCTTTTGCCATCTTGCTGGCGTTCCAACGGTAGTAACAATGTTGGTGTTCTTCTTAAACCCCAACCGATAGTCCCTCACTTGATGGTCGTGCTCACTGCCATCAAAGCATGTTCTAGTCATTCTCGAACATAGGATTAATCCATGCATTCCTTCCATACTTTCGGCACTTATCAGGTGAGTCTTTTATCTCCTACCAAGTGACAGCACACACTCTTTCTGGTTGTCCCATCGGTCTGCTAGAACCGCTCTCGACTTCGATCTTTTCCCTGACCGATTTCCATTTCTGCCCAAACTGGATCTGCACCTTGACTTGGAAGCGATGGCTCGATCCCAGATCATATCCCCACTCTGGATCTCAACAGGTGTAGTAACAAAGGCGCTTGCAACATTAACGGCAGTAGTGATAGCGACAACAACAACGGCTTGATCTTGAGCTTACTAGCTCATCCAGTTCTCAAGGAACACTTGCATCAGAATGATCCTATCAAACTTAGGATCATTCGACGCTGCTACACTAGTACCAATCTGCAGTGGTACTCTTACACTCGAGCTGGCCAAAGCCGACGCTCTGCCACAACCACCAAAACACTTTTGGTGCTGTCAACCGACACCCGGTTATTTTCCAATCAATAATCAAAGATTATTCCATTAAAGGATAATTCTCAATTTCATAAATAATTCAATTCAGCACAAACTACAACTCGATTAAATAAACGAATTGTGCCATGACAATCGGCACGAAATTTTGGTGTCGACCATCTCAATCTTAATTTCTGAAAAAATAAATAATTAATTAATTAATTTCGAAAATTAATTATTTAATATTAAAAATTCTGTTTAGCTCAAAATAAGGTCCAATTAAATAAACGGACTTCACCCCGGTCATCAGCATAATTTTCCGGTCACGGGCCATCCCAGTTGAATTTTCAGGAAATAAATAATTATTTAATTAATTTCGAAAATTGATTAATATTAAAAATTCAATTTAGCTTAAAGTAAAGTCCGATTAAATAAACGGACTTCGCCACGATCATCAGCATAATATTCCGGTTCCAGACCATCTCCCTTGAATTTTCGGAAAATAAATAATTATTTAATTTAATTCCGAAAATTAATATTTAAATGCCAAAAATCTCACTTCGGCCCGAATCACCAAATTGAAGCCCAATTAGGGGTCGAAAAATTCCCGAGACACTCCCAATAAATAGTAGACCACGTCTACTATTTAATTGCACAATCAATTTATCTAAATCGCATCACAATTGACTAATAATTGCTAATTAATTCTAATCTAACAACATAAACATAATTAATTAAAACTAAACCAACCTAAAGCATAATTAGCAAACTAATCCGGAATTAGTGAGATTACTCACCAAATCGCGCGCAAATCGGATCAATCCGACGGCGGCGACGCGAGGAACGATTGTTCCCAAAGCACGGCTCGGGTTCGGGCCGAAACGGCCCAAACGGCCTTGAACAAGTGCTGGAAACCCATTTTTCCAGCTGCTGTTCATGGCCAAACGAAGCTGTTTCGGTGGCTGAGATGGCGGAGCAAGGCCGGCGGAGGGCGAGGGGAACGTCAGGGAGGTCGGGCGGAGTTGGGCGGTGGCCGGAGGTGGCCGGACGGTGGCTGGTCGGTGCGAGACAGGGGGCGAAACAGGCTGATTCGCGGCTGGATCGCGGGACGGCGGGACGACGGCGAGCGGCGGGCGCTCGGGCGCGGCGCGGACGCTGGCGGCGACGGCCCACGACGAGCTGCTTCTTCTTCTTCGGTTTGCTGGTTTCGGGCTGGTTCGCATAAAGAAGAAGGAAGAAGAAGAAGTCGGTTACGAGAGAGAGTGGGGGAGAAGAGAGAGGAGAGAGAAGAAGAGATAAGAGAGAAAAGAGAGAGAGAAGACAAGTTTGACTAGTCAAATGGAGAGAAAGAGAAGCCAAATTGAATTTGGCAAGGGGTAGGCGGTCGGTGGGGAGGGTGTCCGCACGAAGGGGGGATGGGGAGAGGAGAGAGAAGAGAGAGAAAAAGAGAGAAAAGAAATTCAAAAATCATAGTATTCTTATTTTTCTTTTCTCTTCCCCTTTCTATTTTCTTTTTGGTCTTCAATTTTTCCTCCGATAATTTCTTTATTGAAATTTCGGACCCGTCAATAAATTGACGAACGATGAGACAGGATCCTATTTATCCAGTCAAATTAAAACCCGAAAATCTGGATGTCACGTATTGGATTCTCCTTCATGTGGCTCTTCCAAAGTTCTAGGCTGTGGCTTGTTGTAAATATTCCATAAGACTTAGATTGATAGTCAAAGGAATAGATGATCTTCAAATCAGAATGTGCTATCACGTGATATGCACGTTCTTCTCCCCCGTGATATAGGGAGCTGCTCATATTAGCGATCCATGAGTCTATCTAAGCTTCTTGATGGTAGTTGACTTATTTACAGTTTTCCATTTGCATTTCCTTAGTAAATTGGTGATCAAAGCCCCAATGAATAGTTCACTTTATGCTACCTCCAAGTCTCCTTGAACTTCCCATTTCTTAGACTTGTCACCCTCCATTAAGGTCATTCTAGTCTTCACAAGAAGTCTTTCCTTTTTGTACTTTGTAACAAACCAATAGTAATAGAACATACTTATATCAATGTTACTTGAAACAAAGACAACATCTGCATTTATCAAGTAGTAACACAAATTGAACGGTTTTGCCAATTTCAAAATATTACAGGAGGTTTTCTCACTATCGGGTACTTGGCTTCCATAACCAAGTCACTTCTGCTAAGCCTTGGTCCATTGAGATCAGATCGGGGTCAACTAAGGTTGTGCTCTAGCCCTTTGAGGCAAGGCTCAAGACCCTAGTACTTGTACCCAGCCCCCCATCAGTTGTGCCCAAGAATTTGGCTCCTATTGATGACTCCGATGAGAGTAAGAAAGAAGTTGAATCTAAATAGAGTTTGACTTGGAAAAAGACTCCAATCATGTGATGAAGTTCAAGAAGTCGAGGTACGAGAACGGAGAGAATACAAATAGCCAAGACGTGATGCTGTCTGAATCAACAGTCATAGTAGCTAGATCTAAGGCTTGAGCTCGATGTTGTGATGGAGCTCGAGCCCTCCAAATGTAGGGCCTCAAGTTCGATATAGTGGCATAGGTCGAGCACTCTGGATCTAGGGCTCAAGTTCAACGTTGCAGTGGAGCTTGATGTTGTCTAGCTTGGTTAGTATCTCGTAATCGCAGAGCACAACAACAAATAGAGCCCCGAAGGGGGGGGGAGGCGGTGGCGTCCTAAGCATAGTGAGGATAAGAAAATTTGAGGTAAAAAGATAAGAAGAAGATGAACAATTGTTTACATAAAAAAAAAAAAATATATAGCCAACTTTTTGTAATCATCAAATAATGAAGTTCGATCAATCGGTTTAGATTGGTTAAACTAACAACTCTATGTCATAAACATCCACAATTATGTGATATGGTCATTGGTAACTAAATTATATCGATATTAATGAAAAATAAGGGATGTTTAGCAAGTACCATAACTCATCGACAAAACTTACAAGTGATCACTTATCTTAAAGTTGGCTCGGTGTTGGGTGAAAAAAAAAAAAGAAAGAGAACACATTGTTCAAAGATGTCAAATGGATGGGCCAACCACTGGGATTCGCCCCAGTGGCCACCCTTCCAATATGGAAAGGGGAGGTGAGGGGTTCAAATCCCCACCTTCTCAGGGGGGATGGGGTGGGGACGCGTAAGTTTCAAGAGTGGGTTTCGACTTCCACGTCCTACAAGAGATAGGGTAAAAGTTTGAGATTGAGTGTAGAGTAGGAATAGAGTAGGACTGACAAAAAAAAAATGGATGGGCCAACGTCACGTGACGGTTGAGCGTCCTAGTGACTTAGGAATTTGTAACTTCCCATTGATAATGATTGCCGGAGCACAAATAACACACCAGGAATCTCGGAAAATGCGTTTGTAAGCGATAATTGCTTATAGTGGGCTGCAAGTATTCGTGATATTCACTGTAAAGCGGATCAGCTCAAACACAAATTCGCAATGTGCTTAATCAATGTATTAATTGCATGTCTTTTCATCTTCAGTGTTTATTTATCATTTACTTTATGTACATTCATCTTCTTTGCATTGCATTCTCACTTTAAAATCCATACACTCCCATATCCAAAATCATCACACAACCCAGTTCCACACAAAAAAGCCAAGAACCAACTTTGTGAAGAATTTTTCACCATTTGGGTAAAATTCCACTTTTTGGTGTAACGACAGTAAAGATTGTATGAAGAAGATGATGAATATTAAAGATACAAAAAGAAAGGAAAAGGAAAAAAAAAATCGAAAAAGCTTCCTCTCTACTCGATGACTGATATAGATTTAGAATATGATATGGTAGAACCTTCTAAAGTCACTTGTGATGAAGTGGATTATAAGCTAACAAAAATGTCTGATGAATTAAGAAAATTTACTCAATGGAATTGTGAGCTTAAAAAAGAAATTTCCTTGTTAAGGGAACGGGAAGTTTTGTAGAAAGAAGGGATTTCACACCTTGCAGAAAGAAGTTGAGTCTACTAAAGAAGGACGTGACCTGCCATAGAGGGCTCCTTTATGTTCAAATTAAGGGAATTTATGGACAGTCGCCTTCTCCTTGCTTAACATAAAAAATGAAACTAAGGAAAAAATGTTCGGTCCTTCGATACTACTAAAGTTCAATTACTAGAGCATATTCTATTTACAAGGCATGCCATTCATCTAATAGCGATCGAACTAATCTACCGGACGACTTGATCAATTCACTACTCTCATTAGCATTATCCCATGTCTTGCAACACTTTTTATTAAGTTGTCTTTTTGGTGCATAATTTTTACTTTGTATGAAGTGGTTAGAAATATTAGTTCCACAAATAGGAATCAGGGATGTCCCATATGATATTTTATGATCAATTGATGGATTTTCTTTCAAACTAAAGATTGTCCCCCTAAAAAAAGTTCATTGCATTGACATTATGCTCAATATAAGAATTGACTCCAAATGCATGCACCTCGTATCAAAATGCCATTGGTAGATATTCCTGGACCCAAAGTAACAACGTTCCTAATTCTTAAATCCATTTACAAAATCATTCAAAACGACATCATTTCATGTAAATTTATCCGTTGAATTATTGGTGCCCCATATAGATAATTGCCGATAACTGCGCTGCTATATTAGCAATTGCAGGTAAAAATTGACTAGAATAATTATGCTAAAATTTCATGCAAAAATTTAGAATTATATTAGAACAATTTGAAGATTTAGCACTAATGCTTTGAAGCGGAGCTAAATGCAAAGTCCACAATGAAATAATTGAACGTTGAAAGATGCCCTGTGTGCGTTTGGCGTTGTCCTTCATCTAAAACGTGTCAGCATGCCTCTAATTTTGACCTTGGGTTTCCCAATTATGCCGCGTATTAGGTGGGGGACCGACAAAACTTGCGCAAATGGTTCTGAGATTGCCATCTTTTCGCATTGATGTATATTTTTGCCTCTTTCGAGACTTCTAGCCAAGCACGGAGGTACCACAGTAAAAAAAGAAAAAAGAAAAAAAGAAAGTCGTGGCATTGACTCCTTTATGTACAAATTTTAAAATTATCTTTTTTATAATATCACTCATAAAACTTACAAAAATAATAGATAAAAAATTGAAATATAAATTTATTATCGGAAATAAAAACATGTTTAACCGACTAATTATTTTTAATAATACAGGTGATCATTTTTAAGAAAAATATTTTTAAATCATTTATTTTTCGTGAAATAAGCAAAACCGAAATTTTCACTAAATTTCTTATCAAAAGATGTGATGATTTTCCAATTGAGTATTTAAAAATGGAAGTTGCAACATCGCCTAATAAGTTGTTTGTAATAGAATTACTTCTTATGTTTAACATTTTCCAAACCGCTTTTTATGAGAATGATAGCTTTCACAGTTAGTATGCGGAATTTTTTTTTTTTTTTTTGCTCCTAGTTGAAGTTACTTGTCTCTTAAGGGGCGAGGGTACTGTTCTTGTATACAACACCCCATATTGTGTGACATCCTGAAATTCGATCCCGTTTCGATAAAATGAAATGTGCATATCATTGGCACGCCTATGGTCCTTTTTCTCTAAGCTGATCACTCATGAGTTAACTAACCTATTGGCTGAAGCCGTTAAGGGATATATCCGCGGTAAAACCCCTAAAAGCTACCTAATTGGTTGGATTAGACTAAATCACGTCCGGTCGATTTTAATCATGGAATTTGATTTGATTTCGAGAATCGAATATCCGAGCATGTCACAATTCAATTTTAGGACCGTCTCATCGTCCGTCAAATTATCGACGAGCCCGAAATTTCAAGAAAGAAATTATTGGAGGAAAAATCGAAGACCAAAAAGAAATTAAAAAGGGAATGAGAAAAGGAAAATAATAGAGGTAATAAGAAAATGATCTTTTCTTATTTAAAATATTATTTTCTTTTCCCTTTTTCTTTCTCTCTCTCTCTTTTCTCTCTTTTTCTTTCTCTTTTCTCTCTTCTCTCCCCTCCCCTTCGTGCGGCCCCCCCCCCACCGACTGCCCAAATTGTCTCTCCTATTTGTTTCTCTTTCTTTGACCGGTCAAGCTTATCCTCTTTCCTCTTCTCTCTTATCTCTCTCTTTCTCACTCTCTCTCCCTCGACTCTCTTTGCCGTGCGAACAAAATCGGAACCAGAAGCCGAAGGAAGAACAGAAGCTGCAGCCCACCGTTGCCGCTCGTCCCGCCGCCGCACCGCATGCCCGCGATGCCCGCCCGCACGACGCCGCGCGTCCAGCCACCCATCCCTCGCGCCCAGGCGTGTTCCCCCGTGCAATCCAGCCTCTGCCCAGCCCCCGCTCCACCCCGTCCGGCCAGCTCCGGCCACCGCCCAGCTCCGCCCGGTGTCCTCGGCGTCCCCCTCACCTTCCGCCGGCCTTCCCTCGCCGTCTTGGCCACCGGAGCAGCTCCGGCCAGCCCAAGTCCGCAAACCCGCGAGTGGGTTTCCAGCGGCTTTGGGCCCGCTTTTGGGCCGTTTCCGAGCCCCGAACCCGAGCCATGCTTTGGGAAGAATCGTTCCTCGCGTCATCCCCGTCGAATTGGTCCGACTTGAGCGCAATTCCAGTGAGTAATCTCACTAATCCCGGATTAGTTAGCTAATTATGCTTAAGGTTGGTTTAGTTTTAATTAATTAGGTTTATATTGTTAGATTAGAATAGATTAGCGATTATTAGTCAATTGTGATACGATTTAGATAAATTGATTGTATAATTAGCAAGTAGACGTGGTCTACTATTTATTGGAAGTGTCTCGGGATTTTCCCGACCCTTCGTGGGCTTCAATTAGGCTTTTCGGGCCTAAGTGGAATTTTTAGTATTTAAATATTAATTTTCGGAATTAAATTAAATAATTATTTATTTTCCGAAAATTCAACTAAAATGGTCCGGAACCGGAATATTATGTTGATGAACGTGGTGAAGTCCGTTTATTTAATCGGGCTTTATTTGGAGCTAAATTGAATTTTTAATATTAATTATTTAATTTTCGAAATTAATTATTTATTTATTTATTTTTCGGAAATTAAGGTTGAGATGGCCAGTGACCGAAATTTTATGCTAATGATCGTGGTGCAGCCCGTTTATTTAATTGGGCTTTATTTTGAGTTAAATTGGATTTATTGTAATTAATTATTAATTTTTGAAATTAATTAATTATTTATTTATTTTTTGGAAATTAAGGTTGGGTTAGTCGACGACCAAAATTTCGTGATGATCGTCGTGGTGAAGTCCGTTTATTTAATGGAGCTTTAATTTGTGTTGAATTAAATTATTTGCGAAGGATGGGAATTATTCTTTAATTGGAAAATCATTGGTTATTAATTGACAAATAACCAGGCATCCGTTGATAATGCCAAAGCTATTTTAGCAGACTATAGAAAATGTGGGAGTTATGGAAAGGAAAATATTAGATTTTGGTTAAGGCCAACCGTGTGCCCACGCACTATATTTTATCGGGTATTTTTAATACGAAGAAATGAGGTCAAGACATTATTTTAATTGAGGAAGTTAAATGCGAGGTACAATGTCATTGGTCCGTGAGGGATTAACCGTGTGTTGACTTATAGTTGAAGCAAGACGATTATTGGAAGTTGATGTGATGTGTTTTGTGTTGAGAGAAACCAATAGATCATGAGCGGGGTAATGGACTAAGTACTACATAAGTAGAAGACTTCATGTGAGTTACCTCTAGCGCCTTATACCATTGCTTATTATAGTTAAGGGCTAAGTGTTACATGGCGACCTGAGTCGCATGGGAATTACCTCTAGTGCCTTGCAGTATTGTTATGCATAATGAAGGGCTAAGTGCTACACGATGGCAAGATCTCATGTGAGTTACCTCCAGCACCTTACCCTATTGCATTTTGTAGTGAAAGACTAAGTACTACACGATAGCGAGATTTCGTGTGAGTCACCTCTAGCGCCTTATACTATTGCCTTTGTAGTGAATGACTAAGTACTACACGATAGCGAGATTCCGTGTGAGTCACCTCTAGCGCCTTATACTATTGTTATTTGTGGTCAAGGACTAAGTACCACACAATGAGGAGACTTTGTGTTGGGGTCACCTCTAGCGCCTTGAGCCTATATTTGAGTGGGAATGTTGAATTGGTATGTTGAGAGTAATTATCGAGTATAGATGGAATCACGTATATGATTTGATTCGTTTGTCATGGATTGACTAATTGAACTGCATTGGCCGGGGAAAGGTCATCGTTGGCATGTAATCGACTAGGTCGATTGATCATTGTTTTGATCTGATGTTGCGAATTGCTTGATTGAATGGAAATGACCGTGAGTGGTCTTGTTGACGTGTAATCAACTGGGTCGATTTGATCAATGCTTCGATCAGTGATGTGATTGCTTGAGTGTCTATTTGAACTGTGCTAATATGCAAGTGGAATCTGAGGCCAAGGTAAGTCCTTTGCCCTATGCGTGTTTAGGCAGCCTATAGTATAATGGTTTACTAATCGGGCCTTAGTGGGGTAGAACTCGCTGAGACGTAGTCTCATCCCGGTTTGGGGACAACATTTCAGGATCTCGATGAGGAGCTGAGGAGGAGGAATCTGAGAAGGAGAACTTTGAGTTGAAACCTGAGAAGGAGGATTTTTGGAAGAAGAAGATAATACCGAGAGAGATCTTGAGTACGACTTGGATGGATTGAGATTACATCTTCTTTTGTGAACTCCAATTGATGTGAATAGTTATGAAGTTCTCTGGTTTGTGTTTTGCATAAAAGTTTGGTTATAAGTTTCAATATGAAAAATATGGCCTTACTTTTCTATCCCATCGTATTTATTGTCTGGGATTATAACACTTCCGCACGTGCTTAATAAAAAGAAAGGGTCGGCGATATATAGTCTTGGGATATCGCATTATAAAATCGACCAAGTGAGAAGGATGTGTGCGTGCTCGAGGATCGGGGCGTGACATATTGTCCCCATGGCCACGAGACCCCTTCCTCCTCCTCCTCCGTTCAATTATCTAATCATGTTGTCGACAAGCTAATAAACGAGGGTGAGGTGCCAACGACCCAAAATCTAAGCTCGAATCTTGAGCCATAGCCCCGGACCTCAAATCTGGGTCGATCCAAGGTTGAGCAGGGTTGGCGGTAGTGGAAATAGCTCGATTTTGCGAGGTAGATATTCGCCATTGGCACCTTACGTGAGAGTTGCAAATCTAAGGTGGCTGCGGAAGAGAGGGACGAGGCCTAGGGGTTCCACGAGCAAGAAGCAGGTTCGATGGTGGCATCGTTGAGCTTGGATGGGCACTGCTAGGGTAGCTAGTGGTGTCATGGGGCACATACAGTGGTAGGGTTGGGTCGGCCAAGTGGGTTGGAGCAACCGGTGGTGGCAGGGTGGGCAGGCATGGTGGCGGTAGTAATGCATGAGCATGATAGTTCGCAAATCTAGAGGTGAAGAGCTTGCCGAAAATTACAAGGGATTTTGCAAACATAATAGCTTTTAGAGTATTATAAGAATAATAATATGTTGTGACTCACAAATTCTTGAAGCAGTAGATTTCATAATAATTTTAATTATCATTTGTTACCTATTTTTTTGTTGCTCAAAACAAGTTATTAATATCATAGTAAATTAAAGATAGTCACATAAATATTTCTCCATTGCTAAAGAAAGGAAAAAGTGAGAAGAGATGGGCGGGTGGCTATGCCATCATGGCTATGGTTTCGGTGAAAGAACAAGTGCAATGGTAGTATCGGGCTGCTGTAGAATAATTAATGAATGAGGAGGAGGAACATAGAGAAAAGAATAAGAGGTGTGTGAAGATCCGACTATCTAGAAGTTCATGTAATATTTAGTGAACTAGTCAATTTCATATGTACGTTATATGTAAGTAGTTCTCACTCAGTGTAGTTTGCACAGAGCTAATAAGATTTGAGCGAGAGATTTTTAGTCCTCGAACTGAATATGTCCCAAAACTTGAACTACTGTGCCAAACATGCGGTTTTAAGGTGTGTGCATGTTGAAATTAGGGTTTTGAATTAAGTTTTGAATGTTTCTTCGGTGTGTCATACTTCTTAAGGTAGTTTTACACGCGGTTGGTGGATGGAGGAAACCCAAAAAGCCAACGTTTCACAAAACTTGAAATTATTGCGCCAATCACGGGGTTTTGAGGTGTGTTAATGTTGAAATTAGGATTTTGAATTAAGGTTTGAATGTTTCTTTAGTGTGTCATACTTCTTAAGGTAGTTTTACATGTGGTTGGTGGATAGAAGAAACCCAAAAACCAACGTTTCACAAAACTTGAACTACCGTGCCAATCATGGGGTTTTGAGGTGTGTGCATGTTGAAATTAGGGTTTTGAATTAAGATTTGAATTTTTCTTCGGTGGTCAGTGGATGGAGGAAACCCAAAAACCAGGGTTTCATTGAGTAAAGATTTCACAGAACCGCCCAAATGCAACTCGTGCATTTATAAGGCCTCCCAATTCCCAAGCACACGTTAAGATTTTGGTCAACTAATTTTCACCATTTCCATCTTTTGGTCTGCCAAATCTACAACAACAACAACAATAATAATAACAACAATAATAACAACAATAATAACAATAACAATAACAATATTGTTATTGTTATTAATTGTAAAACCGTACTCATATCTTATGTAAACCACCTTGCCTAATGCACTAATTGGAAATTAATGCGGTTTATTCTTATTATGGGTTTCTCATTCGTAATTTTCTTTTCAAGTCAGAAATCTTGAGTCAGCCACAGAAGCAAAAGGGCAAATTCCTGTACACATTCAAGACTCCGTGCACCCATCGGCCAGATCCCAATGAATACCGACGATTTTTTGACTATCTACATCGATCTTCTTCCTAAACTCCTAGCAATTGATCAACCCCCCTCAAACAGTCCTCTCCAAAAGTCGAAAGCTTCCAAGCAACTATCATGCGAAGAATGATTTGTCTCAACAAGCCCACAAAGGCTAGGTTGAATCTCAGCCGAGGCATACAGACCTAGTAACCAGCCAATACTAGTTGTGATCTTGTATAGCATCAGGAACTTTGGAATGGAAAGCAGAATCATATAACACGCTGCTATGGAACCTACAGAATTGTATATAAATAGCTTATAAATGTCATAATAAGGTAATGAGGGATATTTCAATATCCTCTATCATGTGCAAGTCCAATTAGAAATGACACATGGAATTAAACACACAGAGCGGATGCACACGTGAAATATTACAAAAATCTCTCAATTGAAGTGCGGACAAAAACCATATCATAGAATGGGCTTGAAACTGAAGAACAAGGAGCCACATGTGTGAAAGAAATGTGTGGCGTGAAGGTTGCGAAATCCTGATCTAAAAAAAAAATAAATTATCAGATAAAATATCACTACATGAATACAAGAACAATTTTCAACATCCCCAAAAAAAGAAAAGAAAAGAATACAAAAACAATTGAAACTTGATACTCAAGCCACAATAACATTTTGCCAACTGCAATAATCTCCCGCTCTCTCCATATGTACATTTATGTATGTATTCATGTGCGTATATACATAGTGCAACTATTTCTTCCTCTATTTTTTTCTTCTCTTTGTTACTTATGGAATTTTACTTTCGAGTAACTTTTCTCTCTTTTACACCATTCTATTATTGAAAGGTTTTCATGTCAATACTCATGTCTGCAGGATTAAATATGTTAAAGATGAAGTTTACACGATTCCACAAGATCAAAAGGCGAAAAAACTTGACTGTACATATTTAGAAAGTCGAGGTTTTTTTTTTTTTTTTTTTGGTCAGAAAAGGAAATATTATATTACGAAAGAACCGTATTACAACAGCCCACAGCTTGGGCATCCGCGAACAAAAGGTCTGAAAGAAGGGGAGGGAGTGATGAGGCCCAATTCGGAGACAGTGTACCATGAGAATGGGCCTTGGCAGCCCAATCAGCCACCCAATTTGCTTCACGCCAGCAGTGACGAATCGTTAGGGCATCGAAGAGAGAAATTTTGGCAGCCGCTTCTGCAAGTAAAGGGCGCATCTCCCAGGACGTCAAGGATGGATTATGCACTGCATCGGTCAACGTTAGACAGTCAGATTCAAGGACAAGGCGTTGATGATGTTTTCCATTCTGCAGTAGGTAATCAAGAGTGTGCAGGAGCGCCTGGATCTCGCTGTGCAGAGCCGATTTTGCTGTATAATCACAGGTAAAGCCATGGAGGAAAGTACTGGTATGATCTCTGAGGATACATGCCATAGCACCTTGTGATGTTGTCTGTTGGTATGCGCCATCAATATTTAGTTTGATTTCACCAGGATCCGGAGGTCGCCATAGACGATCTGGTGGGGAAGAAGCTCGGTCTGTACACAGCAACGGTTGGGATGAGAGCGCAGAGATCCGCACCTGAGCTAGGGCCTCCTCAACGACCAGCAGGGGATTTGGCCGCTTGTGTCGAAAAATAAAACCATTGCGAGCTTTCCAAATCTGCCATAACAGAGCAGCGATGAGATCCATAGAAGGTAAGTGATCCCTACTTTCAATCTGTGCTGTGAGCCACTCATCCATTCGCTTGACTGATCGTGGGGTAATAGGAATGCAAATCTGGGGATGTGACCAAACTCGGCGTGTCCATGGACACAAAAGCAACAGAAAGTCGAGGTTGAATTGGAAGAGTTGGAACGGTCTTGAACTTTCTCCTCAGATTGTCCACCGTGATGTCGCAAGTAGTGGATACACATTACATTTGAATGTGTCGTACTATGAACATCAAATGATGGATATGCACGAGTGCATACTTAATTCAACCTTTCGCTTTCATTCTCAATCAAAAGACACTTCATCTGAAATTTCAATGGCAGTCTACTTCTAAAATTCTCAACCACTAGTCTTATTCTCAACCACACGAATAGCCAGCCAATTAGTTTGACCCTTATATAGATGGAAGCCCTATCAATATCACGACTCAAATGATACATAAAAATGGTCTACATTCATGCCGAGACGCAAAAAGAAAAAAAGTTTGTGCAAAAGAAACCTAACTTTGTCAAGATGAGACGATAAAGCTTTACATGAAATGTGGTAAATTATAACATATACCTAAAAATTGTACTAAGCAAGTTAAGAGTGACGATCCTCATTGAACTGGCTCGCTAGTCCCACAATGAATGCATGACATGTTTAATAAGTGCTAGAACACATATTGTGTCAATATAACCATTAGTCGAAGACAAACAATGATTCAAGAAAAATGTGGGGTACGACCTCAACTAAGGTAATGAGCTGATTAGTGCTCTTCCAAACATAAGAACAAGACATATGCACAACTTAAGGGAACAAGAAGTTTTGCAAAAAGAAGGATTTCACGCTCTGCAGAATGAAGTTGAGTCTACTAAAGCAATACGTGATCTACTGTAGAGGCTCATTTATGTTCAGATTAAGGGAATTTATGGAGAATGCCCATCTTGGCGACAATTTTTTAATAATATTTTATTTTTCAATTTATTTTATTAATTTGTATCTTTTTATCTTCTTTTCTTTTAATTTTTTCTTCTCTTCCTCCTCCTCCTCCCTCCTTGCTTTGGCTCCAGAGACAAGCCAGAGGGAAGGGTTGGTCAGGCAAGCTCGCGTTGCCGTCGTTGGGTGAGGGTGAGCTTGCCTAGCCACTAGCGGGCTGAGGCCTCGCCAGATTTGCCAGCGACAGCAAGGCCTCAGCATCGTTGGGCGAGGATGAGCTCGCCTAGCCACAAGCGACCTTGCCAAACCCGACGATGGCGAGGCCCCCCTAGCCAATGGCTGGGCGAGCTCGCCCGGCCACCTCAGTCTAGCAATCGACAAGCTCTCTTGTTTGGCTAGTTGCCGGAGCCATAGGAGGGAGGAGGAGGGAGGAGAAAAAAAAAAGATAAAAAAGATAAACAAAATTCAAAAAATAATTCAAAAAATAAATTATTATTAAAATGTCGGCAGCCAAGTTAGCACTGGCCAATTAATTTTGGCTGGATGGACTGAAATGATATAATTGTAAAAGGTTAAGGACTTAATTGGCCAAAAAAAAATGTTTAGAATTGAATTGATACAATTGTAATATATTTAGGATTACTTTGGTAATTTTTCCTTGCTTAACAAGAAAATGAAACTAAAAAAGAAAAAAAATTCAATCCTTCAATATCACGAAAGTTCAATTACTGATACATAATCCATTTGCATGACTTGCCATTTACCTAATAGTGATCGAACTGACCTATAGAATGATTCGATCAATTCATTACTCTCGTTAGCATTACCCTCAGGTCTTGCGACACTCATTACCCTCAGGTCTTGCGACACTCATTATTAAGGCATCCTTTAGGTACCTATTTTTTACTTTGCATGAAGTGCTTAGAAATAATATTTCCACAAGTAGGAAAAAGGGTTGTCCCATATGTTTTATATGATAAATTCATTCGTTTTCTTTCAAACTAAAGATTGTATCCCACAGAAAGTTCATTACATTGGCATTACGCTCCATATAAGAATTCCTTTAATTAATGACTCCAAATGCATCCACCTCATATCAAAAATGCCACCGATAGATATTCCTGAACCGAATACATCATCTTCCCTAAATCTTAAACCCATTCACAACATCACTCAAAGTACCCTCATTTCGAGTAAATGTATCGGTCGGATCGCTGACGCACCATGACGATGACCGGTGATAACTGGACTGCTACGTTAGCAATTTCAAACAAAAACTAACTGAAATGACTACAATAGAATTTTACATTAAAGTTTAAAACTGCACCAGAACAATTAACAAGTTTAGCACCATGAGAGTATTGAATTGATAATTTTCCCCTCAAAGCACACACCTCTCTAAAGCCAAGCAAAATGCAAAGCTCACCGTGAAATATTTAAAGGTCCACCTCTCTAAAGCCAAGCAAAATGCAAAGCTCACCGTGAAATATTTAAAGGTGGAAAGATGGCCTGTGCGTGTTTGGCGCTGTCCTTCATGTGGAACTTGACAATTTGCCCGAATTTCACATTGGTTTTCTCATTTATGTCGAGGATTGAGTAATAGGCCAACAAAATTTGCGTAAATATTTGTGTTAAGTTTCATTTATTTTGTGAAAAATAAATAATTTACAAAATATTTTCCTAAAAATAATCATTTATGTTGCTCACAAAGATAAATGAATGAAAATATTTTCATCATTCTCGAAAGTATTTGGGTATAAATTATTATTGATACTAAAAATATATTTTGTGGAATGTATAGAAACTTAATTGTTTTTTCCTTCTTTATCTTTAGGGTTAATACCTTGAAAAATCCCAAATTAGTACACATGTGACAAATTTACCAAAAACTAATTTTTTGATCAAGAAAAACTCCAAACTGATACACCTGTGACAAATGTATCTCAATTGACAATAAAAAAACCCCAAATTGGTATACTTATGACAAATTTACTAAAAAATAATTTATTCAACTATCAAAAACCTTAAACTAGTACATTTGTGATAAATATACCCTCCATTAAATTGGATTAATATCACAAAAAATCACAAAAATTGTATGATTGTGATAAACAGAGAGTAAAATCCCATATCGGTATACCAGTCAACTGCCATGTGTCATTCGCCTTAATAATTTGACAATAAAATTTAATAGAAACTAACATAGGGTAAATTTGTCATAAGTGTACTAGTTTGTGGTAAGGGGTTTTTAAAGGTAAAAAAATTAGTTTTGAGTAAATTTATCACATGTGTATCAATTTGGGATTTTTCAGAATATTAACCCTTATCTTCATGGGTGTCTTTGTTTTTAGGGCTCGAAATTATGGTAAATATGTCCACAGATGAAGGCATAATTCAGTTTTATCTTTTCATTTATTTATTTATTTATTTATTTTGCTTTCGGGAATTTTCACTAGAAAATGAGCTGATGGTCAACAAATGACACCCAGCACGCAATTAGGCCAGTCAAAAAAATAAGAAAGGCGTGGCTTTTGACTCGCAAACACTGTACGAAAAATATTCCGTGCGGATGGTACTGTGAAGTGATGGGGGAATGCCTTTTTTCTTGGCGAAACCAGATAAGTTCTGTCGTTGATTAATTCTGTGTGTGTTAAAAGTCAAGGTAAAAACCTCAACTATATTCACAATTATATATTCATTACGGCACATTTATCTCAAACTTTGTTGAATCATAGATTTATAAACTTCTAAACTTGTATCAAATGTGACACCCCGAACCCTTCACGGGTCGTCACCAGCGCCGATGTTACACTTTCTTTCCTCTTGCTATCTTGTACTTAAACAAATGTCGTTAATCACAGGCATTTTTTTTTTTAAAACGAATCGGTCCCAACGCGACTCATAGCGGAAGCAAATTAGACATCACCATCTATCCCCCCTACCAATCCATGATACAAATACACACCACTAATCATCAGGATTTAAAAGATAAGCCATGCCACTTTTATTTACATATTATCATGATGGGTTTTTCACGGGTCGATACAACAAAAGGAGACCAAGATTTTTAGCCACACTCGGCCTCATCCCAAAAAGATACTACGACCCCTAAAGAAAATCACATGACATCCCCCATCCAACAGTGGCGACTACTCCCCAAAAAGATGACACCAGCTCTCTACCCTTCACGCAACCATCACACCCATCCAGGTGCATCGGGTGGTGGCGGCGGCAACATTCCCCTAAACACTTCGTCTCGGTCGACATGAATAGACAAAAACTCCTAGATGACTGGGCCCTCAGCCAGGCCCACGTCGTACATGACCAGCACACGCACTCGCACAAATGTCAGTCCAGGGATAGTGACGCAGTCGATCTCCGTACAATCTACTTCTACATCGACGGAGACCATAGAAGGTGCCTCGCGTGACGGTAGGAAGCGGCATCTTTCTAATCTGAAATGTTATCCCCAAAAGGGGTGAGTACAACTACTCAGCAGATAAGGAAATCCAATAACAACTCAATGCACCATACAATTCATACATGCATTGCAGGCGTTACTTACCTTGTAACCATGCGCATACCATCATGTATCATCAGGCATATCATCATGCATATATCATCCTCATCATACACATCATCATGCATATGTCATTATCATCATGCATATCATCATGCATATCATTATCATGTATTATCATGCATGATTTAATTCCAATTTCATCTTGGACCATCATATTTCTCATTCTCGGGACCAATGTTTGCGTCCCCCATGCATCAAGACACAATTTCAGATCATCCGGCTCCCCCACTCTCCGAGCATCTCGTACCCCAACTAGCATCACGAGGACCCTCCGGTATCTAGCCATTTAAGGCCACCGGGCAACCGGCCGCACCCTTCAGGCCAGGCATCTCGCACCCAATCCGGCGTCGCGAGGTATCCCTCGACATAATTACCATGCCGAGCTTCCGGCTCCCCCACTCTCCGGGCATCCCGACACCACTTGATCTCCCGAGGACCCTCCGGCATTCGGCCACTCATGACCACCGGGCAACCGGCCGTACCCTTCTAGCTAGGCATCCCGATACTCCCGGGGCATCGTCGGCTCACCTCCGACGGTCTTCTAAATTCACATTATTATGATTCAATTTATCATGACATATGATGTGATGACAATTCAAGATCATGCTCCACATTGAATACGTACATACATTTCAATTCCATGTCATACACACATCAAGACTTCATCACATAATAACATGAATTGATTAAATGGAATCTATGGCCAATAAAATAATCCATTATTATTTTTTATTATTTATTTATTTTATTATTTTATTATTATTATATTATATTATTATATTTATTTATTTTCATAAATAAATATTTAATATCTATGATTTTCCCAAAATCATAATATTCAAACAATCACTAATAGGGTTACAATTTCATATAAAATTCATGGCCAAATTGAATTTCTCATAAATTTCACAATTTCCATGAAATAGCACCTTATATTCGGGTAATGGCCAGACTTGCACAGTTTCCAAATAATTTCGATTAAAATACTCATATGGCCTTCAAAAATTACGAGATCTTACAGGGTGATAGCCAACACATTTTCGTGCACTTTTCATGAAGAACCCTAAGCCAAATTCTTTTTAGATTAATTTCTACAACCCTACGAAGCTCCTGGAACCACGACCGCGTCGTCCAGAACACACTTCTCCGAAATTTGTAGATCTCACCCATCAAATCTCTTTCGTTTCCTCTGAAATTTGAGTATGTTATGTACCAAGGTGTCCTTTACAAGTTTCGTGAAGAGATCTAGGCCAAATAACCAGATTATGGTCACCATTTTAGTCCATGAAGTCTCGGCTGTCTCGAGATACTTAACCAGAACCATCATTTTCAAGATCTAACCGATTCACCGAGCTATACTTGTTCTTTTTTCTTCAAATTTGAGTATGTTGTAGCTTAATGTGTTTCCTACAACTTTCAAGAATACAACAAAGTGAGATCTTCAACAGAAATCAACATGCAAACAAGAATCTAGCAAGAGGTCAGTGAAAATTTCGCAGATCTAAAGTCTCCGTACAATAGAACTTTTGACCCCTCAAATCTCCATCATTTTCTACGAAATTTTAGTATGTCATAGTACAAGACGTTAGCTTCAACTTTCGTCAAGACACCGAAGCCAAAATCGAACTCCAAACACCCGTGCAAACTCGAACAAACTACTGACTCCAACAAACCGAACAAGAACAGTCACACGGTTTGCAAATAACCAAACTCTTACCTCGGTTTTTCGCACAAATCATACCTAAAACCGGACATGCAAACACCACAAAAAACATGCAAGAGAAGTTACGGACTCCACTTGCCTTAAAGATGAACAAGCAACAACGAACGGCGACGATCGGACGGCGAACGAACGGCACACCCCTCCGGCTCCGCCTCCTTCCCTCTCGGTTTCCCTCCCTTTCTCTCAAACTCTCTCTCTCGCACACCTCTCTCTTTGGACGAAATGAAGCAAGAAATCCGGCCACTCCTCTTCTCTCTCTCTTTTTATATCCCCTAAAGCCCATGATTAGTAATGATTGATTCACCTATTGTCCAACCAATGCATGCTCTCCTTTGTGCCACATGTAATTTTTATTTTTGAATTTGAATGGGCTTGGGCTTAGGCCCATCCGGCCACTCCCTTGGGCTGGTCGAAATCCTCCCCTTGGCTTCCATTTGGGCCGGCCATTCGGCCCACTAGGCTTAGGCCAATGGGTCCAAAGCCCATTCCAAAAATAACTCTCTTTTTCCTTTTTTTTTTAATTCCTTTCTATAAATATTTCTAAATTTCAATTTTTTTAATCTTGGCTAAAGTCTTAGGATATTTTGCTCATTGAAATTTAAATCATATGGCCAAGCATAGATTATTAATCTATTAAATTTAAATACACAAATCATCAAATTAAAAGACAAATTGGCTAAGGCATAAGCCAAAAGAAATTCTATCACCTAATTAAAGATTTTAACACACCTTAAGGCTCGGCTTTGAATTTAGGATGCCACAATTCTCCCTCCTTAGAGAATTTCGTCCTCGAAATTCAAGCACTACTCGCGCCTTCTTGAAACAAATAGGGATACTTTTCCTTCATCTGATCCTCACATTCCCATGTGGCTTCCTCCACGTCATGATGTCGCCATAACACCTTAACTAATGGGATCTTTTTAGTCCTAAGAATTTGCTCCTTTCGATCCAATATCTGCACAGGCTCTTCAATGTACCTTACTTTCTCATCCATTTTGATGGCTTCATGATCGAGTATGTGACCAGGATCCGGCTGGTACTTCCTCAACATCGATACATGAAACACATCATGCAGATTTCCTAACTTAGGAGGTAATGCTAAACGATAAGCCACGTCTCCTATTTTCTCAAGTATCTCAAAAGGTCCGACAAATCTAGGGCTTAACTTACCCTTCTTCCCAAATCGAGATATCCCTTTCATTGGAGATACCTTAAGGAATACATGGTCTCCTGCACTAAATTCTAAAGGCCTTCTACGTCTATCTGAGTAGTCTTTCTGTCTACTCTGAGCTGTTCTAAGTCTTTCTCTGATAATATCGACAGCTTCAGCGGTAACTTGTACCAATTCAGGTCCTGTCAACTTCCTTTCACCTACTTCACTCCAACAGATAGGAGTCCTACATCTCCTTCCATATAATGCTTCATAAGGTGACATGCCTATACTTTTCTGAAAACTATTATTATAGGCGAACTCTACCAAATGCAATCTTTCATCCCAATTTCCTTTGAAATCGATTACACAGGCTCTCAACATATCCTCCAGTATCTGGATTACTCTTTCCGATTGACCATCTGTCTGAGGATGAAAAGAAGTACTAAATTGAAGCTTAGATCCTAACGCAACTTGAAGACTTTTCCAAAAATTCGATGTAAACCTCGAATCTCGATCTGAAGTAATAGTCACTGGAACACCATGCAAGCGTACCACTTGACTTACATACATGTCCGCATACTTATCCATTGGGTAGTCCATGCGAATCGCTAAGAAATGAGCCGATTTAGTCAATCGATCCACTATAACCCAAATTGAGTCATGACTCCTCGATGTCCTTGGCAATCCTTGCACAAAGTCCATCGTTATATGTTCCCATTTCCATTCTGGAATGTCTAATGGTCTCAAGAGTCCCGCGGGTTTACGATGCTCCGCTTTTACTTGCGACACGCCAAGCATTGAGAAATGTACTTAGCCGTATCTGCCTTCATACCATTCCACCAAAATTGCTGACGCAAATTTCTGTACATCTTTGTACTACCTGGGTGGATACTATAATTACTCTTATGTGCCTCCGACAGAATTTCCTTCCTCAATTCCTCATTGTCGGGAACACAAAGTCGTCCTTGACATCTTACTATTCCATCATCGAGATCTGAAATTCTGATCTTTTCCCTAAAGATACAAGATCCTTCATTTTCAAAATCTAAGGTCGATTCTTGCAGAATTTTAATTTTTTGGATAATCTCGGCTCAATCCTTAATGCACTAAGCATACCAGTAAGACAATCCACTTCCAATTTAAATTCGGAATTTGCCACAGATTCCAACAATTTCCATTCCGCCATCCTCAAACTAGCTATTTCTGCGGCCGACTTTCGACTAAGAGCATCTGCTACTCTATTCGCTTTTCCTGGATGATATCTTATCTCACATTCATAGTCCTTCAATAACTCCATCCACCTCCTTTGTCTCATGTTCAACTCCTTTTGTGAGAACAGATACTTCAAACTCTTATGATCCGTGTAGATCTCAAACTTTTCCCCATACAAATAGTGTCTCCATATCTTCAAGGCAAACACTATAGCTGCTAGCTCTAAATCATGCGTCGGGTACTTCAGCTCATGAGGTTTCAATTGTCTGGATGCATAGGCTACAACCTTGCCATGCTGCATCAACACACATCCTAGTCCTTTGTGAGATGCATCACTATACACCGTAAAACCATCAGGTCCAGTAGGTATAGTTAGAATTGGAGTTGAAGTCAATTTCCTTTTGAGCTCCTGAAAACTCCTTTCACATTCTCCATTCCACTCAAATTTCACATTCTTTCGGGTCAACTTAGTTAAAGGCCCTGCCAGCCGTGAAAATCCTTCGATGAACCTTCTATAATAGCCAGCCAGTCCTAAGAAACTTCGTATTTCAGTAGGCGTTGTCGATCTCGGCCAATTCACTACCATTTCAACTTTCGCCGGGTCTACTGCAATTCCTTTTCCTGACACCACATGTCCTAAAAATATTATCCGATCCAACCAGAATTCACACTTACTAAACTTAGCATACAACTTATGCTCTCTCGAGTCGCAAAACTATTCTCAAATGTTGTTCATGCTCTTTAGGTCCTTTCGAATATACCGAATATCATCAATAAACACAATTACAAACTGGTCTAAATAAGGCTGAAATATTATGTTCATCAAATCCATAAATGCAGCGGGGACGTTAGTCAATCCAAATGGCATAACAAGGAACTCATAGTGCCCATAACGAGTCTGAACGCGAGTCTTAGGAATGTCCTCTTTCTTAATTCTCAACGATGGTATCATGACCTCAAATCAATCTTAGAAAAGACCGAACTTCCCGGAGTTGGTCAAATAAATCATCAATTCTAGGCAAAGGATACTTATTCTTAATGGTCACCCGATTCAACGCCTATAGTCAATACACAAGCGCATCGATCCATCTTTCTTTTTCACAAACAAGACGGGTGCACCTCAAGGTGAAGCACTTGGTCTAATGAATCCTTTATCAAGCAATTCTTGCAATTGCACTTTCAATTCCTTTAATTCAAGTAGGGCCATCCTATACGGGGCTTTTGATATTGGTCCTGTTCCAGACATTAATTCAATTTCAAATTCAATCTCTCGCTCTGGCGGTAATCCAAGCAATTCCTCAGGGAATACATCTTGAAATTCATTAACTACCTGAATTTCGTCAATCTCAGGCTCTTCCCTAGTATAATCTTTAACCATGGCCAAATATCCTTGACATCCTTTGTCAAGTAACGCATAGGCTTCTATTGCCGAAATAAGTGCTACAGGTAAATGGGTCTGACCTCCAAGAAATTCACAACTAGACTGATCAGGTAAGGTAAATTGGATCACTTTCCTATAACAATCCATCTGAGCCCGATATTTATGAAGCCAATCCATTCCTATGATAACATTAAAATCATACATGGCCATTACAACTAAGTCTATTTCCATATCTTTTCCTCCCATTGTTATCTTACAATTTCCACACACCAATGTAGACAATAACATATCCTTTAGAGGCGTAGAAACACAAAGAGGCATCTCAAGAGGCATAGTTTTTATCTTACTCAACTGTCTATATCTTTCAGACACAAACAAATGCGTAGCACCCGTATCAAACAATGCATATGCCTTTTTATCATTTATAAGGATCGTACCTGAGATAACATTTTTGGAAGCTTCCGCTTCCTCTTGGGTAATCGCATACACTCTTCCCCGTCTTTGGTGGCCTCTCGGGATTCCTTGGTAAGTTTGGCTTAACGACATTCACAACGGTTGCTGCACCGAGCCCATACTCACGTGCGATCTCTCTTGAGGGCAATTTCTCTTAATATGGCCTATTTGTCCACAACCATAGCACTTTGGTTGTCCAATGCAAGGTCCTGGGCCATGTCGCCCATTACACATTCGACACTCCGCATTCTGATAAGGTGTCCTTCCCAAACTCAGGCTACCCTTGCCTCTTCCATAATTCCCAAAATTATTCTTCTTTTTAGATCCCCAGGTCTGACCTTGACCTGTATAGGGTCTCTTACCCCTTCTCACATCACTAAAAGACAATGGTTTCTTATCCTCTGAATATTCCCTCATCAACTCCTATTCCACCAACTGTGCCCTTTCATATATCTCATTATAATCTCTTATGTTCAAAGGCACTAGTTGTCTCCTGATATCAGTCCTCAGCCCTTTCAGAAATCTCTTAGCTTTCTCTTCCTGGTCCTCAACTAGCCTAGGAGCATATCTAGACAATTCAGAAAATCTAGCCTCATACTGATCTACCGTCAGCTCCTTTTGTTCTAACTGAACAAACTCAGTAATTTTCCTGTCCTTAGCACAGTCAGAAAAATGCTTCCTATTAAAAGCTCTCACAAACTCTTCCCAGTTAACCGCAGTACCTGGTGGAAAGATCGTATCCCTCGATGCTCTCCACCAAAACTTCGCATTTCCCTCCAATTGATACTTTGCTAAGACTATTTTCTCAACAGCAGTGCAGTCCAGTAATCTGAAAATTTGCTCCATTCCATCAATCCAATGCTCCGCCTCCTCTGGACTTCCCATTCCACTGAACTTAGGTGGCTTCAGCTTCAAAAACTGTTCCACCAGTCCTTGAGTACGGCGTTATGCTCCAGGCTGTTGCTGCGCCTGCCTCTCCATCAGATTTCCAATATTGGCTAATGCCTGTAGGATATCTTCCATTCGGGGTTTAGCCCTTGCAGCAGAGGCTTCAGCCCTCGATGGATGAGCACTTCCAGCTCGCACCATGACTTTCCTGCAATTTCCAAGCATTGCCTCAGGATTAATCTGAGACTCACTGCCTCCACTCAAAGCAATTACTATCACTTATATAAGTAACATATACATGTTACTCGGCACCTAAAGGCAATCCAAAATAAACTACTAGGGATCTACGAGTGAATACCCATCACCCGTTATTCATTTATTTTGTTTTATATCCTATGGTGTGCATTGTCATCATGTTCCTCAATTTCCAAATGAGGCTCCTTATCACTCCACCTTTAACCATTCGCTCTGATACCAAAAAGGGCGGCTGTGACACCCCGAACCCTTCACGGGTCGTCACCAGCGCCGATGTTACACTTTCTTTCCTCTTACTATCTTGTACTTAAACAAATGTCGTTAATCACAGGCATTTTTTTTTTTTAAAACGAATCGGTCCCAACGCGACTCATAGCGGAAGCAAATTAGACATCACCATCTATCCCCCCTACCAATCCATGATACAAATACACACCACTAATCATCGGATTTAAAAGATAAGCCATGCCACTTTTATTTACATATTATCATGATGGGTTTTTCACGGGTCGATACAACAAAAGGAGACCAAGATTTTTAGCCACACTCGGCCTCATCCCAAAAAGATACTACGACCCCTAAAGAAAATCACATGACATCCCCCATCCAACAGTGGCAACTACTCCCCAAAAAGATGACACCAGGCTCTCTACCCTTCACGCAACCATCACACCCATCCGGTGCATCGGGTGGTGGCGGCGGCAACATTCCCCTAAACACTTCGTCTCGGTCGACATGAATAGACAAAAACTCCTGGATGATGGGCCCTCGCCGGCCCACGTCGTACATGACCAGCACACGCACTCGCACAAATGTCGAGTCCGGGGATAGTGACGCGGTCGATCTCCGTACAATCTACTTCTACATCGACGGGAGACCATAGAAGGTGCCTCGCGTGACGGTAGGAAGCGGCATCTTTCTAATCTGAAATGTTATCCCCAAAAGGGGTGAGTACAACTACTCGCGAGATAAGGAAATCCAATAACAACTCAATGCACCATACAATTCATACATGCATTGCGGCGTTACTTACCTTGTAACCATGCGCATACCATCATGTATCATCGGCATATCATCATGCATATATCATCCTCATCATACACATCATCATGCATATGTCATTATCATCATGCATATCATCATGCATATCATCATGCATATATCATCCTCATCATACACATCATCATGCATATGTCATTATCATCATGCATATATCATCATCATGTATTATCATGCATGATTTAATTCCAATTTCATCTTGGACCATCATATTTCTCATTCCCGGGACCAATGTTTGCATCCCCCATGCATCAAGACACAATTTCAGATCATCCGGCTCCCCCACTCTCCGGGCATCTCGTACCCCAACTAGCATCACGAGGACCCTCCGATATCCAGCCATTTAAGGCCATGGGCAACTGGCCGCACCCTTCAGGCCAGGCATCTCGCACCCAATCCGGCGTCGCGAGGTATCCCTTGACATAATTACCATGCCGAGCTTCCGGCTCCCCCACTCTCCGGGCATCCCGACACCACTCGATCTCCCGAGGACCCTCCGGCATTCGGCCACTCATGACCACCGGGCAACCGGCTGTACCCTTCTCAATTCACATTATTATGATTCAATTTATCATGACATATGATGTGATGACAATTCAAGATCATGCTCCACATTGAATACGTACATACATTTCAATTCCATGTCATACACACATCAAGACTTCATCACATAATAACATGAATTAATTAAATGGAATCTATGGCCAATAAAATAATCCATTATTATTTTTATTATTTATTTATTTTATTATTTTATTATTATTATATTATATTATTATATTTATTTATTTTCATAAATAAATATTTAATATCTATGATTTTCCCAAAATCATAATATTCAAACAATCACTAATAGGGTTACAATTTCATATAAAATTCATGGCCAAATTGAATTTCTCATAAATTTCACAATTTCCATGAAATAGCACCTTATATTCGGGTAATGGCCAGACTTGCACAGTTTCCAAATAATTTCGATTAAAATACTCATATGGCCTTCAAAAATTACGAGATCTTACAGGGTGATAGCCAACACATTTTCGTGCACTTTTCATGAAGAACCCTAAGCCAAATTCTTTTTAGATTAATTTCTACAACCCTACGAAGCTCCTGGAACCACGACCGCGTCGTCCAGAACACACTTCTCCGAAATTTGTAGATCTCACCCATCAAATCTCTTTCGTTTCCTCTGAAATTTGAGTATGTTATGTACCAAGGTGTCCTTTACAAGTTTCGTGAAGAGATCTAGGCCAAATAACCAGATTATGGTCACCATTTTAGTCCATGAAATCTCGGCTGTCTCGAGATACTTAACCAGAACCATCATTTTCAAGATCTAACCGATTCACCGAGCTATACTTGTTCTTTTTTCTTCAAATTTGAGTATGTTGTAGCTTAATGTGTTTCCTACAACTTTCAAGAATACAACAAAGTGAGATCTTCAACAGAAATCAACATGCAAACAAGAATCTAGCAAGAGGTCAGTGAAAATTTCGCAGATCTAAAGTCTCCGTACAATAGAACTTTTGACCCCTCAAATCTCCATCATTTTCTACGAAATTTTAGTATGTCATAGTACAAGACGTTAGCTTCAACTTTCGTAAAGACACCGAAGCCAAAATCGAACTCCAAACACCCGTGCAAACTCGAACAAACTACTGACTCCAACAAACCGAACAAGAACAGTCACACGGTTTGCAAATAACCAAACTCTTACCTCGGTTTTTCGCACAAATCATACCTAAAACCGGACATGCAAACACCACAACAAACATGCAAGAGAAGTTACGGACTCCACTTGCCTTAAAGATGACAAGCAACAACGAACGGCGACGATCGGACGGCGAACGAACGGCACACCCCTCCGGCTCCGCCTCCTTCCCTCTCGGTTTCCCTCCCTTTCTCTAAAACTCTCTCTCTTGCACACCTCTCTCTTTGGACGAAATGAAGCAAGAAATCCGGCCACTCCTCTTCTCTCTCTCTTTTTATATCCCCTAAAGCCCATGATTAGTAATGATTGATTCACCTATTGTCCAACCAATGCATGCTCTCCTTTGTGCCACATGTAATTTTTATTTTTGAATTTGAATGGGCTTGGGCTTAGGCCCATCCGGCCACTCCCTTGGGCTGGTCGAAATCCTCCCCTTGGCTTCCATTTGGGCCGGCCATTCGGCCCACTAGGCTTAGGCCAATGGGTCCAAAGCCCATTCCAAAAATAACTCTCTTTTTCCTTTTTTTTTAATTCCTTTCTATAAATATTTCTAAATTTCAATTTTTTTAATCTTGGCCAAAGTCTTAGGATATTTTGCTCATTGAAATTTAAATCATATGGCCAAGCATAGATTATTAATCTATTAAATTTAAATACACAAATCATTAAATTAAAAGACAAATTGGCTAAGGCATAAGCCAAAAGAAATTCTATCACCTAATTAAAGATTTTAACACACCTTAAGGCTCGACTTTGAATTTCTGGGATGCCACATCAAATCCCAAACAAGTATGGGGAAAATTTATTATTAAATTACTAAGTTGGTAGACATGTGAAAGTTGATAGATATACTAGTTTGAGTTTTGTCAAAGATATATCGGTTTGTGTTTTTCACGGTATTAATCCAATTAATAAAAACTAATAGGAAGTAAATTTGTTACATTTATACCAATTTGGGCCATTTATATCAATTTGAGGTTTTTGGTGATAAAAAAAATTAATTTAAAGTAAATATGTCACAAGTGTACTAGTTTAAAATTTTTCACAATATTAACCATAAAAAATTCATGAACTTTCTTGTTAAATGATGTGATGATTTTCTAATTGAGCATTTAACATATTGAAAGAGCCACATTGCTTAATAAGTAAATTTTAATAGAATTACTCAGTACGTCTAGCATTTTCCATATCAATTTTAATGGAACTTACAGCTCTCACCGTTGATATGCAAAAAAATTGCTCTTAGTTGAACTTACTTGTCTAATAAGGAACAAGCGACGGCAGCGGGGCGAGCCACGGCGGCGGCTATGCATGAGCATGAGGTTTCATAGCTGAAGATAATGAGTTTGCCAAAAATAATGAGAGAGAGAAAAGCAAAATCAAACGGTGAGAAAATATTGGATACATGTCTCCAAATCCTCCTAATAAGGGCAAGGGATCGTTTGCCAAATTTAAATTATTGAGGATAATTAGAAAACAATCATAACGAACAATATTTTTGCATTTTTGATAGAGAGATCTTGAAGTTTATCAAGAACCAATAATTCAAAGATTAATCAATGATTCTCATCTCTCACCAAAGTCTGTATCTTATAATACTCCCCAAATCCTTATGACAATATAAGTTCTCATACTGTTATATCATTTTTTGATTTATTGAGAAAGGATGGGCAGGTGGTGATGCCGTCATGGCTATGGTTGTGGCGAAAGAACAACTGCGATGGTAGTGTCGGACCGCTGTAGAAGTAGTGAAAAATGAGGGTGAGAAACATAGAGAGAAGAGAGAGGGAGGCGTGCGAAGATCCTACAACCTGGAGGTTCGGAAACATACTCTAAATCTCATAAACTGATTAACTACAGAACTTTGACACCATAACTAGCCCTCATTCGAAGTAGTTTACACAGAATTAGTAAGATTCAAATGGGTGATCTTCAATCCTTAAGCTAGAAGTGTCCGAAAGCTTGAAACTGTGCTAATCATATAATAGTTCAATATTTGTGAATGATTTTCATTGCTTTTCATTTACGGATTAGAGAAGAAAATATACAATCTTTGGCAGAGCAAAAATCAAGAAATGCCAACTCATCTATAGTTGGTAATCCCTTTAAATAAGCTAATTTGAAATTTAAAAAGATATCAAAACGATTTCATACCTTAACACGCCCTGCAAGATGGTGGTTCCATTGGAAATGCCCATCTTTATCTCCTAATTGTATTGTCCGCAGCCTTGATAACACTTTTGTGAGAATGTCGGCAAGTTAATCATGGGTGGAAAATATGTGAGACTCGCATCTTGCCAGCTTTAACAAGTTCCCGAAGGAAATGGTAATCTATCTCGATGTGTTTCATTTGGGAATGGAAGACAGGATTTGCACAAATATAGGTGGCACCTATGTTGTCTTAATACAAGCTTGGTGTCGTATCCATGTGAATGCCAAGTTCTTGAAGCAAAGATCTCACCCAAATGAGTTCCCCGAGGCCATGGCAATGGCTTGGTATTCTACTTCAGTAGATGACCGTGCAAACGATCGTTGCTTCCGAGAACTTTAGGAGATAGGATTTGCCCCAATACACATGACAAAACCCAAAGTAGATGTGTAATCATCAATGTTTCCTGCCTAATCTGTGTCGGTGTAGGCATGAAGTACAAGTTTTGTGTCGCGTCTTAAGTGCAACCCATGGAATAATGTTCCCTTAAGATAGCGAAAGAGCCATTTTGCGGCTGTCCAATGGGTTGTGGTTGTCTTATGCATGAATTAAGATAGCTTGTTTACCGCAAAACCAACGTTCGGGCGAGTAATGTTGAGGTATTGAAGTGCGCCAATGAGGCTTCGAAATTCTGTAGCATCAGCTAGTGGTTCTTTGTCATGGACCAAAGAAACTAATCTATGGCTAATGGTGTCCCTACCTCTTTTATATCTCCCATTTTGAAACGTTCAAGTAGCTCTCTCTTATGTATTTATGTTGAGAAAGAAGTAAGCTGGTCTTTGTAGGAATGACTTCAATTCCCAAAAAGAAATTATGGTCACTTCCTGTGATAATGAGGTCATCTATGTACACTAGAAAATCGGCTTGAATGCTACAACGAGACTAAATGAACAATAAATTGTCATTTTTTGAATTGACAAATGAATTTGCGAGGATGAATGAACTTAGCTCATTATATCAAGCCTCCAGAGCCTGCTTTAACCCTTATATGGCTTTGCGAAGTTAGCAAATGTGTGTTGGTTTTTCTAGGTCTTTAAAACCAGATGGTTGTGACATGTAGACCTCATCCTGGTGAGTTCCTTGGAGAAAGGCATTGTTGACGTCCATTTGTCTCAATGTCTATCCACGCATTAGAGCCAATGATAAGACCACCCGAATGGTATTTTGTTTGATGACTGAGCTAAATGTATCGGTGCAATCAAGGCCCGGTCTTTGGTGAAAATCTTTGGCCACAAGACTCTATCTTGTACCTCTCAATACTCCTGCCCGCTTGTCTTTTTATCCAATAAATCCATTTGCAACCTACAACATTCAAAGATGGATCAAAAGGTATTAGTTTCCAGGTCCCGTTACGAATAAAGGCATTGATCTCACCTGACATTGCTTCTTGTTGGTGAGAGGCAAACAGACAGAAGTCCGGTCAATGAATCCCATTAAATCATAACCAATGAGCAATGGCTGAAATTGAGCATGCCAAGAGGATAATTGGCAGCGGAGAGCTTGGATGGCAATTGGATGGCTGCCGAGATTGAAATCAGGCCATTACGTGCGGCTGTCCCGATGGAACTGGAGCCAGAATATGAGGTATCTGCCATGACTGGAGGATGTAGAAGGTTGCTGAAAAAAACAATTCAGAATGGTCAGATCACAAAACTCTTAGGAGTAGAAGGCTTTGATACCATATAATAGCTCAATATTTGTGAATGATTTTCATTGCTTTTCATTTACAAATTGTACATGTTTATAAAGAGAAGGCATAGCAAAAACCAAGGAATGCAAACTTATGCCAACTTATCTATACTTGCAAAAATCAAGGAATGCCAACTCATTTATAAGCTAATATGAAATTCAAAAAGATATCAAAAAGATTTCATATCTTAACAAATCACGAGGTTTTCAGATGGGTGGATATTGGAATTAGGATTCGAATCTTTTTACGGCAGATGATAATTCTCAAGTTTAACATGCGGCTGGTAGATAGAGCCTCCCATATGCAACTCGTCCTACCCCTGTTCAATGCATGTATCCAGCCCCCCAATTCCCAGGCACGCGTTGAGATTTTGGCCAACTATTTTTCACCACTTCCATCTTTTGATCTGCCAAGAAAGCTGTCGTTCCAAATTATGACGTCATGATTATCCCATTGCATTACTCTTACCCTGCAAAAATGGCGAAGCCGTATTCACATCTGGTGCAAACGACCTTGCCTAATACACTAATCGGAAACCAATGTGGTTTATGCTCATCTGATTGCCTATCCTTTTCTATGGTTTCTCTATCATAATTTTCCCCTTTTTATTTTCAGGACTCATTTGAATCAGCAACAAAAAGCACAAGAGCAAATTCTTATACATACACAAGATCGGGACAATTACAAAAATATTCCCAAACCTACTACACTTATTCTAATTTGGTCTTGAGCATTTTGTGCTAATTTAATTCTAAATCCTTTTACGTTTGGCTGATTGAGTCAATTTTACTAATTTTGGTTAGAAATCGCTGATGTGGATGCTAGCTATCTTACGTGACATGTCTGGCACCAACATAAACATTTTAATAATACTTTGAATCTTAAAAAAAAAAAAAATTGGTTTTTTTTAATACTTTTCTTTTCTCTAGGAGTGGATGCATAGGTGAAATAAACTCAGGTAGAATTGGTTTTGATATCATGTTAGAAAGTCCAATTCAAAAATTTAAGTTAATTTGTTGAGAGAGATCACATGCATATAGAGAGTATATCAACTCAAAATTAAGTAATGTAAGATATTTCTTCTTCTCTATCTTTTTTAATCTTTGTTACTTATGAAATCGTACTTTCAAGTAACTTTTATCTCATCTATATACTTTTATTATTGAAAAGTTGTCACGTTAGAAATCATGTCCGCATGACTAAATATGTTAAAGATGAAGTTTACATGATTCCACAAAATCAAAAGGCGAAAAAACTTGATTATACATTCTAGAAAGTCAAAAGGTTACATTGCATGAGTTGGAACGGTTTTGATATATCTCCTGAGATTGTCCACCATGATGTCGCAAGTAGTGGATATGCATTACGCTGGATATGCATTACGTTTGAACTTGTCGTCGGACTGTGAGCATCAAATGTGACGAGTTCATTCTTAATTCAACCTTTTACTTCAATCCCAATCAAAAGAGGATTTCTCTGAAATTTCATTGCCAGAACACTTCTAAAATTCTCAACCACACGTTGAGGCAGCCAATTAGTTTGACCCTTCTATAGATGGAAACCCTATCAATATCACGACCCAAAAGATACATAAAATTGATTTGCATTCATGCTGAGACGCAAAAAAAAAAAAAAAACAAAAACAAACAAACAAAGTTTGGGCAAAAGAAACCTAGCTTTGTTAGGGTGAGATGATGAAACTTTACATGAAATGTGGTAAATTATAATATATACCTAAAAATTGCACCGAGCAATTTGAGAGCGATGATCCTTACTAATCCGCCCCTAGTCCAGTAATGAATGCATGACATGTTTAATAAGCGTAAGGACACAAATTGTGTTAAGATAATCAATATTCGAAGACAAGTAGTGATTCAAGGAAAACACGAGGTGCTAACTCAACCAAGATAATGAGCCAATTAATACTCTTCCAAACATAAGAAGAAGACATACGCCTTGATGATTTAAGTGGTGGACTAGTGGTTGGGTCAGGTCAAGTCTAATTGAAGTTTTCCGGATGGATCCAATACGAACTCTTCCTTCACATATAACTTTTGAATTTTTCCAAGCCTTTGAAATATCTTTGCCCGAATGCCGTACGGTAATCTAATGTCAAATTTCAAACGAATACAAGTCTAGTCCACCGCCTTCTTTCCTCCTCTCTTCGCATTTTCCACATCGTTTTCACGTGCCATGTCCATGCATTCAGGGCAAAATAAAGCCCATGCCCAACTTTTCTTCCTTTTCTCCGTCTATAAAAACCACTAGACCAACTCTCCAAAACCCCCATCACACCCAAGTCTCAATAACCATTGTCTTAAGCAATTGTTGTCTACATACACCATTCTCTGTATCAAGAACACACTAGAAACGATCATCACCACCATCGTCATGTTGAAGACACAGCTTCATCAATCCCCACCTGCCTCCCCGACCTTGATCACAATAAGCAAGCCACCTAGCCAAGCCAACGGCGGGATCGCAATTTTACCAGTGCAGGCTGAACCTGCGCTCCAAAAGAGCCCTAGAAATGCTCGAGTGGGGCTTGCATCGAGTACGATTGAAGCGATTGCCAGCCCGAGCACCATTGAGAAGTCTCTGTCGATTAAAGCAGTAGTGACCGTGAAACACAGCGCCGGCAGATTCTTCTCGGAACTCGGGATAAGCGGAGGGCTGGATACAATTACTGATTTGATGGGGAAGACGCTCCTCTTGGAGCTTGTTAGTGCAGAGCTTGACCCTAGTAAGTATTGAGCATTCAGTTTTGAACTCGAAATTGTTAACACAGCTTGAAACAGAAAGCAAGGAGTGAAATAGGCTGAATTTGATTGAAACGTACTCTTCTGCTTTTTGAAATTTTGCGTTGATCACAATTTGACTTTTATTTGAAGTGAAACATTTGAAGTCTGTGGTGGTGGCTCAGTCCGCCCGGGTTTATGTATAGGCTGCCAGCCGACGGCGGTTTCCCGGTCATCAAAAAAAAAAAATTGAAGTTTTGCAAAGTTTAAAAAGAGCGATATTCAGAATTATATATGAATTTTTACCAATTTTTTAAAGAGTAAAATAGCTATTTCTAGGTTTGGAGAAAAAGTCACAGAAGTACACAAGTTGTTTATGACTTGCAACAAACAATGATGTTTGATTGTTTATTTCATAAGCATTCCCTCTATAAATTCTCCACGGAAGTAGGTTTGTACTAAAAGTTCTGATGCATGTTAGCCGATTATATGTGAGAGATAACATGTTAATGGATGTGTAATTTTCTTGTCCCCCCACCCTCTCAAGTCCACATTAAAAAAAGATGTGGCTGGATCCACTGCTACCTCATTCATTGGTAATTTGAGGTTGTAGTTGTTCGACCAATCAATGATGCCGTATATTTAAGAAAAAATAGTGCCATGAAATCTTACTCCACATCACACCATCGCCATTACATGTAGGACAATCAATAATGGTTAGGTTGACACGTCATATAAATGAGGCAAAACATGACCGCGAGGATGTAATCACATTTTTTGGACTAAATTGGTTCAATTGAAATTTTTAGGATTCAATTATATTTTAAACAAAATGTTTCATACCGATTGTGCAATTTTCCCAAAAAAACTAAAACATTAGTACCTTGAACTTTGATGAAAATAGAAGATTCTTGTGTACGTTTCCATATTGATCATGACACAGTCTTAATCTCATACATTACATAATTTCTTGAGTAAATTGATAATTAGTGCTTGTCAATTTTGATCGTCTAATTTTATGTCCTCCCATCATCGTCAAACTCTATTTTCACATGTTAAAACTCCACACTACTAAAAAAATTAGATGGAGTGACATTGGGGAGATACTTGGGTTTTAATGCTTATCATTTGGGTTTAACCACATTTATCTAATGTCTAGTCAAATTATTGCCTGTTGTGGGCCTAAGCAACGTGCATAGCTTTTTTCCAATGAAAGAGCTCTATCAGTTGGGAATCCTATGAAGATATTTAGATCATTATAGTCTGATAAAAAGAAAAAAAAAAAGAACAAATAGATTGCTTGGTAATCGAGGCAAAAATGCTTGATAGCAAGACACTGAAGGGAAGTGGCAAAGGAGCGACAGTGGTTCCAAGAACACAGGTCACTATGAAGCAAAGTGTGGAAGTTGCTTCACAAGAGAAGTTTAGGTCAATTTCATCGGGAGATATATAGTCTAGTTCACTTTGTGAATTCTCATTGGATGAGCTAAAGACATTAAAAAAAAAAAAAAAGGCACGTAACATTAGATCATGAGGTTATGTGGATCTTATGAAACATTTTATGTAACTAATATGGCTAACTATTTGGCAAATCTCATGAGCTCCTAAGAGAAGTTAAGTGGCTTAGTGCATTTGCTGTTATTGGATCTTTTTTTATCAATAATTCACGAGTATAATGTATCCAAATTTATGTTGAGTTAGCATAGATTTCATAAATGAGTTCGGCTATTCATTCTATTTGTACTACTCAATTATGTTATACCTAAGTCTTATGATTTGTCCAATGCAATAGAACTTCATGTAATAGCTATTATAAAACAATTTTTTAAAATGCTCATGAATTATTTAATGCTAAGATAATAAGGGAATGCATGGGAGTTCTTTTACATTAGACTAGACTGTACCATTTTTTCAGAGTATTCATGAATTTTTTGGCTAGATCATATCCAAACTCCTAAATTACTGCGAAACCCCCATCGATCTTCATACCGACTGCCTTCATCTAGTTGAGATCGTGAATGGTCTCCGTCTGCCGCCATGGGAGCAGAGGCCAGTGCTGGACGAAACCTTATTTTGGCTATCCAAATTTTCTTTTCTCTCTCTGCGACACTGCCGTCGCACGGCTAACCTAGCAGCCGACTGGGCCGCCAAAGCCCAATTAGATCATCCAGCCCAAAGCTTTACTCTTTCTGTTCCGCAGGACCTGCTGGATATATTGTATTCTGATGCTTTAACTGCAGGATGTAATTTTCATCTCTAATCAATATATAAGTGTGTTTTCTGTCAAAAAAAAAAAAAAGGGCTCAATTCATGCCACCATTTTTTTTCAAAGTTTTGTTTTTCCTTTGCTCCGGGGCCCGTCCTTCAGGCTATTTTTAATCATACTTGGGCCAATCAATGGCAATTAGACGGGTCGCATTGAGGCCGAGCCCAACCCATTTGCCAACCCCAGAGCAAAGCTGTAAAATACCACCTAACTAGTGAACAATCGACACGAAACCTTCTTTAAAACCCGCATGATGCCCAAACAGTGTTTTCCCCCCTTTTCAAGAACGGAATGTGTGGTATCCAAATTTTCGAGTAATCAACCTGCTCGACAGCCCAAATGAACTTAATTAGCATTGTCTTAGAAGATTCAATTAAGTCAAAAATTTACTTATCTGTTGCGTGGAAAAGGGGTTATTTAATTCACTCAATAGAAAAAATTAATTGATGGTGATTTTTTTAATTGATGTTGATTAGAATGTCTCAATTTTATGGTTATGGCCTACCAATCATGATTCTTTATTTGGAAAGGAATTTCAAATATTTAATGATTTTCAAACAACTTTTCATTTTTTTTAGACGTTTAAGATTGTTATTATAAACATTACAAGTAAAACTATCATTCCAACATTAGGCCTCTCCTTTGCTTTTCTCTTTTGACACCTCCAACTCGATCCAAATTCCAGTCACTAGTCATTTCATCCCTTATTCAAGTTGATAAGAAACAAGATCTCCCTCTAAATATTTGCTCTTCAAAAAATTTTGTTCTTATTATTCCAAATCTTCTCTTTGAGATTTGTTATTTCCCTCAAGAATTCACTCTCCCTAGCCTCTATTAGTAACCTTCTCCTTCGACTTTCCTTTTGAGCCATCAACATCAATATAACTTCTTTGTTGTAGAATGGGGCTTTCGAGATCATACCATTTGAATAAATCCACAATCTTCCTATAAAACATTAAGTATCTCAACAGTAGGTCTTGGCCAAAAGCAATACACAATCAATCTTCAAAAGGAATTACTCATTCTCATAGCAGGATTTACAATATGCATCGAAAACAAACCCATTGAAAACCAATCTCACTGACACCTTCAATCATTACCACCATAAAATAGAAGATTGATAAAGTTCTTTTTTTTTTTTTGGTAAGGATTGATAAAGTTCTTTGTTCATTGAAAAAATGGAAAATCTATTTCTACTTAATCAATTAAAACAATGTGCATAGAATAGTCGATAAAATCCCATGTCTTTGAATTTCCCCACAAATTGAAAGTGTAGTCCCAAACATTTTTGATTTAAGGCTTTGTCAACAAACAAAGGCCCAAATCGAAAGTCTAATGTGTCAAAATGTTGTCCCCATGCCCAACTTTCAATCTGGACTTGCTTGTTGATCTTCTTCTGGCTCAGAAGCAAAACCCTATCTCATGATTTTGCTCACGCTTTGGGGCTAGCAAGATAAGCTATTTCTTATACTTCTCTCTCTCAAAGAATGATAGATCTTGAGTCTAGAAATGAGAATTATTACATTCAAATTGCTTCATGGGTATAAGAGCTAGAGATGAGTTCGCCAGGAGATGGGGGAGTAACAATTTAACAAAAACTCGTTGGTAATGCTGATATAGAATATAATTTTGATTCCTACACTCTTAAATTTGACTATTTTTAGGAGGGGAGGGGCTTTTCCTTTCCATCCTTGTTATTATTTTTGGTTTTGTGGAAAATATTTATGAGGAATGTGTCCGTCAATGCATAATGCACTTGTTAAACAATCAATTTACAAAAGTACTGAGTTTTCCATGATACTAACTTTATTGTTATCACGTATGTTGTCAACATTTGAATTTCTGTCAGCAATTCTAGCATTTGTACTTGTAAAAGTGCAAAAATGGAAAATATCAAAAACAACAAAAAGCAGCGAAAAAGAATGGATAAGCAAATAAATGAATAATGAACTAATTAAAAATAAGAACTCTTAGAAAATGATGGGTGTTAAAAAAGGGAGGCTTTTCTAGGTCGTGGCCCGACTCACTTAGCTCTCACAAGATGAAATTTTCATCTTAAGTGCATCAAGCCTAGCTGCAACCACTCTAGCCCACCATATTTGCTAATAAAGCCGCGACCCATTCCCGGCTGAAGATCGCTTGAAATCAGAATCCCATCATTTCCGACGCCATTGTTGTCGTCCGCCATTAACCGAAAATGACATTGGGTCAGTTCTCCAATAATAGGAAATTTAAATAAAAATCTCAAAATTAAATATATTTGTTTGGAATTGAAATTGGAAGAGATGAAAGTGGAATTCTCTTTTCACAAGTGACATCAAAGCACTGTTTATACAAGCTAGAACGAGTCGCGGCATATTTTCACAATTTACGGAAGTAAATTTCAAGCTGTGAATTCATTATACGAGCAACTGGAAGTGTCTTCCTAACAATAAAGGGGACAAGAACAACCAACATGATCACCACCAAGGACATCTAGGGGGGATAGGGTGATGGAAGCCCAGCGGTAGCCAATAGGTGACAAGTAGAGAGAGATCAATGCATTTTCGGTTTTGAGTTGTGATTGATTATTGATGAAGCCGAGAAAAAAAAAGAAGAATAACCACTAAAAATCCCAAACTATGCCTATCGCAACACATTTGCCTTAATTTTTTTTTTTTTATGTTAAAGATTCCAAACTATAATTATGTGATACATTTACCCTTTGTCAATGAGTATTGTTTAAATAAAAAAATTACCTATATGAATGTTGGAAGATAAACGGTATTGATGTCAAATGAAATAAGAACAGCTTCAACCAAAATAATATATATAATCCATCAAATGGAATCTTGATTGAAGATAAATGTATTATATTGGTACAAATTTAGGATTTTTGACGTCATAAGAAAAAAAATTAGGGTAATGTGCCATATACATAACTTTGAGCTTTTGATGTAACAAAAAGAAAAATAAACGCGACAAAAAATGAATATAGTTTGAAGGTTCTTTTCCCATTTTTTCGAAAACAACTTTGGGTTCTTTTTTATTTTTTTAATTTTCAAACTCAATTTCCTTTCTCATCCGAAGAGCAACCGCCGGCTTCACTTGTTTGCCCCGTTTTCCCACACAAAATCCGAATCATCTCCATCCACCCCTTTGCTTCGCTTCGCGCCCTCTTTATTCCTCGTTGTTTTTCTCTTCATGCTCGCCGCCGCCAATCTTCTTGCTCGGCGCTGTTGCGGTTGATGAAGCAACGCTGGACTGGTGGAGGTGCCGAGAGCACAATCCAAAAAATCTCATCCTTTGAATTGACGGATCATATCCAAATGATGATGATCCATCTAACCTCAGCCTCGGCAATCGGATAAAGCTCTTGTAAACAGTGAACACCACCCCGCATTCCCCTTTGCACAGGGCGTAGATGGGCGAAATAATAGAATTCGAAAGACAGCGATGAAGTGGGAGCGAACAGAATGAAGCAAGAGTCAACGGGACATATTCTAGAGTGAATCGGAACTCAACTCGGAAGTTCAATAGGACATGAAACAGCCCTGATGATGGTTAAGTGGTGATGGTAGCGTGAGCTTGAGATGGCCCGGCCACAAATAAATCTGGTCCAGACATGTGCAAGGACAGGAAAGCGACGACACGAATCAGAGAAGAATTAGTGTCACCACGACTCAGAATGTGGAATCTGATGATATCCTTCACTGTGGGGGTGATCTGAATTGGTGGAGATGAATCGGGAGAATCTAGAGCAAGAGAGAGAGAGAGAGAGAGAAAAGATGCGACAAACATCTAATGATTCACTGCAACCGCGAAGGGAGGACCACCAGCAATTTTATCGAGATCGAGCTCTCTCGAAGATTGTTGTTTCCAAGCATCGACCGAAGCACAAAAGTGTCGTTACCGGTTTGAAGATGCCACTCGCCTCGCCACCACGACGAGCGGAGGGAAAAGTACCAAAAAAGTCTTAAACCTATTGCATTGGTACCAATTCAGTCCTAAACTTTTCAATTGAACCAATTTAGTCCTAAACCTTTTGATATCGGTACCAATTCAGTCCATCCGGCCAATTTTGGCCGGCCGGCGCTGACGTGGACGTCGGCCGGTGACCGGACGCTGACGTGGCAATTTTTTCTGTTTTTTTATTAATTTTTTTCTTTTTTTTCTTTTTTTCCTTTTTCCTTTTCTTTTCCGGCGGTGGCCGGCAAGCCTCCGGTGAGGCTCGCCGGCCACTGGGCGAGGGCCGCGAATCCCTTGCCTGCTGCCGGCGAGGGTCGCGGCCCTCGTCCGGCCTCTCCCAGGGACGCCGGCGAGGCCATGGCGGCCATCGCCAGGGCGGAGGCAAGGGCAATGAAGCCCTCGCCAGCCGGCGGCAAGGGTCGCAGCCCTCGCCTCCACCCCCGGCGATGGCCGCCATGGCCTCGCCGCCGACGGGCGAGGCCGCCTTCGCCCGCGGCAAGGCCAGGGCAAGGCTGGCCTCGCCCAGATCCGGGCTGGCAAGGGCTTCGCGGCCCTCGCCTCTGCCCTGGCGATGGCCGCCATGGCCTCGCCGGTGGCCCTGGGAGAGGCCGGACGAGGGCCGCGACCCTCGCCGGCGTCCCTCGCAAGCGGGCGAGTCCCTCGCCGATCTTGCGAGGGAGCCCCTCACCCGACGGGGGCGAGGACGGCCCCTCGCCCCTCGCCGGCGTCTGCGAGGGAGAGCCCCTCGCTGGCGTCGGGCGAGGGCGAGGGCGAGGGCGAGGGGCTCCCTCGCCGGTGTCCCTCACAAGCGGGCGAGGGGCTCTCCCTCGCCAGCGTCGGCGAGGGGCTCTGCGAGGGAGAGCCCCTCGCCCTCGCCCTCGCCCGACGCCGGCGAGGGGCTCTCCCTCGCAGATCTGGCGAGGGAGAGCCCCGCGCGGACGTCGGCGAGGACGGCCCCTCGCCCGATCTGCGAGGGAGGGGGCTTTCCCTCGCAGATGGGGCGAGGGCCGTCCTCGCCCGGCGTCTCGCGAGGGAGAGCCCCTCGCCGGCGTCGGGCGGGGCGAGGGCGAGGGCTCTCCCTCGCAGCCCCTCGCCCGCTTGTGAGGGACACCGGCGGGGAGCCCCTCGCCCTCGCCCGACGCCCGGCGGGGCTCTCCCTCGCGACGCCGGCGAGGGGCGAGGGCCATCCTCGCCCCGTCGGGCGAGGGCTCCCTCGCAAGATCGGCGAGGGACTCGCCCGCTTGCGAGGGACGCCGGCGAGGGGCCCTCGCCGATGCGCGAGTCCGCCGGCTCCGGCGGAGGGAAAGCGAAAAAAAAAAAGGAAAAAAAACGAAAAAAAAGGGAAAAAAAAGAGGAAAAAAGGGAAAAAAAAAAGAAAAATAGTAACGAATGACTAGATCGGACATTTCATCATAGTTCGGGGACCAACTTGAGCCAATCGAACGTTCAAGGACTAGATCGGACATTTTATTAATAGTTCATGGACCAAATTGAGCCATTCGAAAGTTCAGGGACTAGATCGGACGTTTTATCAATAATTCAGGGACCAAATTGAGCCAATCGAAAGTTCGGGGACGAAATTTGACATTGAGTGAAAATATAGGGACTATTTGTGTAATTTTCCCTATCTTTTATAATTATTTTATAAAAAGTTTTCTATTTATCCTAAATGAAGTAAAATAAAGGAAAATAAAAATGAAATAAAACTTAGTCGATGCAAATGATATTAATACCTACGTGTTGAGTTACTTAATGAAAATAGGTAAGGTCGAGTCGATTTCTAATTTTTTATGAGTCTCGAAATTTAAATGTCAACATCTAGACGTGACGTTTATTACTTGACTAATCCAAGGTCCAACATGCAATTTGTGGGATAGACTACTATGCTAGTGGCTCTTATGGTAACACCCAATGCTTTAGTCACTAAAAGTGGGTTGTTGGGCTGGCATAGTTGAAATATGTTACGGGCATGAATTTTCACTTATGATCAAATTTAAGAGTTATGCCCATCCAACGTCGGAGCATGACTTCAACCTTTTGACCGTAGCATCAAATAAGAGCAATGTGAATTCACTAAATGATGACTCGATTCTTCTAAGTTCTAGACTAAGATTGTGAGTCAATTTTTAATGATAAATATCTCCATGTGTTTTTTTTTCTCCCTTTCGTTTGTTCAATGAAGAGGAAAAAGGCGGCAATGAATTAAGCTTACAAAAGATGACAATTAACGAAAGAATGAGAGCAGATGAGAATCGATTTTTACTAGCAATAAATAAATAAATAAATAACAAAAGATACAGATGAAATAAAAGAGAGGAGAAAATAATAGAAGTTCTAAGCTCCTTCGTCGGTCTCCTTCTCCCGGATCTCCATATGTAAGTAAAGGAGGGCCTCTAGAGTTTTATCGTCATTGACACATGGATTTTTACTAGCAATAAATAAATAAATGACAAAAGATACAGATGAAATAAAAGAGAGGAGAAAATAATAGAAGTTCTAAGCTCCTTCGTCGATCTCCTTCTCTTGGTCGCTCCGTCTCGATTCTCTTTCTCTCTCTCCTTGATCTAATCTCCACTCTAGCGATGCACATTGAGCAAAGAAGAATCTCCTTCTCTCTCTACGAAACCAAAAGGGAGTGAAGTTATCAAATGGAAATCTCTCTGTAGCTGATGCTTCCCCGCAACCGCGAATGGAGCACCCACCAGCCATTCATCCAGATTTTAAAAACGTCGGTGGCACTGCGAAGGAGGGAATCGAGTCTGCAAGGAAGGTGCTCTGTAGAATGACGAAGCTGGGCTCTGTTTCGAAGAATACCCTGTTCGAGAGAGAGAGAGAATCATCAAGCTTTATCTGGCAGTGAGAGCAAGTTTGAGTTTGAGAGCGCAAGATGTTGTCGATTTTGAGACTAAAAGCCACTGGCAAAGGCTCGGATGCTGTGTTGTCGAGAGAGAGGTTGTGGAAGAGTCATGCTGCAGAGATGCGGTTACAGAATTATGGTACCGCGGCGGTAGAGACGAGTGTGAAAGAGGATCTAAATACGGCATTTGATTCAATTTTTGTACAATTGTACGTCATCATAATGTCACATCTATTGGTCAAACCTTCTCCTTCAACGTTAGGTGTCCCTGCAGTAGGTCTTTGCTAGATGCAAAGCAATACACAATCAGATATCAAAAGCAAATTACTGATTCTCGTAGCAGGATTTACAATATGCATATAAAACAAACCCAGTAAAAACTCACGTCATTGACACCTCAATCATTTCCACCGGAAAGAGAAGATTAAAAAATCCTTTGTTGAAAGAAAAAATGAAGAATCTATTTGTACTTAATCAATCGAATCCACGTGCATAGGATAATAAGGAAGCCAAATCTCTTTGAATTTCACATACGAATTGACAATGCAGTGCCAGAATGTTTTGAATTTAGGGCTTCGTCGACGGAAAGAGCTCCAAAACCCCAACTATGATGGGTTGAAGTGTCTTCCCTACGCTACCAGTCTCCCATTTGGACTTGCTCGCTTTTGGCTCAAAAGCGAAACCCTATCTCATGTTTTTCTCACACTCTCGCACTCACAAGAGAAACTTTCTCTGATATTTGTCCTTTTCAAAGAATGATAGATCTTGAGTCCCAAAATGAGAACTATTATGTTCAAACTTCAAACTGCTTCACGTATATGGAAATTCGCAAGGAGAAGGGAGAGTTCCAATTTAACAAATTTTTGTCAATAATGCCAATATAGAATGTAAATTGAAATTTTAGACTCTAAAATTTGATTCATTTTAGAAGGGGAAGAGCTTTTTCTCTCCACCCTTGTGATCATTTTTTTTTATTTTTTTTGGAAAATATTTCCAAGGAATGTGTTAATCAATGTAGAATGCAATTGTCAAACAACCACTTTACGAAAGTGTCGAGCTTCGATGACACTAACTTTAGTGTTATCATGTACATTGTCGACACTTGAAATTTCGTTGACAATTCAAGCGTAAATGTAAAAGTACCAAAATGAGAAAATAACAAAAACAACCACAAAAAAAGGGCGAAAAAAAGAATAGATAAATAAATAAATAATGAACTAATTATATAAATTGGCTCCAGCCCATTTTAATCGTCCAAGTAGGCCGTTCCCTCCTTCTTTTTCCCGCCCACTCTAAAGACTAGAGGCGCACGAGGAAGCTAAGGGGAATCGCGACGTTTGGCGAGTGGAGAGCACGGTGAGGGGAATGAGCTCGGTGTGAGAGAATTTCATGAAGGTGTTCGGGAAGGGCTAAGCATGACATTAGAAGGCACAGCTATCTCATTCAATCATATGCATCAATTAAAAGTAATCCTACTCCTTCGAGGATTAGGAATGCTACCTCAAGCTAGGCTTCATCCAAGAACATCTAGGGGGATAGAGTGATGGGACCCTAGTGGTGGCTTGACGGCAGCTAGTAGACGGCAAGCAGATACATTTTTGTAGTGCTGCATGTGATTTAACTAAGATAAAAAAAAAAAAAATTTTTTGCTGAAAAATGATTTAATTTTTTGCCGGAAAATTATTTGATGAAGAATAATACAAATTTAGAAAAAATTAATTCTGAGATTTCAACATCACAAGTAAATTTCACTATAAATGTATCACCATAGATCTACTTTGAGTTTTTGATGGTTTTTCAAGAATGAGAAAAAGTAAAAGGAAAAGATTGCGGGATATTGGATGAATCTTCCTCTCAACGAATTCCATCTTTTGAGAAAGTCTTCCTTTGGACGGGCTTCTCGGATTGGCGGGAAATCCAAGAGTGGAACCGAAATATCTCATCATTTGAATCGGCGAATCCTATCTAGATAATGATGATCTCTCCGACCTCAACTTGGCGATTGGATAAAGTTCTTGTCGACAACCACCCTAACATCCCCTCTTGAGGCGCGGTGTAGACAAGTGAAACGAAGGACACAAGCGATGGTAGTGGAATCTGAAAGGCAGCGATGAAGTGGAAGGGAACAAAATGAGGCGAGAATCAACGGAATGTATTTGGAACGAATCGAAATTTGACTCGAGAGTTGAATCAGATATGAAAAGACTATGATGGGGGAAGACTTGGTGAAAAATGGAAGATGAACAGAGAGAAAACAATGTTTGGCTGAAGATAGAACATGCTGCATTCCTCTGAGCAGAAGGTGTCCGATGAATTGCGCTAGAGGGAAACAGAGAGCAAGACGATTTTGAAACAATAGGTGAAGGAAGGAAGATCGTGCCATGAGAAATTTCCACAAACAGCCAGTTCCTCGTGACATTCAAATGATGATGATGTCCTTTGATCGACAATCATACTTACCACAGGGTCATTTTCATCTCCGATTCAACTCTAGAATTAAATTAATTTCGATACGTTCCGACTTCGTCCGTTAATATCTATTTCATTTTGTTTTTCTCCAATTCTCTTGTTGTCTTCTGAATTTCCAGTGGGTCAGTGGTCCAAATGCTCGCAAAAAGTGTTAATGCTTGATATTCTCACGGTAGGCAAGACAACTTCTAGAAACCAACTAGGTATAAGGGGATCCCAAATCTCATATATTAAGACATTCCTGTCCTTGCAATAGAGATTTTCACCGGGAAATCAGTTCCAGCCCATGTGAGGGAATCCAAAGAGGATCCCATCCCTGAAATACTCTATAAACAAAGGGAGCACAAATGAGCAAGCAACGTAGGATAAGTTACAAAGTTTATAATCATCAAGGAACCTTCTTTGCATGTCACTAAAAGAATTGGCTAGTGTATTCATTAAGATTTTTGGTTTTGTGGAAAATATTTTCGGGGAATGTGTTAGTTAATGCAGAATGCACTTGTTAACCAATAAATTCACAAAAGTACCGGGCTTCCCATAGCACTAACTTTAGTGTTATCACGTATGTCGTCGACATCTAAATTTTTATCAACAAATCAAGTGTCCGTCTCTATGAAAGTAAAAAATAGAAAATAGTAAAAACAACAAAAGAGAGCGAAAAATAATAGATAAACAGACAAATACTAAACTAATTAAAATTTAAAAAAGTTTAGAAAATGATGGGTGTTCAAAAGGGGGGCTTTTCTGGTTCGTGGCCCAATTCACATGCTGATAAAAGTCACGACCCATTTCCAGCCGAAGATTACTTGAAATCTTGGAATCCCTCATTTCCGACGCCATTCGTCGTCGTCCGCCATTAGCCGAAAATGATATTGGGTCAATTTTCCAATAAGAGGAAATCTAAATAGAAATATGAAGTCGAAAGACATGTGGAAATTAAAAATATTTCTACGGAATTGAAGTTGTGAGGGATAAAAGTGGAATTTTCCTTTCACAAATGGCATCAAAACACTATTCATTTAAATAAGAACGAGTCACAAGCGACAGATTTGCATGATCTAATAAAGCAAATTTCAAGCTGCATATTCAACATCCGAGCAATCTGGAGATGAAAGCAAATTCCTAATACTAAAAGGGACAAGAACAACTAACATAATCACCACCAAGGACATCTAGGAAGGAAAGGGCAATGGGAGCTTGGCAGTGGCCAATAAGCGACAAGCAATGGACTCGCTTCTATGAGAGAGATCAACATATTCTAAATTATGAGTTGTGACTGATTATTGATGAAGCCAAGAAAAAAGGGGGAAAACCATAAAAAATTTCAAATTTTGTCTACCATGACGCATTTACCTTAATTTTTCTTAACATATTTATCTTTTGTCAATAAGTATGGTTAAAAAATTTGCTTATATAGGTGATGGAAAGTGAACGATGTTGACGTCCAATGAAATAAGAACAATTTCAACCGAAAAATATATAAAATCATCAAACGAAATCTTAGTAAAAGATGAATATCATACTGGTACAAACTTAGGTTTTTTTAGGTTTTAAGAAAAAATTTAGCATAACTATGCCATGGACTTAATTTTAACAGAAAGAAAAATAAATGCGACAAAAATGAATATAATTTGGATTTTTTTACCAGCTTTTTTCGAAAACGATGGTGGGTTCTTTTTTGACCTTTTTTTTTTATATATATTTTATATTTTCAGACTCAATTCCTTTCTCGTCCAGAACAACCCCAGGCTTCTCCCGTTTGCGTCGTTTTTCCACACAACATCCGATTCATCTCCATCCCCCGCTTCGCTTCGCCCCTTCTTTATTCTCGTTTGGTTTTTCTCTTCATGCTCGCCGCCGCCAATCCTCACGCTGGGCGTATCGTCTCGGATGATGATGACAGACTCATATTGGCCTCGGCTGCCGCAGTTGACGAAGCGACGCCGGACCGGCGGGAGTGCCGAGAGCGGAACTGAAGAATCTCATCCTTCGATTCGGCAGATCGTATCCAGATGATGATGATGATCCATCCAACCTTAGCCTTGGCAATCGGATAAAGCTCTTGTAAACAGCTTGACACCGCCGGGCATCCCCCTTGCGCGCGGCGTGGATGGGCGAAATAATGGAATCCGAAAGACGACGGTGAAGTGGGAACGAACGGAACGAAGCAAAAATCGACAGCACATATCCCGGAATGAATCGAAATTTGTCTTGGAAATGAAACGGGCCCGACGATGGTTCAGCAACGATGGCGGCATGGGCCGAGATGGCCCGGCCACGTATAAATCTGATCCGGACATGGATAAGGACAGGAAAGCGATGACTTGAATCGAGTGGCTGTGACTCGAGTGTGGAATCCGGTGGTACATTCCTTTGTGGGGATGATCTGAATTGCTGGAGATGAACCGGGGAATCCGGACCACGGAAGAGAGAGATGCGAAAAAAATCTGGTCGGAGAAAAATTTGTCAAGTTTGCAAGGAAGGTGTTTGATGGAATGACGAAGCCGAACTCTGTTCTCAAGGATACCCATTCGAGAGAGAGAGAGAGAGAGAGAGAGAGAGAGAGAGAGAATTAGCGAGCTTTATCTGGCAGTGAGAGCAAGTTCGAGTTAGGGAGCGCATGATGTTGAGAGAAAGGCTGTGGAAAAGTTGTGACGCAGAAACGCCTTTACATAGTTATGTCACCACAGCAAAAGAGATGACTGTGAGAGAGGCTTTTGAATACTGCATTGACGGCGAAATATCTACAGATCCTAGAGTCTTTCTAATGGGTGAGGAGGTCGGAGAATAACGGTTTTTTTTTTTTTTTTTTGGGCGAAGCGAAGCATGGACCCGAGAGGATTGTTGATACGCAATCACAAAGGCTGGTTCGTTTGGAGTTGAAGTCGGTGCTACTTTCTAGGGTCTCGGGCTGTTGTGGAGTTTATGAAATTCAATTTCGCTATGCGGCGATTGACTTACGTTCTAAATTCTGCTGAATGAACTTCATGCCGGCCGGCAATACATCGGTCCCTATAGTTTCAAGAGGAGCTGCAGCGGGAGTCGGTGCCCATCACTCCCAAACCTCGTGAAGGCGTCGCCATCCCACCGGAGGAAGCTTTGCTAGATCCGGCCTCATTAGATCACTTGTCACCCTCACCCGAGAATGGCTCATGGTGTGCAAAATGAGAGTTGCTCATGAATGGTGTAGCATCTTCGGTATGTCCCTCCAACAAAGTGCTTCCTCATCCTCTGGTTTTATCGATTGGCACTCACTAATTTATTAAAGCAGTGTGTTTAGTTGCATTATTTGAATGCGTTGTTGTCAAGGAGTGAATATTTTGCGTGGTCGCAAATTTAATCGATGTTTACTCAAAGTCTCCTTGATATTAATATTATGATGGGATCAACATAAGCGCAGAAAAATGAGATAATACACGGCACATGTGCCCATTATAAGATCGTTGACGCAAGATGGGACCATTGTAATTACTCTACTTAACTCAGCTTGCAATTTTTGGTTTTAGCGCCAGAAAGTTTCATGTCTCCTTCTTCTGTTTGAAAGGGTAAGCAATCATTCACAAATTCTGGACATGCTTGTCCTGTTCCCAAGCAATAATTGCTTTTGCCATTCGATGTCTCTTTGCCCTCATAACCTCGATGGGTGACTGTTGTTACATGGCTTAACCGATGTTCTCTAAATTGTTGTTCCATCCGGTAACGAGGGTAACTAGTTGATGATTCGGTCTCGTCGATTTCTATTTGTTAATTACCTGCTCTGCTGTTCTAGGGGTTGAATTAATTTATTTTGGGTCTGCTTTGCTTCATGGTTATTAGTGTCAATATTATGTGTTGTTTCATTCTCGTTACAACGTAGGGTATGAAATTGGTGAGCCCCGAAAGCTCACTCCTAGGCAACTTCTGCGTTGATGATAGGCCATTTGCTGCATTTGTTTTTGTATACATGTATCTTGTACGGCAGATTAGCATAAAGACTCGGAAATACAAATCATGGAGATCTCGAGGTAGTGTCTTCGTGGATTTTCGATACAAAATGTGGGGAAGAAAAAACACATGGTTATGTGGAGGTACCGAGTCACGGGTAGTGATAAGCACATAGTATCGAGAAGCTATTGCTGCAAAGAATGCATGCCTTCGGGTGATTATCTTCGTTCATCCATTCATGCAAACATTTACTACACGCAAATGAGTTTCTCTTTGAAATGCACATCAACCAGAAGAAAAGGACACGTACAGAGCCCCTCTTACGAGTCTATGGCTCCCGATGAACTTCATTGTTGGAATACCTAAGAGTTGCTCTTTGCTTCTCTTGAATATGTTGCTTAATGAATTCATCCAGAATACTCGCACATTTACATGTTCGAACGACTAAGCTATGAAATTATATAAGTGAAATGAGAAATCCAAAGATAAATCGGAGAGCAAAGAGCGGGTAATGATTTGAAGTCGAATAAATCAAAGGATAAATTTATCTGTTTAAAAGTGCTTGAGGATGAAAGAAATTAATAACTAACATCATTTTTTTTAATACATGTTATTAATGAGTATTGTTCTAGGATTCTATTGGCTTCAACTATAGACACTGTATAAATGGAAAAAAAATCTCCAACAAGTAGACATCGACTACTAAAACAGTGGCGGTATCACTGGTGCTAGCAATTATAACTAAGCTCTAGGTATACCGGTGACGAATTAAGCTCAAGATCTTATCAGACGTGGAATCACCATTTTGAAAAAGGATAGCTATAAATCGAATTTGCGGGCTAATTTAGGAGTAATGAGAGGTCTGGAAGTGTAGGACCATGAAAAACCAACTCATAATGGCTCAATCTGCATATGGACTACTTGCCATTTCTATATACATACAAATAATAAGGCTACTCCTTCCAAGCTAGGGGACTTTCTTTATCTATATCCTATGATATCATATCATTTGGCGGCATCGCTGAGGATAATAACGTGGGTGACTAGAAATGCTTCTTTCCACAGTTGAACAATGAGCAATTTTGTAGACATTGATGTAAAAATTTCCTTAATTTACTAACCAATGAAAAGATGTAACATAGATAACTCGAACGTGGAAAGAATTTGAAAACAGAGCCCTAGCTGAAAGAGAAGATGACGACGATTGAGGAGGAAGGTTTTTAAGAAACAAGCTTCCTACTTCAACTGATTTGCGCGCAACAAGACACGGAAATCGGAAGAAATTCTGGCAGACAGGAGAATCGATGGGCGGAGGAGCCGTGAACTTACTGAGTTTGCTGGATACAAACGGCGGGCAAGGGGCGAAAGAGCGAGGACGTGAAATCGGACCTGATGGAATGTTCATCACGGTTCCACACGCTGGACGTGTCAAATTCGGATGCCAACACGGTTATGTCTAAGCAAAATGCTTAAACACGCGGAAGGCGCCGGTTGACAGGAGGTTTTAGATTTGCCTGACGCGAACTCGGGCCAAAATCAACAAACAACGGACCAGCAAAACCCGACTTCAGCATAGGGAAGACTCATCTATGTTCAATATAAACACGAACGCCAGCAAGTTTCGGTCATCAATGAAGAATACGAACCTGCGTTTAGCTTCGACATTTCGTCGAACGTATGGGGAGGGGGGAAACGCTAGCTCGTTCGGGACTTGAATTTGCACTCGGGTTTGCAACAATCAATCGTCCAAAACCACAAACGGTCGAGCAAAAACCCCGCCGGGTCGAAATCGCGTGAGCCGGACCACGACGAATCTCAGTTCGGCGAGCCCAGAACGGGACAAAGAAGGCAAGGAAAAAGAGGAGTCGAAGGTGCTCCCTACCCGGCTCGGCCGCGTTGGACGGCGGACAAGCTTGATAGATCGGGCTACTTCCGTGCGCCTCGCGCGTCTCCGCGCCGGGATCCTCGGGAAACCGACCCCAAATCCGACAAAAATGAAAACCAGCGAACCGTAACCCCGCCGAAGCTTGGCGCGGAGAGAGGGGCGACACCCGTGGAATTTCGGCCGCGACGCAGGCACGGCTGTCACCCGAGTCGTTCTCTGTTCTCTCTCCCTCGATCTCCCTCTCCCTCACGATTCCCTCCCCCCACCCCCCCTCGCGGCTCGCTCTCACCGCACTTTACCCGTCCATCCGTACCCGGGGCAGGCGGGTCTGCCGCCGGCCGGACGTCTGGCCAGCTGCTCTGGTCGCGTTGCCCACCTGCTCCGCTCCTCTGCTGCGGCGTCCTCGGTTGCGGGAGGGAGAGGAGGAAGAAGAGGGGAAAGGAGGCCGGGCCGGGCCGAGGGCGAGCTGGCGAGATGGGCCCGGGCCCCTTCCGTTCATTTTAATATTTTTTTAGAATTCTTTTTAAAATTTTTTCTATTTATCCGAAATGAAGTAAAATAAAGGAAAATAAAAATGAAATAAAACTTAATTGATGTAAATTATATTTATACTTGCGTGTCGCGTTACTTGATGAAAATGGGTAGGGCTAAGTTGATTTCTAATTTTTTACGAGCCTCGAAATTTAGCTATCGACACCTACATGCGATGTTTATATATAAGGTGTGCAATGGTGATTAGCATCGTGAATCGAAAGATTAGAAATGACTAATATAAGGTCCAACACAAGACTTACAGGTTAGACTACTATGCTAATGGCTCTTACGATAACACCCAATGCTAGTTGCTAAAAGTGTGTTGTTGGACTGGTGCAATCAAAATGTATCACAAGCATGAATTTTCCCTTATGATCAAATTCAAGAGTTATGCGCATCCAACGTTGAAGCATGGCTTCAACCTTTTGACCGTAGTATCAAATAAGAGCAATGCGGATTCACTAAATTATGAATGAATTCTTTAAATTTCAAACGAGATTGCAAGTCCATTTTTAATAATAAGGATCTTTAAGCGTTTTTCTCCCTTTCGTTGGCTCAATAAAGAAGGAAAAAGGTCGCGATGCATTAAGTTCACAAAAGCTGACAATTGATGAATGAATGAGAGAGCACAAAGGATTTATCGTTATGCAAGTAAAGGAGGAACTTTAGAGTTTTATTGTCGTTGACACATGGATTTTCACCGGCAATAAATAAATAAATAACAAAAAAATATAAATGAAAGAAAAGAGAGAAGATAAAAGAAAATTATAAAAATTCTCAGCTCCTTCGTCGGTCTCCCCCTCCCGGTCGCTACTCTCGATTCTCTCTCTCCTTGATGTAATCTCTACTCCGCGATGCTTCGGCTGTGGCGATGCTTCGCGCAACCGCGAATGGAGCGCCCACCAGCTATTTATCTAGATTTAAAAAACGTCGATTTCACTGTGGAGGAGTGAATCGAGCAAGGAAGGCGTTCTGTCGAATGACGAAGTTGGGCTCTGTTTCGAAGAATACCCTGTTCGAGAGAGAGAGAGAATCAGTGAGCTTTATTTGGCGGCGAGAGCAAGTTCGAGTTCAAGAGTGCAAGGTGTCCTCGATTCTAAGACGAAAAGCCACAATCGGAGGCTTGGATGCTGTGTTGTCAAGAGAGAGGTTGCGGAAGAGTCATGCTGTGGGGACGCGGTTACAAATCTATGGTACTGCGGCGAAAGAGATGAGCGTGAGATAAGCTCTGAATATGGCGCTTGATTGCATTTTTGTACAATTGTGCATCATCATAATATCACCTATCAGTCGAACCTTCTCATTCAACTTCACCTTTTGAGCCATCAACATCAATCTAACTTCTTTGCGATGAATCGGACTTTCAAGATCATAGGGTTCAAATAAATCAACAATTATCTTCCTATAAAACGTTAAGTATCTCTGCAGTAGGTCTTTGCTGGAATCAAAGCAATACACAATCAGGCATCAAAAGCAAATTACTCAATCTCATAGCAGGATTTACAATATGCATATAAAACAAAGCCAATGATAACCAATGTCACTGACACCTTCAATGGTTGTTACCAGAAAGAGAAGATTGATAACATCCTTTATACAAAGAAAAAAAATGGGAGAATCTATTTGTACTTAATCAATTGAAACAACATGCATAGAATAGGCAGGAAGCCAAATCTCTTCAAATTTCCCGGGGAAAATGTCACAAATAGTCCCTATATTTTCACTCAATGTCCAATTTCATCCCTGAACTTTTGATTGGCTCAATTTGGTCCCTGAATTATTGATAAAATGTCCGATCTAGTCCCTGAACTTTCGAATGGCTCAATTTAGTCCCTGAACTATTAATAAAATGTCCGATCTAGCCCCCGAACTTTCAATCGGCTCAAGTTGGTCCCCGAACTATGATGAAATGTCCGATCTAGTCCTTCATTACTATTTTTCTTTTTCTTTTTTCCTTTTTTTCCCTTTTTTTTCCTTTTTTTTTTCCTTTTTTTCCTTTTTCTTTTTTCGCGTTCCCTCTGCCGGAGCCGGCGGAGGGCCGGCGTCCGGCGAGGGAGCCCCTCGCCAGATCGGCAAGGGCCCCTCGCCGGCGTCGGCGAGGGGCTCTCCCTGGCAGATCTGGCGAGGGGCCCTCCTCGCCGGCATCTGTGCGGGGCTCTCCCTCGCCAAATCTGCGAGGGAGAGCCCCCTCGCCCGCCTGCGAGGGACGCCGACGAGGGGCTCTCCCTTGCAGATGCTGGCGAGGACGGCCCCTCGCCCGATCTGCGAGGGAGAGCCCCTCGCCCGCTTGCAAGGGACGCCGGCGAGGGAGCCCCTCGCCCTCGCCCTCGCAGATCTGGCAAGGGGCCGTCCTCGCCGGCGTCTGCACGGGGCTCTCCCATGTCAGCGAGGACGGCCCCTCGCCAGATCTGCGAGGGAAAGCCCCTCGCTGACGCCGGCGAGGGGGCCCCTCGCCCTCGCCCTCGCCGACGCCGGCGAGGGCTCTCCCTCGCGGAGACGGCCGGGCGAGGACGGCCCCTCGCCCGATCTGCGAGGGAGAGCCCCTCGTCGGCGTCGGGTGAGGGGCTCCCTCGCAAGATCGGCGAGGGACTTGCCCGCTTGTGAGGGACGCCGCCTAGGGGCCCTCGCCGATCCGGCGAGGGGCTCCTCGCCGGACGCCGGGGCCCTCCCCGACTCCGGCGGAGGGAAAGCGAAAAAAAAAAAGGAAGAAAATGAAAAAAAAAAGGAAAAAAGAAAAAGAAAAATAGTAACGAAGGACTAGATCGGACATTTCATCATAGTTCAGTGACCAACTTGAGCCGATCGAAAGTTCAGGGATTAGATCGGACATTTTATTAATAGTTCATGGACCAAATTGAGCCATTCGAAAGTTCAGGGACTAGATCGGACATTTTATCAATAATTCAGGGACCAAATTAAGCCAATCGAAAATTCAGGGATGAAATTGGACATTGAGTGAAAATATAGGGACTATTTGTGACATTTTCCCAATTTCCCACCCAAATTAACGGTGCAGTGTCCAAACATTTCGAATTTAGGGCTTCATCGACGGAAAAAGCCCCAAGTCCAAAACTTTGACAGGTCAAAGTGTCTTCCCCGCTCTACCAATCTTTCATTTGGACTTGCTCGAATGCCAACATAGAGTGTAAATTGGAGTTTTAGACTCTAAAATTTGATTAATTTAAGAAGGGGAAGAGCTTTTTCTTTCCACCCCTGTCATCATTTTTTGTTTTTTTTTTTTTTGGAAAATATATCCATGGTATGTGTAAATCAATACAAAATGCATTTGTCAAACAATCAATTTATGTAAGTATTGAGCTTTCAACGACACAAACTTCAGTGTTATCATGTTTGTTGTCGACACCAGAACTTTTGTCAACATTTCAAGAGTATGTGCTTGTAAAAGTACCCCAAAACAATAGCAAAAAAAAAAAAAAGAAAAAAACCGCAACAAAAAAGAAGGGCGAAAAAAATAGATAAATAGATAAATAAAATGAACTAATTATATAAATCGGCTCCAGCCCATTTTATCCACCAAGTAGGCTGTTCGCTTCTTCTTTTCCCCGCCCCCTCTGAAGAATGGAGGCACGCATGTAAGCCGAGGCGGAATTGCGAGATTCGGCGAGCAGAGAGCGCGATGACTGGAACAAGCTCAGCGTGAGAGAATTTCATGAAGGTGTTCGGGAATGGCTAAGCATGACATTAGAAGGCAAGAATTATCTCATCCAATCATGTGCTTCGATTAAAAGTAATCTACTCCTATAAGGACTAAAAATGCTACCTCAAGCTGGGCTTTACGCCTTAGGACATCAAGGAGGGACAGGGTAACGGGACCCAATGGTGGCTCGATGGCGACCGATAGACGGCAAGCAGATGGACTTTTATAGCGGTCTTTATTGCTTAAGTGAAATCAAAATAGCTTAATTTTTTTTATTAGAAAATCATCGACGAAGAATAAAATGCGTTGTACGAGATACAAACTTAGAAAAATCTAATTATGAGATTTTCACATCACCAAAAAAAAAAAATTACTATAAATTTGCCACAATAAATCTAATATGGAGTTTTTGATGATCTTTTTAAGCAAAAGAAAAGGAAAAATTAAAAGTAAATGATGACGAGATATTGGATGAATCTTCCTCTCAACAAATTCCATCATTTGAGCAAGTCTTCCTTTGGACCGGCTTTTTGGACTAACGGGAAATCCGAGAGTGGAATCGAAAAATCTCATCCTTCGAATCAAGCGGATCCTATCCAGATGATGATGATCCGTCCGACTCAGCTTGGCAATCAAAAAAGCTCTTGTTAAACAACCACCCCGACATCCCCTCTTGCGCGCGGCGTAGGAGGGTGAAATGAAGGACACGAGCGATGGCATTGGAATTAGAAGGGTGGCAATGAAGTGGGACAGAACAGAATGAAGCAACAATCAACAGAATGTATTTGGAACGAATCAAAATTGGACTCGGAAGTTGAATCGAATACGAAATGACCCTGATGGAGGAAGACTTGGTGAAAAATGGAAGATGAACAAAGAGAAAACGATGCTTGGCCGAAGATAGAACGTGCTATGTTCCTTTGAGCAGAAGGTGCTTGGTGAGACGATTCTGAAGCAACAGATGGGGGAAGGAAGACGGCGCCATAAGAAATCTCCACACACAGACAGTTCCTCGTGACATTCGGGCGATGATGATATCTGTCGATCGACAATCATACTTATCAAGTCATTTCCATCTCCAATTAGACTCTTGAATTGATTTCGATACATTCCGACTTCGTCTATTGATATGTGTTTTGTTTTGTTCTTCTCCAATTATCTCTCGCTGTCTTTCGAATTCCCATTACTGTCGATTACACTGTGGAGGGGGAATCAAGTTTTCAGATTTTCAATCGCTAATTTCTTAAATTGACTATCGTCAAGGACTGGATGGTTTGCGTGGTCGCAAATTTCATTGGTGTTTACTCAAAGTCTCCTTTTCAGACATAAGCGCAGAAAAAAATGAGATAATGCATTGACACATATGCTCAACATAATATGGTAGGCACAAGATGGGACCATTGTTATTACGCTGATTTCATCAGCTTGTAATGTTTGGTATTAGTCTCAGAAAGCTTCACGTCTCCTTCGTCTCTTTTCCTACCTTCTTTTGTTCGAAAGGGTAAGCAACCATTTGCAGGTTCTAGACATGCTTGTCTTGTTTCGAAGTAGTAACTTGCTTTTGCTATTCAATGACTCTCTTTGCCCTCATAAACTTTGATCAGTGACCTATTGGTGCACAGCTTAATCGTTGTTCTCTAAATTGTTATTCCATTTGTTAATTATGTGCTTTGGTGTTCTAGGGGTTGAATTAAATTTTACTTGGGTCTGCTTTGCTTCATGGTAATTAGTATCAATATTATGTGTAAAGGAAAAAGCACGTCATTATGTAGAGGTATCCGAGTCGTGAGTAGTGATAAGCACAAGCTGTTGCTGCAAAGGATGCAAGCGTTTAGGTGAGCATCTTTGTCCATTCATTCATGGGGGATCTTATGGTAGAGTTTGGATAAATGGCTCGTCCATTTTGATGTTATTCTGCTTGTATTATTGTTATTTTTTTCGATTGAAGCAGTAACTCTTTTGAACATCGATGAAGAAGTGGAAATTTATGAAAATATAACTACCTAGAATTCTTGCCTAAATCGTTATGAAATTGACGCACAAAAGTGTTCATAAATGGTGATGATGTTGCCATGGGATGTGACATCGGGGTTGCTGTGAAACCGAAGTATCAAATCAGAGTAGTTGAATGAGAAATGTTTTATACCTCATTCCAATGGCTTCACACGCGAACCATAGTGGTTCTTGATCTTATGTCTAGGAATGGATTATTTTATTTGATTCAATGCGGAATCCATAACTTTTGAATTATTTTGCTACCCACCAAGGAAAGTATCGTATCCATAGTGGAAATGAAATCTAATAGGATTTTCACTTTCTGGCTTTTAACCAAGTTGTCTCATCGTCTTGATTTGGGCTTCTACTACAACTGTAGAGAAAAATAATGATAAGAGAACTCCTCTTAAACAAGCTTCTACACATTTCTCTCTCGTCCCTATGCCCCATTCTTTGTGGAAGTAAGTAATATGATGCTTAATATGTGATTAGTTTCATACGTTAGTTAACAGAGCATTTGTTGTTTTAGTGCATTTGATTGAACATCCCTAGTTGTGGTTTTTCAAGTGCAGGATGGTAATAGATCATCCAAGTGCTTTAGTAATACATATCCTTCAAATTTGGTACCGTGTCTTTTTTGGTTCAAGTGGAATAGTATGGTAGTTTCTCCATTCTTGGATTGGTTTCTCCTTAACGGTGTCCACAGTTATGGCGTTTGGTGGGAATGTAGTCAACGTTTTCATGATTACCATGCTAGGGTATGGTTTGGTTCATTCACGAATCACTTCAACCAAGAGGTCGTATCATATAATACTGTTTGCTAATCTGTTGATGTGTGTTTGACTGCTGATGTAGTCAGATTAGAATCATGACAAATAAGGAGGTTCACCGGTCCACCAAATGTCTTGAGTGTATGCATTGGGCATATAGTTCATGTACATGTATGGGTTCTATACCCTCCTAACTTGACATTGTGGAAGTTATTAACGTGTTTTGACCAGTTTGATAGGAACCGAATCACGGAGGTGAGGTATGTCACGTTTGATAGGAACCGAATCATGGAGGTGAGGTATGTTCTGCTTAGCTAAGCTAATCATTTAGCTTTGCTGTCCATTGAAAGCATTTTTCTACGTGCTTCCAATCCTTGGAGCAAAGTTTGTCATTTGTAGCCATGGCTTTCCTACCAAACTCTAGATTTTATAGAGGCTTGGTTGCATATCATTCATGGCTTTTCAAATGTTCTAGGTTTGTAGTCTAAATGAGCTTCTTAGCCATGTTGGTTTTACCTCATTGAATATTTTGCAGCATTTCCTAGATATCTTCCATAGTTCTCTTCCTTCTGCTTTGCAGGCACTCATGATGCTAGCCTTGAAGTGCCCCCACGGTGCCTTCTTTAATAAGGATGTCTCTTTTATATGCGGTTTTTTTATTTGCTTCGTTCCAAAGTACTGAGTGTGCTAACATTGTAAATATGATGCAAATTAGACAGAATATCAAAGAAACTCAAGCAAAGAACGGAGTGGGAATACTTTTGGTGAAAATCGAAAGAAGTAAGCACGCATCACTTTTGTTTATGCAAAGAAAAAAGCACCAATACTAGGCCACTTCAAGATCTAGGAAAGAGACAATGTCCTATATTTAGTCTAGATAATTTTAACCATCATGAGGACCAAATTTTGGAATACCGGGAACATCTAGGCAAAAGATGAAAAACCAAATCAAAGCACCTAATTTGATACAATGCAAGAAGTACTGCGGCACTAAAAATTTAAGAACTCCTGTTCAGCAGGTCCAAAAAAATATTGGAGCATGCAACGCTGTAATAATGATTATTTCAGTTAATAAACCAATGCTCTTGCGGCCAAATTGAGGAGCAGAGCACGTAGAAATATGTGATAAGATTACCATTGTGTCAATTTGGATGTCTCTAGTAATTTTTTTTTAGTGGGGGCAAACTTTAAATAATGATTATTTCAGTTAATAAACAACTAGATTTTTTACCATTGATTCTAAAATTTTTCACTAATTTGAGCATCATTAATTTGTGGGGGCAAATTGAATTGAAAATATTCTTTATAGACTCAGTCATATAAATTTGTAGAAAATTCAATGGCCATGGAACCCTCTTCCAAAAGAGACAGAGGTTTTTGACCTTACTTGTAGCAATGAGACTCACATGGCATGTTGTGTTGTCGTTATAGCCTCTCCGATCGGATATGTTAGACTACCATGTCAATATTGCATAGAAAAATTGTTCAAAAAGTCTTCATAATGCATTGATTGCAAAAGGGAAAAGAAAGTAATTGTCAAAGTTTAGTGACTACATTTGAAATTTACCAGACTTATAGAAGAATTTCATTTGCACACCAATTTGGTAGACCGATTATTTATACCTAGCACTTTTGTACCATCGACCACGTCAACCATTGGGTACAATGCAACTCTAAGATATTCCCACATGTAGGAGGAGATATTATTACATTCTAGATGGATTCCATATAGAATATGAAGCTAGCTTAGCACGGAAAATATCGAGACAACCTACTGAAGTTATTTGAGTAAATGCAAAAACTTATGTTCCAAGGTTTCCTCAAGTTGAGATTTTTGTCTCTTGGAGTCCCTAAGTGATAATAAAATAATAAACAAACAATACTGTTCAATAGAATCAAAACAAAAATTAAATTTCTAAGCAAACGTCATTACACGTGAGATTGGCGAAGAAATCCACAAAGCTCAAACCCTATAGAATGTTCATTGCATGAAATCTATTTTCTCATGACTCCTTCACAGAATTAGGTACAAGAAATATTTATTTTCAGAACGATGAGGTGCTTCCTGTGAACAAAAGCATAGAAGGGCCACGCGAGTAAAACGACAAGGGCATTAAACATCGCTCGAGGCCACCAGATTCAAGCCTCGGTCAAAACACGTAAGAATCCACAAAGCGAAAACGCGATTCGAACCGGAAGAAGAAGAGGAGAGAGAGAGAGAGAGAGAGAGAGCAGATCACCGAAATTTCTAAAGACGGTGAGTGACGGAATCAGTCACGAGGCGAGTGCAGCTCGATTTCAAGGCAGCAGTAGATAGCAAGGGTGATGGTGGAGCGACTCGGAACTCATTGAGCTGGGGAGCGCGTCGAGATGGAGGGAGAGATCCGATAAAGGTAAGTGAAGTGAAGAGACGCGACAATGGCGTTGTTGATGGCGTCGTTTGGAGTTTTTGATGCCTTTTTCAAGGAAAAGAAAAAGAAAATGATGGCCGAGTTATGGGATGAATCTTCCTCGCAAGGAATTCCATCTTTTGTGCAAGTCTTCCTTTTGACGGGCTTCTCGGATTGGCAGGAGGGCCGAGACCGAACCCAAAGAATCTCATCCTTCGAATCGGCAGATCCTATCCACCAGCCGGACATCCCCTTTGTGCGCGGCATAGAGAGACGAAATGAAGGACGCGAGCGATGGCATTTGGAATCTGAAAGGCGGAGATGAAGGGAGAGAGAACAAAAGGAAGCAAGAATCGACAGAACGTATATTGGAAATGGAATGAATTGAAATTGGACTTGGAAGTTCAATCGGATAGGAAACGACCCCGATGGAGGAAGACTTGCTGAAAAATGAAGATGGACATAGGGAAGAAGGTGTTCGTTGAGTTGCGCAAAAGAGAAATAGAGAGTGAGACAATTCTGTAACAAAAAGTGGAAGAAGGAAGATCGCACCATAAGAAAATATCCACAGACAGCCGGTTCCTTGCTGACATTCGGGCAATGATGATACTATCAGATCGATAGTCGTACTCACCACCAGGTCATTTCATCTCCCGTTCGACTCTAGAATTAATTTCGATACGTCCGGACTCTGTTGATTTTGTTTGTTTTTTTTTTTTTTTTTTACAATTCTCTCACCGTCTTCTGAATTTCCATTGCCATTGATTGCACTGTGGAGGAGGGATCGAGTTTGCAAGGAAGGTGTTCGATGGGATGACGAATTACATCTTTTGTGCAGGTCTTCCTTTTGACCGATTTCTCGTGGGCTCTCTATATTTTCCTTTCGTCTCTCTTTTTTTCCTTTCTTTTTCCTTTTTTTATTATTTTTTTTTCTACACTTTACTTCCTTCTCATCCAAAGAACCACCATAGGCTTCACCTCGTTTGTCCCGTTTTCCCCACAATCCCCATGCAAAATCCAAATCATCTCCATCCGCTGCTTCGCTTCGCTCCTTTTTGTTCTTCGTTGTTTTCTCTTCGTGCTCACGGCCGCCAATCTTCACGCTTGGCATATTGTCTCGGATGATGACAACGACTCAGATTGGCCTTGGCTGCCACGGTCGATGAAGTGACACCAGACCGACGAGAGTGCCGAGAGCGAAACCCGAAGAAGCTCATCCTTTGAATCGGCGGATCGTATACAGACGGTGATGATCCATCCAGCCTCAGCCTTGGCAATCGGATAAAGCTCTTGTAAGCAGTGAACACACTACCCGCATCCCCTTTGCGCACGGGGTAGATGGGCGAAACGATGGAATTTGAAAGATGGCGATGAAGTGGGAGCGGAACAGAATGAAGCAAGAGTTAACAGAACGTATTCTGGAGTGAATTGGAATTTGACTCGGAAGTTCAATCGGACATGAAACGGCCCTGGTGATGGTTCAGCGGCGGCGATGGCCACGTGAGCCCGAGATGACTCGATGACAGACATGGCAAGGACAGGAAAAGCGACAACTCGAATCAGAGTGGCCACGACTTGAATATGGAATCTGATGGTGTGCTTCACCGTGGGGATGATCTGAATCAGGGGAATCCAGAGCCAGCGAGAGAGAGAAGATGCAAAAAAATATCTAGTCAGAGAAAATCTGGAGAGAGAGTCCAACCGCGAACGGAGCACCCACCGGCGATTCATCGAGATTGAGTTCTTTGACTATTGTTGCTTCCAGCACTGACCGAAGCACAAATAGCGTCGCTACCGGTTTGAAGATGCCAGTTGCCTTGCAGCCACGACGGCGGGACTTGACCACGGTGTTCCCTTGATCAACAGTCACAATTACCGGGACGTTCCATCTCCAGGATGTTTAGCTTTTGTTTTCTCCCATCCTCTTGCTGTCTCCCAAATTTCCATTGCTGTCGGTTGTGCTTTGGAGGAGGTATCAAGTTCTTGCAAGGAAGAGAGAGAGAGAGAGAGAGAATCGGCGAGCTTCATAAGACGAAAAGCCACTGCTGGAGGCTCGGATGCGTTGTCTGTCGAGAGAGTATGCAGAAGAGTCGTGCCGCAGCAACGCAAAGACGCCAGCATATTTGCTTTGTCATGCATATCAACATTCAGCTAATAAAAAAAAAAATAAAAAAAAAAATCTGAAAGCCCTTCACATGAGAAGAAACCAACAAACTTCAATTTGCGCCCACATGCGAAAAGACTGATCACGAAATCTTCAAGAAATCAGAAAGAGACGATGAAAAAAATCTGATGTAAGTTCACCGGAGCTTGTAAAATCATGGTTGCGCCTTGAAATTCAGACTTGGTATATGGCTCAAGGGAAGTGTATTTGATGTTACTGCCATTTACAATTCTAAAGGTCAGGTTGAGCCACCAGAAACCTTAAAAGCACGTTCAGGACCATTCCATTCATTGGAACAAAACTCATGCTTTTATCTAGTTTGCCAAACTAGAAGCAGAATTCAACCTAGCAATTCTGGACGTTCGGTTCTCACCAAAAGTGAACTAAGAGCTATGCTTGCTTTGCTGCACCGTATTGCATAGTATTATTATACACCCAAGTCTTATCAGTGGTTCTGAAGATGGATACTCTGAACATGACATCGTCCCTTTCAATAAAGCTCGAACACACAGACGTCTTCCACCTTCAAAGAAGTTTCTCTCGTGAATGCGGCCCAACGGGCAGATGACTTTCCATAATGTTCATGGCTGATGAGCTTCAACAGCCATGATTTGTCTTGAAATATGAGAGCCACAGTCTGCAGGCTTTTCTTAACGTGTGTCTTTGGGAATGAACCAGGAACTCTCTGCTCAAGTAAACATTTCGCAATTTTGTCATCAAAATGAAGAAAACAACCAATGATTTCTGAGGAAGACAGTATGAGGTTGCTTTGTGTGATTTAAATCCAAGAATTGTCATTATCACAAGGATCTTACCACATTGTTTTTCTTCAGATGTATTAACCTCACCACAATTTCAGAGAAACAATAATCAAGTATAAATTTGCTGGCCGGTTCGAGAACTCTGCACAAGCCCCACTTTTTCAGCTTACCTGCAGTAGTTGCAAACAGAACAAGAAGAAAGCTTTTGCATTTTAGGTGTATTCTATTCTTGTTATGTAAAACTCATATCTGCCGACATAGCAACCCTAAATCAATCAATCTGAATCTTACTAATGGCCTAGCTTCCCAAGGCCTATATGCACACCAATACGATTCTCAGCACAATCAAATCTGATATGACCTGGTTAGCTTGTTTCCATTATTTATGAGATCCCCCAACACATGCATATTCACACACGGGAGAGCTATAGACAGAGAAATGCTACAAAAGTGAATTAGCTCTAACACACTTTCTCTTGGCCTAACGATGTGGAGAGTTCCTGTATGGAATTCGAATCAAACACAAGATAAACAGAGTCATGGGGAAAATCTGCTAATACACTAAGATTCACACCCAGAAAATCTCATGATGAGCAGTTTGAACTTCTGTCCTTCCCCAAACTTTTTGCCAACGAATGTGCATGTGAACTGCCATGAACTTTGCAAACCTGATCAAATTCCATTGCCATACAAAGCTGAGGTCACTTGGCTGAATGCAATTCATCCCCCAAGACTTCAAGCTCAACTGAAACATCATGGCAATTGCCAGCACATTTAGTCCCAACACATAAATATGCACACACAGGAGATCTAGAGACAGAGAAACACTAAGAGAATGAATTAGCTCTAACACAGTTTCTCTTAGCATTAACTCTAATGCAGTTTCTCTTAGCCTAACGACATGGACAGTTCCTGTATGGTATTCAAATCAAACACAAGAACAACACACAAGGGGAGAATTAGCTAATATATTAAGATTCACACCTGGAAAATCTTGTGATGAGCAGTTCAAACTTTTGTCCCTCCCAAACTCTGCTGATGAATGTGCATAGGAATCACCATGAACTTTGCAAACCTGATCAAATTCCATTTCCATACAAGACTAAGGACACTTGGCTGAATGCAATTCATCCCCCAAGACTTCAAGCTTGACTGAAACATCATAGCAAGCAAAGGCATCTTCCACTTTCATCAAAACAGTTCCACAATTGCTGAGGCTCGGTTCCTCACATCAACATTGATTGATGGATATTCTATCTCGGACATCCTTTCATCAATTATAGTGACATGGAAAAAATGGAGTCCCCTTCAGATTAGAAGACAAAAATTGGCCCTCACAGTAGTGCTCTGCAAATTCATTCCAACCCTTTGCTGGCCAAATCATCTCATCACATTTTTCCAATTCCACAGGCCAAATAATTGCACCATTCTCTCAAAAGCATCCTCTCGAACCTTTTTGGTATTCCCTGTAGGAAAAATAAAACCCATAATCTTAATAAGCCTATGAGACCTGATTTCAAATTCAAAACGAAGAACAACATAACAAGAATGCATAAACCAAAAAGGACATCTTGAAGCACATACTTTTTGGTTCATTCAGATTTGGAATGTGGCATTAATGAGTGTGCATCTGGATTATGATCAACCTCATAAAACCCAATCAACATAGAAGTACACTTCCTTGGTTCCTCAAGACTATATAAAGCAGTTATTATTTGGAATACTAAATTCATTTTGGACCAGTGAAAGTGACAATTCCAGAGTTCATCTCGATCAATGTAAATCAAGTCCTAACCGGCACTGGTGAATATGTAGACTCTGAACAAAAAATCATCCCTATCAATGAGTTTCTACATGCAGATGACTTTCTCTTGCAAATGTGGGCCAACCAGTGGAAAAGAAACCCCTCCTCCCCCCAACCCAAAAAAAAAAAATCTCATCTACAACTCCTTACCTTCACCATCCATGACCTGTCCGAATACCTGAGAGTCGCAATTTGCTTAATTTCCTGAATATCTTGCATGATGAATTGAACAGGAGTAGACTGCCCATCTACATGGTTGAAAAACCAACATATGGTGAAGAACAGACCAAGACATAAGGATACACTAATGAGAGAATCAAATCGTACACAACGTGAGTTCAAGGCATTACTTGCTAGTTTGAAGAGTTTAATAGACAGTAAACCATATAAAAAAGCCATTAATCCAAAGTCAAGGTCAAATCTATGCTCCCAGAATGCTATAGGGTACACATTCAGAAGAAGCCTTCCAGTTCCTATATATATTTAAAACGTATCAATTTCAGCCACACAAATCACAATCACAGGGGAAAAAGCAAATAAATTGATAACTGGAACATGGATAGAATTGATAATTTAAACTTAGGCTGTTTGATTCTTTCAAGCGCAACTCAAATAAGGTTTTATCAAACTATTGGTTCAATTTGACAAAGTAAAATCATCTTTTTCCCCCAAATCTAATTAATATAACAAAACACAACAGTATCTCCCATTTGAAAACAAAATTATCAGTCATTAGATCTACAATGAAATTTCAAAATCATAACAAGCCACCCCCTTATCAATCAGGTCTTTCTCTTTAGTTATGGAGGCAGCAACATTCTTTGCAATTTGCTTGTCCATATCAATTAGTCTCCTGGTGTGATTTACATATATATCCTACATTTACAACATTGAATAGCATTGTCCAATTTCTCCATATTAGAGCACTTGGATTCTATTCTTAAGACGCCTCAGCAATTACTTTTTCAACAGCATCTATCCCAAGAAAAAAGGAAAAAAGAAAGAAGATTGTTATCTTTTCGAACCTCCAACCACCACCTATGTCCCAAAAACTGTCCTTTCATCTTTTTCTTTGCTTCAATTACTCCAGTGTTAAGATATTTATACCTGGTTTTAAACATACACCCACACACACTTCAAGGAAAATAACATATCATGTGATATACCACACAATGAAGTAAACATGGAAATTCACTAGAGTATAAGCAAAGATCTAAACAGCATTGACGTATTTGATTTTCAGACATTGCCAGTCTGAGTCAATAAGTGTGAGATCATACCAAGCCATACCTAACATAAGAGGGCCTCATCACCACCATGAAAAAGGGATGCTCCATTGGAAAATTTGTCAGCCGATTTAAAAGCAGTGGGCAGCCTTGGATGCATGGGACCATAATAAACCAATTCAGGATGCCTCAATCTGAGGCAATTGAGGGCCAGGGACAGAATCTATACCAGGGAATCCAGAGAGAAATCCAGCTTTAGCTGCAACAGCAAGAAAATATAAATGTAAATTCAGCTTCATCATCCGCATATCCCTAATCCTCTACAGACGTGATTGCACGTGCCTCACGATTTTACCACAAAAAACCCGGTGCAATTCAAGAAGTGCAAGTGCATACCAGATTCTTCAATCATATCAGAAGCTGTGCAAGAATAAGACAAGAAGCTTTACTACTTCAGTGCATACATCCCCAACCGAAACACCAGTCGAGGTTGTTTTTCTTGAAGTGCACCATGCATATCCACATCTTCTACACATGATTCTACTCGCATCAACATCTTCTCCCGCAGTGAAATGAAGCACACACCTTACACGACCATCCTAGTTGCATTGACTTCAAAAAGGGCGAACGATTGACCAATGGGACCACCTAACTCTAGATGTATCCACTATCCAAAACCCCATCATACCGAGTACCGCGGCCGCAAAAGCCTTCTGTAATGGATGCACATCTAAGAACACAACCTTATCCTTTTCAACAGTAGAAACTCGAAGTCACCCTTCCCTTTTTGCAATAACCATTCCCCCACTAAAAGAAGACGAACACCAGGAATTCCCTCCCATTGACCAGACATGCAGTATGCAGAAGCGGAATAGGGAATCAAATTCAAATCAAATTCTTCGAAAGGAACTGACTATAATTCCATGCTATTGCTCTAGATAAAAGAAGAATGATGAGGGCTCAAGTATAACTGTGCCTGGATTCGACCACAAGAGGATGGTGAGCGAAGCAGCAAGAGAGACGGATCTGTCAAGAGGCAGTGTAAGTACACTTCATTAGTTTGACTTGCCATGAAAATATTTAGCATAAATTGGAAACAAATTTTATCATTGCAAAATCTCGTAATCAATCAAGGCAAAAGAAAAAGGGCTTCTTAAAAATTATTCTAGAATTTGAAAAGAACAACGGGAAAGAGAGCAATGCAAGCAGAAATAAGACATTAAACCGTTAAACCGCATATTGAGAACAAGGCATAAAAGTGACCCCCTCATATTTTTGACAAGGCAGAATTCTCTCTTATATTTTCTTTCATGATGCTCGAGAGATATCTCTCCCTATATCATCTCCATCGATGAGAGCTCAAACAAGCAGAAATGTCCTATGCAGACGCGTTTCTCTCGCCAATGCTCGTGAGGAAAGCACGGAAGATGTGGATTTAGGGGCAATAAAATTGCTAGTTTGAAGAACAGAGCCCTAGCCGAAGAAGGAGGAGGCGAGGATTGAGCAAGGTCTCTACGAAACCAACTTCCGGCTTCAAACTAATTCACGCGCAATAAGACACCAAAATCGGAAGAACTTACGAGTTTGCTTGGTTCAAGGACGGAGGAGAGAGAGTACGATCTTCTCTCCTGTGACAGCGACAACGATAACACTCCATCTGGTTGAATCTCCCTCTCTCTCTCCCGTACTTGGCTCTGCTCTGCTAAGTGCAGCAGCTTCGGTTCTCTCGGTCCTGGCATTCCCGACGCTTCGTTTGACGACTATGGTGTCAAGAAGGAGAAGGACAGCCCTGCTTTGCTTCCTCCTGTTCAGCGAAGGAGGAGGCGAGATCGATCGATAGACAGAGTTGATGATGCGCTGATCGGACGTAATCAGTACTAGAAAAGTTACCAAAAAGAGAAAAATTAAAAAAATTTACGGTGCTACCAAAAAAAGGGAAAAGAAAAAGAATTGATGAGAAAAGGACATCAATTGAATCTTTACCAATTCTATGCGCATTTGTTTTATGCTAATAACTTTTGTATGGTCGTATTGAGATCATCAACCTTCTCCCAATTCTCATCCCAGTTGTATCTAAATAGTGACACATTTTCTAAATTTGGTGTGCTTAGCATACCCTTAGAAAATGTCTTCATCTTCGGGCATTCTTCTACTTCGATATCCCATAAGGATGGAAACCTGAATATGCAACTTGGGATGGAAGAGAAGCATTCTAGGTTTGGCAGATTTTGGAGTGTCAACATACCAAGTTTCCCAAAAGAAATCACTTTTCTTTCTCCATCTCCATCGTTTGTCACTATTTCTTTTATTCTTTCACATCCTATTATAGTCATGCAATTTAGATGCTCCAAATTTGAGACCATTGAAGTAGTTACTAGATGTATCAATCCAGAGGAATTCTTCACTACTAATGTCATTAGATTCTTCAAGGATGTCATGGTTGGAAATATTGTTGTCAAACAAGGACAATCCCAAACCTCAAATGTTTCAATGCTCTGAAGAATTTTCAACACTAAAGAGCCTTCTCTCCATACACTCTTTAGGTTGTGTAGCTTGTTTAACTTAAGTTTTCTTAAACTTTTAAGCACCAAATGTTTACCATTGTCAACAAGCACTTCGTCCGGGAATATATCTTCAAAGGAGCTACAGAAACCTCAAGACTTTGTAGATTCTGAAATCTCTCTAGGAGGAATTTGAGAGGAAAAACGGCATTTTCATCATGAAAGCATGCCAATGTTAGTGCTTTTGACTTGCCAAAGATGTCCTCTGGAAAATTTCCATCTTGTATCATATGAATATTGTTATTGACTAATAAAAGTCTCTCCAAGTTGGGAAAGTCCTACCAAATTGCCAATACAACAAGAGAAGTAAATTCAACAAAGTTTCGACAATAAATCATGAGCTGTAAAAAGTAAACCTATAAAGATGATTCGCATGGAAGGTGGCCATCTTCTTAAAGTTCATTATATCTCAAGAGCCCTACATTCAAGTCTCAAGCTTTTAAAAATCTCAAATAGAGGTTGGTATGGTTAAGTTTGTAGAGTGAATCTAAATTCAAGATCTCTCCAAGCTCAACAAATTCATCTTTTATTAGAAATATCTTATCTCGTCAACTAAAATTAGTCATCTTTGGAAACTTATGTAATGGGATGCACGGATGATATTACTAAAACGTATGGGTCCACAAACTTAAAAGTGTGCTTAAGATATAATAAAATATCTTATGTTGTCTTCAAATTCATAGGTAAGGAGTTTCGGGTTGTTTATAGTAATACAATAAGATGACTATGTATAAGACGAGATCAATTAAGGAACACAGTAGAAAATAGTGCATTAAGGTACTAATGTTATTTTTGTTAAAATTGTTTGTATTGATTTTTTAAAGAGTTTTTAGAAGATGAAATAGAGAAGAAAAGTTCAAATGTGCAACATGTGTCAACAATGAAGAGGACCTCATGTCAAATTTTCATTGATTTTCCCAAGGAGCACCACTAGACTAGATTAGGAATATATTACGCTTTCAAAAAGAATCTGTAATTTTTATTTGAAATTATAGGTAATGAAATATCTTATAGGTGTCCACAAATTAAAAGTGTACATAAGATATTAGAAATATCTTAATATTGTCGACAAACTAATAGGTAAGGGAGATCATGTTTTCTATAACATTATAACTTGGCTTGATTATGTAATGGATATGATATCAATGAGTGCTTTAAAGAACAAAATAGAAACTGAGGGAGAGCAACTAAAATTATACCCTCTCAAATAAAGAGTGAGCTTCTTGGTCTGAAAGGCCTTGTTGATAATCTATTTTAGCCCAATTGCTCATAGATGCTACAAAAGACAGCATGTTCGCTTTATCACAGTGAGTCACTCGCAATTCCTTCAAGAATGGCCAATTCAAAGTGGGCAAGTTGGCACAGAAGTTCTTGAGTTGTGGCATATCATGTAACACCAAAGAGGTTAGTTTTGGGAAAAGATCTTGAGTAGTATTGGAATGTGGAGTCTCATTCCCACTAGCAACTATTTCCTCAATCCTACAAGACTCCACTCGAAGTTTCCTAAGTTGGATTAAACTTGTTGCCACCCAATGCGGAAACAAATTTGCAATGCTCTTACAGTTATGAACCTCCACTTCCCATAAATAGTCAAAAGTCAGAGTTTCTTGAGGGTTGTCAGGCCATATTTTGCTTAAATTGTCCATATAGGAGAGATCCATCCACCATTGTAAGTTGAGAAAAATGAATGTGATGATATTGTTATGATCTCAAAGAAAGAATTTCAAACTTCATTCTCACAAATCATGAGAAAAGAATGATGCATTTACAAATGAAAGGCCAAGTATGTTGCATTGCATTATGAAATTATAAATGCATTTATAATCAATAGTATGTTGAATAAGTGCCTCAATTGACATTTTATGCTAGCAATGCCTTATCCCTTTAATTTTTGGAAAGTTCAATGATGAATACTTGGATTCCCGAACTTTCGAATTTGTTCACACTGATCATTATCAAATTTGCTTGCACTGATCTTTCAATAATGCAACATTAGATAAGGCAAGAATTTCTTAAATTTATTTGGTTCAAGGAATGAATGTAGCTGAAGCACATTTAAAAGAAGTGTTGATGCACGTGCTTCATACTGCAATCCGATTAGGATTGATCAGGATACACATACATATCATCCTTCTCTCTTCCTTACTTTGGCTCCAATGCCGTGCTGATGGGTGCAAGATTAGAATGCTCTAATGATAGGTATAAGCTGGTTCTACATTTCTTATCAATTAAAAGACTTCCCATTTTCATCTCGAGTAGATTTAGAAAAATCCAAAAATTATTAACAAAAGTGAATAGGTAGCATGTACATTGATGTTTATTTGTACGGAGGTGAGAAAATCAACTATGTTTTTTTTTTTTGTTTACTATGTTATGACCTCTGAAAAAATGTCCAAGAAGCAAAGTACTGATATTTTTAATTTGGTTACAATAAAATTAATGCAACTATGACTTGTCATAGCCAAAAAAACAAAATGACTTTCCACACTTCCCTTAATCTATTAATACTCTTAATTGAGGATTTTGATGAGTATTTGAAATTATCTAACAATGTGGGAGAAACATATTATTACGTACGGCCCATATTTGACATAAAAATGAAATTAAAGCTATCACAACTGGTTACTACCAAAAAATCATACGAATACTTTTATGCTGCCCCAAATTTATTAATATTCCTGCTTCAAGGTGTTATAATGACTTTTTGAAATATCCTCAAAATGTGGGGATACTTATTATTACATGACAACTTATACATGCAAATGACACTAGAAGTAAATAAATAATTAGGATAAAAAAGTAAACAAATGTATAGATACTCCTCATGATTAAACATTCTACTCGCAGGCAACAATAGAAAGAATTACGCAAAAGTATTAGAATAAGAAAAAACACAAGCATTTCTTCCGTCAAGGAAAAAAGGCAATAACGGAAACTTATATGGAATCCATAATAATAAAAAAATGAATGCTAAAAATTCAAATTTGGGTCGATATCGCACATTTTCAAGAACCTTAGGATTCGACGAAGAAAAGGAAGTGCCGGTGGAGGTCATCATTTATTGTGTTTAGGGCTTGTTTGGCAACGTGCCAAACAGTGCCGAGATTCTGATTTTTTGTTCCTGGGAATCGGTTTGGGACGAGAATCGCGTTTGGTAAAATTTTTGTTCCGGGAACAAATTTGTTCTCGAAAACAATTTTGGACAAGATTTGAGAATAAAAAAATTTGATTCTACGTCCGAGAATCGAAAAAAGAATCAAAACAAGAAAACCCTCGTTCTTCTCTTTCATCATCTCGGTTGCCGTTCGCCATCGCCCGCCGCCGTCCGCCGCCGCCCCCCCGCCGCCCGCCGTCGTTAGTCCGCGCCGTCGCCGGTCCGCGAGGTCGCCGAAGGCTCGCTGTGCCGGGCGAGGTCCGGCGAGCTCGCGAGGCAATCCCAGCCACCGGCGAGGCTCGGCCTCGCCGGATCCGCGAGGCCCGGCCTCACCGGTGGCCGGGCCGGCCTCACCCAGCCCCGGCGAGGCTGGCCTAGCCACCGGCGGGGGCCGGGCAAGCCTCGCCCGGCCACCGGCGAGGCTTGCCCAGTACCCGGCGAGGCTCGGCCGACAAAGGCCGACCTCGCCGAGGGTTAGCGACGCTCCGGTGAGCGTCGCGCCCGTCGGCCCGGTCGCCGGTCCGACGACTGGCCAAATGAAGAAGAAGAAGAAGAAGAAGAAGAAGAAGAAGAAGAAGAAGAATAGGAAAAAAGGGAAAAAAAGAAAAAACAAAAGTAAAAAAAGGAAAAAAGTAAAGAAATTATTTAAAATTTATTTAAAAATCAAAAGAAATTAATTTGGAACGAATCAATTAATACGGTACCAAATGCAATTCTATTCCAGAATCAAAAATTTTGAACAATTATCAAACGCGCTTTTTTACTCAGAATTAGTTTCTGGGAACAAAATAAAAAATAATCATTTCTAGTCAGAATCAGCTTCCGGGAATAGAATCGTTACCAAATGCGCTCTTAGTCTTCCCATGTGAAGAACTTCATGATACGGAATGAAGTGTTGATCGAATGATTTATTCTTATTATTTTAATTTTTTTTTTTATTTAGCTAGGACATTGACTAAATATTGACTCTTTTTTGGTCAGATGATTAAATATAAAAAATCTCAATTCCCCTCACTTTCCTTCTCCATCTATGCTTTCTCCTCCATCTCCAGCCACATTGAGCACAACCTTCTCGCCTCCCTCTGCCGTCACCAACAGCGACCATTGCCGGGCGTCCAATCCTCTCCGTCGTCTTTGTGGTCTACCCGTTCATAACACCGTCTCATCCATGGCCACTCTTCCCCGACATCTATTCCTCTGCTTTTTATTTCGTTGTTTGACCTCGCAGTCCATGGCCGTCAGGATCTCAAAATCGCCGTCAAGGCTTAAGGCCATATCTATGGAGGAGCCTCCTTGCGAGCCATGGATGAGCTAGGCTTGCGTCCATGGACGATACCAGATCTGGAGGCACGACTCGAGTCTAGATCTAGATGGGCAACGACCACGAGCAGCTGTGACGATGGAGCGGTGGCTTGGCCATGGACGGGGCCGACCGCGAGCCGACCGTGGGCGACAACGGAGGGGACAATGGCAGTCCATAAGCCGCCGTTGCTCGCAATGGGACTTTCAGATCTACAGCCATGGCTCCAGCAATAGCGGCTCATCCATGGCTGCAAGCAACGGTGGTCGACTTCCAGATTTGCAGCTCCGTTGCTATGGACGGCCAGATTTCGAGATCTGTAGAACGATGAGACAGACAAATCACAGGAAGTCGGCCATGCTCAGCTTGGACATAGCAAGGGTCAGCCTAATCAAGGCGCCAATAACTCCGCCGTTGGTGACAGCGGAGGAGGGGCGGAGGTCGGGCGTCTGTGGACGAAGGAGGAGGAAGAGAGGGTTGAAGAGAAGATCTTTTAATTTTTCTTCGCCAGAATCAACGCCCCGAACGAATCGATGCCAAAATCACTTCTGCATCAGAGATCCACTTCGACCCACCATAACCAACAAGCTCCGGTTCGCGTAATCACTCGGAACCCATGGAAGCATGCGCACAGAGACTTCAGAGAAGCGATTCCGAAGCTTCCGATTCAACCATTGGACAGACCACCCAATCAATCGCCCCGAAAAAACAGAAGGTAAGAGGATGAGGTGGAGGGGGAGGAAGAAGAGTTATTGTTACTTGACTCTCTGTAGATTTGGTTCACTTTCTTTTTTTCCCCTCTTCACTAAGAGGATGATCAAGGTGAAACGAAATGACTCAGTGAACATTTCTTAAGAGGGGAAGAGGCTAAATCATCAAATAGACTTTGTCTAATTTCTTCCTTTTTCTGTTTTCTTTTTTCTTTTTTTTCCCTTGTTTAGTGAGCACACCGCAATAGCACTACAATAGACGGATGCTAAGGCCACCGAGGAAGGAAAGAGAGAGAGGGAGGGAGGGAGCAAAGCCACACCAGAAAGAGGAAAGAGAGCTTTCCAATAACGAGGCGTTATTGTTGGGAGGGGGAGTAAATATTTTGATCGTTCAACTAATAGGTGGGGCCCGGCTTTACCAAATGTCGATTTGCAGATGATTCAATACGGATCCTACATGATGTATTTAATGCACCTAATATTTTCTCCTTAGTAGTGTTGTTGATTGGATAATTTATTCCGATTTTTTTTAATTTTTATTTTAGCTAGGATATTGACTAAAAATTGTCATCTAGTTATGAAATAAGACCCGCAATGCTGCTGACCACCCATGGAATTGCTACTATTTATTGTCCAGCTGTCCTTTTCTCTCTTTTATTTTTTTCCTTTTTTTTGCCATTTCTTTTTCGGAAAAAGTAATATGTATTTTCTCTTGCCAAGCATAAATCGTGCGCAGTATCACACTATCTATAACTCAATATGATAATTTAGAGTTAATATTTATTATATAATGTAGGTACATAATTTGATAGGTTGTTGAAGTATAGTGATTCAAGTATGATATACGAACAAAGAAGATGGACAACTTCATGCATATTGGCCTTTTATTTTTGTTTATTTTGTTATCAAGACCCAGTTCAAGCATTGGTGATTATTAAGATAAAAAAAAAAAGTAGATTGCATTGATCATTATCGAAGTTTAGAGCACTCCAATGAAAAGAGCAATTCTCTCTAATTCCTCCAATTTCATTGTTTGGGAAGATGATTATGGTACAAAGAGCCAAAATAGCTAAGCAATTTGTGAATTAGGCTTTTATAATTATGAATTTTTCTTTTTCCCTTTTCTTCATGTTTAACAGAATGACACTACTTTGCTTCTGTGCAAGAAAATATGAAGTGGGAGATACTTCATTTTTTTTTTGCCATTTTAAAATGATATTACATGTTTACTGTTTTGTTCTTTATAGTTGAAATTTCAAAAAGTAAATGTTTTGTCTACATACCATGCATTGTCCAATTATTCATGAATGAATATGTTCAAACGAAATGCCCAAAATGCATTTGTTTGAGAGACTAACCTGTGGAGTGAAAAGTGAAGGGGTGCCATTGTTAATCTCCATTGAAGATTGCCAAGTTAGACTTCTCATCTTGGGGCAATGGGCAATTCTCAGCATTGATAAAACAGGGCATTTTAGCATATGATTCTTCCACGAGAGGAAACTAGTCAAATTGGGCAAGCATTCCAAAGCTATCCATTCAAGATATGGGAATGTAAACTCCTCCGCCGCACTTCCTTGCCCTTCTTCGTCTACAATCACTCCTTCCATTTGATCACACTCCTCTATTATCATCCAATTTAGATTTGGAAGGCATCGAGCCATTGATGGAACAAAAGCATGTCTCAAGTTGCTACATTTATAAAGGCTAAGATGCCCTAGAGAATTGAAACACATTGTTCCTTGGAGATCTCTATTCCATAGTCGCCTCAACTTTGGTAGATTGACCAAGTGCAGATAGTATAGCTGAGGCAACACCCGAGTGCAATCCACAGCCTCAAGCCCTTCAAGATCGAATATTTCTTCCAAAGCCTCGCAATCATGCACTTGCAAGCTTGTCATATTCTTTAAAACAAGCATCAAGTTGGATGGAATAGTGTTAATAAATGATGAACATTTATCCACCACTAGTGTTTCTAATTGCCAAGATGATGTGACCGGATTAAGTTCACCGTGCCATTTTCCAATTAGCTCTGGGAACTCAGACAACCTTATAAACTTAATCTCAACAAATGCAACCTATCAGAAAATGCATCATTAAACGTAAAATTCTAGTTTTAAAAAAAAAAAACTTTATTGGTGATAAGAAAAAATCAAATTGCACAGAATTTAGCAATTGAAGCATACCATTTCTTCCAACATATTTTGGATGGTTGTGTTGAGGTTTCCCTTCCAAAAACATTGGCACTCTGTTACTACTTTTACTCCCTTTAGCTTTGGCGCCTCTATTCGTCCCTCGTGGAAGAATTTCATCTTGGAACATGTATTCACAATGATATCTTCCAAGAGAGGGAACATCAAAGCGTATCCACCTGAGCTAAAACTTTTCAACCTAGTCAACCCATTAAGCTCCATATACTTCAATTGATTGAAAGCCACTACATGCCCTTCCTTTCCTCCCTCATCACTAATGACTTCTGTCAATATTTCACATTTACTAATCCTCAATTCTGTGAGTTTCGTTAAGTTTGTAGCCATTGTCGGTGTGAACATATTTGATAGCCCATGACAACATGACACATTTAAAGTCTTCATATGCTGAAAATAACTTGGAAAGGATGATGTTACTTTTAGTTCATGACTTGGGCCTTCTATGGCTTCCACATTGATGCTCAGCTCATGTGGTCCTTCCTTCTCAATGAGTTCCACAATGCCGCATTGATTGATCTCCAACTTCTCAAGTTGGATTAGATCTCTAGCTATTGAGGCCGAAAACAAAGAGGCGAGCCTATCACATCTCCCAAGGGAAATCGAACGTAGACACTGGAATTTAATATGACGGTAGAGTTCCTTATCCCATACACAATTTAGCATTGATAAGTCATATAATATCAGCTCTTTTAATGGAGAACGAGCAACACCATTTCCATCTAGAGGATTTAGTGGCTGAAATTTAAAAACAACTTCAAGGGAATCACATGCTGTTGCCATCAAAGTTTCTAGGCTCAAAAGCTGTCCTAGAATGAAAGAAGGTACAATGTTAACAAGCGTTTTGCAAACATTCACTGAAAGCAATTTTAGTTTGGAGAAAGAATTTGCAGGAATTTGACCGTCCCATATCATCTCGATATTCTCCATACCGTCGATATATAAATTCTCCAAGTTAGGAAACGTAACCTGCGATACTCACAGAATTGTTGATTCAGTTAGATTACGAATTCATGAACTTCCAAGATGTAAATAAAGAAGAGTGCCAAGATGTAAATTATGAATCCATGGAATTGGTAATTCTATCTTAAGTTGCACAAAAGAATAAAAGAATAAAATGAAAATAGTAAAACAAAAAAAATCTCCATATTAGTGTTGATGACTCCAGAATGGAAAGGCTATTGGAATATGCTAGAGACAAAACAAAAAGTGCTAAGTATGAATTCTAACCAGAATGTGTTACGCATGGGAAAAATGGCAATTTGGATATGCTCATATAACAATCATCTAATGAGATTAGTGTTTCTTAGATCCCAAACTCAAATAAAATTTCTCCCTTTGTGCTCTTTTGGCTAGCCCACGAATGAAATAGTTACTATAAATAGCAATTGTTAAATCACTTAGAGAAGGTCATTTAAGTTACAATATGGATGAAATTCTTTAGTGAAATTGCACCATTTCGTTCATTAATTCAGAATGAGGAAGAATTTATTTAAAGCAACAAAAAGCAAGTCAAATGGCTAATCACCATTAGAGAATGCAGCTGAGAGATCACTTGAGGAAGAATATTAGCCATTAGAAAGAAAATGATGGAGACATTGAGATTAAAAAGGCAATAGATAAACCATCAAATGGTGCACTACAATAAGTGATAAGATTTTATCTAATACCAAATGCCTCAAATCAATATTAGATCACTCTAAGGCAATTACATAGTTAGGCTAAGAGAAAGCAATTAAAAAAGGAATCGCTTGGGCCAAATGAACAAATCCTACTCACATCATTCCATACTTCAAACCATTATATACACTTGATCAATAATTTTCCTTTTAAAATTGATTTTCTGTTAACGTTGGAAGGTCCAATAGTTATATGCGAATGACAAATCATATACATATACTCGAGTCAAATTATAGAAAACAGTGCAAAATATCTCATTATAATAGATTAAAAATATCTAAGAAGGTCAACGTATTAATCCCATGGGAGGGCCCACTTGTACTGCCTATTTTGGCTGCATAAACAACACTTAGGTGAACGACCTATATTGCTTTTAGTTTAGTCAAAGCCAACCCATCCGTACATTGCTCTATTTCATTTTCCACAGAAACATTCTTCTAGTAAGCGCTCAACAATTCCAATGACTCAACTAAGATGGCTCATTTGCGAAATTTATTTCATTTCTTTAACAAAAGTTTCATAAGAATGGTCTTGCAGTTCATGTAGAAACTAAGAGGGGTGGTATAAGAAGCCCAAGATCCGAGAGGTCTTTCTCAGTTATGCGACGGAGAAGGCTTCAATTCCCTTTGCTGGTGCAGTTAAGAAAGAGTAAAGCGTCCTTCGACTAGATAAAAAAAAATGAGATCTTGTAAGTGCAAATGAAGTCAAGTGAGCGTCTTAAAGGCCCTTCATCTCCAACCTCTTGAACATTATAGCTCACTTTCCTCTCGATTGTTTTTTCAATTGCTTTCAGTGTACATGCGTGCAATGTCTAAGCCATACATGTAAGGTTGTTCAGAGTTTTAAGTTTCTTGTGAATATCGGAAAGTTTTTAGAGATCCTATTCGGTGATTGTATTACTTGTTCATGCTTTGTGTAGGTACCATAAGAGATGTTCAACCATCTTTATGGAAATTATGTCTAGAGAATTAAAAGTGAGAAATTGCAACTCATACATGTCAGCAACTCCGAACACTTACGCTTGTACGCCACTCATTTTCTGTTAAAATATTTTAACCAAAATATACATTATAAGTAACTTAGTTTTTATCTTGGCTATGCTTGTCTCCGGTATATTTAATATTTTGACTAATGTTAATTACATACCTCTTGATTAAAGAGTGAAGTAGCTTGTGATCTAATGCGATCTTGACTTCGACTTTCTTGTGCACCTGTCATTTGTATTTCATTAGATGAAAAGAATATCATCATTTGTATTGTAGAAATTAATATATCTACAAGACAATTTTTAGTGATAAAAAAAAAAATCAATCTTACACTTTCCACAAGAGAAGCATGTCAAACTTTTCAATCGTTTCTAAGTATAAATTGGTTAACATCGGGAATGCCAAAATTTCTGATGTTTCCATTCCCAACCCTTCTTCCTCCATAATGATTGCCTCCGTCTTCTCACAATCCGATATAGTCAGTTCTTTCAATTGTGTGAGAGATTTAACCATGGATGGGAAAAATATAAACTTGAGGCTATCCAAGCCAATGATTTCTAATGTCTCCAATCTCTGAAAGGCAACCTGCGAAATTTGCTCATGGAATTGGTGATTAACTTAAATCTCGAATTGATGAACTTTCAAAGAGTAAATATAGATGAGTGCCAAGTGGAGAGGGGGATTATTAAATTGCACAAAAGGAAAAAAAAAAAAAAATAAAATAGAAAAACGGAGTAAAAAAATCTCCATACTAACATCATTTCTAATTGCCAATCTTTCCTTCACTAAAAAAAACTTGCAATGCTGAGCTTAATTTGATGAGTGAGCTAGTTTTATTCCATCCGAAGAATCCTTTGAAATGGATTAGCGAGTGGAGCATTACTTATCTCTCTCTATATAATAAAGCAAACTTGACAACACTTTCAACCTCAAATTTCGGCCCAAAAAAAGTTCAACTGATATCCATGGCCAGTGTCCAATGAGAACAATGGCGAAAGTTAAAAGCCCCAAACACTACGGCGATTAAGAAAAAGCGAAGACGTAAAGGCTCACACACACAGCCTTGTGGGACCCATATTGCAGGAGTCTTGGGCCCACCATTGCCTTCAGTGCTTATCGCCATTATGAAAATACACTAGTCAACGAAATAGCCGCCTCAACTTTTGTTGGACAAAATAGTTGTGCGCTTTTCTTAACTAGGCAATTGTTTGTCCTCTAGTTTACTAACTTCTCCCTTTAATGTTAGTAAAACACTATCAATAACCAATTTAACAAGATATCAAACACCAATTGTGAATTTGTGTTTGTTATGCCAAAAATAAGTACAAATATATCTATAAATAATACATGCGTGCATGAACATGCACAAAATTCTCTACTCTTACAATTATGAGACCTATGCAATGACTAAGTACTCGTTTAAACGGAATATATAAGAGAAATGCGTCAATCGATTAGCATAGTTGCTTTTATTTAAAAACCAGGTCCTCCTTTCCATTCCTCATGTTGGTTTTTAAGAGAGTTGCCTATATTATATATTTTGTGGATTATAACAAAGTTTGATAACTGAATTCAATGAAATCCATTTCAAAAAATTAAAAATTACTTTACTAATGGAATTATTTTAGTGCCAAAATTCCCTTCGATTTTGCTTATGAAAGCCTATGAATATAACTCAGAATCTATCACAAACTAATTTACATGGATTTCATACAATTATTAGGATTTCTACGCATTGAAGAGAAACAGAAGATTGCTTTATCTAATTACAGAGAAGGCATGCACAGATAAAGCAATTAGGAAGAAAACAAACTAAAAATAACGAATTGAATAAGCACCACAATCTGCATTACATCTAATAAGCGAAGGAAGAAAAATTAATAAATAATTAACATTCTTTTGATAGAAAGTTACCTGTTGTCCATTGAAGAATGCAATTTGAGTGCCAATCGGGTTGTCTAATGTACTACTCAAAGGAGCCGACTTGGAAGTGAAAAAGTTCTTGATATGTGGCAAGGAATGCAATTTCAGTACATGCATATTACGCATCTCAAATTTGCCAATCTCATCAGCTTCTACAATTCCCTGCATTAACTTGCAATCAACAACTTCCATCACTTTTAGCTGTGGAAGTTCCCTCACCGATGAAAGAGGAAATAGAACTTCCATCTTGTGACAATGCTTGACTTGTACTACTTTTAATGCACTGAAGGACTTGGAGGAGATATTGTTGGTGCATATCTTCTTCAAGTTGGTGAGATTCCATAGAAATAATGACTCCAACGTCTTAAAATCTGTATGGGATGGCGAATGGAGGATGTAATGGATGGAGGGACTATTCTGGATGTGTAGATGCTTTAATTCTGGAAAAGCTTTTTGGGATAATGCACAAATACTTTGCTCAATTCCATCCAATCCGTCTAAAAAAAGATCATTGGTTTTGTCTAAGATACTTTGTATGAATCCTTTCCGAAAAATATCACTTTTTGGATTCAACTTGAGCTCCAATGTGTTCAATCCTTGGTGACTTGACCAATGCCATATTTTACCGATCCGAATTTTGAACTTGGTTAATTTCTTGATGTTTAGATCCTTTGGAATCACACTTGGATCGAAATGGACAAATGCAAAGTTTGGAGATTCTTCATGTTATTCAACTCAATAAGACTAGCATTAGTTGGTGGAGTTTGGTCCACATCATTCCATTGTTTAAAGCTACCCTTCATGTACAACTCCTCCAATTTGATTAAGCCTCCAAGCACACCTGGTTCAATTACCTGAAGATTTGAACAATGATTCAAGTCCAATAACCTCAGCTCTACCAATTGCCCAATTTCTTTCGACAATCGCTGAATTTTGGAGTTCATAAGGCTGAGAATTTGTAAACCTTTTAGCTTGCCAAGAATGGCCACATCTTCTAACGAAGAATGATCGAGACACAGAGTGTGTAAGTTCTCCAAGAATTGAAACGGCGAAGGTGAACGATTGAGATGTATCCCGGTAAGATTTAAGACTATGAGATTTCTCATAGAGTTGAAATATGAATCTGGGACCTCAAGAGAATTATTTTTTGTGAACAACATAAAGATCTGCAATTCAGGGCAATCTAATTCTTCAGGAAGCTCCTCCAAGTTAACATAAGGAAAGCATATTGCCTCACAACTTTTGAGCTTATCCTTTGACAACTCTGTTAACAACTTATTGTTATCTTTCAAAATGAGAAGAGGGTGGTCCCTTGAAGCAACTGAGATAACAAACCCACGAACCAAGTCATGAATCTTGAAACCATTACCGTCTTCATCTTCTAACAAAAGTGAGGAGGCTTTCAGAGTATGGATCAGTGAGCCCAACCTTTCTCTAGCTTCTTCCATGCTGCTAGCTTCTCGAAATAACCTCAAACCCATGCCGTACCTCACCAAGTATTCAAGAGATGGCTTAGAGACACCACAAGCAACACAAAGTCGTAACAATGACTTCGCCTCCTCGCGTTTTATACGATCATAACTTACTCGCAATGTCTTATTTATCACCTCACCGGTTTCTTCATTCCAGATTTGTTTCAAAGCATCCTTACACTCAGAGTAACTAGTGTCTATAAAAAGTTTCGCTATTGCGAGAATTAGGAAAGGCAAACCTGCACATATGGAGAGTGCTTCCTCCACCAAGGGTTCTAACTCAACTTGAACTTTGCCTCCCACCTCCGTCTCAAACAGTCTTTTTGCCTCTTCGTTTTCCAGCCCATCAAGGACGAAGGCATTGTCACAGTGCATTTCCCTTCGCAGAACACGTTGATCTCTTGACGTCAACAATAACTTGCACCCCATAACTTTGTTGTTATGTCCGCAAGGAATGCCGACTGATTTCAAGTCGAGCTGCTCCCACAGGTTGTCCAGTATTATGAGGACCTTTTTCGTCTTCCCCTCAGCTTCCAACCTCTTGCACAGAAGCTTCGCGCGCACGCTGACAAGCTCCTCCTTCTCGAAGTCCAGGCCCAACTCGTGCGCAATCTCTCCTTGAATCCTCTTGATATCTGGATTTTGCGACACATCGGCCTTAGCAACCCAATCAAACAACTTCTTTTCCCTTATTCTCTTCTCGGCATCCACCAAAAGGGTGGACTTGCCGACCCCGCCCATCCCGTGAACCCCGACCACGCTATAGCGGTTATCCACAAGAGCGTCCATGATGTTCCGTATCATCAAAGCTCTGGATTCGAAGTCGACAGAAGAAGCGGAGGCTGCTGTGGTGGTCGACTGGACGACATCTTTGCCTTCTCTCCCAGCTGGAATTAGAGCAGCGACATTACCAGGAGCAGGACCGCTGAAGGAGATCTCCCTGTTACTGTATTCTAGAATGAGATTCTTAATGTCATCGGTCTTGTGGTTGGCCTTCCTGCTGAACTGATAGCGACAATTGGGGTCGGGAAGAGTCCCGTGGCAGCAAGTCTTGCTCGCCTTGTCGAATTCGCCTAACAGGTCTCTCGCCTCTATCAAGGCCTTCTCAGCACTTGCCAGAAACTCCGGGACCCATTCGTGGATCCTTCGTCGATTGTTTTCGGCCACTCCCGCGGCACTGCGCACCCTGTCAGCGTCGTACTGCAGATTCCCGACTTCCCTCCGAAGATTGTTGGCGTAGCTCTCGGAGGACATGACGTATCTGAATCCACGCTTGATGGGAGCAACTAAGCACTTCAAAACATCCCATGCAATTGAAACGGCAGAATCGGTGACATTTTTCTTTGATTTTTTGTCCGAGAAATAAAGAGCGAGAAAACAGAGACAGATAAAGAGAACGATGAAAAAGAGAAGCAGATAACGAAGGAGGAGAAGAAGAGGAGAAGGAAGAAAGGTTGTGCCGAGGAGAAGAAAGGGCGAGACAGAGCAAGAACGATGAGAGACGAAGAAGGCAAAGAGATTTGAGCGCAGAGAAGGATGATGGAAGGGAATGTCGAAGAGCAATCAATATAAGCAGGGAAGAGCTCGGTAGCCTTGACTAAACACCAGTCAGTTCCTTTATAAGTTGGGTAGCATCCAATCCAGACAAGAATAGAATGGGGGACTTGTAGACGATGACCAACAGAAATGGGTGATTTTCTTCATTTTATTATTCCTTCAGTTGACCGGTCACCGCTAATGCACAAACATTGATTAGGTGCGAGAAAATTATAAAAGTAATGAAAGCTAAGCCCACGTAGTCACAATATTGGATACAGTCTCTTCGCTTGATTTTTTTTCTAAAATTTAAATTGCACGCGCATCGTGTAGCTTCAAATTAAAAAATAAAAAACATATAATTACCAGCTGTCAAAATAACAAAAATGACTCGACTTAAATCATCGCCCGTGGAATGAGTGCTTTATACGGTGTTAGCATCAATATAACAAATGTAATTAATAAAGAGAACAAACGGACAAGGATAGGCCACACTCGCGACGTAGTTCTTAAAGAAGTAGCAATATGGGTTATAAATCCATTTTTCAACTCAATTTTAGTGTGTCAGGTTGTATATGAGTCAATTAAAATTTCAGAACCCAATCAAGATAAGTTTAAAACATCAAAGCTAGGCTCTACGTGGATCTTTGTAGGTTTGCAACAGACTCGTATTCAATCCATTTTGATTACTAACTCAAGCCGAAAATGTAATTACGTGAAAAAAAAAATCATTAACATCAATAAAAACGGCATCATTTTGTTGAATAGTCCATGTCAAACCTTGGCATTGCATATAGAATTGTCGATAATTACTGGACTACCACGTCAAATAAATCAAATGTGACTTGGTTGGAATGATTGGATTGTATTTTCTCTCAAAGGCTTACAACCTATGTAAACACGCGACACGCGACACGTATTAATAAATTAATTCATTGAAAATTCGAAAGACATTCATAATTAATACGTATCAATGTTTGGAAATTAGAATCAACTTATTTAAATAAATCTATGATTTTTTTACAATGATCAAAATTTATTATCATCTAAAATTCAGTATTTTTATTTTTTAAAATTATTTATTTATTTTTTCCGATTAAAACAAAGTTCCCCCTTCCAAATTTATTTCACTTTTTTCCTTCCCTCCCCCACGAGAGACCATCCCCCCCCTCCTAAATTTATTTCAATTTTTTTTTCCCTACCTTCCCACGTCAGACTATTTCCCCCCACCCCAAATTTACTTCACGTTTTTCCCCTCCCCCACCCACGTGACAGGCTGTCACCCTATTGAGTTTCCAAAACCCTAGCTACTGAAACTTTTTTCCCATTGCCGCACGACCTCGCAACCCCTTCCTCTCCTCACTTTTTTCCCCTCGCCGCACGGTCTTCCTCTCGATCCATCTCCATCTCCTCGCCGGACGACCTCCATACAACCCCCTTCCTCTCCTCTTCCTCTTGATCCTTCTCCTCCGCCTCGCCTTCGGCCCTTCCTCACTTGCAGTTGCAGCCTCGTCGCCGATCCCGCAACATCACTGCGGCCGCTCTCGCCTCAGTCTCTACGGCCGCCCTTGCCTCGGTCTCGACTCTTTCTCTGGCACCTCAATCTCTACTCTTTCTCTGGCGGTTTCTCGCCGTCGCGGGCTCACCGTCGCTCACTAGGGCTGAGCGCGGTTCCTGGGTTACCCAGGAACCGGAACCGAACCGGAGGAGGGTCCGGTTCGGTTCCCGATTCCAAGGGGGACCGGTTCCGGTTCCGGTTCCTTTTTTCTAGGAACCGGAACCGGAACCGGAACCGGAACCGGTCCTGGAACCGGAACCGTTTTCGGAACCGGAACCTGTTTCGGAACCGGAACCAGTTACTTAGGGCAGAAAAAGCTCGACCTTGGATGTTCTAGTGACTTGTATGTGATGTTCTAGTTGAAGTTTGGCTTTAGCCTCTAAATGAAAGTTGTAAAGGACTTCTTGGAGTATAACATACTCAAATTTGGGACAAAAAAAACAAGTATAAGTGGGTGAAATCGTTATTCTTTGGAAAGACTGGATCTGGAGATTTTGGGACCGACCCTTGATGAATGCATGGACTGTAAGGCAACTTTTTTGTCGAAATTTCACTTTGGTTTCTTAACAAATGTTGTAAAGGACATCCTGATGTACCACATATCAAAAATTTAGAGAAAAAAAACAAGAATAGGTAGGTGAAATCGTGGTCCTTTGGAGATGGTTAGATCTGGAATTACGGTACTACGAACAGGGATTTTAACCATCCATATTTAATTATCTAGGACGAATTTGACTTCGATGTTTTCATGAAGTATCTACCTTATGGTCTTGGCTGTCACATAGTCGAATTTCATAATTTTTTAAGGTCATTTGGGTATTTAATCGGAAATGTTTCTAAAACTGTGCAATCTGATGTGTTCGGATCTTGTAAGTTGCAATGCGTGGACTATATCATTTTGTATGAGGTTCTTTTGGAAATGTGTTCTGCATGAAATATCTCTCTTCATGTCTTCCCTACAACATATTTAAATTTCGTAATTTTTGTAGTTCATTTGCCTACTTAACCAAAAAAATTTCAAAAACTGTGCAAGTAGAGAATAGGAAAAGTAAATCGATTTTATCTTTTAATCCAGAACGAATTGGACTACTATTTCTTCATGAAACTTGTACCTCTAGGTCTTAAATACAACGTGTCCAAATTTCATAATTTTCTGAGTTCATTTAAGGGTTTAATCGAAATTGTTTTTAAAGCTTGTACCTCTAGACATTCTTGTTCTAGTGGTGTTTTATTTCTACTTTCTAGTTTACTATTTGTTTTGAAATTTCTAATTATATTCTATTATTGGTGTGCAGTGCGAAGTTAATGTATCAAGATAACATGTCAATGGGAAGTTACCGTGTAGTATACACGTACATTATAGTTTTTTTTTGGTAACATGCGCATACGTTATATTTTTTTTGGTAACGTGCGCATATGTTACAGTTTTTTTTTTTTTTTTGGTAACGTGCGTGTACGTTACAGTTTTTTTGGGTAACGTGCGCATATGTTATAGTTCAAATCCGAAAATAACAAAAAAAAAAAAAAAGGAACCTATTGGAACATGGAACCGACCCTGGAACCTGTGACAGGGTAGGTTCCAGGTTCCTCATTTTGAGGAACCTGTACTCGAGGGTAGGTTCCAGGTTCCAGACGGAACCGAACCGGAACCTGGAACCGCTCACCCCTATCGCTCGCAGCCTCGTCTCTCCTCCTCCGCCCTCGCTTCCATCCGACACGTGTGTCGAGACAAGTCGAAAAAAAGTTGACTACGTGTCCAAAAACTCGACACTCGTTGACCGCGTGTCGACGTGTCCGACATGCTCCGACACGTGTCCGTGCTTCATAGCTTACAATTACATTGATTTAATTAAAAATAATTTAAGACTCGATTGGCTTTCATATAATAAGTTTAAAACTAATCGTGCAATTATCTCAATAATTTATTTAATAGCAATGCATAATATTATTTGATGTGGAGCTTGGATGGCCACAATTCTTTTGGACAACGCATGAAATTTAATTCTTAGAGGGAGCACTTTGGGTAGAGGGTGTAATTACAAAATTATATAGTGGTAGATTTTCACATTGATTTTATTTGTGAATTTAGTGCATAATTTTATATCAAAGAGTATAATTTCCCAAAAAGAAAAAATCACACCGAACATAATCAAATTCAGTGCACTTTCCACACAGAGAGATGCCGTAGGCGAAAAAGGAGGAGAAAAAGGCAAAGTAAAAGTAACCGCAAGCTAAAAAATGCGAAATGTGGGAAGCAAACCACAGAATAGGTATTTTAGCATTTTGTCCTTTTAGGTCTCTTAAGGAAATATTACATGTGAAATTTAATTTTCTCATAGCATCCCCAAAAAGCAAGACTCCTTTATGATTGGTCCGTACATCCTCAACAATTTTTTATTTTTCATTTTAAGAGTAGCATCATCAACTGATTCAATGTTAAAGTTAGATCTCTTGATGTTGAAAAATATTACGAGGAATCTGTAGAGATAATTTTTTTAACATATTGATAAGGCTGCATGTTACTCTTAATAAAAACTACTTGTACTTGGTAAATGTATCTAATATAGGGTAAATGATTTTCATATTTGACGAAATATTCCATATGTTGTAAAAACACTCATTAATAGCAAAAACATGTAATTTATCAGTTTTGTTTCCTTTGCATCAGTGTAATATCAACAAAAAAAAAATCAACTGAATCAAATAATGATAACCGAAAGAAAAGCCAAAAACAAGATTAATAATAAATATACAAAGTTACAAACCAACTTAGAATAAAAACACATTTTGGGCAGTTTTAATTGTCAAACACTCAAAATGAAGGTCGGTTGTGGTTAAATTTTATTTCCCTGCAATTCAAAATTCAAAAGAAGAGTACTATCGAAATCCAAAAAATTTAGTGAGGTGTATGCCAGCTGGAGCAAGTACAATAGCTATGGCCTCTGATGTCAGAACTCTGACTTTTGAGAACCCATGTCCCAGTATCTATCTCTATTATACGCTACAGTTTCTATATAACTTCGGGTACAACAACTGACCCTCACTTTGCCTGAAGGGCATTCTCGCAGCGGCCATTTCACCCATCCCTTCTCACAGTAGGTGCGGGAAATTACTACATCGGCCTATCTGATGATAGCCACTCTGATGTGATGTGGGGCCCCCTAATTCTCAATATATATTTGTCTTCCCAATTAGGATGAGATATGGAGATGGCATTATAGGATTTCTCTTGGACAGATCTCCTGTCTATTTTTTCTTCTTAAAACTTAAAAAAAAAAAAAATGATGATATTATTCCTCCATTGATCAATGACATTGTGATTTGGATTAGATCTTGATGAAACAATACATCAATAAGAAGTGTATTTCATAAGTTTAATGGATTTTTGGGGAGGGAAATGGGACAAAATCAAAACTCATCTTTTTTGAAAAATGGAAGGAAAAAAAAGCCGCTTCATTAAGAAATTAAATTAGAAAATGGCCCTACTATGAAAATAAAAAGAAAGAGGTCTGGAATCTACACATTGATTTGTCAAACACTCAAAATGAAGATAGGTTGAGGTTAATTTTTTTTTTCCCTCCCGACTATTAAGGGGCCGTAATGGTAATGTTTATTCTTTTTTTGTTAAGGGAACGTAAACAAAAAAAGTGTTTCTATTCCTGGGAACAGTTTTGAACAAAAGAACGCGTTTGGTAACGTTTTGTTACGGGAATAAAAAATGAATAGAAACACGTTTGGTAAATTTTATTCTTTTTTTGTTTCTTTTAATTTTTTAATATTTTTATTTTATTTTTCATTTTTCCTTTCTTTTTTATTTTTTCTTATTTCGGCCGCTCGCGGCCTCCGCGACTAGCCGACAGGGAGCGGCAGCCTCGCCCGGCCACGACGAGGCTCGCGTGGGTTGGGCGAGGCCGAGCTCGCTCGATCAAGGCAAGGCTCGGCCTCGCCGGGCCGGCGGCACGCCGGCGAGGTTGTCGACCCTCGACGGCGCGCCGCACGCCCTCAACGGCTGGTCGCCGACCATGGCCGAGGCCGGCAACTGGCAAAAGAAAAAAGAAGAAAAAAAGAAGAAGAAAAGAGAAGAGAGAGAAGAAGAAAAGAGAAGCGTTTTTTAAAATTGTTTTGGAGCAAAAACAATTTTTTTTTTGTTTCTCGTTTATTCTTTTTTTGTTCCGAACAAAAAAAAAAAAAAAAAATGTTCAGAAACATAAATGAGGAACAAAAACATGCAGGCCCTAAAAATTCAAAAGAAGAGTATTATTGAAATCCAAGAAACTTGGTGACGTGTATGCCAGCTGGGGCGAGTACGATGGCTATGGCCTTTTGATGTCAAAGTTTCTGACTTTTGAGTAGAACTAATGTTGTTCCAATATATGTCTCTATTATATGCTACAGTTTAATTAATAATATCTAACTCTCTCGAGCTCTTCACAACTTTCTTCTTCATATTACTGTACAGTGTACACGAGCTCTCTTCGCCGAAACTCGCACGTAGTGTTTTTCTTTGACAGCTGCCCCTTTTGCAAGATAAAAAGTTGATTTCCTTTTTATTGACAGCTTTGATCTCTCTCTCTCCCCACTCCATTGTATGAGGAAAATGCTGTTTTTCTTGAATCATTTTTTCACTAGGACAAAGCGTGGTAATGGTAAATGAAGGTGGACCCGCTGATCTGCAGTACAACTTGACCCTTGGCGTGAGAGGCCATTTTACTAGCGGCGACTTGAAGTCTTTTCCCAATCTTCCTCCACAGTAAATTCCTTAAGAAGCTAAAAACTTGCAAGACGCTGCTCCAAGTCGTCACTGGTCAAAAATAAAAATAAAAAGATGACCGCTTTCAGTCGCTTCAATCAGGGCAACAATGTGGACTTATAAACAATCGAGCAATATAAATATCAATTCGGTACTAGTGCTAATTTCTAAGTCACCATCTTTATATGTATGTATATCTGGATGGATGATTTTTTGCATTTATTGTTCCTTGACTGGTCACCATCACCAATGTGTGAGTCTCCATCGGAACATTGATTAACTATCCATTTTTTCCTACACTATTTATATATTGAAATATTGTCTAAAAGGTTAAAAAAATTATATTACCGCAATTTAATTCTAAACATTTCAATTTTATCAATGTAAATATAAATTTTTTGACAATAGTCATTTAATGTCAATTTTCTTATGGAAATTGCTAATGTAAATGCCGATTGCCCTAAGTGACACAACTACTAAATAATTTCCTATCAAAATTATTTGGAATGACTACGTTGGCAAATCATCAAAAGTTTTAGGACTCAATTATTAAAAATAAAAAATTAAGGACTAAATTGGTTGTCGTACAATACATTTAGGATTCTTTTGAATAATTATTTGTTAATAAACAAATAGTGATTAGACAAACATAAATTAAATATCTGTCCTATCCTACATGGATAATGATTGATTAACTACTACTCCTAAAGCTAGTCCTTGTGCTGGTCCATGAAGTCATATTAAAATTATAGAAGTAACATTATAATTAGGCTAATTGTTAGATTGTAATGTCAAATGTGATTGTTAGTAACTTCAAATGTGATTGTTAGGTTAGAAGTAACCTCAATAGGTTTATGAATTTTTAGATAATTAATCATTAATAGCCAAATAGTGATTAGACAAACATAAATTAAGTATATGTCCTATCCTTCACGAATAATGATCGATTAACTACTACTCCTAAACCCAGTCCTTGTGATGGTCGATGAAATCATATTAAAATTATAGAAGTAACATTATAATCAAACTAATTGTTAGATTGTAATGTCAAATGTGATTGTTAGGCTAGACGTAACCTCAATTATAATTTTTAGATTAGACCTTCCAAGGAAAATAAACTTCTGCTATTTTTACTAACATTATAAACTAGTTTACTCTCTTGAATATTGCTACTCTCCACATGAAAAAAAATTAATATGGGAAATGCTTGTGTGCCACAGCTAACTCTACTTCATGTTCTCTCATACATATTGGAAACCCCCTCCCTCCCTTTTCAAATGCTTGGGTTTATCTAGACACTTTTACTTTTCACATTTATATTTCAGATATTGCGGTCATCAAAAATTCATTTTTAATTTTTTTAAAATGCAATAATTGTCAAATAGAGTTATATGGTCTTTCATAATGTATGAACCTATTTTGTCCCAATTTTAATTTTCTTGAGGGAAAGCAAAATGCAAAAAGATGTTTTTCTTTATGTAAGCATAGCCAAATAGAACTACAAGTCAATAAAAGCGAAGATGGAATGTCGTGTGAAATATTTTCAAAATCAATATTGTGTATTAAAAAAAATTATAATGCTTAAATGATCGATTGAAAGTTATAACTCTTAGATGAACATTTTGAAACATAAACATTGTCAATGGACATTGAAAATAATTATTTTTTAGCATACACACAAACCATGAGGAAAAAAGAGGAGATGGACAGCTAATATGGAGCTCGTTAACCTTATCCTTAGTTAGGCCTTAACTAAACACTAATCAATTCCTTGAGCATGGAAATGTATGATTTTCTGCATTATTGTTCCTTTACTGACCACTGACCATTCACCATCACCAAAGTCTGTGTCTCCATCCCTTCCTCCACCGCTAATGGACAAACATTAGTGGGTTATCCATCCTTTCCTCCTTTCCCACCGCTAATGCACTAGCCACGAATCCATCCTTTCATCCTTTCCTCCACTGTTAATGGACAAACCCTGATTAAGTACCAGTCCTAAACTTGATCCTTGTGCGGGTCAATAAAAATCATATTTAAAAAAAATTAATATCACAAAAAATCTCAAATTAATAATTAATTTTTTGACCATTAAATATTTCAAATCAATAATATGACAAAATTATGTTTATAAATCATGAAAGCCCATGTAACTTTAATTGGCAATAATTGTATGTTTATGAAAAATTTTAAAACCGATTTGTGATGATTGCGATATTTGAAAAAATAAATGTTAAAAGTATTTATACGGAAATGGATGATTTTTTTTTTTGGGCATATTACTGTTCCTTGATCTGCCATTATCACTGATGTCCAAGTCCCCATGTCCTCTCTTCCATAGCTTATGGACAACCATCTAAATATACAAAAGATTGCTTTAATTAGGTAGTTGCAGGATTTGAGATGGTTTTCTGCATTTTACTGTTCCTTTCCTCGATCAGTACCATCACCAATGTCTACTTCTGCATTTTTCGTCCACTGGACAAACATCAAAGTATTCGTAAGTGCATGAACTGACCGGGTGCGCTCACTTGTCTGGCCTCTTTCCTTTTATTGTTGACAAACATTGCTTTCCCACTTCACCCTCCAAAGGCAATGATCAATTATCCAAAAGAATTGCCACTTATTAAGCTAAAACCGACGAATCTCCTGATGAGGCCCAAATGAGCATGCTTTCCCTTCACTTCAATTAACCCTTGTTGCGTGAGGATATGTGATGTCCCATTAAGAATTCAAGAGATGAGAGATCTCAATGATTTGTCATTGTAGAGATTGTATATCAAATAGCGGTTGTTTTCTTTTTAATAATTTCTCCTTATTAACACATTAGACTTGAGCTATCCTAGATCCTTATATCTAACTAATATTAAATATTAGTTAGAAATAAGTCTTGACGTTTCATGTATTATCTTTTTGCAGATTTGTTGATAGGAAGCCTCTCTAGGCTTCCATTTAAAAGGAAAGAAAAAAAGCTCAGCTTACAAAATAAAATTGAAGTTGTTTAATTTTTATGTCAACCATAATTATTAGATTATAATGTGAAATAATTATCATAAAATTGCCATACAATGATATGTCTGGAATTTTGTTAATGTCTCTTTGTTCTTGCTCTTTTAAAAGTTATTGATGTGAGTTTAATGTAATTTTTTGTGTTATTCTCAAATGGCAACATCAATCGACAATTTTCATTGATTTTTCTTATGTGAAAGAGAGAGCGAGTCCCACACCAATAATGCATAGTGGACTCAATAATACAAGCTTATGAGGCATCACATCGTGCAAGACAAGTTGCCTTACACAGTACACACAATGAGGTGTTTGTGTCCTTTTCTCTTTCAAATTTCCTGACGAGCTGTTTCATTTTCACTCTTCAATAGTCCGTCCCAATGGATTCGCTAGAATCATATTATTGATGTTTTGAATGGACACGACGCGCTCGGATGATCGCATCTTTTGAGGACTCTCCGACAAATGCATCTTCTTCGGCAAAGACTAATAGGAACTTGATGGTCCTTCAACGGAGCTCAAAGGGACATGTGTTGGCATTGGCCCACAAAATAGAAGTAGCTTGGTGACTCTGCACATCATGCACGAATCGGATAAGGCAAGATGGGAAACAAAGCTGTTGTAGACACTTTATCACCTAAAATGTGTGGACCTCAAAATGTCTTGACGTTTCATGTATTATCTTTTGCAGATTTGTTGACAGGAAGCCCCTCTAGGCATCCATTTAAGTGGGAAAAAAAAAAGCTCAGTTCACAAAATAAAATTGAAGTTGTTTAATTTGTATGCCAACCATAATTATTAGATTATCGTGAAATTGCCATATGATGATATGGCTGGAATTTTGTTAATGTCTCTTTGTTCTTGCTCTTTTCAAAGTTACTTATTGATATGAGTTTAATGTAATTTTTTGTGTTATTCTCAAACGGCAACGTCGATCGACAATTTTCGTTGATTTTTCTTATGTGAAAGGGAGAGCGAGTCCCACACCAATAATGCATAGTGGACTTAATAATACAGGCTTATGAGGCATCGCATCATGCAAGACAAGTTGCCTTACACAGTACACACAATGAGGTGTTTGTGTTCAATCGAAGTACTCAATGAGCTTTCAAAACTTTTGTCCTTTTCTCTTTCAAATTTCTTGACGAGTTGTTTCATTTTCCACTCTTCAATAGTCTGTCCCAATGGATTGGCTAGAATCATATTATTGATGTTTTGAATGGACACGATGCGCTCGGATGATCGCATCTTTTGAGAATTTTCGGACAAATGCATCTTTTTCGGCGAAGACTGATAGGAACTTGATGGTCCCTTTTTTTTTTTTTTTGGGTCGAAAACAGCGTTATTATATATTAACTCCCATATGAACAACCACTGTACAAAGCTTCAGAATACAAAAGATCCAAGAGGTGAGGAGGAGGAGAGACAGCCCAATTTGAGGGGAGCAAAGAAAGCCCATGGGACTTAGCAACCCAATCGGCAATGAAGTCGGCGGCTTGTCGACAGTGTTGGATCTAAAGAAAGGGAAAACAGGGCAAGTATGCCATAGCTTCTTCGAACAATGCTTGCTTAACGGAGCTCAAAGAGACATGTGTTAGCGTTGGCCCACAAAGTAGAAGTTATTATGCACAAATCAAATAAGGCAAGATGGGAAACAAAGTTGTTCTAGACACACTATCACCAAAATGTGTGCAGCTCAAATGATACTCAATAATATCTTGTGAGCTGCGATGCATATTTTAGCAAAGACTGATAAAAAAAAATGGTTTCCATCCATTGCATTTTTCCGAAAAAAAATAGATGATGCCTCAAACTAGTTTTGGAGCAGGATCTGATCATTAATAAGGGATTTAGGCATCGTAGTAATTGAATTTTTTTGTGAAAAAAAATTGTTAGTAGGTCTCTGAACTGTTGTTTTGCCAATTGCATACGTGTGTGTGTATATATATATATTCATTTTGTCAAACATGCAAATGGAGTTGATGATGATGTGGACCATATACATGGGATGTAGATTGTTTAGTGCGACATATGCCTACGTCATATGTCTACCATGTTATTGGGATGATAGGAGGATGGAAGAGCAGATGCTAAAGAAAAAAAAGGAAGGAGGAGGAAGAATGGTTGTGCTGAGAAGAAGAAAGAGTGAAACAGAGCAAGAATGAAGAGAGACAAAGAAGGGAGGGCGGCGTCAAAGCACAACAACTTTTTACTGGAAAAAGTCGCTAATGTCTGGGCGGTTGCTTGCTGCATGAGGCGTGCTTGGACCTAACAATCAAACTTTCATAATTCTCTACATATTTTGCTGCCGGAGACCTTGTTATAACAATCTTGGCCTATCATTAATCTACTAATATATTTTCACATTGTATCCAAAATCTCGTGTTTGATGCTCCACTTTCATCTATTTAGCTTTTTCAAAAAGCATTTTGGACTCGAGAGGGAGATGGAACATCCTCCTATTGGTGCGTTTGGTAAGAGTTCTGCTCTCGGGGACAATTGTTGTTCAGAAATAATTTTTTCTATTTCTATTTCCTGACGAGTTTATGAGGAGAAGAACACATTTTGTGACTATGCAAAATTTCTATTTTCAAAATAGAAAAAGAACAGAAATACTTTTGGTATGACTCTAAAAAATTTTATTCTCAATTTTTTTTTTCATTTAGTTATAAAAATGTTAGTGGAGACTTAACATAGATATTCTATCTTCATTGACTTTTGATAGTGTTCTACCTATTGACATATTAGATTTGGACTAACTTGGACCCTTATATCTAATTAATGTTGACTATCATCGGAAAATAAGTCTTGACTTTTCATGGACTACCTCTCCAGTTTTTAAAATATTTGACGGCAAAACCCCTCAATTTATCCTTTTAAATAAATTTAAAAAAAACTTAGTTTATAAGGAAATTTTGAAGTTGTTTCATTTTTTGCCAACAATAGCTGTAAGAATAAACTGAAAATTTCAAGCAAGAATTTTAAGCCATCATAAACTTAGTGTCATTGTTGGTTAAATCTATGTATTTGTGCAACTACTCTTCTTTGCAAGAATAGTAGATAATGGTTGAAAGGATGTTGTGGAAACTTGAGTCATGCATAGTACACTTCATTACAATTGGTTAAGGACAATTGATTGCGAATCCTTTGGAGATATTCATATCATTGAAGCCTAAGAAAGGACAAACACATTGCTCGGTGACTAAAGCAACAATGAGGGGTTCGAGGAACATGCAAAACTATTTTACAATCACAAATGCTTATTGTTGATAGGAATTCATGCTTCTAAGTACCTACCATTTGTAAAAGATGGCATTTAATCAAACACCGGTTAAAAGATCACGACACGAGAAAAACATGACTTAGACGACTACAAGCGACATCAATGAATTCTTGTAATTGTAGTTCGGGCCAGGCATAGAACAAGACAAATGTAATATAGTCCTTATCTTTTTGATAATATATGATGGATCCTCGATTTCATCATGTATGATGACTGAATGACTCAGAGTTGCGATTTGATTATTTCTCTCAATATATCCTTGGAAGAATACAAAGAGAATTTTCTGTCCACATGTATACTTGAACAAGCAATATGTGAATATGAAGAAAGACCATAATATAAGCACATAGAATGAAAGAACACAACAATATATATCACAACACTTGACAGTATTTGCCAGTTTCATGAGTTATAACTTGTGGTCTTCGCTATATGATAGGGCGCATAATACAAAAGTCATTTATCTTAGCTTATCAAACTTTGTGCTCTTAGACTATACATGGAATATAATATATAATCTCAAGTTTTAGCCACAGGTTTAAGGGATAAAGCAAACGAAGTGAAATAGGAGTTGAAAACAAACTAAAATACAAGGTGAGCTTTCAAATCTGAAGACATGCCACTAATGAATAAAGCTTGGGATCTTTTCATAGATATTTTCATATTAAATAGCGGCATCACTATTTTGAAAAACGGATACTCTAATTCAATTTTGTTGGGAAATTGAATCCTAATAAGAATAATGCGTTTGGAAATGATTGATCAAACTATGTGATAGTTTGACCAACTTATTCGTATCCGTTTTATAAATTAATTCTTTTTGTTGTGTTATTACTCTTTCTTGATAATATTCAAACGATATGTGTGTGAAAGAATTAAAAACTTCTATCTTGAATGGTGCTTGGCGAGACGCAAGCTTACTCTAAACACTGGGCCAAAAAGAAAATCAATTTCAAAAATAGTAGTACTCGAAAAAGATGAGCTATTTCGACTTTAATAATAGTAAAAATAAGAAGAATAGAAACGAACAGTTTGACCTTGACTATAAGTATGGCTTAGGAAAATCCATCACGCTTGAGTGAACAACGTTCCTTGTTGCCATCGGAGCCAATTTTTGGAGCAAATAGGTTTTTTAGGGTCCATTCATTTCACGGAAAATGGGCCATTTTTGGAAAATATTTTCTCAAAAGTCATTTTCCAGGAAAATGACAATATTTTCTAGTGTTCGGCTAAAACTTGAAAATGTTTCGGAAAATATTTTCCGATGTTCGGTAAGGAAAATATTTTCTAAGACTTCACCACTTAGGCATGCATCACTTACCGACCCATAAATCTATCAAATATGAAATTGCATTTAAATTCAGGCAAACTTACTTCATATCTTTGTTCTCTCATTATCGCCAAACACTCATCTACTCTGAAAAATGTTCGTATGGATTTTAAAAAGAAGTAAAAGAGAAAGAAACAAAGCATGTACAACCCTCATGAGAATCTTTCAGTTGAGTGGCCTGTTCTCTCATTGCATCTTTTTTATTCTAATAAACAAAAGAAAAAGAAAAAGCAAAGCATGTAGAGCCATTTGCTTGAGTAATGTATAACTGCAGGGTAGAATAAATAAAGAAAATGATAAGTAAGAGTGTAGAGCGTGAGCTTGAGATCAATGAGCTCGAGCTTCGCTTGGCAACGACCGATGACTAGCCAAGAAAGAAGAAGATGGGAAACAAAAAAAAAATAAAAATAAAATAAAGAAAATGAAAATGAATATAAAAGAAAAAATGAAATTAAAAATAATTCGAACAAAAAAAGAAAGGAAGAAAAAAAAAGGGAGGAGGAAGTGAGGATTTGTAGAGGTGTGAGATAAGAGAGATCAAATGAGGAAAATGTTTTATGCTTTTCAAAAGTGAAAAATATTTTCCCTTAATTTAGAATACTTTTTTCCTTTTATGGAAATCATTTTCTCCAAAGAATTCATTTTTCGTTAAACAAACGCCGGAAAATCCAGAAAACATTTTCCTGAAAATTATTTTCCACGAAATGAACGGAGCCTTAATTGCATGAACCCAGTCCTCATGAGCCCAAATGATCTTACTCTTTGTGTAATGTGATTTTCACTTGAGACCCAAATGATACACGTTGAAACCCAAGTATCTCGCCAGTGCCACTCCATCTAATTATTTTAATAGCATGGAGTTTTTAACATGTGAAACATGAAGGGAGGATAGGACATGACTATCAAAATTGACAAGCATAAATTATCAATTTACTCAAGAAATTACAAAATGTACGAGGTTAAGATTGCGTTATGACCAATATGGAAACGTACACAAGAATCTTCTATTTTCATCAAAGTTCAAGGTACTGATGTTTTAGTATTGGTGGGAATATTGCGTAATCAGTATTAAAGATATTGTTTAAAATGCAATTAAGTCTTAAAACTTTAAATTGAACCAATTTTGCCGTAAATCTTTGAGAAAAAGTGTAATTACGTCCTCGCGGTCATGTTTTGCTTGATTTATACGACTTGCCAGCCTAATCATGGTTGACTGCCCTACATGTAAGGGCGATGGTGTGATGTTGAGTAAGATTACATGAAATGGTGCCACTTGTTCTGAAATGGATGGCGTGGTTGATTGGTCAAGTGGCTAAATCAAATTACTAATGAACGAGGTAATTGTGGATCTAGACACATCATTTTTGAATGTGGACTCGAGATGGAGTGGGGACACCCCATTTATTTGATGTCTACTCAAATTATTGCATCTTGTGACTTGAGCAGCATGCATAACTTTTTTCCAATAACAGAGCTCTATCAATTGAGAATCCTATGAAGATATTCATATCATTATAGTATAAAAAAAAGGACAAATAGATTGCTCGGTGACCAAAACAAAGATGCTTGACAATAAGACATTGAAGGGAAGCCAAAAAAAAAAAAAAGGAGTGACAGTGGTTTTAGGAACACTGGCCGCCATGAAGCGACGCATGGAATTTGCTTCACAGGAGAACTTTAGGCCGGTTTTCATCCTGGAGATATATAGTCCAATTCAGTGTATATAGTACTAAATTATGAAATTGTATGGATCTTAACAAACATTTGGTGTAACTAATATGGCTAACTATTTGGCAAATCTCATGTGCACCCAAATGAAATTAAGTGGTTTAGTGCATTTGTCATTATCGGATCTATTTTTAGCAATAACTCGCGAGTGTAGCTTATCCAAATCTATGTTGAGTAAGCATACATTTCATGGATGAATTCAGGCTATTCATTCTATTATGATTTGTTCAATATAATATAACTCAATGTAATAGCTGTTACAAAACTGTTTTTAATAATGCTCATAAATTATTTAGTAGCTAAGGTAACAAAGGAATACGTCGGAGTTCCTGTACATTATACTAGATTGTTCCATTTTTTTCCTGAATATCCATGATTTTTTTTGCTAGATCATATCCAGACTCCTAAATGACTGAATCAAAGGGCTCATTTCATGCCGCCATTTCTTTTCCCTTTGCTCCAGGGGCCTGGTCCTTCAGGCCATTTTCATTATATTGGGCCAATTAATGGCCATTAGCCGTGTCGTTCTAAGGCTGAGCCCAACCCATTTGCCAATCCTAGAGCAAAGCTGTAAAAACAACCAGTGAACGATCAACACAAAACCTTCTTTAAAACCCACATGCCCAAATAGGGTTTTTGCCCCCTTCCGAGGTCGTGTGGTAGCCAAACTTCCGAGTAGTCAACCTGCTCGACAGCTCTAATGCACTTAATTAGCATTGACATAGAAGATTCAACTAAGTTAGAAATTGATGGTAATTAGGATGTCTCAATTGTATGGTTGTGGCCTACTGATTAAGATCGTGGTTTCTATATTTGGAAAGAAATTTCAAATATTTAATGATTGTCAAACAAATTTTTATTTTTATTTTATCACTTAGGATTGTTATTATAAACATTGAAAGTAAAATTATTGTTCCAACACGGGTCCTTTCCTTTGCTTCTCTCTTTGACATCTCCAACTCGATCCAAATTTCAATCACGTAGTCATTCCATCCTTGATTGAGGTTGATAAGAAGCAAGATCTTCCTCTAAATATTTGCTCTTCAAAAAATTTTGTTCTTCTAAATCTTCTCTTCAAGATTCGTTTTTTCTCTCAAGATATCACTTTCTCTCTAGCCAAACATTCTCCTTCAACTTCACCTTTGGAGCCATCAACATCAATATAACTTCTTTGTTGTGAATGGGACTTTCAAGATGATACTATTCGAATAAATCCACAATCATCTTCCTACGAAAACACTAAGTTATCTCTACAATAGGTCTTTGATAAAAGCAATACACAATCAAGCATCAAAAGCAAATTACACATTCTCGTAACATGATTTACAATATGCATTGAAAACAAACCCATTGAAAATCAATTGTACACCTTTAGTTGTTGCCATGGGAAAGAGAAGATTGATAAAATCTTTCGTTTGAAGAAAAAGCAGAGAATCAATTTGTAATTAGTTGAACCAATGCATATAGAACGATCATGAAGCCTCAGCTCTTTGAATTTCCCCACAAATTGACAGTGCAGTACCCAAAATATTTGGGTTAGGGCTTTTTTGATGAATGAAGCCTCAAATCAGAACTCTAATGGGTCAAAGTGTCGTCCCCATGCTACCAATCTTCAATTTGGACTTTGCTGGCAAACCCTTTGCTAGCTTAGAAGTGAAGTCCTATCTCATGATTTTGCTCACACTCTTGTGCTAGCAAGGGAAGCTCTCTCTGATACTCCTCTCTTTCTAATAATGGCAAATCTTGAGTCCAAAAATGAGAATTATCACATCCAAACTACTTCAAATGTATTAGAGCTAGACATGAGCCCGCAAGGAGATGGGGGAGTAACAATTTAAAAAATTGTTGGTAATGCTGATATAGAATGTAATTTCAATTCCTATGCTCTTAAATTTGACTAATTTGAGGAGGGGAGGAGCTTTTTCTATCCATCATCATTATTATTTTTGGTTTTGTGGAAAATATTTCCGAGAAATGTGTTAGCCAATGTAGAATGCACTTGTTAAACAATCAATTTACGAAAAGTACCATGCTTCCCATGGCACTTACTTTAGTGTAATCACCTATGTTGTCGACATCTGAATTTAAAAATAAAAATAAAAATTCAAGCATTTGTCTTTATAAAAGTACAAAAATGGAAAATAACAAGAAAAACAAAAAAGAGCCAAAGAATAATAGATAAACAAACAAATAAATTAAAAAATAAAAACTTTTATAAAATGATGGGTTTTAAAAAAAGGGAGGCCTTTCTGGTTCGTGGCCCAACTCACCAATTAGGCTGTAGAAACCGCAGCCCATCTAAAGCCCACCCTGTATGTTAATAAAGCCACAACCCATTCCCAGCCGAAGATCCCTTGAAATTATGGAATCCCATAATTTCCCACGCCATTCGTCTTCATACGCCATTAGCCGGAAATGACATTGGGTCAATTTTCCAATAAGAGGAAATTTAGCTAGAAATCTCAAGTTGAAAGACGTGGAAATTTAAAATATTTCTATGGAATTGACGTTGTGACAAATAAAAAGCAAATTTTTCCTTTCCCAAGTGACATTTAAACATTGTTCATTCAAGTAAGAAAGAGGCGTGGACAGTAGAGTCACACAATTTACGAAAGCAAATTTCAAGCTGCGAATTCAACATACGAGCAATTGGAAGTGCCTTCCTAATAGTAAAAGGAACAAGAACAACCAACATAATCACCACCAAGGACATCTAGGAGGGATAGGGCGATGGAAGCCCCACGGTGGCCATAGGCGACAAGCGAATGGACTTGCTTCTATGAGAGAGATCAACATATTCTTGGCCCTAAGCTATGATTGGTTATTGATGAAGCCAATAAAAAAAGGAAAGCCTATCAAATATTTCGAATTATGCTTACTGTGACACATTAATTTTATTATTCTTTTTTTTTTGTGTTATCTAAGATTTCAAAATATATTTATGTAACACATTTACCATTTATGAATGAGTATATTGATGACGGAAGATAAATAATGTTGACGTCAAATGAAATAAGAACAATTTCAACAACAAAAAAATATAAAATCATTAGACGAAATCTTGATATAAGGTAAATGTGTCATATTAATACAAATTTACAAATTTTGATGTCATAAAAAATAAAGGTAAATATGCCATAGATATAATTTTGAGTTTTTGCCGTAATAGAAACAAAAATAAATGCAGTGAATATAATTTGGAGTTTTTTGCCGGCTTTTTTGAAAAACGACGATGGGTTTTTTTTTTTCCCCTTTTTTTTTTTTTTTTTTTATTTTCCAACTCAATTCCTTTCTCGTCCAAAGAACAACCACCGGCTTCACCTTGTTTGCCCCGTTTTCCCACCCCTTCGCTTCGCATCGCGCATTTTTATTCTCCGTTGGTTTCTCTTCATGCGCGGCGTATCGTTTCGGATGATGACGAGTCAGGTTGGCTTCGGCTGCCGCAGTTAATGAAGCAACGCCGGACTTGTGGAAGTGCTGAGAGTGAATCCGAAGAATCTCATCCTTCGAATTGGGGGATTGTATTCAGATGATCATCTATCCAACCTCAGCCTTGGCAATCGGATAAAGCTCTTGTGAACAGTGAACACCACCCCACGTCACCTTTGCACGCCGCGTAGATGGGCAAAACAATGGAATCCGAAAGACGGCAATTAAGCGGGAGCGAACAGGATGAAGCAAGAGTCGACGGAGCATATTCTGGAGTGAATCGGAATTTGACTCGGAAGTTCAATGGGACATGAAATAGCGCTGATGATGGTTCAGCAGCAATGGTGGGATGGCGGCATGAGCTCAAGATGGCCCGACGACAGATAAATCTAGTCTGGAAACGTGCAAGGATAGGAAAAGCAACGACACGAATCAGAGAGGAATTAGTGTCGCCATGACTTGAATACGGAATCTAATGGTGTCGTTCACTGTGGGAACGATCTGAATTGGTGGAGATGAATCAGGGGAATCCAGAGAGAGCGAGGGAGAGGGAGAGAAAAGATGCAAAAAAATCTGATGATGCAACTGCGAACGGAGCACCACCAGCGATTCGTCGAGATCGAGCTCTCTGACGATTGTTGTTTCCAGCACCGACGTAAGCACCAAAAGTGTCACTACCGCCGACCGGTTTGAAATGCCACTCGCCTTGCCGCCATGAGGCGGAACTTGACCACGGAGTTTCCTCGACCAACAGTCACAATTACTGGGACGTTCCATCTCCGACTGAACTCTAGAATTGTTTTCGATTCATTCCGAATTTTGTCTATTTGATTTCCGTTTTGCTTTTGTTTTCTCCCATCCTCTCGCCATCTCCTGAATTTCCATTGCCATCGGTTGCACTTTGGAGGAGGTATTGAGTTCCCGCAAGGAAGAGAGAGAGAGAGAGAGAATCGCAAGCTTTATCCAGCGGGGAGGGCAAGTTCGAGTTCAAGAGCATCGGGATGTTGCCGATTCCAAGATGAAAGGCCACTGCCCGAGGCTCGGGCGCTGTGGTTGTCGACAGAGAGAGGCTGCAGAAGAGTCGTGCCGCAGCGACGCAAAGATGCCAGCGTATTTGCTTTTGTCATGTATATCAACATTCAGTTAATATTAAAATAAATAAATAAATAAATTCCGAATGCTCTTCAATTTGCGCCTACATTCGAGAACACTGATCACAAAACCAAAAGAAGGGCATTTGGTATTTAAAATGCCCGAAGGAATTTTTCTATGGTCAAATAGTGATTTGAAATTGAAGGTATTCTGGGGGTGTTTGGTTGGGCATTCCCAAAGCCTCTTGGACCCCCAAAGCCCATTGGAGGAAAATTTTAGTGTTTGACAAATATTTTGAAAGCCCATTTGCCCAAGTATGAGCATTTGGAATGCTCAATGCCCAATGCTGGGGAGGGGCAGCATTGGGCATTCGGCATTTGGGAAATGCCACGCCTACTGTTCATCATTTTTCTTCGTCGTCTTCTTCTTCTTTCCGGCCACCGAGCTTCTCCGACAGCCATCGCCGCTGCCGCTTGAGGGTCGCGTGTCGCCAGTGACCACCGTCTGGGGGTGCCGCGACGCGCGACCCAGGCGGCGCGGACCTCAGGTGACGCCGCTTGAGGTCCGCGTCGCCTGAGGTCGCCTGAGGTCGCGCGGACCTCAGGCGGCGTCGCCTGGTTCCGCGCGACCTCAGGTTGCCAGATCTGGCCGTCCGGCGGCCAGATCTGGCCTCTACGACCTCAGACGCTTGAGGTCGCGCCTCCAAGCGGCGACGATGTCGCCTGAGGTCGCGCCGCGCACCGCTTGGGTCAGCGTGACCTCAGGCCGCCAGATCTGGCGGTCCAGAGGCCAGATCTGGCCTCTGCGCCTCCAGGCGCCTGAGGTCGTGGTGACGGCGTCGCCGGCCACCGAATTTGATTTTCAGATTTTTTAAAAAGAAAATTAAAAGCAAAAGCTCATTTGGAATAAATTTTGCCAAACGGTATTTTCGCACAAGCAACTTTTCAATGTGTAATTTGCCAAACGGCCGAGCATTCCCGAAAACCCCTTTATCCTAAAGATATTTGCATTTGGCCAAAGACATTCCCCAAAAGCTGAACCAAACGGGCCCTATGAAAAATTTGTACTAAAAGCTCGGTTTTCATTTGTGAAGCCAAGGTACGTCCCTACGAGATTACAGCCAGGACTTAGGAAGGGTGACTTTTGAAGATTTCCTACATTTATTAGTGTTCACTTACTTTTATCATTTGAGGTATCGGTTAATATAGGAATTGAAAATTATAGGGGGATTAAAACTGGCGTGATGAAGATCATGACCAGATATTGAGTAATGAGATTTCTCAACAATAACCTTGCACTCAAATTTTGCACGTCAAAATTCTTAATCGCTTCAATGGACACATCGACTCCTATTAATCGAATTGGTGTCAACACGACTGGGGCCTAGGGGTCTCTAATCGAGCCGCTACAATGCCAAACTTGAAATTGGCTCACCTCCTTACTCGGTGTTTGATTTGAGCTCAACCGAGTATTAACTTCATGCTTATTTTGGAGCTTGTTTCGAATGAAAAATCGATACACCAAATATACTTGTATGGGATGACGATATCTATGTATAATTATATAACAATTAAAATTTTGAATTAGGCTTACAAAATTTATTGAGCTAAGTATTGGCGAGTTCAAGGTTTCAATTTGTAAGATACTCGAGTAGCTCGAGTTAGAGCTTGACTAGATATTATTTCTCAAAAAATCATCAACCCAAGCTCGAACAATTCATGAATAAAGTATGCACTTGATGTAAGTAACAATTTTCCAAACTCGATTAGCTTGACAAGGGATCATATCTTAAGCTAGCATTAGTTGGCTATTTTACATAAGTTCTCATTTATAAATGAGAATATCAAAGGGTATGATTCGTAAAAACACAACAAATTTGTAAATTCTTTAAGGGGGAGGTTCCTCTTATGTCACTCAATCTAAAATTACCTCAAAAACCCAACTATCATAATAACTCCAATTAAATTTTAAATGAATTGAGGGACGATTTTCTTCATTTTATACTTGGAAAATGAAAAATCGTCAATTATGGCCACTCTCCCCTGCCCTCCACTGCTCTCCACGATCTAAATGTCACTAATTAATTGTGAAACAAAAATAATAAAAAGGTAATTGCATCTTTTTAAAGAGGGACTATCTATCATTTAAAATTTTAAAATAAAAATTTAAAATAGCATGTACGAAAATAAAAAAACATAAGACATTAAAACAAGCTAGTGAGACTTGTTTTTCTATAGGTAGAGAGCAAGGAAGCGTAAGGGAGACCAAGACGCAAGCAAGCATAAAAGGGACAGAGGGAGTGAGCGAGACATATTAGATGGAGGCCATATGATGAGTGGTGGGGCTTGACCACGGCAACGATGGCAGCTCGGTGGTGGCTAGATCTCGATCAGCATAAGAGACGGGAGAATGAGAAAAGTTGAGGCCTCAGTAGGTGAGAGGGAATTGACATATGGGAAGATATATATGTATAGTTTCCGATCTATGAACCAGGCCGGTTTGGCAATCATTCAGGTCTCAAACTCAAGGATAGTTTGAGGCCTAGTGGCCTAGCCCAAGACTATTTGCACCCAAAATTATTGAGCCAGTTCGGGTGGTTTGATCAAGGTTACAGGGCTTTTTTTTTTTTTTTTTTTGATATAGACTTTGAGTAGTAGTATTAGCAGCAACAGAAGTATGGTGTTATTTGGATTATATAAGTATTACAAACTCCATTAGTTACATGACCTAAGTTTACAATGTTACATATAGAAATATATTCAAGACTTGTATGTGAGGCAAACACATGTGTGCAAAGTAGGAGAAGAAAGATGAAAATAATAGTGAAGTGGGTCATTTAGGGCATGTGTATGATAACAATTTTATTTCTTTATTTTCTTATTTTTCTGTTCTAGCATCATGTTTGGAACAAAAATCTGTTCGATAACGTCATTTTCATTTCTCTATATCTAAAACAAATTGTTAGGTCAGAAATACTAAATGAGAAGTAAAAAATTTGTACTTTTCTATTTCTGAAAAAAAAAAGAAAAATAAAAGTGAAGTGGTTCTTTTAGGGCCACCACTCGCTGGCCGCTCATTTTTGCAAGACTTTTGGCAGGAAGAACTAAACAAGAATCGACCATCTAACGGATAAACACGCATTGCAGTGAATATTGATTTGTGATTCAAATTATTAATATGAACACTTCACAGTGAGCACTTCAGGCGATGATCATACGAAGCACTTATAGCGCGCATATAGACACGCCAGCAGTGAAATTGACAACAAAAATCACACAAAAATGCTTGAGCCTCTCTTCGTGAAGCTAAGAGCGAAGAAGAAGATTATAGTGTTTATTTTGTCCGATGCACGAAGGATGATCGGATCATAGGAAGAGGTCATCCGAGACAATGACGCTAAGGATCAGAGCCAGCGAAGGAGAAACGGACAAGTTCAGAGTAGTCCAAGCAAACTCACTAGAAAACAAGTGCTAATAGAGCTACGGCCTGCCGGTGGAGCAATGATCGGAGATGATGCTAGTGGCGCCAGGAGGTCTGTTGGAGGTCACTAGACGAAGCAAGAAGCCGAGAGAGATGATTCTCTGAATGTTCGGAAATCTCTGAGCCATCCCACCGTGTGCTCCGTGCTGAGTGCACGAGAGTTGTCGTGGCCGGCGATGGTGGACAAGCGACGGTGGGAACCGGTGGATTGAGGCGATGGAAAGAGAGAGAAGATGGAGAAGCGTCTGGAAATGGGGTTGATCCGACAGAGAATTTTCTGCTGAGCTCCCGTTCGTGCGTTCCACTTCCCGAATGCGCGCGCCTCGTGAGCGTCAATGCTCTGCTGCCAGGACGCTTGACCTTTGTGGACGAGGTATGCAATGGAGAGCAGTACTCTGATCGAGACGATTATGCCATGGCATTCTATACCGTCCCGTGCAATCGATGGTCCGCCGAGGAAAAGGGGTCGACTACTATATGCATGCTTCTTTCCCACCGTGGCTGAGTGCTTTGGCCACGGTGTGTGCAGTGGCCAAAGCACTATTCTTGCTTTGTGAAACTCATAACTACCAACATTTTACACCTTGGACCCCAATTACTTGCCTTTTCTAGTCTACTGAGTTGCCTATTTTAATTGATGACATTTTACACTTTTTAATTAATAAATGGTGTGTTTTGGCTATACTGAGAGTGGAAACAGAGGCAGTCTATATGAAATTGGAAGAGGATCTTGAATAATTAGCAAATGGAGGAAATAAAAAAAAATACATTAATTTTGCTCTCAAGAAGGTTCTGCATAAATAACTTGCCAGCCTTTTCCACATGAAGTCGTGACATTTCTCTAAAGGTCCTGACAAATTTAGGAAAGCTATCAAGAAAGAGGAACTTACATTTTTTGCGCTTTGATATTTCTTGTTAATTCATAGCGTGTACTAAAATTATGATTCGATAAATATTGCACTTTTACATCTCGAAACTACATGATAGGCTTCAAATCTACTTTATTAAATAAAAGTACAAATAAACTTTAGTAGAGATTTTGATTGATGTGAATATTCATTCTGTAATAATTTTCTATAATTCATTTCTCTTGCAAAAATTTATGTCAACACCAACGTTAAAATAATATAAGAAGTATCACATTTGCATGATGAAAATTGCAATAAGATCGTGAATAATGAGATTTCTCAACAACAACCTTGCTATTCGGGTTTTGCACATGAGAATCCTCGACAGCTTCAGGGACGCGTAGTCATCAATTACTCCAGTTTAGTGTCAACATGGCTGGGCCCTAGGGATCTAAACGAGCAGCTACGGTGACCATTGACTGGACTTGTGAGAGCTAGACTTAGTTTCACTCCCGGCGGAACTTCATATTGAGCGTGCGTAATAATTTTCCCAACTTGACTAGCATGACAAAGGATCATAACTTGTGTTGGCACAGGTTGGCCATTGTAAACTAAATTCTTATTTTTATGTGTAAAGGATACAAGAGAGCGTGTTTTGTTAGAACGTCAACAGACTTGTATTATACACTATATATGCCGAATTCATTAGTTAAATAGAGGGGCAAAAACCTTATCATCCAATGAAGATACAGCAAGTACTCTAGAATTGGAAATGACAAAGATATTCCATTGAATTGAAAATCAACATTAAAAATGAATTACTGATTGAGAACCCTATGAGGAATGAGCCCTGTTTATACCCAACTCAATTTGTATTCATCTGCACCAAACAAAAGATAGTTTTTTTTAGAGGGAAAGACAGCGAACGTTATCATGATGCCCGCAATGCGCGAAACCGCAATCCTGTTCATAGTACTTTCCCACTGTCTTTGTATCACAAGAAGCGATCTAGACATGACTTTTGTGGACAAGGCATGCAATGGAGCGCGGTACTACAATTGGGATGATTATGTCAAAGCATTCTACATAGGGGTGTGCATGGTCTGGGCGGGCAGTTCCCGATCTAAAACTGGGAACCGCCCACTAAGAACTGGTTTCGAAAAATTGGAACTGGGAACCGCTCGCTAATTGCATGGATCCACCTGGGAACCGGACTATCGGTCCGGTCCGGTTCCCGGGTGGAACCATAGAAACAGTTCAATCTCCACGCCTTCCCCTTTTCGCCTTCAACCGGTTGCGATCCTCGCTTTGCTTCCGTCTCGGCCACCACCACCATCTTGGCCACCGCCTTTGTCGTCTCCCACTCCTCCCTTGAGATTGACAATGAGGAGGACAATAGGGACGATGAGCCGTTCTTAGACCTAGAGTTCGCCCATCCTCGAAGATGAGGATGATGGGGAGAAGCCTAAGGAGGGGGAGTAGGAAGAGGGGAGGTAAAAATGGGACAAGCCCAACAACGAAGAGGATGATAGTGACAGTGAATGCGGAGGTGGCGATGACGTGGAGAGAGAGTTTAACTTATAGGGATGAAAAGAGAATTAACTCACTATTTCGCTAAGTTCGGATTAGGACTCAAAGGAATACAAGTAGATCCGAAGGTAAATCGGAGAGGAAGAGGGAGCTCAGGGAGATTTTGAACTGAGAGAGACGAGATAGAGTAGGAGAGTAGTGAATTGAGAAAAGATGATGATTGGAGCCCTAAATTTTAGATTTGCTAATTTTGAATTTTTTAATATTAAAAAATAATATATTATTATATTATAACCGGTCCGGTCCGGATGGGCGGATCCGCCCATGGAATCGGGAATTGGACCGGTACCCACCAGTTCCCATAAATTGGAACCGAGAATTGGATCGGTTCCCTTAAGAACCACTGGTTCTTGGCAGGTCCTGGTTCTTTTGCACACCCCTAATTCTACACCGTCTTGTGGGATCTGAGTCCACCACGGCTGAGAAGGGGTTCGACTACTACACCCACGCCTCTGTCAACCGTGCCGAGTGCTTTGGCCACGGTATGTGCAACGGCATGCTGACGGAGGCCGATTATATTGGCTGCATGGATTTTGCCTCCGATGAAATCCGGAAAGTGTGCCCTTTAAGTGTCGGCGCATGACTTCAACTTTGCGACTGTAGGCTTAGATATGAGCAATATTTGTTCATGAAATAACCTAAGCTTTTATTAGAAAGTATCCATTATTATGATGTGTCACGTCTTAGAAAATCGATAATCTGAAAAAGTTTCATCGTAATGTGATATGAATATGGAATGAGTGGCATAGTTGTTGCCGCTGATCTTTGTATTTGTTCAAACTGGTTAATCATCAACAAGAAGGATCAATTTGATCCGAGGATGTTTGGGCTTGACCCCCTCGAAATTGGTAGCGTTATATCTTGACAAATCCAAAGCTAATCTATATTAAAAAGAAAATAGTCAAATTTAAAGAAGACGGCTTCCAATCTCAAACTTTGTTAAGAGATTTCATGAAATGCCTATATCTGTAATTAAAATGTACTGTAGGAATATGGTATAACAAAGTGGACGAAATTATGACCATAAAAATCGAGATCATTGTCAACTAACCGCATGAATATTACAAATGAAAGGAGCTAGTTAACTTTTTCAGTTACATAGTCCTTCTGTTGCTTTCATCTTGACGTCAATGGAATATTTCTTTTATTGGAGGAGACATCATGATCGGAGTGAAGGTTATTTTACTTCATTAAATTGGAGAAAAGATCATGCTTAGAAGGCTATTTCAACCAAAAGTCGTTTATATAGATATTGAGTTGTAAAGAAACACTGATTTGACAACTTGGTGGCATGGTGTGGAGTAATTGGAAAAGGCTCGAGCACTTATCCTTTGTCTTTTCCCAACAGGAAAGGGATGAAAGTGCAGTTTAATTAATCCCTTCATTCACTTGCTGGTCCAATTTCAGTTTTCTAGTTTTTCAAGTCAAATTGCATGAAAAACCTCAACTGGAATTGTCCAATTTCTCCAGATTCTAACTCTTAAGACTTGCTTTATCATCTACTTTCCATGTAATCTTGAACTTGGGTTTTGACCGTTGACCAATTCAAGCTTAAAACAAGTTAATATACGAGGCAAGCTTTCAAATTTGAAGACATGCCATAAATTAAAACTCGGGGGTCCTTAAAACAAAAGCCTAACGAAGGGGCATCCGAACGTAAAAAATCTCATAAAGATTGGAGGGATGGGCCACCCAAGAGGAAGGGAGAGCATTCAAACGTTGGGTTTTCACGACCCAATCGGCCACTTTGTTTGCGGAGCCGTGACAGTGGGCCAAGACAGAAACTGAAATTGGGCCAAAGATAGATGGGCTTCCTCAATTAAAGCTTGCACCTCCCACCTCACGTGCGTATTCTACAACACCGCGTCGACCAGCTCTTCGCAGGCAGACTGGAGCTCCAACACGCTCTCTCTCCTTGACTAAAAACATTTCAAAGCTTCGAGTAGGTGCATGGCTTCCGTCTAAAACGCCGGCAATGCTGGAATCTTCGTAGTAGAGCCATCCATTAGAGCTCCCGTTTTGTCCCAAAGAATTCCCGAAATAGCTCAAACTATTTTACCTTCAAAAAAAGCTCCGCTAACATTGATTTTCAAGGTTTGCAGCTTCGGTGGGTTCCAATTCTTTGCCAATTGAGACTTTTCTGTGTAAAGTTTTAGATTATGGTTATTCCATTCCAGAAATTAATGAGCATTGACTAAGTATGAAATGATTTGGACTTGAGCAAGTCCTTAAACTGCTCACCGAAAGGTAAAGGCGGGAGAACCACCCTGGGGTGAGTGACCCCGTACTTGCCTTCCCTAGCCTCTCAGTCGGTTGGTAAAACATCGACTGGGAATTAGGGGGGCCTATAGTGGTGAGTGTAAACACTATGTCTGGAGCAATCCAGGCTACGACTGGGCTGGCATGGGGTAACCAATCCCTATCCCTCGCCCGACGTGAATAGGTGTGGGTGAAAATCCCACTGCTGGCTGAACATGCCTTACGGCACTGTTCCTTAACCAACAGGTTCAGTCAGTACTCCCCTTAGTTTTTTATGGTCGGGGGCCCCTACAAAGGCAGGGCGACCCTGCCTGGATCAGCTGCAAGCCCTCCCTTTGGGCTTGCCCGTCATTTCTAGTGGAGCAGTTTAACGAGCCGCTCAGCTTAATTCTTACGGAATATTATTCCAGTCACTATATTTCAGTGGGTTCCAATTCTTTGCCAATTGAGACTTTTCTGTGTAAAGTTTTAGATTATGGTTATTCCATTCCAGAAATTAATGAGCATTGACTAAGTATGAAATGATTTAGCATACATTAGTAGTTTGTATGCCCATGGAAAATCAGAAAAATAAAATTGATGAAATATATTTACATTCCCTTCACATTGGAGCTAGTTGCTCAACCGATTAATTACAATCTGCACTTCCCAAATATCACCGAATTAAAGAAACGCTCGTGAAAAGCATTAAAGAATTTGGAAAGAACGAAAAGACTGATAAAGGCGGAAACATGACTAATATAAATACAATTCGCACCATCAAATTCTCATGATGGGCACTGGGCAGGTATATACTTTGCTAGAACTGGGTAAAAGCGACTGACATCGCAGGAAACCCTCTAAATCTTCAATTTCGACAACGTCATCCCTTTCTTGTCGGAGAAATTGATCCTCGGGGTTTGATATTTGGCCAATGCTCGAGGAATAATCTATCTCGGAATCACCTTTCTCGAATTTTAGCAACCGAAAAATGGAGTTGCCTCCTGAAAAGGTTTAGATAATGATGACCAATGGGGTAATGCTCAATAACGTAGTGACCTCATCATTACTCTTTTCTAGTTGCCTAGTTGTACTACTTATGGCTTAAATACCACCGACACCAATATGCAACACACAATATGATACACCATGACGCGCCTATAAGATATTTCTTAAAAAATAAAAAATTCCGACATATTGGGATACATTATATATTAAATATATATTTTATATATACATGATAAATGATCATTTTTATGATTATTTTAATCAAATTAATTTGATTCAAATTCACAAATAAATAAATAAGAAAAAAAGTCTAAAATGAATTTACATTAAAAATATTAATCCACCATTTGTTAATATCATTCATCGTTTCAATTTGACAAATTCAGCTCTATTCCAATAATTCAAAAAACTTGGAGTAAAAAAAAAAGCAATCCACATTATAGACTCGCGTGTCAAAGTGTGTTGGAAAAGAAGAGGAAAACACAAACTTACAAGGTGAATTATGTGTCGGGAAGTGAGAATCAAAAGAAAAGAGAAAAATAGATTTTTTTTTCTCTCTTCATTTATTATTTTATTATTTTATTATTTTTTACATATTTACAATTTGACCCCTCATTTATTGAAAATTTTTAAAATTCCATGCGTATTGGAATCACGTATCAAAATTTCGAACTCGTGTCGGAATTTCGAACTCACTTATCGAAGAGTGTTAGGAGAATTGATTAATATCGGAGAGTATCGAACAAGTATCAGACACTTCCGACATGACACAAAGACTCTCGGAGAATGTTGATGCTTCCTAACTTGTGGCCTTTAGAAACATCAATTTGGGAGAGTATTTCCACATCTCCTCAAGAACTCTTTCATAAGCCCCCATTAATGACACAACTTAAAAGTAAGTCCAGGGCATTTATTTATCGCAAGCTAAATCCAAAGTGCAAAAGTACAAAGAAGGTAGAGATTTATGAATTTTAACATTCTATGCCGTCCGCCAAAGAGTAGCTTTCACAAGGCGGTGTCTGCGCATGCGCAAATTGGGTCCATTCCAATTGTTGTTCTTGCGAGCCTCACATAAAAGTCACATATGAGGCTTAGACAATCAACTACTGACATAGACTCCGTCCAATGGACCCGGTACCGGTAAGAAATTCCCCGACACATCAATTGCTCAGACTCATTGGATTCACGGATTGTGATTATTCCAAAGCTCACTCAAAATAAATGCATGAATTCATTCAAATATCGGCATGACATTAGCTATTAAATAGACAAGCCAAGATTGACGTACAGGTCCAAAACTACAATGCCTCTTCATTCAATTCTTACTCTATGATATTTCCAGTGTCTCTCACTGCCAAGAGAAAGAATGATGATGACTCTCAACAAAGGAGAAATACGTTTATATCTTTTCCTGATGTTGCTTGAGCTACTTACCATTGTTTGAACCTACCAAATCTGATGAGCATTCATTCAATGAACTACATCATACCCAGCAGCAAAATTAACAAAAAATTGGCTTCACTTAACAGAGCACTAATTCCTTCTAGCAAGTCAATCTACTTTATCAGCAGCAAATGCCACAAAGTAGCCAACTAAGGAAATACTCCATCCTAGATATCCATGATGAAATATCGTTCGAGTTAATCCAGGGCAAAGATCAAGCTCATATAAACACAGAATTCTGATCAACAAAAAAAGGGAAAAACTGAGGCTAATGGAATTTAATATTTGAAATTTTTTACAACAAGCAATGTTTAGGAAACACATTGAGAAATGAATCAACAAGACCGTATCACATCACCAGGTACACAAATTACAATGTGACTCGTATACTAAAAGTGGACCATAACAGGGGCCAAAGTCATTTGCTGAAAGAAGGATTAATCAACCAATAAGTCTGCACTACCGTTTACCAGAAAGAGAGCAGAGCAAATACCAAACATTCAAAAGAGGAATAAAGATACCATATGTTCACAAAGATAATCCAGCAATCAGCATCATTGCTCAAAAGCACACTTGTTATGCTACTTCGCTTCCATTTCCTGCATAATAGAAATTCAGCAATTGTTGCTTGTTTCTTATTCACAACAAACCATAGCCTGCGTCACTCTCTTCCTTATTAAGCTGACAATTCAAGCAAACGTATTCTTTAATTCAGAACAACTGAGGCCAACGTTTCACAGTGGAACCTCCCCAGCCACCAAGTTCACATTGCAGACAATCGAAACTTACCTTGGATTGTTACTTGGATTCATCAAACACACAATCAATAATAATTAAATCTAATTAATCTCAATGGTCAGGTGATCCAATGTAAAAAACATGAGAATAAATTTTAAGCAAGCGGGAGATAATGCTGAGAATTTCTTCCTCCTCCCAGTAGAAGAGATTGTACAGTTTACGGAACATTAATCCAGAAACCGCCAAAGTAACATAGATGTAGACGGAATTATCTTTGCAAGATTTTTTGCAGGGAGAACTAAACAAGTATCGACCATCTAGTAGACAAACATGCATTGCAGTGAACGTTGATTTGTGATTCAAATTATTTTTATGAACATGTCATAGTGAGCACTTCATGCGATGATCATACAAAGCACTTGTAGCGCGCACATTGACACGCCAGCAGTGAATTTGAACAATAAAAATCACACAAAGATGCCTAGTCTCTCTTCACAAAGCTAAGAACGAAGAAGGAAGATTATAGTGTTTATTTTATCCGATGCACGAAGGACGATCGGATCAGAGGAAGAGGATGTCCGAGACAATGATGTTGAGCATCGGAGCCAGCGAAGGAGAAACGAACAAATTCAGAGCAGCCAAAGCAAACTGACGGGAGAACGGTGCTAACAGAACTACGGCCTGCTGGTGGAGCGATCCGGGAGGTCAGTTGGAGGTCACCAGACGAAGCAAGGAGCCAAGAGAGATAATTCTCTGGACGTTTAGAAATCTTTGAGCCTCCCCACCCGGTGTGATTTGTGCTGAGTGAATTGAGTATTGTCGTGGCCAGCGATGGAGGACGAGCGGCGGTGGCTGCCGGGGGACGGAGGCGACGGAGAGGGAGTGATGATGGAGACGCTTCTAGAAATGGGTTGACCCGATAGAGAAATTTTCTCTTGCTGAGCCATACCTTGCGTAAACTTATCGGAGTCGGCCTCGGCCCAGACAATTTCCCTCGCCGCAGCCCACGATCCACAGTCTCTCTCTCGATCAGCCGAGTTGCAGAAGATTCTCCACCACTAATCGACACCAGAAATCCACCGTCCGCCATCTCTTTCTCGGGAATTCTCGAGGCTTCTTCGTCAGTTCTCCTTCTCCGTCGTCCTCCAGACACCGTTAGCCAGCGCCGTAGCCGCTCCGCCGTCGCCGGTTTCGCTGCAGCAAGGCCAACTCTCGTTCTGCTCTGTTTTCTGGTCAGGACGCCTGAAAGTGCACGAACCCTTGGTCGTTCTACCTTCGCCGGCCCCGATTATCGACGTGGCCACCGCCAGGAACTTTGTCACTGAACGAAAGAGAGCCAATGAGCTTTAGCTAATGTTTGTGTGAGTGGATCAGTTGCGATTGAAGCTCGATTAGCAACTCGGGACTCATAATGTTATTGTCATGATGATCTGAAAATGAATCGTTGCTTTGTATTTGCGTACGAGCACCTTGATCGAAATGCCTATCACTCGTTGGATGAAACGTTCGAACTAGATCAGTATGTAACTTTGATTCAATCCTTGAAATGCAAAGTCATATTGCATCAATTCAATTTGTTCTCGACTTATCGAACCCTTATTATGGCCGAATTCGTTCGTGGCTTGAGGATCTCTCTGGTTCGAGTTAAAGTGTGAATTCTATGGTGAAAGAGTGCGAGATCTGCATGGTCATCTGCAAAGAATGGAGCGTCAGAATCGCCATCCATCTTTCTTGGGTGGTGTTCTCTTCCTCATTGTCTGCTGATGCGTGCACAAGAGGTGGAAAACTTTTGGAAGTGTGACTTTTCTGATGCTGTGGTTTTCATTTCGTATCCCGTTCTTAGAGGACTCATTGACGGAGTCAGATAGCTTGGAATGGATATATTTGGGGTACATTTGTTTCCGGATAAATTCTCCTATGTTTTTTTTTTTCTCTAACTAAAAGAATCAAAATAAAAAATGAAAAGGAAAATTGTAGAGAAATACAAGTCTCGGTTAGGCTGTTACGGTTTAAGAATAAAATTTCATTTGATTCATGTCCTTCAAGATTAGGGAGTCATGTCTCTTGAATCTATAAATAAATTGAAATTTTATGTTGTGTTTTTCTCATATGAAATGGATAAAGAAATTAAATTAAATTAAATGATATAAAAAAATCCATTTTTTTTTAATGTTAGGATTACATTTCAGGGTCACTTGGACGTAAGTCTTCATTTAGGCTTAGGTTTAATTTTTGGACTCAACTCATGGAGTTTTTTGTCCCGAGGCTTGATGATGAGACAATATATATTCTTTAGCCAACACCGTATCGGATTAAATTCTTGGACGATACTTTCCATATTTTACTTACTTTCGATGCCTTGATTATGAGCTTGGTTTATTAGGTGATGTTTTCATTTACTATATTTCGATTATGTGATTTAAATCCGAAAGTAGTCATTGTCACAAGGATTTGACCATATTGTTTTCTTCAAATATATTTGCCTTACCACAAGTTGTATTTAAATTTGTTGGCCGGTTTGAGGGCTTTGCACACACCTAGCTCTTTTAGCTTTACCTACATCAATTATAGATAGAACATGAGAAGAAAGCTTTCACTTTCTAGGCGTACACCGATATGCGATACTCATAACTACCAATGCAGCGAACTTAAATTAATAGATCGAGTCTTTCTAATGGTCTGGCTTTTAAGGCCTATATGCACAACACCAATATCACTTTCAACACAATCAAATCTGGTATGACCAATTCGTTTTGTTTCCGTTGGCATGACATCTATGGGATCCCCTACCACATAAATATGCACACACGGTTGAGCTACAAATAGGGAAATGTTATGAGGATCAATATGCTCTAACATAGTCTATCTTTGCCTAATGACGTGGGCAGTTTTTGTACTGAATTCGAATCAAACAAGAGAACGACACTGTCGTGGGGACTGGGAGAATGAGCTTGTAGATTAAGAGATTCACATTAAAAAATCTCGCGACGAGCAATTCGAGGTTTGGTCTCTCCCCAAACGCCATGCCGAAATTGATGCAAAATAGGGACTGCCATGAACTTCGCGAACTCACAAAGCTGAGGATGCTACTTAGGTGAATGCAATTCATTTCCCGAAGACTTCAATCTCAGACCGAAGCATCATGGCCATCATCTTCCACCCTCAATGACATTCGATATTGATATTGCTAGTACGAGTACCTAGAGGGGGGTGAATAGGTATATAAAAGATTTTTCTTGATTATTGCGCACTACTTAGACAGTTGAAGGATTTGCGATAAGTAATAATCAATGTAAGACTAAGTAAAGGAAAGAGAGAATTGAACACGCGGTTTATAGTGGTTCGGCTTGATTCAAGCCTACGTCCACTCTTCTGCACTGACAGCCAATTGGCTGGATTCCACTATTAACAAAGAGATGTTACAGTGTTGATCTTCCTTGATTTCTAGGTGTAGATGATCTACCACACTCACTCAAGGTATCACAAAGTATGGACACTCTGTGTATACAATTTCGCTCAGAATGAATCGACTAATAATCAAGATGTTTCAGACTCTTGAATTTCTCTATCGATCACGTACTCAAACAACTAGAACGTCTTCCTTTTTATACTCCTTTATGCCATCATACCCGTTGGCACTTTCCAAAGGAATTCCTCTAATCTACCCGTTGGACGGAATCAATCAAGAAGATCATTCGAGCTATTGAAGGAACCTGACGATAGCCCATCAATCCTGTTCGCCCATACAATCAGGATCTTGGTTTTCAAGAATAGAACATTCCAAGAATATTTCATCGACCTTCGGATCTTCAATTGATCTTGATACGAACAAAAGAATCCGTTATATTTATCCAACCAAAAGATCTTCTCCAGAGGATAGGATTAAATCCTCAACCATATACTTCGGCTCTGGGTTTCCTTCGTCACTGGATTAGAAAGACTGTCAATGAGAATAGTCTTGAGTCTTGAGTCTTGAATCTTGAGTCTGGTAATCAAAAAGTCTTCAGACTTTAAATTAGACGATCTGCGATGTCCGACTAGATCGATAGAAACGTTTTGTCGGCTTCAAAATATTCTGGAAAGATTTCTCCAACAATCTCCCCTTTTTGATGGTGACAAAACTTTCCCGTAGATTTGAACCACTTTGACCTGCAAAAACATTTCTCAAGCAATATGGCTATCTCATAAAGATTTAACAAAACAACCAGACTCTGCATCCACAGAAAATAGGTTAGTCTTTCATGAGTAAGACCATATAACAATACTTGAAATAAATGCAAACAGTCAAGCATCTAAATCCACAACCAATTCAGTCAGATTCAAGTTCACACCCAAGTTTACTCAAGTCATAAAAAAAAAACAAACACATTCAAAATAAATTTAAACACATTCAAAAGAAGGTTGGTTGGTTGGTTCAAATTGCTTTCTCCCCTTTTTTGTCATCATGAAAAAGATGAGAAAGGAGTCACGTCTGCTTGGGAATGCGCACGATCTGGAAATCTCCTATGGACTGGACTACACCTTCTAGCCTCTTCAAGTCTTCTCTTAGTTGAGCTACCTCCTCTCCTTTGGCATTGGCTTGAAGTTGTAGAGCGAGGTCTTTCATTTTTTCCTCCAGGGTAATTGAAGATGCTTGTCCGGCATTCTTATGGCTTGAATCTCACAGTCCAGAGCATATATTTGGCCACGCATTTCCAGAAGAACATTGATAATACGATGAAAATCTGCAGAATTGTCCGTCTGAGGACTTGCATTTGCTTTCTCCGATGGAGTGAATGCAGATGATGGCGTTTCTGTATAGTCTTGCAGATTTGGAGATGACGTATCGTGTTCTTCGTCAGGCAATTGAGAAGCCTGAAACTCTTCTAGGTCTGTTGGAGATTGTCTTAGACCTTCACTATTGGCAGCATGAGGTGTGGACCTTTGCTCGCCAACTCCCCCTGTCTCTAGGACATCAAAAGGGGAAGAGTGATGATCATTCTCTTCTGTGTCTTGATTCTCCTTCTCTCCAGATTCAGCTGCAGAATTTTCTTGCTCTTTTTCTCCTTCTTTTTCAACTTCTTTCTCCCTCTCTCGCTGCTCTTCTTCTTCTCTGTTCTTGGCTTGCTCCTCTTCTTCTCTCTGTTTCTTCTGTTGTTCTGTCGATTGGGGAACAGAACGTCTTGTCCTTATCAAAGCAGGGATTGTAAGATCTTCCTCCTCATCTTCATCCTCTAAGATGAGAGTTCTCTTCTTTTTGGATGGGGCACCAATGGCCTCCTTCCCTTTTCGCTTTGAAGCAGACGGAACTGGAGTCTTCACTCTGAATTTCTCCATTGCCTTAGAAAGTTCTTGCAGACGCATCTTCGTTAACATCTTCAAACCTACCACCATCTTATCGCACGATCGAACACAAAGTGTGTGTGGCGGTTCAATATTCATGTGTCTGAAGATCTTGGTCACCAGACCTGGATAAGGCAATTGTCCCTTGTCCTTTGACATTGCTCTGTACATGTGAAAGAGAATAGTGTGAGGAAGAGAGAACTTCATCCCTGAGTTGATTGCGTACATCAATTTTGCCTTTGAATTTGACACATCAGTTTTTGATGTAGACTTGGGCCTGATGCAATTAATCACAATTTTGTGCAGCACAATATTGATGGCACGCATCCTTGAATAGATGATTCTTCCCTCTACATCTCTATCTTTGACAAGTTCCAGTGAGGCACGAGCAACTGAGACTTTGATTGGTTGATAGCGTCCTCGTTCAACTCCAATTATGTCCGCCAACATATCTACGTCTAACATATAATCCTGATCTCGAACACTGAATGATATTCTATTCGCATCTATAAAGCTGAGATTCGAGTAGAAATACGCAGTCAGTTGAGCATAACCATCTGTGGTATCAGTGCAAAAACATTTCAGTTGAAGCAGACTAAACTTCTCCCTTAAGTTCACATTAACAGCATCCAACAAATCGAAATCAACACTCCTAGGGTTTATTACCCCTCGTTTCAGCAGTCTGAAAAACAAATTTTCTTGTTCTTTTGATTTGAATAACTCCATCCTCTTTCCCTTCACCTTTGCAGCAATACCCATTCTAGGTTGAAAATTAGTGAACATTTTATCATCGTCGTTCCCATCAGTCAAATTTGGTCCCGACATACGAGGGTCACTGGGAATATTCACAAGCGCTTCCTCTACTTTACCCTTGGGAGCAATTCTCAAATCCTCCATTTTCTTCAGAAAGATATACTCATTCCCATAATTCTTATCTTTAAGAAAATCATCCACGTATTTCAACGGAGTCCCAGTACTTTTCAACGCACAGTAAAGTTTGTAAATAAACGAGGGTTTTTGGACTCTTACTGGGTCTGCGTCCTCGATTATCTCTTCCTCTAGTTGTTGACCCGCATCAAGTGGGGTAGATGGTGTTGAGTGACGTGGTGGAGAATGAGTCGGGTTTTGTGGCTGACTCGATAATTCTTCCTCTTCTGTGAGATCGAAGTGGGTAGGTCCCTCCTTCATCCTCTGTGGTCCCCTGTTCGCGATTCTTGAAGACTTCCTCGAAGAAGACATCATTCTTGTTGCTGAAAGATTCCTTTACTTGCTTTCCCAAGAAAAGATGACAACTTTCTCGAAGATGAACACGAAGTAGAAACCGGATTAGGAGGAGAATGCTTTTTAGGGTTTTGAAGATTGAGAATGAAAATTGTATATTTATATAACTCAGTTTTGAAAAAGGAAGTTCAATTGGCACAAGAAAAGTGTACGAATACCTCTTTTCGAAATCAATAACTCGTCAAAATTAATTCTTTTGAAAAGACAAGTTTTTGTTTTTCACGGAGACTACAAAATAACCGAACGAAAGATCATACCTTTTCGAATAACAACTTACAATCTATAGTCATTAATGTCTGAGTCTGAAGATTTAGAGTCTGAGAAATTAGAGTCTGATGATCATCAACTTTCTGAGTCTGAAGGTTGGAGAGTCTTTAGACTTTAACTTCTTCGAGCTTCAAAATGTTGAGTCTGGAACGGATAAAATCAAATTGATTTTTCTCCAAAGGCTTTGTGAATATATCCGCTAGTTGACTTTTTGAATCAACAAATTGAATCGAGATTTCTCCATTTTGAATATGATCTCTAATGAAGTGATGTCGAATTTCTATATGCTTTGCTCTTGAATGAAGAATTGGATTTTTAGTGAGATTGATTGTCTTTGGTGTTGTCACATTTGATTTCGTGCATGAGTCTTCAATCTCATAGTCTTGTAGCTGTTGTTTTATCCATAGAATTTGTGAACAGCAGCTTCCAAGGGCTACATACTCTGCTTCTGTTGTTGAGAGAGCTACAGTGCTTTGTTTCCTTGAAAACCAAGACACTGTCCTGCTTCCAAGCAACTGGCAAGTTCCTGAAGTACTCTTTCTATCGACTCTGCAGCCGGCTAGATCTGCGTCTGAATATCTCAGAAGATTAAAGTCTCCCTTCTTAGGATACCAAAGACCAATGCTTAAAGATGAAGCAACGTATTTAATAATACGTTTTGCAGCACCGAGATGGGATTCTCTAGCATCTGATTGAAACCTAGCACAGATGCAAACACTCAACAAAATGTCAGGTCTAGAAGCAGTAAAATAAAGAAGTGAACCGATGATGCTCCTGTACAACTTTGGATCAACTTTCTTCCCTTTTTCATCTTTGTCTATCTTTAAAGAGCTTGACATTGGTATATCAGTCTTCTTGCAATTTTCCAATCCAAACCTTTTGACAAGATCATTAGTATATTTTTCTTGGTAAATGAAAGTTCCTTCCTTCAATTGCTTTATTTGAAGACCAAGAAAGAATGTTAATTCTCCCATCATACTCATTTCAAACTCATCCTGCATAGACTTAGAAAATTTCTTGCATAGACTTTCATTAGAGGATCCAAAGATAATATCATCCACATATATTGGAACAAGTAAAAGGCTTTTGTTTTCCTTTTTGATAAATAAAGTAGTATCTACTTTACCTTTGACAAAACCATTCTGTAATAAGAATTTACTTAGTCTGTCGTACCAAGCTCGAGGTGCTTGCTTTAAACCATACAAGGCCTTTTTTAATCTGAAGACAAAGTCTGGTCTCTTTTGGTCTTTAAACCCAAGCGGTTGTTCCACATAAACTTCCTCTTGGATAAATCCATTTATGAATGCACTTTTGACGTCCATTTGGAATAACCTGAAATTTTTATAACAAGCAAACGCAAGTAATAGACGAATAGCTTCTAACCTTGCTACAGGAACGTAAGTCTCATCATAGTCTATTCCTTCTTCTTGCATGTATCATTTGGCCACGAGTCTTGCTTTATTTCGTACGACTTTTCCTTTTTCATTCATCTTGTTTCTGAACACCCATTTGGCTCCAATAACAGTTTTACCTTTTTGTTTAGATGTCAATTCCCAGACATCATTAATGTTGAACTGTCTGAGCTCCTCTTGCATAGCTTCGATCCAACTTTCATCAGATAAAGCTTCTTCTATGTTTTTTGGTTCAATTTCAGAAATGAGAGCCACAGCACTAGACTCTTCACGTCTTTTGGATCTGGTACGAATTCCTTCATTAATTTCACCGATAATGAGATCTTTGGGATGACTAGACTTATGCTTCCAGTTACTGGTTGATTTGTTTGGATGATGATCTCTTTCTTTATTTGAATCTTCATGAACTTCTTGATGCTGGTCTTCCAGAGTCTGAGACATTTCTTGAGTTGTCAGCTTTGGAAGGTCTGGAGCAGGTTCAGACTCTTCATACTGAGTCTAACTGGATTCATCTTTCGTAGAGTCTTGAAATTTGACGTTCATTGACTCCTCCACCGTTTGACTCTTCTTGTTGTAGACTCTGTAGGCTTTGCTTGATGTAGAATATCCCAGGAAGATGCCTTCATCTGATCTTTCTTCAAACTTACCAACTTGATCATTTGCATTTTTCAATATAAAACATTTGCAACCGAACACATGAAAGTATAAAACAATGGGCTTCTTACCTTTGAATAATTCATAAGGGGTTTTCTCAAGAATAGGTCTTAGAAAGACTCTATTGATGATATAGCATGCTTTGTTGAAACAGCTTCAACCCAAAATCGTGAAGAAATTTTACTTTTAATTAAAAAAGTTCTAGCCATTTCTTGAAGAGATCTATTCTTTCTTTCTACAACTCCATTTTGCTGAGGAGTGTATGGAGAGGAGAACATATGCTTAAATCCAGATTCATCACACAATTTTGTAAAATCTTGATTTTCAAATTCTCCTCCATGATCTGTTCTTATACTTGAGATAACACATCCTTTTTCATTTTGAACCTTTTTAGCAAATTTTTCAAAATATGAAAAGGTTTCTGACTTACTTGCAAGGAAATATACCCAAGTAAAGCGGGAGAAATCATCCACAATTACTAGGCATTATTTCTTACCTCCAATACTATGGGTTCTGGTTGGTCCGAAGAGATCCATATGCAGCAACTGTAGTACATGATTAGTAGAGACATGATTTATTGGCTTAAATGAATTTCTTACCTACTTACCCAGAATACATGGTGTGCATGGATCGGTCTTTTGATAAGGTAATTTGGGTAGACCTCGAACAAGCTGCTTTGATGAGATTTTGGCTAATTGCTTCATATTGATATGACCAAGCTTTCTGTGCCATAAGCTTGCTTCATCTTGAATTGAAATTAGGCATTGTGATTCATTTAATTTCATGTCTAAGATGTAGATATTTCCATGTCTTCGACCCATGAAGGACTGAGTAGAGTCTTTACTAATTCCAGAGCAAATTCCTTCTTGAAAGGAGATCTTGAAACCAGTATCACACAATTGGCTAATGCTGAGAAGGTTATAGTTGATTTCTTCCACTAGAGAAACATTGCTTATTGTGAGATTTCCAATTTTCACAGTTCCAAATCCTACAATGCTTCCTTTGCCGTTTCCTCCAAATGAAACATTTCCACCGTTTACTTGAACAAGCTTTATGAAGCACTTTGAGTCTCCTGTCATGTGTCTTGAATATCCGCTATCAAGATATCACTTTATCTTTTTCTTAATGGAGACCTGTATTTAAAAGAGAGTCTCAAGCTTTCTTTGGTACCCAAATTTTCTTGAGTCCTTTGGTGTTAGTAGGATAAACATTATTAGGCCATACTTTCTTAACAGGCTTCCAAACCATTGGACACTCTTTTTCAAAGTGATCCTGACTATTGTACTTTCAACACCTTAGAGCATTTCGACCTACAGACTTTACAAAAACTTTATTGAAATGATTTTTGTAAGCCTCTCTCGATGGTCTTTTCTTAATTCTTTCTTTTACTTTAGGAAAATCAATCGAGGGAATTGTTTCCGCTTGTCATGCCTAGACCAGACTTATTGAAGTAAGGTATTTGAACTGAAAGAACTTTTTCAAGCTTTCCTATCGAAAATTTCTTTGAAATATTTGATAAGTCAGTTTTTAAGAAAAGATTTTCTTTTAAAAGATTATCTTCTTTTTCTTTAAAAGTAGAAACATTCAGGTCTAAACTTTTAACTCTTTCTTCTAAAATGGTTTCCTTTTGTTTTAGAGCTGAGTTTTCCTTTTTAATTTCGGAAATCCTTTTGAGAGAAGTCTTAAGACTGAAACACAATTCATCAATGTATTTAGAGAGTTTGACATGAATTTTAAAATCACTTACCTCAAATTCACTGTCCGAGTCTGATCCAGAATCTGAGTCTAAGTCTGAATGTGCCATCAGACATATGTTGGCATATTTATTATCACTTTGTTCACATTCTGTATCACTCCAGGTTTTGGCTTTGAGAGCTTTTCGAAACTTCTCAGCTTTTCCTCTTTTCTTCTTCAGAAGAGGACAGTTAGGTCTGATGTGTCCCTTTTTCTTGCATTCGAAGCAGACTACATCTTTGTTTGATTCCTCATCATCAACAGACTTGGTCTGCTGCCTCTGGAAACTTTGTTTCTTTGAGTTGAACCTTCTACCTTTTTTATTCAGTTTTCTGAATCTTCTTATCATTAGAGCAAGCTCCTCATCGTCCACATCATCTCCTGAATCTGTATCATCAGAATCATCATTTGATTTTAATGCAATGGATTTCTTACCTCTTGGATCTTCGTCTTCATTAATTCGTTCCATTTCATAAGACCAAGAGTTCCAATTAGCTCGTCGACGATAGAGGCATAATTCTTTGCGTCTCTCTTATTGAAGTCTTTATATGATTCCAATTCTTGGAGAGTCCACGCAGAGCTTGTTCACCTTCATGGGATCAGAAATTTTTTGTCCTTGGTTCTCAAGACCATTGACAATATCTGTAAAATGACTAAACATGTCAGTTATAGATTCTCCTAGTTTCATTTTGAAGGCTTCATATTGATCGAGGAGAATGTTGATTCTGGTCTCCTTCACTCGATTTGTTCCTTCATAGGTGATATGTAATCTATCCCATACTTCTTTTGCTGTGACACAAGAAGATATTCTGTTATATTCAGTTGGAGATAAGGCACAATATAAAGAGTAAATTGCTTTTGCATTGAGTGCTTGTCTCTTGTTTATCTCTTCCTGAGTCATTCTGCTGGTCTCAACATTTTTTTTCCCTCTTTCAGAGGCTGATGCAGCAATAGGAGTGATTCCTCTTTCCACAACGTCCCATTCCAGAGGATCCTTTGATCGTAGGAAAGCTTTCATCTTGTTCTTCCAGATGTTGTAATACTTTCCATCAAAGTAGGGTGGTCTGGTATTGCTTTGCCCTTCCACCAGCCCTGGTGCTAGCATACTAGCCGTGGATCTTTTATTCTGAAGTAAAACACTTCAAATAAAGTAAGAACACGAGCTCTGATACCAATTGATATTGCTAGTATGAGTACCTAGAGGGGGTGAATAGGTATATAAAAGATTTTTCTTGATTATTGCGCAATACTTAGACAGTTGAAGGATTTGCGATAAGTAATAATCAACGTAAGACTAAGTAAAGGAAAGAGAGAATTGAACACACGGTTTATAGTGGTTCGGTTTGATTCAAGCCTACGTCCACTCTTCTGCACTGATAGCCAATTGGTTGGATTCCACTATTAACAAAGAGATGTTACAGTGTTGATCTAGGAAGATTTCTAGGTGTAGATGATCTACCACACTCACTCAAGGTATCACCAAGTATGGACACTCTCTGTGTATACGATTTCGCTCAGAATGAATCGACTAATAATCAAGATGCTTCAAACTCTGGAATTTCTCTATCGATCACGTACTCAAACAACTAGAACGTCTTCCTTTTTATACTCTTTTATGCCATCATACCCGTTGGCACTTTCCAAAGGAATTCCTCCAATCTACCCGTTGGACGGAATCAATCAAGAAGATCATTCGAGCTATTAAAGGAACCTGACGATAGCCCATCAATCCTATTCGCCCATACAATCAGGATCTTGGTTTCCAAGAATAGAACATTCCAAGAATATTTCTTCGACCTTCGGATCTTCAATTGATCTTGATACGAACAAAAGAATCCATTATATTTATCCAACCAAAAGATCTTCTCCAGAGGATAGGATTAAATCCTCAACCATATACTTCGGCTCTGGATTTCCTTTGTCATTGGATCAGAAAGACTGTCAATGAGAATAGTCTTGAGTCTTGAATCTTGAGTCTGGTAATCAGAACGTCTTCAGACTTTAAACTAGACGATCTGCAAATGTCCAGACTAGACTGATAGAAACGTTTTGTCAGCTTCAAAATATTTTGGAAAGATTTCTCCAACAGACATTTGGTGGTAAATATTCTATATCGGACGCTGCTTATATGGAATACGATTTCATGGAAAATGGAGTCCCCCTTCTTATCTGGACACCAAAAATTGGCCCTCATATATTCATTCCAACCCTTTGATAACTAAATCATCTCATCACATTTTTTTTCCAATTCCACAGCACACTTTCTCAGAAGCTTTTCACACCGAAGCTCACCGGATAGAATGGTCTTGAAGCTATGTAGTGTCTTCGGCATGAAACATAAAATCAATTTCTTTTGTGGTCGAGTAAAAATTTTATATCTCATTGAACATTGATATAATGAAACTTCTGACAACTAAGACCATTTGAATCAGGTTGTAGCATAAATGATTCGATTTTTAAATTTCTCAAAAATATCAATAAAGGTTTCAAAAGATATATAATATTTTGATGTACAACCCGATACCTTCAATTTCATGAATCCGAATTTGTTGTTAAGTCCGATTCAAAGAGAATATAAAAGTATCGGAGGCAAATCCATGCGCAAGATAAAATCCCCACATTTCATGGTTTAGCATGTTGAGTTGAGAATTGAGAATAAGGGATCATGGGAATTATTTCTCTTTTTAACTAATTTGGATGGAATTATCATTATTGATAGTTATATTAACATCTTATTTAATGCTTTGGTTATGCTAATAAGGTAATTTCCAGTCATGCAAGGTAAACATGAATTATATATCGAATTAAGATTTGATATAGTAAATGCTCGCATATATATATATATATATATATATATATATATATATATATATATATATATATTGTGGATTGGTCAATTAAATGCTTATGATTTAACATTAACAAGATCACAATCACCGAGTTAGACAAGACAAGATGAACAACCTCAAGTTTATGGATGTATTTAAACATAAATTGCAACAAACGATCTTGCTGCGACTGCGGCAATTATTCGAGATCATCAACAAGAATGAGCTTGCACTTGAGCTTTGCGGCTATATTAAGAGGCTCGACTTAACATGCGTTCGAAGAAGAATGGATCCACGATCTTGAAAAATCTGAAGTAGAATTGCATTCTTCAATTGCAGAGTCAAGAGAGTGATCCTAGCAATTCACAACATCACGACAACTCGTAGAAAATCTAAAAATGAGCTCAAAAAAGAGAACAAAGACACCTTCGAGGCAAATTTGCGTCCTAATTGGGGCTTAGGGTTTGACTTGCTGAGATTTTATCTCACCTCGTCGTGGGCTAACCTTTTTCAGGGCCGTAGCGTCGAGATCTGTATGTGGTGGGCGTGAGATGCGACACCTTTTGGCTGGCCCTACCGTTAGCGAAGTTTAAGGTGACCCTGATCCCTGAGGTTTTTGAGAAGGTTGGTTGGAAGTTGCTAGTGTAAGGACTCGTAAATCATTAAACTTCCTAGGGATAACAATGGATAAATAAGTCATGGTTTTTATGGGTTTTATGGGAAAATCGTGGTTGTGTTTTATTATCCCTATGTTTGTTTATTGGCCGGGTGCTTATTTAATTTGCTTTCGCATGTGCTTAATTGATAAGATAAAAAAAGAAAAAAGAAAAAAGAATGGATCGGTGACGCGTCCTAGGACGTTGCATTTTTAGTTGACCATCGATGGATGTTCACACGCTCGAGGTTTAGGGCGTGACACCATTTATCCGTTGTCTTATCAAATTATTGCATCTTGTGGACTTGAGCAACATGCACATCCTTTTCCCCCCAATGACAAAGCTCTATTGATTTGGAATCTTTTGAAGATATTAAGATCATTATAGTTTGAAAAAAGGACAAATTGATTGCATGGTAATCGAGGCAAAGATGCTTGGCAGTAAGACATTGAAGGCAAGCAAAAAAAGGAGTGACAATGGTTCCAAGAACACATGCCACCATGAAGTGACTGGTGGAACTTGCATCACGGGAGAACTTTAGGCTGGTTTTCATCTTGGAGATATATGGTCCAATTCACCTTGTCGATTCTGATTGTATGAGCTAAAGACAACATTGCATTTTAGTGATAATTGTTTCATTTCACAAGCGTAAAGCTAGAGAATCCAAACTATAATTTATAAATTGATTAGTGCTATAATGATATGGAACAACTTATTATTTTTTGTGTGAGGTATGGCATAGTGGGGTTAGGTAGAACAAAATGGTCATGCAAAATCCAGCAGTTGACATTAAATTTCTTTTGTTCGATGGCTGAGATCATGCACATAAGTTCAAGGCCATTACTTTGTTGCATCAATTTTTGTCAGTTAAATCTATGTATCTATGCAACTACTCTTCTTTTTAGAATAGTAAATAATTGTTGAAAGGATGTTGTGGAAACCCAAATCAAGCATAGTGCACTTTATCACCATTGGTGAGGGACAATTGGTTATGAATCCTTTGAAGATATTTAATCATTGAAGTAAAAAAATAGGACAAACATATCACTTGGTGAACGAGGCAAAGATGCTTGACTGTGCATCATTGATGTGAAGTGACAAAAGGAGCAACGGGAGGTTTGAGGAATCTGCTAAGCTATTCTTCTGACATCCTGATTTTCAAGTCCTGATTTCGATCGGATAAGTTGAGCTTTTCATCGACACAATTATAGTGTTGTTCTCGGAGTTGGCTACTCATGAGATAACTAGACCATCTGAGGGAGTCATTAAGATATTTTAAGGTAAATAGACTTGAGAATTCGACCAAAAATTGATTTTTTGATCATGCTTATCTTTAGAGGCCATTACGACACAGTATAAATTCAATTTGAGATCAGAAATAGGTCAGTTCAATTGAGATTGTGGTCCATTATGGGTGACTCCACTGAATTGGAAAATTCTCGTCGACTAACACTAATTTGATTTTTACCGTCGTTTTGGTATCCTATGTCCGTATTTGAAAACTCGAGATTTTCACAACAATCGAGAGTTGCCATTGTGTCAAGTGGGTTCAGAGTGGCTCGAAGAAAATTTGACCAATAGTCATTTGCACTAAAAAGTTCTGAAAACTACCTAGTAGCCTAGGTTACGCTAAAAATGTGTCGGAGCGAAATTAACCGTTGATTCGAGTTTGATTTCAGAAATTGGAAGCTCTGTCATGTCACAGGTTATTTTAGAATCGTCGACTTGCTTTTCGAAGACTTTTTTGCGAACCGAGACTTTACGGGAAAAAGTCATCGCCGGGTTGTATTTGTGCAGAAAGTGCCAAAGATGAGTTTTGATGGCAAAATTGAGATGCATGATGGATGCATGGATGAGGAAAAATAGCAATTGAGCATTGATGTGCCAATTGATATTTGTTGAAGCTGAATTGAGTGGAATTGAAGACCAATAGGTGGCCAATTAAGGGAAAACCTATGTAATTTCGTATGCCCCTTGGGCAACACTTATGGACCAATTCAAATGGATTCTAGAAGAAATTTTGAAGCTAAAAAAGGGCAATGGAGGCCAGCTAGCTTGGTGGGCCATGTGAGGATCAAAAGAGATAAGATTGAAGGGAATTGGTCCCCCGAAAGAGAACCGGTCTTCCCCTCATCCCTATCTCCTTGCTCTCTCCCTCCTCTCTTCCCTTCGTGCGACGCTTTCTACTTTTGCCTTGCTTTCGTTCTTCTTAGTGCACCGAACTATTCTGCCCCTTCTCCTTTCAATTTTCTTCCTTGCAAAACTACCGAAATTGCTACCTCAATTCCCTGCAAGCTGCCAGGTGTTCCTTGCTCCACGCATCCAAGCAGCAGCTGAAGCTGCCGCCCCCACGTCCGTGACACCAGTAGCTTCGATCTTCACGCCTGCCCTTTCAACCACCATTTGTTTCCCCTGAGTCAACTGAAGCTCCCCACGCTGACTCACTCCACCGAATTGAAGCCCACCGACCGGCCCACAGCAAACGAAGCAGCATCATCGCCCCACCGAAGCAACACCGCTCGATCTTCTCTCATACGCCAGCTCAACCTCCACGTCGTCTTCTCCTTTGACGCCAACAACTCCGTGTCTCGCGCCTCCACCATTTTGCTTGACGCCAGTCCAATGGCTTTCTCACGTTCGGTCCACATCGCAGCGGCCCATCCTCATGTGTCAACAGTCCAAGAAGCCATTTGAAGACCACGAAGGTGTCAACAGCCCAAGTTTTGGCCCAATAGCAAGCCACGCCCTTTAGAAGCCCAGCAGAATCAGAAGCCCGCAATTTTGAGGCTCAAGCCCGCGAAGTCAGCCCACTTTAGGCCCAGTCCAATTTAAAAGCAAATCTCAGATTTGACTGAGATTTGTTGGTCTGACATTTCTTGGGCTCGTTTTAGGCTTGGCCCAAGTCTGCCGACGCAGCTGAAGATTCAGATTTCAACCGTCGTCGCACCGTCATCGCGGTGAACTGGTTTTCGCAATTAACTGGTGAGTTTACACTCTAAACTCTTCTTAGTAGGCTTAGGATGCTAAGGGGTGTTTAGATTATTTAATTAGGAATTAGGTGGTTAGTTAGGTTAAATTGGTGATTTAATTATTTAATTGAGCATGTTAGGTGGTTAGTGTGGTTTAGCTAAGGCCTAATTAAATTGTATTATTTATCTAGAAGGGTTCGGGAATTTTCCGGGTCCGTATTGGTATTTAATTTAATAATTTTGGCCAAGGTTAGTATTTTTAGAAATTAAATTGAGTTAATTAATTAATTTTCAAAATTAACTAATTATTAATTATTTTCGGGAAGTTAGGCCAGGATAGCCAATCAGAATTTTGTGTTGATTGCAATGGTGTGATTAAATTTTGCAATTGAGTGTTAAATTATACAAATTGAGTGTTGATTGGATTTTTAGTATTTAATTCCAAAAATTATGAATTTCCAATATTTATTCAGAAAATCCTAGGTGTCGGATTTTGATATCGAAAATAGTTTTAATTACTATATAAAATAGTGGGATTTTTAAAAGGAAGAATGCCAATTTTTTGGGTTGAGTTGACCGTGTACCCACACACGGCTATTTCTAATATGAAGAAAAATGTTAGGTTCACCATTTTAATTGGAGCATTTGAGTGCAATGCACGGTGCCTTCAGCCATATTTGAGTGATCGTGTAATGGTTAAGAGAAATCGTTTCGGGCTGTTAAGTTGGATGTTATCCCTATTTGGGATACCCCTGGACAACAAGAAGCCGGTCACAGTAGATTTTGGATCCTATGCTCCTTCGGAAAAGCCGTTTGATAAAGAGACGTGCCGTGCTCAATGGGGTGAGACGAAACCTGGCAATGCCAAAAGACCATCGAATTGAGAGTAGGCCGTGTTATATGTTGAGATCAAAACTAGGAACGCATGATGAATTGAGTTGAATGTGTCTGATTATGGGACAAAATTGTGTGACACGGTATGAGACGTGTCATAACAGTTTGGCTCTATAATTAGGACCTCTTTATTGATTTTAGAATTGAGTGTTGTGTTCCCATTTAATTGATCTTGAGTACTGCTCTGGTTTGTGATATGAACTGTGCTGACCTGCAGGGTGGAACTAAGGCGGGGTAGGTCCTTTATGCTAAATGCGTGATTTTGTGGTTAGGATGCTTCTTAGCGTCTTCCTCTCCTAGTCAAAGTTTAGAGCATGGACTTGTTGAGACATTGTCTCACTAGTTATTGAATAACCATTTCAGGGTCATCGAGCAGAGAACCTGGAGTAGAGATGAGGTGATTTGAAGTATAGGTCGGATAGGACCGCTTCTTTTGGAGAACACTTTTTTGTAGTCTTTTGACCATAGACTCTTGTACGTGACTCAGCATATGTTTATAAAGGCATGTTTGTTTGTGAAATTGTTGTTCTGCTTTTTTATCCCAAGATAGTTACTTTCAGGGGATTTATAATCTGCTTCTACATGTATAATAAAATGAAAGGGGTTGGCGACTCGTCTTGGGAAGTCGCAAAATATTATCAACCAGAGAGGGATGGGCACGCGCTTGGGATTCGGGGCGTGACAATTCTCCAAACTCAAAGCTCTATAAGACAAAATAGTACATTTGGACCTTACTTATGTGGGCACGGTACAATCACGAGACTGTGGTAATAATGCATGGCTGCCTTCTTCAAATAAGAACTTTAATAGTTAAAATATTCACCTCATATTACAATCTGTTAATAGCAATTCATATTTTCAAGTACCTACCATTTGTAAAAGACGTGATATAATTAAACACTATCGAAAGATTGCGATGCAAGAAAAGACATGGTTTATAAGACTACAAGGGACATTACCAAACTCTTGTGATTGTTGTTCAAACTTGGCAAAGAACAAGGCATATGTAATTTAGTCTTCATCGCTTTGATAAGATGTGATGGATCATCGGTTTCACCATGCACTATATTTGGATGACTTAGAGTTGCAATTTTGTTAATTCCCTCAACATATCCCTCTGAGATTACAAAGAGACTTTTCTGCCCACATGCATGTTTGAACAAGCAATGCATGAATATGAAAGACCATAATATAAGCACATAAGAAATGAGAGAACACAATAATATGTATATTCACAGCCTTAACTATATGAACGGGGACTCAAAAGGGAGTGGGGACACCCCATTTATCAAATTTCTTGTCAAATTATTGCATCTTGTGGACTTGAGCAACATGCATAGCTTTTTTTTTTTTAAACAATGACAGAGCTCTATCAATTTGGAATCTTATGAAGATATTTAGATCATTATAGTCTGAAAAAAGGACAAATAGATTGCATGGTGATTGAAGCAAAGATGCTTGACAGTAAGACATTGAAGGGAAGCGAAAAAAGAAGTGACAATGGTTCCGAGAACACATGCCACCATGAAGTGGCGAGTGGAAGTTGCTTCACAGGAGAACTTTAGGCTGGTTTTCATCTTGGAGATATGTAGTCCAATTCACCTTGTCCATTCTGATTGGATGAGCTAAAGACAACATTGCATTTTAGTGATAATTGTTTCATTTCACAAGTGTAAAGCCAGAGAATCTAAACTATAGTTTATACATTGATTAGTGCAATAATGCTATGGCACAACTTATTATTTTTTGCGTGAGGCATGGAATAGTGGGGCTTAGCAAGACAAAATAATCATGCCAAATCGAACAATTGACATTAATTTTTTTATTCGACGGCTGAGATCGTGCATGTAAGTTCAAGCCCATTACTTTGTTACATTGATTTTTGTCAGTTAAATATGTGTATCCATGCAACTACTCTTCTTTTCAGAATAGTAATAATTGTTGAAAGGATGTTGTGGAAATCTGAATCATGCGTAGTACACTTTCTCATGATTGGTGTGGGACAATTGATTATGAATCCTTTGCAGATATTCATATCGTTGAAGTTTAAGAAAGGACAAATAGATCACTTGGTGATTGAGGCAAAGATGCTAGACCGTGAATCGTTGATGTGAAGTGACGAAAGGAGCAACGAGAGGTTTGAGGAATCTGCAAAGCTATTCTCCAAACTCATAGCTCTATAAGACAAAAGAGTACATTTGGACCTCACATATGTGGGCATGGTACAATCATGAGATTGTGGTAACAATGCATGGCTGCATTCTTGAAATAAGAACTTCAATAATTAAAATATTCACCTCGTAATGCTTACTGTTAATAGAAACTCATATTTTCAAGTACCTACCATTTGTAAAAGACGTGATTTAATTAAACACTATCAAAAGATTGCGATTCGAGAAAAGACATGGTTTATAAAACTACAAGTGACATTACCAAACTCTTGTGATTGCTGTTCAAACTTGGCAAAGAACAAGGCATATGTAATTTAGTCTTCATCGTTTTGATAAGATGTGATGGATCATCGGTTTCGCCATGCACCATATCTAGATGACTCAGAGTTGCAATTTCGTTATTTCCCTTAACATATCCCTCGGAGAATACAAAGAGACTTGTCTGCCCACATGCATGTTTGAAGAAGCAATGCATGAATATGAAAGACCATAATATAAGCACATAAGAAATGAGAGAACACAATAATATGTATATTCACAGCCTTAGCTATATGAATGCGGACTCAAAAGGGAGTGGGGACACCCCATTTATCTGATGTCTTGTCAAATTATTACATCTTGTGGACTTATGCAACATGCAAAGCTTTTTCTTCTTGTTTTTTCCAATGACAGAGCTCTATCGATTTTGAATCTTATGAAGGTATTCAGATCATTATAGTCTGAAAAAGGAAAAATAGATTGCCTAGCAATCGAGGCAAAGATGCTTGACAGTAAGACATTGAAGGCAAGCGAAAAAATGAGTGACAATGGTTCCAAGAACACATGCCACCATGAAGCGACGTGTGGAAGTTGCTTCATAGGAGAACTTTAGGCCGGTTTTCATCTTGGAGATTTATGGTCCAATTCACCTTGTCGATTCTGATTGGATGAGCTAACGACAGCATTACATTTTAATGATAATTGTGTCATTTCACAAGCTTAAAGCCAGAGAATCCAAACTATAGTTTATACACTGATTAATGCATTGTCAACATTTGTCATTGGAAAACATCTATTGAGATGCAAAGGGACTGGACCATGATGATGTCTTTTTTCATGTATATGTGTGTGTGTGTGTGTGTGTGTGTGTGTGTGTGTGTGTGTATTAAGGTGATTGGTTACATAGTGAGAAACTTTCAGTCTAGTAATTTGGAAACAATCTTTTTGGAATCGATTCCCAATTTTGAAACCAGATATTGAACTGATCGACTTTGGAATGTGCTTTTTATTTTATTTTATTTTATTAGATATACAAAATGCATTGTGTCAAGTATGAATACATGTCTTATAAATAGCAAATAGAATCAGATTTGGTAAATGAGAAGTAAGTCTTCATAGACCACAAGTCCTTTGAGGTAATTCATTATGGAAGAGAGATGTGAGATCAAAGAAACCTACTAAAGTGAGATTTTTTCAAGAGGGAAAAGATCAAAGAAATCGAGTATGAGTGATAGAGAGAGTGAGACCACTGAGAGTCTGTTTGCGTGTGTGCATGAGAGAGAGAGAGAGAGAGAGAGAGAGAGAGAGAGAGAGAGAGAGAGAGAGAGAGAGAGAGAGAGAGAGAGAGAGAAGTAGTAGTGCGAAAAAGTTCCCAAATTTTGTGTTGGTTTTGACTAGTTCTACCCTAGAACCAACCTTGACAAGTTTGGTTCTTGGGTAGAACCGACCATTACAATGCATAGAAACCAAACCTATCAAAGTCAATTTCCAAATTTTTTTATAGAGGCACCAAACTAGTCTTTTATGAATCGACCAAGATGGGCTAGTTCCAAGGTTAAATAGGTCTAATTACACGCCCCTAATATCTATGGCTTTCTTTGTTGGAATTTAAGTGATTCATTCTAAAATAACATTACAAAAAAAACTCTCACAACATCATACACGGTATCAAAGGAAGATTTTTTAAGTTCAAATTATTTAAAACCCCTTATTTGTCTTTTCTATTATATGTTTCCACTCTTAGCCTTAGGACGAGGGCATTATGGGCCCTCCCTATTGCCAGCAAGAGTCATTAATCTTTGTTGGGGCCCAAGTTATTTCTCTGGCTAGAAATCCTACGAAGGAAAAAGAAAAAAGAAAAGAAAAAAAAGAAAAAAAAAGAAATTTCATAAAACTTATTAAAATATTACAAAAATCATCATCATCACTTTTGGTATAACTTAAAATATAAAAAAATGGGAGGAAATAATTGTGAAATTTCTATGTATTTTAATGTGTGTAGAAGAAAAGAATATAAGATAGGCTTTATTAAATGACTATCTAAAATAAAATAACAATCAAGGATATGCATAATCCAAATGAAATTTAAGCGCAATCTTGAGAGATGAGGATAATAAAAAGAATATCCTAATTAACTCTAACAATATGCTCGATTAAAACGTGCACATCAAATCCAAAAAAGTGAAAGGCACACACCTGCAGAATTTCAACAGTTGAAGCATGGATAGTTTAGTAAAACAATTGGAGCATGCATATTTTTATGTGTGCGAGGGTCGACAGGTCTTCATGCAATGTGGGTTGGGTTTGAAGACACAGTTCCACTTTTACTCTTGGTTTTATAAAATTGAAAATTCACTGTGAGGAATTAATGTTAGTCCCTCATTAAACATATAAAATGCAATTCATGCTTTGCAGGGTAATAATCATGAAAATTACTTATTTTGGGAATAATGAAAGCATTTCCTACAATATGAATATTGGACCTTTTGTTCAATAGCAGCACATGGACAATTGTAGCTATATCTAGGGGTGAGCATGGGTTGGGTTGGACCGACCCACCTCCTAACCTTAGGACTAACCTGCATAGTACTGCTCCTCAATTTTTGGGACTGAGGATCGATTCTATTGAGCTTAGGACCGATGACCGAACTGACCCAGTGTGTTCAACTCGGTTTTGGGATCAACTCGGGATGAACCGATAATTTATTTATTTCATTTTGTATACTCTCTAAAAAGGCAATTGAGGACAGGACTAACTCAATGGGTTTGGCCCGGTTTTAGAGTCAACTCAGGATCAACCGATAATTTTTTATTTCATTTTTTGTACTACCTAAAAGGCGAGCGAGGACCGAACCAATCCTATGGGTTTAGTGATGAGCGAGGCCAGCTAAGAGAGGCAAGCAACGAATGTTGAGTGGGGTGAGCATCGAGCGTTGAGCAGGAAGCAACAAGCTAGGTGAGCATCGAGCGGCAAATGACACAAGTGACCCAAAGCTAGTGAGGCGAGTGTTGAGTGGTGAGCGAAGAAGTTGTTTATTTCAATTTTGGTAAATTAAAGACTAATAGGACAAATAAGATAGAAGAGAACGAGTAATGGAGAAGGATGCCGTGAGGAGCTATTTATGCCCTTTTGAGCGTTGTGAGGACTCCTCACAAAAACATTTTTCTCCTTTGTAAATTATGGTTGTTGATGCCGTAAAAGACATTAAAAGATCTAAGTTATTAAAAAAATAGTGTAAAATTACTTGAACTCCTCACGAAGGAGCTATTTAATGTTGTTGACACCGTTTATTTTACAGTTCTCTATATAAAAAATTATAAATAATATATTAGATATATATATATATATATATATATATATATATATATATATATATATATAATCAAGGTTGGTTTGGGTTTGACTGACCATAAACTCCCAAGACCGAGGACCAACCCGCACAATGCTAGTCCAAGAATCCCAGGACCAAGGACCACCTCGATCTCCCTAAGAACCGAACTAGGACCAGTAGGGTTGGGCCGGTTTAGGATTGGTCTAGGGTTGACCCTAGATTGATGCTCACCCCTAGCTATATCTCTTTGCTTCTCAAAATTCTAAAACTCTTGGAAAGAATAAAACTTATCTTGGAGAGTAGATTTTCAAGAATATGAACCCATCAACAAATCATATTATTAAATCACCTTTTTTAAGAGTTTAAATCAATAAATTATAAGTCTACTAGATTTATTAATTGCTCAATCCCTCTTCAATTAGTCGATAGGGAATTTTTCTCTATGGTACGCTCACACTTGTACATTAATGAATACCTAACATGGATAATGACAACCCATCAATACTTTTCCTAATGCTAAAGATATGTAGATAGTGCCTAAAAAATGGTACTTTACCAAACACTCAACACAAACCCATTAATACACAAAGAAAAATAGCATGCACACCACCCGTGTAAAGCAAAAATTTACTCAAACTTTCTATTTGCCCCTACCTGTGTAAAACTTTCTTACACTACTATATGCTATGGCCACTCTTTCATAAATTGACTTTTGTATCTATAAGATTCCCTCTTTTTAGAAAGTACATCACTTCATTGATGGAAGCATGTCATATAATACAACAAGCACAAGGAGCGCAACATCACTATGCTAGTTTTACTCAAAATTAAGAAAAAAATATTAGCTGCACAAGTTGTGCTAGTGCCACAAAGTAGATGCCCATTCATTAAGCGACGTGTCCACGAATGGTCCATTTGTCGGATTTTTCTCTTCTTCTCTCTCTCCTCTTGCAAACTCGAACCTCCATTTCTCTTCTTCTTTGTTGCTTCTCCCTTCTTTTTTATTTTCTTTTTTTCACTTTTTTTCTTCCACAACTTGTGTGGTTAATATTTTCTCACACAAATGGCCTCATATACCCTTAATTTACTCTTAATATCCGATCAATAGTGTACAAAATCACATGCATAGGACTTTTTTTTTTTACATTACTAGTGTATGTTATGGGCGCTCTTTCATAAATGTCATACATTTGTATCAATAAGATTCCATTTTCTGGAAAGTACATCACTTTATTAATGTAAGCATATCATATAAAGCAATAGGCACAAGCAGCGCAACACACCACTGCGCTAGTACTACTTAAAACCAGGGGTGCGAAAACTAACCTTCATATACTCATATCCATGGATGAGACTAGAACTTGCTTTTCAGCGTGAGCTCATGCTGAATCAACTTTGAGAAAACATCCATGGCGTCGCGAGTAAGCCCCAGGGACACAACCAACTCGTCACTCTCCTTGCTCCGGGAAGTGACCACAATGAGGTTGTCAGGGACCGTTGCGGGCGCCACTTGGAACGGCCTCCCGAACCCGAAATCCATCTTGTAGAAATGGAGCTGGCTCCAATTGGTGATGCAGCAAGCGCTGCCCTCGCAGTCAACTAGGACCCTATTCAGCTCGACGTAGTCGATGGCCGACCTTATGTAACTCTCGGTGACGGTTGCGAGCGCCTCGTGCACGGTCTTGACAGCGAACGAGAAGGGATTGCGGGTCAATTCACCCGCGCTGCACTCAGCACATGACCAAGCAATGCAGTTCCCGAAGTAGCCACTCGGCAGCGGGGGGTCGAACTTGGGGCGGCCATCGACTGCAGTGAGTAGCTTCGTCGTCTCGTGAGGACCGATTCCAAGAGCTTTGGTTTGCGAGATCCACACGAGCGCCGATATGACTTCGAAGGTCGTCGGGACTATGAAAGAGCCATTCTGGGTTGTGATTCTTGATGCTTTCTTGAGCTGAATGAGAGTGTGTGGCTTGAAGCAGAAGGATTTGTAAACGAGGGGTTTGGTTTGGGGGTTGACCACGTGTCCGGGCCGCCGGTCTCTCGGAGCATACTCATGGTGAGGGAAATCGATGTGCGGAGGTCGCCTTGGGCGCAACACCGATCGATCGAGAAAAGGAAGAACTGATGGTGGCTTGGCTCGAGCCAGGTTTGTCCAGCAAGCTATGAAGTCCATGATGGCTTTCCCGTCGACAAGGACGTGATTCATGACGATTCCGAGGACGATCCCTCCGCACTTGAACGTCGTCACCTGGATTTCATGATAAATTGTAAGTGGATATCTACTTATGTGCACTAAACTAAATAAGACCGTCGGATCTTGTGAAACCCATCATTCTCAATAGTATTTACCTGCACCGTTAGCAAAGGTACTTCCAATATAGTCGGGGCTCCGTCACTGTGCTTCACGAGTTTTCGCAGCATGGCGGGATTGATGGTGCTGATATCACCCAGCACTACAATGTCATTCTCCGATGTCGCTTCGACGAACGGGACACCTTCTCCAGTGCATCTCACTGCCATCCTCCCATCGCTCCCCACGACAAGTCTGCCCGCAAACGGATAGAACTCGACCAATGCCTTGGCCAGTGACTCTCTAATTGTCTCGATCACGGTGGGACGCCTTCCCTCCCTTCGCCCTTGAAGGTTATCACGTTCTCAATCACGTACGGGAAGGTCTGATCGAGGTTCGAGAGAGCGTAGAGCCCACCAAACGTTTCCCTCGCCTGAGAAACACGAACTACGTTCGCGATCTTCACATCAAGCTTTTGCGTAGCTCCCGCGTTTCTTGGCTTCTCATTTCCTCCTTCTTTGCACAGAATAATCGAAGCTGTATTTATTTATCCGCAGGCTTTCAGCAATACCATGGTAAATGTACGATTTGCTAATTGCTAGAAATAACCCTGACCGTAATAAAATGGTAAATTACAATATCAATTAATATAGTTCACATTATGAAAATTCTTACATTGATCAGTCATATACAAAATTGACCAGCCATATTTGTTTGTATTGGTTGCATGAAAAATTACATGATCTTGTCAATTAAATATAAATATATCATTATATATTTGAATAAATGTAGATTAAATTTAAAATGCACATGCTACGTACCGCTCTTGCTTTCATCCTCAAATGACTCAAAGGTCCCTCTGAGAATTGCGGTACCCATCCTGTGGATAACAATTATGAAACATTGAAAAAAATTAACCGGTTAACCAACATAAAATATTCTTATGAGCACTTGTAGATTTTGCAATCAATTTGCCTCACTTTGATTTTTGTTATCGGCACCGAACTTTTATTTCTTCGAAATCGATGGCACTTTGACTGGGATCTAACCAGCTTTCCAATCGACTTTGACTCGATAGAGACACTGACCAATTTTCTCACTCATAAGTATCATTGTAGATGTAATATTTAAACTCACATTGATATTTTAATATAAAAAATTCTAGTTAAAATTAATCAAACTTGAATGCATATTCAATGTGCAAGATAAAAAAAAAAAGCACATACCTGAGCAATTTCAACTTTTAAAATTTCCGAATGTTGAGTTGCAACAATTAGAGCAAGTCTGTATTTATATGTGCGAGGTTTGACAGGTCTTCTTGGCCAAGCCCTGGGTCAACCTAGCTACGTGGGTTCCATGCATTAATGATTTCAATACAATATGCATTCCAAAGAGAAAATGACTTTGAAGACCCAATTCCAAAGAGAAAATGACAAACTGTTCTTGCTTCCTTTGCAAATTCCAAGATGTGATCCTCATAAAACACATGAATCACGCCCACAACACAAGCCCACAATCGGCACTAACGCCCACCATATTTGTAGGCATGCATGCAGATCATGCATGTGCATGGGCACGCATTTAATGAGGTGGAATAGGTGAGTGATAATAGTCAAACAAACGTGTGCCCATAATCCTTGAAGATAAACATGAAATGAGGTGGGCCACCGTCTTTGAATTTCTTGTTCCTGGAGAGAAGGAAGTGTTATAGGAGTCTTCTTCATGCATTTGCAGCAGGTTGTGGGTCCCTTTATTTAATGCAGAAGATTGTGGATGCCTTCCCTTTCGACTAAGGCAAATCACTCTTCTTCGACTTCACTTGCCCACCCGAAAGTCAAAGAACTTAAGCAACTCATGCGGCTTTCTTTGGCTTCTTCCTTCTACGCATGGAGATAGGATTAATGGTAGAGCAAAATTTGAAGATATCATAAAGTCTCCCCTGAACTTTGTTTATTTGGCCAGACTTATGCGTATTTGTCTAACGGGCTCAAACTTGAGACATAATTTAACTGTTTACCTTTAGTCTAGCTAGAAATGATATCTTTCTTCTTAATTAGTGTTAAATGCTCACTTTGCCATGCAATTTATTTGATGTCCTTGGTTGCTAGTTGTTATTATAATAATTGTGCACCCGCATAATCACTTCACATATTAGGGATAGATCTAAAATCAATCAAAACTACCCGATAAATATATTTTTGTGAAATGAACAACATTAGACAATGGTTACTGTTCATCAATGTTCATCTTCTCCAGTGGAGAAGCCGATCAGAGGCCAACGACCGCCGGCCAAGGGGTCATGTGCACTAGCAACGTGCTGGTGACCGCCGCCTGAGGGTCGATCGACCCTTCAACCGTTGCCGGACCTCAGGCAATGCCTGGCTCGCGCTACCTAGGCGAATGATGGCCTGAATCGCGGGTCTTCGTGGCCAAGCCCTGGGTCAGCCTAGCTACGTGGGTTCCATGCATTAATAATTTCAATACAATGTGCATTCCAAAGAGAAAATGACTTTGAAGACCCAACTCCAAAGAGAAAATGACAAACTCTTCTCTCTCCCTTCGCAAATTCCAAGATGTGATCCTCATAAAACACACGAATCACGCCCACAACACAGGCCCACAGTGGCACTGATGCCCACCATATTTATAGGCATGCATGCAAATCGTACATGTGCATGGGCACGCATTTAATGAGGCCGAAGAGATGAGTGATAATAGTCTAACAAACGTGTGCCTATAATCCTTAAAGGTAACCGTGAAATGAGGTGGGCCACCGTCTTTGAATTTCTCATTCTTGGAGAGAAGGAAACGTTATAGGAGTCTTCTTCATGCATTTGTAGCAAGTTGTGGGTCCCTTTATTTAATGAAGAAGATTGTGGATGCTTTCCCCTTCGACTAAGGCAAATCACTCTTCTTTGACTTCACTTGCCCACCGGAAAGTCAAAGAACTTAAACCACTCATGCGGCTTTCAATGGCTTCTTCCTTCTACGCATGGAGATAGGATTAATGGTAGAGCAAAATTTGAAGACATCATAAAGTCTCCCTTGAACTTTGTTTATTTGGCCAGACTTATGCATAATTGTCTAACGGGCTCAAACTCGAGACATAATTTAACAGTTTACCTTTAGTCTAGCTAGAAATGATATCTTTCTTCTTAATTAGTGTTAAATGCTCACTTTGCCATGCAATTTATTCGACGTCCTTGATTGCTAGTTGTTATTATAATAATTGTGCACCCGCATAATCACTTCACATATTAGGGATAGATCTAAAATCAATCCAAACTACCCGATAAATATATTTTTGTGAAATGAACAACATTAGACATCGATTACTGTTCATCACTGTTCATCTTCTATGGTGGAGAAGCCAATAAGAGGCTGACGACCGCTAGCCAAGGGGTTGCGCGTGCCGGCGACGCGCCAGTAATTGCCGCCTGAGTGTTGCCCAACCCTTGTGACTGTCGTCGGACCTCAGGCAACGCCTGGGTCACGCGACCCAAGCAACTGATGGCCTGAATCATGGGTCTTCGTGGCCAAGCCCTGGGTCAACCCGGTTGTGTGGGTTCCATGCATTAATAATTTCAATATAATATGCATTCCAAAGAGAAAATGACTTTGAAGACCCAATTCCAAAGAGAAAATGACAACCTCTTCTCGCTCCCTTCGCAAATTCCAAGATGTTATCCTTATAAAACACATGAATCACGCCCACAAGACAAGCACTCATGGGGCTTTCATTGGCTTCTTCCTTCTATGCATGGAGATAGGATTAATGGCAAAGCAAAATTTGAAGACATTACAAAGTCTCCCTTGAACTTTGTTTCTTTGGCTAGACTTATGCGTATTCGTCTAAAGGGCTCAAACTCGAGACATAATTTAACAGTTTACCTTTAGTCTAGCTAGAAATTACATCTTTCTTATTTATTTGTGTTAAATGCTCACTTTGCCATGCAATTTATTCGATGTCCTTGGTTGCTAGTTATTATAATAATTGTGTACCCGCATAATCACTTCACATATTAGGGATAGATCTAAAATCAATTCAAATTGCCTGATAAATATATTTTTGTGAAATGGACAACATTAGAGATTGGTTACTGTTCATCACTATTAATCTTTTCCAGTAGAGAAGCCGATCGGAGGCCAACGACTGTCGCCAAGGGGTCGCGCACACCGGCGATGCACCGACGACCGTCGCCTGAGAGTCGCTCGAACCTGGCAATCGTCGCTGGACCTAAGGCAACGCCTAGGTCACGTGACCTAGGCGAATGATGGCTTGAATCGCAGGTCTTCATGGCCAAGCCCTGGGTCAACCTAGCTATGTGGGTTCCATGCATTAATAATTTTGTTATAATATGCATTCCAAAGAGAAAATGACTTTGAAGACCCAATTCCAAAGAGAAAATGACAACCTCTTCTCGCTCCATTTGCAAATTCCAAGATGTGATCCTCATAAAACACATGCATCACATAACTTTTTCTTTTTCATTACTTCCATGGTCGTGCCTCGTGGCACGGCAGCACCCGTACTATTGAAATGGTTCGTCAGTAGAGATGTTCCCACAGGTGCCCCTTCTTCCAATGGAACTATAATTCCTATTCCTATCCCTTCATTCCCTGTCTTCACCTTATAAACCCATTTGCAAGATATGGATTTTACCTCCTTGGGCTTAGCCACTAAGTCCCAAGTTTGATTCTCTTTCAAGGCTATACTTCTTCCATCGCCTTCTGCCACAAGTACCGATCTCTTATTCGGGACAATGCTAAGCCTCTTACCTCCTGAATCTAAACTTGAGTGTTGATGCTCTACTCACTTTCATTGACCTGCTTGCTAGCCGACGGTAGGCATGTCGTGCGATCCCCGTTTACTAGCTCGCCATTGCGCACACCATGGCCACATCAGTAACCAACGGAGCTTTGGCTTGCGACACCGCAATATGAAGCCATCCAACGCCAAGTTATTGACCCACTTGATTAAGAACGTTTGTGTGACATCCTGAAATTCGAGCCCTCTGAGGGAGGAATGAATGTGAATTTTGTCAATGCATTGTTGGTTGATTTCACTCGGAATTGATCACTCCTGAGATACTAACCTTGAGGGGAAAGGCTAATGAGGACATAACTCATACGACTAAAGAACTTGACCTGTGAAAACGACTTGACCGTGAGACTTGTGTGAAGACGATTCTATAGATAGGCAAGGCCGATTTCAAGGACGACTAGAAGTCGATTCACGAACAGAACATAATGGAATGACGGGTGATTCCATTTACTGTTATCGAACCCACGAATGACCCTATCCTCAGTAATTGTGTATTTTAAAATAAGAATCCATTATCTGCAAATTCATGTAGTCAAGGACGTCAATGTGTCAAGATGTCTTGAACACGGTTTGGCACGAGTCGGTTATGCGTGAATCCTCGAAGCCGCCTATTAGTCTGAGTTGTACCAAAATGACATGTGGGAAAAATTGACATGGCATGAGAGTCCATGATTGGACTTCAAATGTTCGGGAATGTTCGGGACAGACTTTGAATGAAGCTACTTCATTAGTTGACAAGAGCCAGTTAAGCTGAGTTTTTCGAAAAGGGATTTTCGGACCGAGGAAGCGAGCCCATAAGGAAGTGGGCTAGGCCAAGCTAGTGTGGGCCTTAGGCCTAAGGTGGGACAGCCACCATGGTGGGCCTAAGGCAAGTAAGTGAGCCCATTAGGCCCAATCAACTATTTCTTCTTCCAAACCCATCACCAAGCCTTAAGCCCATTTGAGCCTAATCAATACCCGAGGCCATTCCTATTCATTTCCAAGCCCATTTCTTAAACCCGCCCATCATTTTCAGCCCAAGGGTAGATGGGGAAATATGCAAGGTGAAATGACCAAATTGCCCCTAGTTGTAGAGAGAAAAAAAAGCTAGAGAAGAGAAAGTGATGATGTCTTGCATAGGGACTTGAAGCATGCATTGAATGGCCTTAATGAGGCCTTGATGGTAGCTCTCCCTTTACTCTCTCTCCTCCTCTTTAGCCCTAAACCGTTCGACCATCTCTCTCCCTTGTTTTCTTTTCTTCCAGTTTTTGCTCTAGCTGACCTTTCTCCAAAAACTCGAGTTGTTCATTGCCTTCCCGTGAGAATCAGCCTTAGTACCACCCACCATCATGCTCAGAAGGCCTGAACCATTTAGGAGAGCCCTACCACTTGTCAAACGGAGCCGCCGGCCGATCCGTATGCCGGCTTGAAGTTGCCGATCGCCGGTCCGTCGGTTCGCCTGCAGCCTACACTATTTCACATTTTTAGTCATTTTTCTCCCATTTCGATCCTTCCTCCACCTATCCCAACCACCACCAAGTCCCCCTTGAGCCCCAAGTGCCACCGGTTGCCAACCACTCACTCGTCGGAGCTCCGGTAAGCCCATTTAGCTCCATTTCTCCTCCGGCAAGTCAGTTTTCCAGAATTTTAGAGGGAAGCAAAGCTTGTGGCTGTTGTTTCATCCTTGGGACCGCCTTTGACCACTGTGGTTGAGGTCCCGAGCATAGCCACCATCACCGTGGCCGCATCTGTATCTCTGGCCCACTTAATGAGTGAGTTTAGCTCATAATCCTTCGATTAGTGCTTAAATTTGCTTAGGGTTGGTTTAGTTAGATTTAATTCTAGTTTAGGAGATTTAATTAAGTTATGTTAGCCTTAAGATATGTGGTTAGATGGATGGATTAGATTAGTTTATCATAATCTTGCTTTAATTGCTCAATTGTGCTTATGTGTTTAATTAAGCTTGTTTTGCTTAATTAATTGTTTGTTTGTTTTAATTAATGTTTTTTTTTAAATTTATGAGTTTAGTTTATTATTTATTTAATTATGGGAATTCACTGTTCACGTGCACTGTTCATCTAGAATGCAAAAAGTGTCTAAATTAATATGTGTTGATTTTATGAGATGAATTTGATGTGTTATTGCATAAACATCCACATGAAATGCATTCTCTCCACAAAGAGGGGAAAATGAATTGTCTAAGGGACATTGGAAGTGGATCGCTATTATGAGAAAAGAGAAAATGATTTGAAAGTATATATATAAGGGTGTGCATTGGCTAAGTGCACAAAGATAAAAAGGGAGTTGTGGTGGTTTGCTTGTGTGATCATTAAGTTGAATCCATCCCCCGCTGTGTGTCAGGTGGGTGATGCTCCTATGTGAAATGCTTGTGTGGCAATAACCATACCTGTGTGGCGGTAATAAGAACATGCCTGTGTAGCGTAGAATGAGCCTATGTGGCTAAAACATGACTGTGCGGCGTAGAATGAGCTTGTGTGGCGTACAACGTGCCTGTGTGGCCTAGATCATGCTTGTGTGGCCATATTACTATGTCTGGGATAATCGTGCCTATGTGGCGGTGATCAATTGGAACGTATGATAAGTCATGCTAGTGTGGCCGTAAGCAATTGGAGTGCCTGTGTGGCCGTAAGTAATTGGAATGCCTGAGTGGATCATATTGTTTATGGCATGCACGCATGAATTGATAACATGCAGGGTATGTCAATAGCCAGGTGAGATCACTTGTATGTGACTCATATGTGATTGATGAACTACATCATCTAATGGCCATTTGCATTGTGTGTATTGTACTGAGATATAATGTGCAAGGTATGGCATGCCGGGTAAGGTTGCATATGAATCAACTATTGATTGTTGGCTGTTAGTTAGGGTTTGTTTGTGGGGGTAGTTTTGAAACAATACCCTGAGTTGAGTTGGTATACAAACTGGGGCTTAGGGGAGGACTCACTGAGATTTATATTTCACTGGTTATTGTATAACCATTTTCAGGTCGCTAGTGTGAAGGACCAGGAGCTTCAAGCAAAAAGATCAGGAGCATAGATAGCTCAGTAGTTCTTTTTGAGATAGGCCTTCTGTATATGAACTTGAGGTGTTTTGAAAGTGTGTTTTGATTTGGGAAATTGTTGTCCTGCTTTTCTATCCTATATATGTTGTTGTCAAGGAATTAGTTAATTTGCTTCCCGCATATGCAATAAAAGGAATGGGTCTTGGGGATGTCGCAATTTCTATCGACCACCGAGGGATGTGTGCGCGCTAGAGGTTTGGAGTGTGACAGTTTGACTTTGCACCCTCAAAGGGGTCCAAAGGCTTGTACATGCTGGAAGTTTGGCCCCGTTTGGTTTGGCTTTGGGACTCTAAAGTCCCACGGCCAAATGCAAACGCATTTGGTTCGATTTTTTGGGCGACTTTGGCAAGATGCAATTGCATCTCTAAAGAACTCTAAGGGACATTAGTCCAAAGTAGGTCTAGAGGTCCGTTGGGAAATTGCATTTTCGGAAGGCAAGTTCCCGTTACTATTCATCACTATTCGTCTTCTCAGTGGAGAAGCCGATCGGAGGCCGACCACCGCCGACCAAAGGGTCGTGCCCATTGGCGACGCACCAGCGATCGCCGCCTGAGGGTGGCCCGACCTTGGTGACCATCGCCAGACCTCAAGCGACGCCTGGGTCACGCGACCAAGGCGACTGATGGCTTGAATCGCAGGTCTTCATGTTCAAGCCCTAGGTCAACCTAGCTATGTGGGTTCCATGCATTAATAATTTCAATATAATATGCATTCCAAAGAGAAAATGACTTTGTAAGACCCAATTCCAAAGAGAAAATGACAACCTCTTCTCGCTCCCTTCGCAAATTCCAAGATGTGATCCTCATAAAACACATGAATCATGCGTAAGTACCGATCTCTTATTCGGGATAGTGCTAAGCCTTTTACCTCCTGAGTCTTGATGCTCTACTCACTTTCATTGACTTGCTTGCCAGCTGATGGTAGGCACGTTGTGCGATCCTCGTTTACCAGCTCGCCATTGTGTGCCCCATGGCTGCATCAATAATCGACGAAGCTTTGGCTTGCGACGCCGTAGTATGAAGCCGTCCAATGCCAAGTTATCAACCCACTTGATCGAAAATGTTTGACTTTGCACCCTCAAAGGGCTCCAAAGGCTTGTAAATGTTGGAAGTTTGGTCCTATTTGGTTTGGCTTTGGGAATGAGCTTTAGGACTCTAAAGTCCCTTGGTCAAATGCAAACGTGTTTAGTTCGATTTTTTTGGGTGACTTTGATAAGATGCAATTGCATTTCCAAAGGACTCTAAGGGCCCTTAGTCCAAAGGAGGTCTAAAGGTCCTTTGGGAACTTGCAATTTTGAAATGCAAATTCCGGTTACTGTTCATCACTGTTCATCTTGTCCGGTGGAAAAGCCGATTGGAGGCCGACGACCATCAATTAAGGGGTCGTGTGTGCCGGCAACACGTTGGTGACTGCCGCCAAGGGGTCGCCTGACCCTAGCGACCATTGCCGGACCTTAGGCGACTTTTGGGTCGCATGACCTAGGAGATTGATGGCCTGAATCGCAGGTCTTTGTGGCTAAGCCCTAGGTCACCCAGCTATGTGGGTTCCATGCATTAATAATTTCAATACGATATGCATTCCAAAGAGAAAATGACTTTAAAGACCCAATTCCAAAGAGAAAATGACAACCTCTTCTTGCTCCCTTCGCAAATTCCAAGATGTGATCCTCATAAAACTCATGAATCACACGTAAGTATCGATCTCTTATTCTAGACAGTGCTAAGCCTCTTACCTCTTGAATCTAAACCTGAGTCTTGGTGCTCTACTCACTTTCATTGACTTGCTTGCCAGCTGACGGTAGGCACGTCGTGCGATCCCCATTTACCAGCTTGCCATTGCGCGCCCCATGGCTGCATTAGTAACCGATGGAGCTTTGGCTTGCGACGCTACAGTATGAAGCCGTCCAACGCCAAGTTATCGACCCACTTGATAGAGAACGTCTGACTTTGCACCTTTAAAGGGGTCCAAAGGCTTGTACATGTTGGAAGTTTTTGTTTGTAAAAACAAACTAAGTGCATTTTTCTTGTCCTACATAGGAAAAGTTGGAGGAAGTTGGTCAATTAATAAGTGTATGGTTTCTTTAGTATACCTAAAGAGATGATTGGGTATGTGTTAGACCTCACCATATTTGCGTGCGGGTATGCGATTTTTGGTGCGATTATTTTGCACAGTTTAATTAGCACTAATCCATTTGTTATTTTTATTTTTTATTTCGTGCGGTTATCTTTTTAACTTTAATCAATTCAATGTTTTTTTTAATTTATTGAGAATTTTCAGAAATTAAAAAAAATTAATAAATAATAATTTCGAAATTTTATTTATTAAATAATAATAATTTCGAAAATTTATTTATTAAATAATAATAATTTTTTATTATTCCAAATTTTTGTTTGTGTCTTTTCAAGACAACCTTTGAAAAAGATACTCTCAGTTCGGTTGCGACCTTTCCCGAAGGGTTACATTTGTTCGTTTTTTAACTCGTTTACGAATGGACCCCTTTGTTCATCCGGGCAATTTTCGAAAGGATACATTTGTTCGCTTTACGACCTTTCACAAAGAGTTGTTTATGTTTTAAGAATGTTTTATATATACATGTCAGTTTTCAGAAGATATGAGTGTGATCATTTTCGAGACTTCTCTCAAAAAAATTTCAGCCATCTTTTCAATTGTTTCTTAGAGAGATTCTGGAGAAATACTAGATTTGTTATCTAGTACTCTCATTTAAGACTTTGTTGTATCCTAGATGAAATTTGCCGGTGACCATTAGCAACTTTGTAGGGCAAATAAATCCTTAAAGAAAATGATATCATGCCTCAAAATTCGACTTGATTACTTGATCCGACTTAATTGTTCTACCCAATTCAAAGTCATATTTTTCCAACAGTACATACGTCCATTGCAAATTTTGTATGCCAAGGTGTATGCAATGTACTATGTTGTTTCTCCTCTTGGCTAAGTGCATTTTGGAATTTGCTAATTAAGTTGGCTAAGGTTCCATTTGTTTATTTTTGTTTCTATTCCCCGAAACAAAAGTTTCCGTTCTTTTGTTATGAAGAACAAAAAAAGAACAAAAACATGTTTGGTAAAACTTTTGTTCCCAAGAACAAACCTTTTTTTTGTTTTGTTTCTGCGAATAGATTTGGAACAAAAACAAGAAGTAGAAAAAAGTTGTTTCTTGATCTCGAGAACAATTCCGAGAAATAGTTCTTTCTTCTTCTTCCTTTTGGCCAATCACCGGCCTTGGCCATGGCCGATGACCGATCATCGAGGGCTAGTGACCTTGCCGGAGCGTTGCCGGTCCCCGGTGAGCCTCACCCAGGCGACACGAGGTCAGCCTTACCCTCGCCTAGCGAGCTCGAGCCTCGCCCCGGCCAGCAAGGCTTGGCCTCGCCTTGGTTGGGCGAGCTTGAGCCTCACCTCGGCCGGTGAGGCTTAACCTTGCCTTGGTTGGGTGAGCTCGAGCTTGCCCAAATTTGGCGAGGCCAAGCTCGCCTAGCCATCGGCAAGGCTTGGTCTCATTGGGCCACCACTGGGCGACGCCGACCTGGCGATGGCCCGGCGAGGCCATCGACCCTCATCGATCGATTGCTGACCATGGTCAAGGCCGCGACCGGCCAAAAGGAAGACATAAGAGAAAAAAGAAGAAAAAAAAGGAAAAATATAATAAAAATATTGAAAAATTAAAAGAAACAAAAGAATTATACAAGTTTACCAAATGCATTTTTATTATTGGAGTAGAAAGTTTTTGCAATTAGCAAGTGCATTCTTATACTCAGAAATTGTTCATTGGAACAGAAAAAAAAATACTATTTCTGTTCAAAATTGTTCCCCGGAACAGGAATGTTACCAAATGCGCCCTAAATAGGCTTCTCGAGGGAGTCTATCTTTCTTAGGTTGGGCGTCGCCCCAAAATTCCATTTTTCTTTTAGCTTGTGGGTGTGATGTCGTTATCACATTTTACATATGTCCAATTAATTAATATTGTTTCTAATTCAGTATCAAAACTAACTAATGTCATTTAAATCATAAAAAATATATGACTAGTCACTCGTCCAATCCTCAACAAGATTAGTTCTTGGTTTCATTAAATGTTATAATAATCAAATTTACAATGTGCAACATTTGAGGAAAATAGTACTTCGAATCTATCTGAAAATGCCTTCGGTGTGTGTGAGCTGGAGACTTTGCATTTAATATTTTTTTAAAGTGATCTCTTGTGATAATGCCTCTACAATCGAGACATACTCTTTGCCTTCTCATCACACAATGCCTAAATAAGAATGACACAATTTTCTAAGTGAGTGAGCCATGTTACCAATTGATCTTAAATGGCATCGAGTAAGCAAGGCATGCCAACAAAATCACATGACATAATGATATACTTAACAAAGACTTCACATTGAGCCTAATTTGAAAAGCTGAGATACTTGATTGACCACAAGATTTGAGTACAACATTCTAAGGGGGAAGAAAGGTCAGGTACTTGCGATATCATGAGACTTGGCTATAATAAAACCATTATTTATTGTGTTATGCACTACTTGCTCCAGTACACAAAAGAGGTATCGGCACTAGAGGAGCATGAATTTTTGTCTCCTTCGGTATCACCTGAACTTTTGTCCTTGTTCAATTGAGTATGAAATGTGACTTGAACTAGTGTGTATCAACACGGCCTGCTTGTTCACATGTGACTCGCCTATTCGGCAAAAGTGTTGAGAAGGATTACCAAAGGAAACTTGAATAAATTAAAGGATGTGCTTTCTATTTTTCATTTACATGTTCTCTTTCCTCGTATGTTTTGCCAAACTCTTTCTCCACCACAAACGCTCCATCACCTTCTTCCTTGTTGCCATCGTCTACCATCGTCAGTATTTGCAGCGGGACCTCAATTAACGGTCACAACCTTCGTTCGAGGTCAATCAACAAAGTTAAGTAGTGGTGGTTGTCGGCAATAGGCAGAGATAGTCTTGAGAAATTATTGGGGGTACAAGTGGGATGCCTCATTTTTATGCAAGTCTATTTAGTGACACGTGTCAAAAATTTTGAAAGCCTCCCTCTCTCTCCCTTTATCTCTCCTTTCTTATCAACCTCTTGTTTCTCTTCCACACCATTTCTTCCTTTATTTTCCTTTCCTTTTTGATCCTTTCTTTCCCTTTGGCTTGCAGCCAGTGCTTGACCATAGTCGGCGACCAACCATAGGTGAGAGTTGCTTTTCCTGGATTTGACAAGGGCTCAATCTAGATCTAGAAGTTGTGGAGGGAGGGTGATGACATCGGAGCCACAAGAGACCTCGAGGATGTAGGGGCTAAGAGAAGGCTTGGCGTTGCAAACTATAGGGGGGCTTGGGCTTATTCTTGGACCCGTGTGGGCAGTGGATGACTTGTGGAGGGAGGGGATGATATTGGAGCCGCAAGGGACCTCGAGGAGGTAAGGGTTGAAGGAGGGCTCAAGGTTGCAGGTAATGGCAATGGGAGACTTGGGCTTGTTCTTGAACCTGGGCGGTGGCTGTAGGGGCAGTGGACAACTTCAATAGTGGAGCCATCGTTGGAGTGGGGATCAGTGGATGAAATGATGGTGAAGGCAACTGACTAGGGCATGGTTTGCAGGAGAGGGGGAGAGAGAACAAAGAGTAGAGGATCACATGAGAGGGAAAGAGATAGAAGAAAGCATTTCTCACATGTGGGCTCAAATAGGACACGTGTTGCTCATTAAATGGACTTGCGCAAAAATGACATGGCCCAAGTATTTTTGTCTAATGTTTTTTTTTTTTTTTTGAGGGGAAGGGGGAGGAAACAAAAAAGTAAAGTGACTTGTCAAAACCAATTGTCATCGTATCAGCATAACGTATCATCACTTATGGACTAAGTGCCACATCAACACTTCCCAACAAAGAATTTATGGATGGATCACATCGAGCACAATTCACAAAGTTGAAACTACCGATAGAAACAAAAAAGTTTACCTTATTATCGTGCAAGTTTCACGTACTAAAGTTTTCAAATCCCCAACCTCTTAAATTTTTAGAGCTCTTCAAAACTCCAGCCTTCTAAGTTCCTTCAAGGAATGTCTTCTGGAATTTGAACCCATCGACATATAATGTCATTTGATTACTTTTATTTAAGAGTCTTAAGTAATAAATTATAATTCAACTAGATTTTATTAATTGGTCAATCCCTATTTAGTCGCCCAAAGATGGAATATTGCTTGTAATATGCTACACGTATACCTCAACAGATAATATATAGCATGAAGAAAAGACAATCCATCAATACTCTTCCAAATGCTAAAAATATATAGATAGTGCTAAAAAAGGGATTACGAAAATAATGTGGTAAAATCGATGGACGAATAAATAGGGCATACTGAACACACGAAAGAGTTGGCCTTGTCATGTAGTGAATCGATTATTTTATAAAAAGAAATATAGCATATACAACCAATGTGTTTTAATAATTTTACAAAAGTGGATACGTGAAACCTTTGGCTATAATGTAATTAACATTGCCTTTTTAGCGTATGCTGTGGTTACTTTTTCATGAATTGACATTTGTTTCTCTAACATTCCCTTTTTTCATTGATGGATGTGTATCACATAATACATTAGACATAAGCAGCCCAACAGGCTCTGCGATAGTCCTCCTTAGACTTCACCCATGTCTACCAAAACGAACACATGTGCTCATTTTCATATATGAGGCTAAAAACTTGCTTTTCAGTGCGAGCTCAGACTGAATCAATTTTGCAAAAACATCCATGGCATCTCGAGGAAGCCCCAGTGACGCGACCAACTTATCCCTCTCCGCGCTATGAGAAGAGACCTAGACGACGTTGTGAGGTACAGTAGCTGGTGCGACTTGGAACGGCCTCAACCCGAAATCGTCTTGTAGAAAGGGAGCCGACTCCACTTGCTGATGCAGCAAGTGTTGCCCTCACGATCGACCACGACCGTGTTCATCTTGATGTGGTCAACGGACGACCGTATGTAATCGTCGGTGACGCATCGGAGCGCCTCGTGCACGGTCTCCGGACGAAAACGAGAAGGGCTTGTGAATCGGTTCACTCGCTCCGCACTCGCATAGGACCAAACAAGAACAGTCCCAAAGTAGCCGCTCGGCAACGGCGTGTTGAACTTGGACCGACTGTTGACTGCAATGAGAAGCTTTGCTGTTTCATGGGGATCGATTCTGAGAGCCTTAATTCACAAAATCCACACGAGCTCCAATATGACTTCAAAGCTCGTAGGGACTATAGAGGAGCCATCGTTGGTTGTGATTGTGGACGCTTTCTTGAGTTTTACGAGAGTGAGTGGCTCAAAGCAGAATGATTTGTAAACAAGGGGCTTCGTTTGGAGGTTGACTATGCATTCGGGACGCCGATCCATCGGAGCATACTCGTGGTGGGGGAAAGGTTGTTGGAGAAATCTTTCCAGAATATTTTGAAGCTGACAAAACGTTTCTATCAGTCTAGTCTGGATAATTGCAGACCTTCTATTTAGAGTGTGAAGACTTTCAGATTATCAGACTCAGCGCTCAAGACTCAAGACTCAAGATTATTCTCATTGACAGTTTTTCTAATCCAGTGACGAAGGCAATCCAGAGCCGAAGTATTTGGTTGATAATTTAGTCCTATCCTCTGGAGAAGATCTCTTGGCTGGATAAATATAACGGATTCTTTTATTCATAATCAAGATCGTTTGAAGATCCGATGGTCGACAAAATATTCTTGGAAGGTTCTATTCTTGGAAACCAAGATCCTGATTGTATGGGCAAACATGATTGATGGGCTATCGTCAGGTTCCTTTAATAGCTCGAATGATCTTCTTGATTGATTCCATCCAACGGGTAGATTGGAGGAATTCCTTTGGTAAGTGCTAAAGGGTATGATGTCATAAAGGAGTATAAAATGAAGACGTTCTAGTTGCTTTAGTGTATGATCGATAGAGAAATTCCAGAGTCTGAAGCACCTAATTATTAGTCGATACATTTTGAGCGAAATTATATACACAAAGAGTGTCTATACTTAGTGATACCTTGAATGAGTGTGGTAGATCACCTACTCCGAGAAATCAAGGAAGAACAATGCTGTAACATCTCTTTGTTCATAGTGGAATCCAGCCAATAGGCTGTCAGTGCAGAAGAGTGGACGTAGGCTTGAAATAAGCCGAATCACTATAAAACAGCGTGTTCAATTCTCTCTTCCCTTCTCTTAGTCTTACTTTGATTATTGTTTGTCTCAAATCTATCAACTATCTAGTATTGTACAATTATCGAGAAAAATCTTTTATATACCTATTCACCCCTCCTCTAGGTATTTATACTAGCTATATCAATTGGTATCAGAGCTCGTGTACTCACTTTATTTGAAGTGTTTTACTTTAGAGAAAAAGATCCATGGCTAGTATGCTAGCACCAGGGTTGGTGGAAGGGCAAAGCAATACCAGACCACCCTACTTTGATGGAAAATATTACAACATCTAAAAGAACAAGATGAAAGCTTTCCTACGATCAAAGGATCCTCTGGAATGGGACGTTGTAGAAAAATGAATTACTCCTACAGCTGCATCAGTCTCTGAAAGAGGGAAAGAAACTGTTGAGACCAGCGGAATGACTCAGGAAGAGATGATCAAGAGACAAGCACTCGATGCAAAAGCAATTTACTCTTTATATTGTGCTTTGTCACCAACTGAATATAACAGAATATCTTCTTGTGTTACAGCAAAAGAAGTTTGGGACAGATTACATATCACCTACGAAGGAACAGATCGAGTGAAGGAAACTAGAATTAACATTCTCCTCGATCAATATGAAGCCTTCAAAATGAAACCAGGAGAATCTATAACTGACATGTTTAGCCATTTTACAAATATTATCAATGGTCTTGAGAATCAAGGACAAAAAATTTCTGATCCCATGAAGGTAAACAAGCGACTACTTGGACTCTCCAAGGATTGGAATCACATAAAGACTTCAATAAGAGAGACGCAAAGAATTATGCCACTATCTGTCGACGAGCTGATTGGAACTCTTCAGTCTTATGAAATTGAATGAATTAATAAAGACGAAGATCCAAAAGGTAAGAAATCCATTGCATTAAAATCAAATGATGATTATGATGATACAGATTCTAAAGATGATATGGACGATGAGGAGCTTGCTCTCATGATAAGAAAATTCAGAAAACTGAATAGAAAAGGAAGAAGGTTCAACTCAAAGAAATAAAGTTTTCAAAGACAGCAGACCAAGTCTATTGATGATGAGGAACCAAACAAAGATGTAGTCTGCTTTGAATGTAAGAAAAAGGGACACATCAGACCCAACTGTCCTCTTCTAAAGAAGAAGAGAGGAAAAGCTGAAAAGTTTCAAAAAGCTCTTAAAGCCGAAACCTGGAGTGATACAGAGTGTGAAGAAAGTGATAATGAATATGCCAACCTATGTCGATGGCACATTCGGACTCGCACTCGCATTGGATCGACTCGGATAGTGAATTTGAGGCAAGTAATTTTAAAATTCCTGTCAAAGTTTCTAAATACATTGATGAATTGTGTTTTAGTCTTAAGACTTCTCTCAAAAGAATTTCCGAACTTAAAAAGGAAAACTCAGCTCTAAAACAAAAGGAAAACGTTTTAGAAGAAAGAGTTAAAAGTTTAGAATTGAATGTTTCCACTCTTAAAGAAAATGAAGATAATCTTTTGAAAGAAAATGCCTTTTTAAAAACTGACTTATCAAATATTTCAAAGAAATTCTCAATAGGGTCCGAAAAACTTGAAAAAATTCTTTTAGCTCAAAGACCTTACTTCAATAAGTCCAGTCTAGGTATGATAGTAGAAACAATTCCCTTGATTGATTTTCCTAAAGTAAAAGAAAGAATTAAGAAAAGACCCTCGAGAGAGGCTTACAAAAATCATTTCAAGAAAGTTTTTGTAAAGTCTGTAGGTCGAAATGCCCTTAGGTGTTCAAAGTGCAATAGTCCGGATCACTTTGAAAAAGAGTGTCCTATGGTTTGGAAACCTGTTAAGAAAGTATGGGCTAATACTGTTTATTTTACTAACACCAAAGGATCCAAGAAAATTTGGGTACCAAAGAAAGCTTGAGACTCTCTTTTAAATGCAGGTCTCCGTCAAGAAAAAGGTAAAGTGGTATCTTGATAGCGGATGCTCAAGACACATGACATGAGACTCAAATTGCTTCATAAAGCTTGTTCAAGTAAATGATGGAAAAATTTCATTTGGAGGAAACAACAAAAGAAGTATTGTGGGATTTGGAACCGTGAAAATTGGAAATCTCACAATAAGTAATGTTTCCCTAGTGGAAGGACTCAATTACAATCTTCTTAGCATTAGCCAATTGTGTGACACTGGTTTTAAGATCTTCTTTCAAGAAGGAACATGTTGTGGAACTAGTAAAGACTCTACTCAGTCTTTCATGGGTCGAAGACATGGAAATATCTATCTTCTAGATGTGAAACCAAATGAATTTCAATGCCTAATCTCAATTCAAGACGAAGCAAGCTTATGGCACAGAAAGCTTGGTCATGTCAACATGAAGCAATTAGCCAAAATCTCATCAAAGCAGCTTGTTCGAGGTCAACCCAAATTACCATACCAAAATTCGATCCATGCACTCCATGTATTCTGGGAAAGCGGGTAAGAAATTCATTTAAGCCAATAAATCATGTCTCTGCTAATCATGTACTACAGTTGCTGCATATGGATCTCTTCGGACCAACCAAAACCCAGAGCATTGGAGGTAAGAAATATTGCCTAGTAATTGTGGACGATTACTCCCGCTTTACTTAGGTATATTTCCTTACAAGTAAGTCCGAAACCTTTTCGTATTTTGGAAAAATTTGCTAAAAAGGTTCAAAATGAAAAAGGATGTGTTATCTCAAGTATAAGAACAGATCATGGAGGTGAATTTGAAAATCAATATTTTACAAAATTTTGTGATGAATCTGGCTTTAAGCATGTGTTCTCCTCTCCATATACTCCTCAGCAAAATGGAGTTGTGGAAAGAAATAATAGATCTCTTCAAGAAATGGCTAGAACTCTTTTAATTGAAAGTAAGATTTCTTTACGATTTTGGACTGAAGCCGTCTTAACAGCATGCTACATCATCAATAGAGTCTTCTTAAGACCTATTCTAGAGAAAATCCCTTATGAGTTATTCAAAGGTAAGAAGCCTATTGTTTCATACTTTCATGTGTTCGGTTGCAAATGCTTTATATTGAAAAATGCAAAAGATCGAGTTGGTAAGTTTGAAGAAAGATCAAATGAAGGCATCTTCCTTGGATATTCTACATCAAGCAAAGCCTACAGAGTCTATAACAAGAAGAGCCAGTCTGTGGAGGAGTCAATGAATGTCAAATTTCAAGACTCTACGCAAGATGAATCCAGTCAGACTCATCATGAAGAGTCTGAACCTGCTCCAGACCCTCAAAAGCTTACAACTCAAGAAGCATCTCAGACTTTGGAAGACCAACATCAAGCTGTTCGTGAAGATTCAAATAAAGAAAGAGATCATCAACCAGACAAATCAACCAGTAACTGGAAGCACAAGTCCAGTCATCCCAAAGATCTCATTATCGGCGAAATTAATGAAGGAATTCGCACCATATCCAAAAGGCGTGAAGAGTTTAGTGCTGTGGCTCTCATTTCTGAAATTGAACCAAAGAGTATAGAAGAAACTTTATCTGATAAAAGCTGGATTGAAGCTATAAAAGAAGAGCTCAGACAGTTCAACATTAATGATGTTTGGGAATTGACATCTAAACCAAAAGGTAAAACTATTATCGGAGCTAAATGGTGTTCAGGAACAAGATGAATGAGAAAGGAAAAGTCGTACGAAACAAAGCAAGACTCGTGGCCAAAGGATATACGCAAGAAGAATGAATAGACTATGATGAGACTTACGCACCAGTAGCAAGGTTAGAAGCTATTCGACTATTACTTGCATTTGCTTGTTATAAAAATTTCAGGTTATTCCAAATGGACGTCAAAAGTGCCTTCCTAAATGGATTTATCCATGAGGAAGTTTATGTGGAACAACCACCAGGGTTTGAAGACCCAAAGAAGCTAGACTCAGTCTTCAGACTGAAAAATGCCTTGTATGGTTTAAAGCAAGCACCTCGAGCTTGGTACGACAGACTAAGTAAGTTTTTAATACAAAATGATTTTGTCAAAGGTAAAGTAGATACTACTTTATTTATCGAAAAGGAAAACAAAAGCTTTTTACTTGTTCAAATATATGTGGATGATATTATTTTTGGATCCTCTAATGAAAGTCCGTGCAAGAAATTTGCAAAGTCTATGCAAGATGAGTTTGAAATGAGTATGATGGGAGAGCTAACATTCTTTCTTGGTCTTCAAGTAAAACAATTGAAGGAAGGAACCTTTATTTATCAAGAAAAATATGCTAATGATCTTGTTAAAAGGTTTGGATTGGAAAATTGCAAAAAGACCGACATACCGATGTCAAGTTCTTTGAAGATAGGCAAAGATGAAGAAGGGAAGAAAGTTGATCAAAAGCTGTACAGGAGCATCATTGGTTCACTTCTTTATCTTACTGCTTCTAGACCTCGACATTTTGTTGAGTGTTTGCATCGTGCTAGGTTTCAATCAGATTCTAGAGAATCCCATCTCGGTCTTTGCGAAACGTATTATCAAATACGTTGCTTCATCTTCAAGCATCGGTCTTTGGTATCCTAAGAAGGGAGATTTTAATCTTCTGGGATACTCAGACGTAGATTTGGCCGGTTGCAGAGTCGATAGAAAGAGCACTTCAGGAACTTGCCAGTTGCTTGGAAGCGGGATGTGTCTTGGTTTTCAAGGAAACAAAGCACCGTGGCTCCCTCAACAACGAAGCGAGTATGTAGCTCTTGGAAGTTGTTGTTCGCAAATTCTATGGATAAAACAATAGTTACAAGACTTTGGAATTGAAGACTCATGCACGAGAGATTAGATGTGACAACACCAAATAAGCAATCAATCTCACTAAAAATCCAATCCTTCACTCAAGAGCAAAACATATAGAAATTCAACATCATTTCATTAGAGATCATGTTCAAAATGGAAGAATCTCGATTCAATTTGTTGATTCCAAAAATCAACTAGCGGATATATTCACAAAGCCTTTAGAGAAGAATCAATTCGATTTTATCCGTTCCGAGACTCAACATTTTGAAACTTGAGGAAGTTAAAGTCTAGAGACTCTCCAACCCTCAGACTCAGACATTCATGGCTATAGACTGTAAGTTGTTATTATATTCAATCTCGAAAAAGGTACGATTATTAGTTCAGTTAATTTATAATTTTCATGAAAAACGGAATCTTGTCTTTTCAAAAAGATTAACTTCTATTTGGCAGTTATCGATTTTAAAAAAGGCGTCTGTTCACTTTCCTTTGTGCCGATTGGTTTTTCCTTTTTTAAACTGAGTTATATATATACAGTTTTCCTCGCTTAAACTTCAAAACCCTAAAAAGGCATTCTCCTCCCAATCCTGTCTCTACTTCGTGTTCATTTTCGAGAAAGTTGTCATCTTTTCTTAGGAAAGCAAGTAAAGGAATCTTTCAACGACAAGGAATGATGTCTTCTTCGAGGAAGTCTTCAAGAATCGCGAACAGGGGACCATAGAGAATGAGGGAGGGGCCTACCCATTTCGATCTCATCGAAGAGGAAGATTTACCAAGTCAGCAACAGAGCTCGATTCACTCTCCATCACATCACTCTTCACCATCTACCCCACAAGGTGCGGGTCAACAACCAGATGAAGAAATAATCGAGGATGCAGACCTTGTAAGAGTCCAAAAACCCTCTTTTATTTACAAGCTCTATTGTGCGATGAAGAGCATTGGGACTCCGCTGAACTATGTAGATGATTTCCTTAAAGATAAGAATTATGGGAATGAGTATATCTTTTTGCGACGAATGGAGGATTTGAGAATTGCTCCCAAAGGAAAGGCTGAGGAAGCACTTGCGAACATTCCAAGTGACCCTCGTGTATCGGGACTGAATCCGACTGACGGGAACGATGATGATAAAATGTTCAGTGAATTTCAAGCTAGAATGGGTGTTGCTACGAAGGTGAAGGGAAAAAGGATGGATTTGTTTAAATCAAAGGAATAGGAGAATCTGTTCTTCAGACTGTTGAAACGAGGGGTGATAAACCCTAGGAGTGTTGATTTCGATTTTTTGGATGCCATTAATGTGAACTTAAGGGAGAAGTTCAATCTGCTTCAACTTGAGCAATTTTGCTCCGATACCACAGACGGTTATGCGCAATTGACATCATACTTCTATTCGAATCTTAGCTATTTAGATGCAAATAGAATATCCTTCAGTGTTCGAGACCAAGACTATGTGGTAGATGTGGACATGTTGGCAGATATAATTGGAGTTGAAAGAGGACGCTATCAACCAATCAAAGTTTCGATTGCTTGTGCCTCATTGGAGCTTGTCAAAGACAGGGATACAAAGGGAAGAATTACCTACTCAAGAATGCGTGCCATCAACATCTTGCTTCACAAAATTGTGATCAACTGTATCAGGCCAAAGTTTACATCCAAGACTGACGTATCTAACTCCGAGGCGAAATTGATGTACGTGATCAATACAGGGAAGAAGTTCTCTCTCCCTCACACCATTCTCTTTCACATGTATAGAGCAATGGTGAAGGACAAGGGCCAATTGCCTTACCTAGGTCTTGTGACCAAGATCTTCAGACACTTGAACATTGAACCTCCACATACTCTTTGTGTTTGACCATGCGACAAAATGGTGGTGTGTTTGAAAATGCTGACAAAAATGCGTCTAAAAGAGCTTGCTAAGGCAATGGAGAAGTTCAGAGTGAAGACTCAAGTATCTTCTGCATCAAAGAGAAAAGGGAAGGAGCCCATGGATGCTCCATCCAAAAAGAAAAGAACTCTTATCTTGGAGGATGAAGATGAAGAGGAAGATCTCACTATCTCTACATTGATAAGGACCAGACGTTACGTGAATCAACGAACAACGAGAAAAAGGAAATGTATGTAGAGGAAAAAGAACAGAGAGAAGAAGAGGAGCAAGCAAAGAACGAGAGAAGCGAGAGGAGCAACAAGAGAAAGAGAAAGAAGACAAAGAGAAAGAAGCTGAAGAAGAAGGAGAAGCAGTGAAAGAAAAGTCTGCAGATGAAGCCGGAGAGAAAGGGAATCAAGATGCTGAAGAGCATGACCATCACTGTTCCCCATTTGAGGTCCTAGAGACAGGGGGAGATGGCGAGCAAGGAAGGACTACACAACATGCTATCAACAGTGAAGGTGTGAGTCGCTCACCAACAAATCCAGAAGATTTTCAGGCTTCTCAAATGCTTGAGGAAGGATATGATACGTCAACACCAAATCTGCAAGATTACACCGAAGTTCCATTGTCTACCTTCACTTCATCCGAGAGAGCAAATGTGAGCACATAGACGGACATTACAGCAGATTTTCGTCGTATCCTTGATGTTCTTTTGGAAATGCAGGGTCAAATCTATGCTCTAGACTGTGAACTTCAAGTCATGAAGAATGCTGGACAAGCATCTTCTGTAACCCTGGAGGATAAAATGAAAGACCTCGCTCTTCAAATTTAAGCCAATGCCAAAGCAAAAGAGGTGGCTCATCTACGGGAAGACTTGAAGAGGCTGGAAGGCATCGTACATTCGATGGAAGATTTCCAGATTGTGCGCATTCCTAAGCAGACTTGACCTTTTTCTCACCCTTTTAATGATGACAAAAAGGGAGAGAATTGCAATTTGAACTCTTTAAACTTTGACTTTAAATTTCTTTTGTGTGTTTGAATGGTTGTTTTTGAGTATAACTTGGGTGTGAACTTGAATTTGACTGACTTGGGTGTGGATTTTGATGCTTGACTATTTACATTTATATCAAGTGTTGCTGTATGGTTTTACTCATGAAAGACTAACCGATTTTCTGTGGATGCAGAGTCTGGTTGATTTATTAATCTTTATGAGATAGCCATATTGTTTGAGTAATGTTTTGCAAGTCAAAGTTGTTCAAATCTACAAGAAAGTTTTGTCACCATAAAAAATGGGGAGATTGTTGGAGAAATCTTTCCAGAATATTTTGAAGTTGACAAAACGTTTCTATCGGTCTAGTCTGGATAATTACAGACCTTCTGTTTAGAGTTTGAAGACTTTCAAATCATCAGACTCAGTGCTCAAGACTCAAGACTCAAGATTATTCTCATTGACAGTTTTTCTAATCCAGTGACGAAGGCAATCTAGAGCTGAAGTATTTGGTTGAGGATTTAGTCCTATCCTCTGGAGAAGATCTCTTGGCTGGATAAATATAACGGATTCTTTTATTCGTAATCAAGATCGTTTGAAGATCCGATGGTCGACGAAATATTCTTGGAAGGTTTTATTCTTGGAAACCAAGATCCTGATTGTATGGGCGAACATGATTGATGGGCTATCGTCAGGTTCCTTTAATAGCTCGAATGATCTTCTTGATTGATTTCGTCCAACGGATAGATTGGAAGAATTCCTTTGGTAAGTGCCAACGGGTATGATGGCATAAAGGAGTATAAAATGAAGACGTTCTAGTTGCTTTAGTGCATGATCGATAGAGAAATTCCAGAGTCTGAAGCACCTGATTATTAGTCGATACATTTTGAACGAAATTATATACACAAAGAGTGTCTATACTTAGTGATACCTTGAACAAGTATAGTAGATCACCTACTCCGAGAAATCAAGGAAGAACAACGCTGTAACATCTCTTTGTTCATAGTGGAATCTAGCCAATAGGCTGTCAGTGCAGAAGAGTGGATGTAGGCTTGAAATAAGCCGAACCACTATAAACCGCATGTTCAATTCTCTCTTCCCTTCTCTTAGTCTTACTTTGATTATTGTTTGTTTCAAATCTATCAACTATCTAGTATTATGCAATTATCGAGAAAAATCTTTTATATACCTATTCACCCCCCTCTAGGTACTTATATTAGCTATATCAAAGGTCACCTTGGGCACAATACCAACCGATCGAGAAAGGGACGAATCAAAACCGGCTTGGCTCGAGCCACATAAGTCCAATAAGTTATGAAGTCCGCGAGGGCTTTACCATTGACGACGACGTGATCCATGAGAATGCTGAGGGTGATCCCTCCGCATTTGAATGCTGTCACTTGGATTATACGATAAACTGTAAGCGGGGATGTATAAAAGTAGGTCATATTCAAACGGGCCCTCTAATAAAAAGAAGTTATTCGGTGAACCGCATTATAAAAACATTACACACCGTCGGCAAAGGTTTTTTCCAATATGGTTTGGGCTCCATCGCTGTTGTTCATGAGTTTTCGCAGCATTGGCAGATTGATGATGCTGATGTCGCCCAGCATTCCGATGTCGTCCTCCGACATCGATTCGACGAATGGGACACCTTCTCCCGTGCATCTCACCACCATCTTCCTGTCACTCCCGCAACGAGTCTCCCTGCGAATGGATAGAACTCGACCAGTATCTCGCCCAACGATTCTCTGAGCATCTCGCTCGTAGCGAAATGAAGACGAGCAGACGCTGGGAGGAAGATGAAGTGACTAGATCTGGTCATGGCCGAAGACAAAGACGAACAGATGCTGGGAGGAAGATGAGGCCAGTGAATACTTTCTCCCCGAGCGGTGAGGTGGTCGGGGAGAAAACTAAAAACTAAAAAGTAATATTTTCTCCCCAAGCTACCATGGTGACAGCAGGAAGACGAAGCAACCAAATCTGGCCGGTGACTCGAAGATGAAGATGAACAGACGCTGGGAGAAAGACGAAGCCGAAAATGAATGGAGGAAGATGACGGAGAGGGTGACTCGGTCAAGCTGGTGGTGTGGATAAAGGAGGAACAGACAGAGGAGGAAGAGAGAGACAGTGGTGGAATGAGATAATTTCTATTTTTTATTTAATTCTATATCGGCAAATATGTGTCAAGCTGTAATTGGATGGAAGCAAAATGATGCTCGCCACGTTAGTTGATGATGTGGCGAGAGCAAACCACTGAATATTTCCTCGAGCTCGAAAGAGAACCGGGGGAGAGGAGAGAAGAGAGAGATCCGGTGAGTGAGATCGGGAGAGAAATAGGGAGTGAGCTCCAGAGGGCTTCTTGATCAGCTGAAAACAGATGGAAAGGCAGGGCGAGGGTTGCTTCTTGAGGGGTTCGGCTGAAAACCAGAGACAGCGAGCGCTGCTCGAGAAGGAGACGGTGAGAGCTGCTCGTGGCAACCACACAGAGAGAAAGAGCAAGCTCGAGAGAGGGTGAGCTAGAGGGAGGCTGGTTCTTGGAGAAAGAAAGAGCGAGAGAGAACTAACTATGCTCTCAACATCTTTGGCGGTGGCAGCATTCCGGTGGCGGAGGAGGTGACGTCGCAGCGGTGAAGGACTGGAGGTGGGGCTGGTCAAGTGTGCTCCTCTCTCACACGGCCGTGAGAATTGAACGAGGAAGGTTCGGAGAACAGAGGGAGATCCGAGCGAGAGCTGAGGAGGAGAGCCTTATATTTGATTCCTACTTGACGCCGCGATTGTATTGAAGGTCATGCCATAAGCGTGGGATCTTAGATTCAATTTTTCGTCGAGCATAATACCATCGAATGGACTATTAATGGAGAGCACATGAAGAACTTGCCAATGCAATTAGGGCTGGATTTTGTCCTCCTCTTCTTCAATTAGTTTAATTTGAGGCTCTTCTTCTTACAGTTTGGCTATTTGAATTGTAATATTTGAGATTTTTTTATTAGGTTAAAGAAAAGGTTGTGGGACCTACCTTAAATAAAGAAAGAAAAAGAAAACAAAAAGGAGAAGAGATAAAAAGGAAAGGAAAGCCCACGTTCGGGCAGCAAAAGAAAAGAGGAAAGAAGAAGAAGAAGGAGAAGAAAGGAGTGAGAGGCCTTTCTGTGTTCATGCTGCAGGCAACTCACCAAGCTTATTGATAACGCCTGGACCACGAGATCGAAGGATCACATAACGTGTGTTATTTGATTTTGGGGCATCCCCAGGTGAGTAGTACTAATATCTTCTTTGGTTTTGTGAAGCTCATGTACTAAGGTAAGATTAATCAACATATACTTGTGTAGGGAAGTGAGGACTTATTTGTTGTACAATGATGGATATAGTGCTCGGTAATTTTGAGTTATCGTGGGATGATTCTGTTGGAGAAAACTTATTTGTTTTGAAGCTGACAAAACATTTCTATTAGTCTAGTCTGAAGACTTACAGACTCTTTCGTCAAAGTCTGAAAACCGCTAGACTCAAGATTTAAAGTTAGCCCTCATTGGTAGTTTTTAGACCAACGAAGAAGACTTATCTAAATGCGAGTTTTTATTTAAGGTTTTGATTCGAGCGGCTAAAAAAGTTCTCACGGCTGGAGATAGCATATCAAGATCTATTATTCGTTTTGAAATTAATTTGAATAATTTGGATCCGTTGATTGGCGAAATATACTTGGAAGGTTCTACTTATGGAAACCTAGATTCTGATTGTATGGGCGAGTAGGATTGGTGGGCTATCATCACTTTCTTTAAGTAACTCGAGATCTCCCTAATTGATTCTGTCCAACGAGTAAATTGGAAGAACTCTTTTGGAATGTGTCAACAATTATGAAGGCATATATGAGTATATAAGGAAGACGCTCTGGTTATTTAAGTGTGTGTGCGATAGATAAATTCCAAAGTTTGAAACTCATTATTCTTTGCCGATTCAATTGTTGAGCGTAAATTTGCACTCAAAAGAGAGTCTAGATATTTGTGAGGCCTTGTGGAAGTGTAGCAGAGTCTCTACACTGTGGAATCAAGGACGTGATATTGTAACAACTCTTTTGATTCATAATGAAATCCAGCCGGTTGGCTGTCAGTGCGGACGAGTGGACGTAGGCTTGGTTTAAGCCGAACCACTATAAACCTTATATTCTTATTCTCTTCCTTAAACTCTTTTATTTTGTTCGTAGTTCTATTTAACTGTTAAAGCTTAATCTCACTCAAAGTCTACTGCTCTTCAGACTCAGGTTAAAAGTAAAGGTTTTCACTACATATTGCAGAATTTTTTTTTACACCTATTCACCCCCTTTAGGTGGTAACACTAGCACTTTCAATTAGTATCCAAGCCTCTGTACTCATTTAAATTGAAGTGTTTTTACTTCAGAGTTAAAGATCCATGGTTAGTATTTTGGCTCCAGGTTTGGTTGAAGGGCAAAGTAACACTAGATCGCCTTACAATATATGGAAAAACAAGATGAAAGCATTCCTAAGATCAAAAGATCATTTGGAATGGGATGTGGTAGATAAAGGAATCATTCCTAAAATTACAACAGTCTTAGAAAGAGGAAAAGAAGCTGCAAAGGCTGACAAGATGACTCAAGAAGAGTTAACCAAGAGACAAGCTATTAATGCAAAAGTAATTTATTGCTTATATTGTGCATTATCTCCTACTGAATATAACATAATATCTTCTTGTGAAACAGCTAAAGAAGTTTGGGAT